>OU911091.1:0-1200000 GCA_918358865.1 Melinaea marsaeus rileyi | reverse complement strand
TTCTGAGGTTGGTGCACGCATGGTTCCTATTTACTCCTATTACCCTTGCGAGTCACACATTTCTACAATTTACTGCTCCCCGGTGAGCGTGTCGAAGGTTACTAGAATTGTGTTTTGGCGCCACCAGCAAGGTTGAATACGGCTTATCCGATTTGATAAAACAGTGCATACTACTAAACAACAAGGCCAGCTGAGCCGTCTCTATTATAGTGAAGGGTGTTTAAGTTAGAGCGAAATCCTTATATGTTGCAAAGTCCATATTTAGAATAGAGAGGGTACCGCTGCGTTCGCTGGGTTGATTCGTCTTTTGGCAATAGAAAATACTAGATGTGATACAAAGCGATCATTCCCCAGACTTCGTCGTTGAGAGGTTCTCCGGCGTCATCATAGTCGCTACCCTCCTGGGATATACTTTTTGATGCGTAGCTTTCATGTTTGGCGTGAGGGGGGTTGGGGGTTGGAACATAACGAAATGAATTTGGTTACTACACGTCGAAAGATATTCAATATGTAGGAATGTTTAATAAAAGGTCGGAGGGAATATAAAAACATTTTTCATCTCAAGCCTGTATCTCACTGCTTTTCTGGAGGAGCTTCATTACATTCGTAATTAATTTATGTTGACCATCTTATCTTAATATCTTAATTTCTTCTTATGTGTATTTTTTATTAAGATATAACAAATATATAACTTTTTTATTATATATTGGTATATTTTATTAATATATTTTATTAAATGTAATAAATATCTTTTAATCATAGTATAAATATTATATTTATTACTCGTATAATAATTTTATAGATATATTTATGGTATATGTAAAAAGACAATTTTTTATGGGTTTCTTTAAACATGCCTCACTACACATTTCGGAGTCAGCTTTTACGTTTATGTTCTTGCTTTTCTTCTTAAGATTTCTTATTCTTAACACAGCTTCTTTATTATTACACACACGATGCACACATGCCTGCTTACCTTCCACGTACCAAGTATAAAATATATTTTTTACGGTAGATTGCTATCTACCAAACAATATTCGACAAATGCTTCTGTCTTTTAAAGTTGAAAGTTTTGGAAAAAGCAAACTATATTGGTAATATTTGCTTTTTTGAGAATCAATTATTTCGTATATTCAGTTTTTGTTTAGTGTTTTTTGTAGAGGAGATATATTTATAGTATTATCGTAACAAATATTTTTTGTATCATATATAGAATCTCTGTTTAACTAAGATTTTGGTTTCGTTCTTTTAGTGTAGTCTTTTATTTCCGTCATAAATTCAACAGCGCTGCGCGATACTCTCGTTCATTATCCTCGACGGTTCAATTGCTGTTGAATTTGTAAAGATAACGATCTCGAAATCTCGCTTTATAAGAAAATAAATATTGTATATTTTTATGTACGAGAATTGTTATAAATACTACTGCTTTAAACTATCGAGCGTAACTATACACGCGTACAATTTCACAAACTTTTGATAGAAATAGTCAGGGCAATTATTATACAGTTATTAATGTAATTTTTATTTAAATAAATTTCGTCTTTAAGAAACCCCGTAAGTCTGTGCTTTGATAGTTTTTTTTTTTAATTACGTGGTTATAATGTAATGCTTCTAGAAAAGTATAAACATTTGTATTTTATATACATTTTAATAGTTGTAACATCGTGGAAGTAAGAACCGATCGACTTGAACAAGGAATTGGAAAAAATAGAGTGGAGTGTAAGAAACATGTGCATTTATGATCTTGTCTAAACAAAACATTCTCGTAACATCTGTGTTTCATGACAAACTTATAGGGGATGGACACATATCTGAAAACTGCCTCTTTTTTATATATAGTATATTCTGTAGATTTGGCAATTCATAAACTACTTGTAATAATTTATACTTAGGTTATAATAACGTACTAGTAGTAGTAACAATAGCAAGTAGTGCTAAAGTAATGTTCTGCTATGTTAATATTTTATTATAATACAATTTCATATATACATAAACATAATATATAAATTAATATTTTATTAATTTACATATTTCATTAGTATGTGTTAATTTAATCTTACCTTTCTAATTACTTTGTTCCTGTTATAAAGTTCTAGAGGGTTGTTGTTGTAATATTAAGCAAACACCGACTACGTGGTATCAACTTGCTCAATCACTTACCAAAAATTTAGATCATATATACTGTGATAATACCCAAGGGTAAAAAGGTAAAATAAGGTCTAAGGTAGTGACATTCATTGTACAATTAATTAAAAAGAATAAAATTATTTGTATTAAGTTTTATATGGTTAAATAGTTAAGCCATATTAATTACTAAATATATATAAATCTGTATGTTCCTTGGTGCATACATTGCAGGGGAAAGCGATAACAATATTTTATTTGTCCCAGTGTCGTAGTTTTCAATCTCTTTTTCTTATATTTTTTTGGCTGTATTCCAAAATAAAGAGCGTTTGAACCACAATGACTCTTATGTCCACAACATTAACTGAATATTCACAATTTTCCATACAAAATCCTGTAATGCAACATATTTAATAATTATATATGAAATAAATTAAGTCAAAAAATGGTTTACTAAATAGAAAAAAAAAACATAAGTTAAAGAATACACCACTTAAAAATAGGAGTACTTTAAATTTATTAAAAGCTTGTCTGTTAGATATTGCTTCTAGAGTTCTAGGAATCTTTTATTTTCTTCATACGCAACTAAATTCAATTCTAAAAATAACAGTAGAACATAGACGAAGAGTGGTATTTAGAGTATATCGAAAGGTTTGTCGTCGGTTGATGGAAACATCTCGGCTTTTGGTGGACTTGATTTTATTATTACTGTTCTGTAAAAATATAATAAATATAATATATATTTGTACTATGTTATAAAATCTAATTGTGCGTTTGTATAAATGGATGTCTTTAAAGAGTTAAAGACTTTTCTACAGAAGGTTTCGTTAAGTCAGTTAAGACGCATTGCGACAAGTCAAGACGTTGTAATTTTTATTAAGAACCCAAAGAATTGTGATAAAAAAGTCTTCTGATTATTAATAACAAAAATTTTATACAAGTTTTAGATAAAAATCTAACATTGTTTCATATATGGTAGTTACGTATGGGTACGTTAATAAACACAAATCCTTATTTCTTTTAACTAAGTTTATTAAAAATGTGTAAAATACGTTTTAATATATTCTGTGTTAAGTGAAGGCAAACAAAATGGGGATTTTATTCTCGTTTACCTCGGGGAGTAATACTTTCTACGTGCAAACTTTCCTTTTACTACGACATCAAAGTAGAGGAAACGAGAGGAAATACTGGTTTTATCAGTTAGGTCAATTTATAAAAACATTATTTTATGTAAACATAAATGCATAAATTAAAGATACAAAAAGTTACAAAATAGTGTATTGGTGGAGGTGGTAAAGAAAAAAAACTAAGAAATAGGATCTTTAGAAGATATTTTTTAATTATGTAAAGATATGCATATATGTATTTTGTATACTTCCTGTATATCATATAGCCTCCTAGAAACCATACTACATATTAATTTAATCCATTCACAATATTTTTTAACTTAATAGATTATGTCACTTTTTTTTAAGAACAGTGATATAAGAATAAATCACGAAATATTTTCCTCAAAGTATAAGCTATTAATAGCTCTTACACAAGAAAAGTGAAGACAGTAATAAATAACAACTGCTTAAAAAAGTCAATTGATTTTAAAGTAAGTATTAAGGAAGGAAGTGATAGTTGACCGCCTCACCATATCTTGGCGCTAGAAGGTCTACATTAAAACTCTTCTCAGTTGAGAAGTGTTTTTATGTGTTATTAAAAGGTAGAACGAGCATTTTGACAACCTTTTAAGTTTAACTTTAACAAAGATCACTGTTTATGTTTACGCTTACATAAACAACAAACTAGCTTTTTAAGTGCCAAAGTTTAATTTTCCTCTAAAGGACACAAAAGGCTGTCAGTTTTATTAAGTTGTAGTTTGCACGTAGTAAATAAAATGTTAAGTTATAAATAATACTATAATTACATTTTGTACTTGTTTAATAATTTCTGTTTAAATTGAAAGTTTATAGAAGGATGTTTTTCCTTTATAATTCTCTTTATTGATTTTAACAAAAATCTTCAGTGCTATATACTTTATTTCCGGCTAAATAATTTTAAATAGTCAAAAATATTATAAATATAAAAGTTTGTTTGTCGGTCTGTTTTTTCTTCGTATAAAAACTTCAAAGGACGAAGAACGGGAGGCTTTCATCCTTAGAAGAATTATGATTCCTTTTATGTATTTATGAAAACTGTTATATCAGCATTCGTCGCTACGGGGAGCGAAAGCGGACGGAACTAGAGCGGGGCGGTGAGCGGAACATATCTATATACATATATGCACGTGTGGTACGATGTGGTGCTACGACACTTATCACTAGTAGATATTATTGTCAGTATTCGTTTTTATTATAAAAATATTTCTGCTTTAACATGATTTCTCTTCTAGCTCATCGCCAGTATTCAAAAGTTAGCGGATGACAAATTTTATCTGTTTTGATGTATCATAAAAAGCCGTTAAAAATGGTAAGTATCATCTGATGTTAATGTTCCTGCAAATTTAATATAATTTTACAGAAAGCATCATTCACGAAGAGCATTACGAGCTTCCGCAATATTATGTAATACTCGACTGCAGATGCAGATGTTATCCAACGATTGTTACTATTAATAACTTTATTTAGGAGAGTACTTTCAATTTATGGCACCTCACTTGGCTATTAGCCATTTTTAGCAAGTTTTTCCTTTATATTTTAGGGACCGTAGGAAATTTTTGGGTTTAAAATCTATGTTTCATTAAATATGGCACTTTAATTTAAAATTCTTACTTCAGCAGAGTCTAGATCTACTTTTAAATAATGTTTTAAAACTTCTCGTAAAATAATAAAAAGGCTAAAATATTACAATTTACGTACATTTTCCGGGCATATAAAATACTTTTTAGAACTTTCTAGAGAGTTCTTATCTTTTATTGTTTTAATTTTGTGCCGATTATATTATATTGTATGACATTTTTTTACTTTTTCATAAATAATAATTAAAATATCAAACAATGAGAGACTGAGTGAGACTTTTAATATTTATTGTTTATAGCTTCAATGATGTGCAATTATTACACATGACATTACATAATAAATATTTAAACATTAAAAAATATATAAAATCAAATTATTTAAACTATGTATTTATATTTCAAATTAATTGTTATTTATTTGATATATCAAATTCTTTTTATTAAATTACGAGAAACAAATAAGTCGAAGTAATCTTAGAATGTAGTTTATAGGTAATGTGAAAAGTCTCCGGTGACATGATAATGTACGAGTTACCGGGGAAGTTTGAGGAGAATATAAGGACTTTGTGGTTCCGGCACAAGATACAGTGAAGTTAATAACATCATTCAAATAATGTAACGTAATAGCAACTGCTTCATTGCTTTTTTAATATTATCGTATCTAAAGTTGTTGTTTTAATCACTTAAATTTATAATGATAGTATTATCCGCGGATGAATGAATATTCCTATTCTGTTATTATTTTAGTATTTCTGAATCAGATCTTACTTATCGTCATGTATGTATGATTTTTTACAACGATAAATATATTTAATAATAAAAGTATTCCTACATTTACCCCAACAACGAACAATCTGTGAGTGACAATGAGATTGCAATGAAAATGTCAAGAGTAGGGGAGACCGGGGATGGTTGACCAATTTTCAGTTTAAAAGTTAATATTTTTATTGCTTTAATGATTATTTTTGTGAAAAGCAATTCCATTGATAGTGACACTATTCAGCTCTAGAAAGAAATTACAATAAGCTCGATACTTATTAAAACATAGTATATAGGCTCGATTTTATAGAACGGGAAAAACGAGTCAACCTACCCCGTGCCTGGGGCAGGTTGACTTGTCACTAGGGGTAAGTTGACCTAAGAAGTAATGAGTACCAAGACTACGAAACAACAAGATTTAAATACTAAAGTAAATGCAATCATCATTTTTAAGAACATCTTCAACAACATTAAACACCGTTAAGAACCTATCGGTCCACCTCCAGTCTAAAATAGTCTTTGATAGTCCTTTAGTCTAAAATAGTCAAAATAGTATTTATAGTGAACACGTGGGAAAACGAAGAACGGATAAATGTATCTTACGGATTCTACTTAAAAGTAAACGGGTAAATACGGTTCGTCAAGTATACTTTAAAATTAATGGGGTTAAGTCCGGGATCGGACAAACAGAATTGAATACTTATTGTGTCATTTTTTGGAAACATTCTATTTGCAATATTATATATTTTAAATTATACGCTAATTTTGTTACTACTTTAATGTATCCTTTACTTTATAATATCTTATTTGTTTTTAAAATACTCCACTACCACCACTAAATTGTATTTTTTGTACAATATCACTTAATGTTAGGAAAGTAAGGAATAGCAATTCAATGAAAATGAAGAAGTCATAATGACAGCAAGCTTAGTTGACTGAATACTATTTCTATTAGGACAATATTACATCATCTGGAATCATACACAAAATATCAACTGTAATTAATTTATTTACATCAATTATAATCATATTTTAAATGCAATATACGATGAATAACTAAATAAATATTATTTTAATATAGTCTTAATATTATATTATCTCATATGACGCGGAGTCTAAAATATTTGAGGATAAATTAATAGATTAAATTAAAATTAGACTTTGTTGAATTTCTATTCTAGCCTGCGAAAGTTTTATTAACGTTGTGCGGCACTCGACTGAATTGTGAGACTAACACTCGAAAACAGACAAGTCGACTCTTTAGAGTAAAAGTAATTGCAAGAGAGTTTGTAAGTCGTAGTTCTTTATTGACTTAATTTTCTTATTACTTCACTGTTTTAAGATTGAGTTGTCTGTTAGACTTGTGATGTTCAACGGGTTTTTTATTTGTCGAATTAAATGAACTTAGGTTGTATGAAGTTAGGTTGTTATGTTAAGTGAAAGAGCTATTAAATTTATTTCAAAATTATGGTATCGAAGTGTAATCTCCTAATAAATAAAGAGACCTGTAAAATATAAATATATTTGCAAATTAAAATTTAAAAAAATGTATTGAAATAAAATGTCTTATATTAGAAAAGCAATTAATTGCACTGCATTGCGAATTAACTTTGATGACACTGAGAGATGCAATTGTCACAATTGACTCATAAAAAATATATTAATTTTCTGTTTAAATTAGCAATTTTGACAACCAACCATTTGATAACATTACATAGGCCTCATGCGAGATATTGCTGCGAATAAATTTACATATTTTTGTAATTTAACCGAAAAGTTACACATGACTTGTTTTATTATTCTTCATATCTTATAATCAACAATTACAAAAAAAATATCTATTATTAGATTTAATCCTTAAATGCATCATGATGGAAATTCACATCAGCAGCATTTATGTTCATTTTTAATTTTCACAGAGCATTCATTTTACTTCGTATCACATAACGATTGAAATTTCCATCGACACAATTTTTACAGAAAATATATTATTTTGCATGAATAAATATTTTTGTACTATTTTTCCCTTATTCCCTTCATCCATAAGTAATTCGTTCGCTTAAAAAGTAATAATCAAACTTTGTCGCAACTTCTTAAGAAAATAAACCATTAGGAATAGATCCTACTCCATTATAAAATAAACTATTAAACATTTCATACATTATCCAATACATTTAGAAAATACGATACGATAAGAGTTAATTGTCACAACAGTTATCTGTATCACTATTGAGACAATTAAATAAGTTGATATAAGTATTGTGAAATGTTAAACTAATCTAGTTTCGCCAAATTATATAAACATTGAACTGTTATGTTGAATTTGTTCCAGATTAATTCTGTTTAATGCAAACATTTTACACTATTTTATCTATTGTATGATATATTTAGTGTAAGTTCTAAAAAACTTATGAAGTTATATCGTTTCTGTACTTTTATAAGAATACATTGACCGTCTTTTATGTTTGACCAATTAAATTACTGTTATAATTGATATCTTCACTATGGAAAGTTTGATCGGCTTTCCAATAGTAACTGTTCAAGTTTTGTCAGCGGGTAAACATTATTATTTCTGCAGAAATTTAAATGTTTTATATGAAAGAGAAATGCAATAATGACAGATCGTAACACAAACAACAACCACAATTTGAAACTCACACAACATTGTAGCGCTCAGCAAGAACAAACAACTGAATAGTGAATTGGAAGAAACTTTGTTATTTTTTCGGATCGCGTGTCCCGATACTTGAATATATTTTATTCAAGTATCGGGACACGCGATCCGAAAACAAGCGCTCCACAATAATACAGATGCAAAATGTAAAACTTTAAAACAGCTACAATGGAGTGGGTTTTATTTTGTTTTCGTTGAACGTTAATTATGTTTTGGTGGCAGCGAAGATTGCAATGAAAATCAATTAATGTCAAAAGTTATAATAAGGATATGCAATTTAAAATTACAATTAAAACTTATTATTTACGTAGTAAGAGATGGATACCTGGTTCGATAAGCAGTGTCAAACGGAAATAAATTTATTCGTAATAGGCGGTATGTTATTGCGGCTACGGCAATTAGACATGACACGCCTCGCTATGGCTGTCTGTACGATAATATTAATTGTAGTAAAGAAATAAACATAGAAACTAATAATAACAATTATGTAACTCGTTCTGGCAGGACAGTGAGGCCTCCGGATAGACAGTAGTTAATATATAATAATAATTAAATGTATTATATAATGTAACGAGTGTAAGATAGAAATATACATAATTTAACTAATATGGTTTACTTATCTTTATATTTTGTGAAATGTTTTGATAATATCAATGTAATATGTTTATCAATTTTGATCATTTGTATTAAATTTTGTTTGTTAATTAATCGTTAATTACATCATAACTGTATTAACAATAAATATAATATAATTTTGTTTTCATAATTAAAGGGGAAAGATGTGAGGGTACGTAAATAATAATGGCATGTGATCGTTGTATAACCAATAAATGATCAGTTCATGACAGATGTTAAGCTATTATCAAAAATACGGCCTTTGAGAATGTTTTGTTGTTTACAAGACTGTTTATGTAAGATATATAGAGCAATTTGGAAAGTTCTTCCTTGATACTAAAATCACGTATTTCGTGGCTTATGTGTAATTTGTGTTTTATGACTTCCGAGTTTGATCAGTAACTTTTATTATCTTACTCCATACAGACGAAGTCTTGACCAGCGTTATTATATTCAATACATTTATCTTTTACTAATTAATTAAGATAATAAAATAATTTTAATTTTTTGTATTATCACAAACACAAAATTAATTCCAATCAAGTATTTATTTATTATTACACAATTAGTACTTTAAATGGCAGATGCAGGTATTTATTGAGGAATAATCGTCAAAAAACTGATGTCCCGTTGAAGTCAATGGGAAACGATGAGTCAGTACACTAGGCTCGCTTCGCTCAATATGCAAACGGCACCCGAGATTTCGCGAGCGCAGCGAGTCGAAATTGAGGGTCTGTTGGCGCCCCTAGTTTAGTAGTCTTATTATGCATATTATTTGAATTACCTTCACACATGTGGCTCACTTACAAATAAATGAATAATGAAATAGAAAATTATGCAACGTAAATATTGTTATTAAATTATTAAAAAGTAGTTAATAACTAAATATTATATTAAAAAAATCTAAATATCTTTATTCATAAAATTTCATTTTGTATTATTAGAGAAAATAATATATGTTTTTATCTGAATTATAATTACATTGTATTTCTTATTTCATTTCAATCCATTTTATTTATCTTTGTACATACTTTAATTACCAAGTAAGCAATATTTGTTGCATCGGCGTAGAACTGTAGCGCTTGTCGTAATTTTACAAATTGCGCTCAGAGTAAAGTGTTGTTACAGTTTACGTAAGTTTGTTTGTGATTTTTCATATCCTACGTTTGGAATACGCTACTTTGTCGCGATGTTTATTTTTATAAGGCAATACAAAAAGCATGTATTTTCGAAACTAATTTGCAGTGAAATTCGTGAAATAATATAATAACAATTTAATGTTTAAATTTGTTTTAACTTTCGAAATCAAAATAATTCTATTAATTCCAATATCAATATTAGAAAATAATTAATTATTTGTAACATAGTATATTAGCATCCAATAACGGCAGTGTACATATATCGAGTTATAGTTGTATATAGTTAACTTGTGAACGGGATACTAAGTTCACAAACATTTACTCTGTTATGCAAACTACATATTTGAACACCTATTTAGGGAACCATTCAATACTGTATTATGAGATACTTTGATTATAAGAAATGTAAATTTCTTTATAAACTGGTTAATGCTGCACTTAAAATATGTTTATTCTTTGTGCAATAAGTAAAGAGTTACTTCTGGACAAGGATAACAGAAAGTTTTGTTACATTTGATAGCATATTTCGAAATGGCAATTTTTTTCTTCAGCGTTTGCGACTCGACTACAAAAATATTTATAATTATCGTTCGATCCTTTTCACAAATACGTGAAAGACAGTAGAGAAATGCATCTTGTAAAGAAAAACGACAGAATTATTGAGTATTATTATTTAATTATTTTGTATTACTTTGTCATAAGAAGTGTTACACATTCATATTAAGTAATTTTATATTATTTATAATAATTTGCATTTACATTTATATACACATATACGTTAATGCAAATTATAATAAGTTTTCTTTACAGAATGTGAAAAAGACTCATTTTATGTAATAAGGAGGTTGATTCTTACTATTGAGGGATATAGACTAAGTTATTCTCCGACTGAAACAAAAAAAAAGTTTATGTGCAAAGGCAAAAGTTTGGTAATTTATTTATTCAGGAAGTGCTGGTGAGTGCGGTATACTTTGTGCTCGGAAAATTGGAAACTGGTAAAGATTAGCATAATACATTCAGGCTATGCAGTATCTTCACTATACACTCATCTTATTAAAAAGTGTGTACCATTAAACATAAAATATATATATATATTTTTTACGATACTTATAATACATCACGGAAATATCACTGGAATGAAAATATATAGTTATTTGTGGCTTGTTAAATCGAAAGAGCCTAACTATATAGCAATATCAGTGTTCATGTCGTTTTAATATATCGGTGATATCATTCACGACCCGTTAACTTTTATCCCCCTACTTCAAATTCCGATTAATATAACATAATACCAGGTTACTCAGATAATATCCAAAATGGTTTTCACGACTCACTAGAGGTAATATTTTGTTTCGAGGTAGCTTTGTAAATTTGATATTAGATATCAATATGATATGAATGAAATCATAGTAAGTCGAAATCGACAGGCTTACAATTGTTTTCAGTTTGAACATAAATTTTAAACATTTTGCGGAGACTTTATAAATGCTTTTACGCTTAACGACAAAACACATTTTAGGATGTTATAACTTAGTAGTAGACTTAAACGAAGTCTTTTTTTCGCAATGTCATACTCATTACATGTTAAGTCTAGGGTCTTGATCATATATACTCTATAGTGATCTAATACTTATTATTAATGTTAAGGTTACTTTTTATAATATTGAGTATGAATAATGACCATTTTATAAAAAGATGGATTCAAAGATAACGAATTCCCGAAAGGATAAGGAACACCTAAATAGTCTTTTTTTTATTCGAGTTAAACGAAGGCTCTGTTAAGTAGAGATAATCTTATTTTAATATGAAAGGAGTTACTTAAATTGGTTCTCTAGTTTCATGATTATCGATTAAAAACAAAGAATAATAAAATCACATATATTTTATGTTAGAGGAGGGCAAACAATATTGCGGGTCACTGATGATGATACGTAATCACCGCCACCCGTGAACTCTGGCAACATCCGGGAATTCACAAGCGAGCGCTGCCGGTCAGTACTCCATGCGCGGCCGAATCTGCACCTTTCAGAGAGCAAGTCTTTGGCCAAGCATTGCATTAGTGATTTGAGTGAATGTAACGAAGATAATATATAAATATGTTTATTATGTGTGTACTATTTTTTACTTACTTACAGAATGTACCATATTATTTTTGTTATTTAACAAAGAGAAGAAAAATACTTAAATACAAAATTGTAGTCTCTTCTTATCGGTTAATTTTTTAAACATAATTCACTTAATGTAAAAGAACTGCCTAAACAGGCAGTTCTTGTTTGAAAAGTAAAAGAAACTTTTTTATTAATTCAATAAATTTTCGGAAACCAGACTTACGTAACTGTAATTAGTAGTGAAACTTTATGTCACTACTACAACAAACTTCCGAGAAATATAACAAAAGACAATCGTATCAGTATCTTAAAGAACGCTGAGGAAGGAACGCTGAAGAACATAAAAAAGTATGAAATAAAAATTATGTTCGATCGGCATGAAATAAATAAGATAAAAATTATTATGAATACATAATAATGAATTTGTTATGGTGATTTAAAATGATTTTTTAATAGAAATTATATGCTGTTGTTTATTTTTTTGTGAACCGAATTCTAAACATGAAGTTTCCTCTTCATAATATTATTATATAATATTACAACATGAGTACTGAGTTTAACTAAAGTACTTAATATATAATATAATACCATTCTAATGTAACTTTGAAAAATCTATTAAAAGGTTAAAACTCACACAACCAATTAAACAAGTAGCTAAGGTTAACCCAAACCCCACATCTTATAATACATTAAGTAGGTTCACACCGTTAAAAGGTTCTTTTAAAGATATTCATGAATGAGGGTATGTAGTCTTTTGTTAAAATCTGTAATTAATAAGATATTTTTATACAACATATTAAATATCAGAGTTTGTTAAATATATTATTTCATAAATATTTAGGTAACATAAAAAAAAATAACTATCATACTATAACATATGCATTGAGGGTGGGAAGAGATGCAGCAAGACAGAAAAGAAAAGGAGTAAAAGGAGAAAGAAGCGAAGAATATGGCATTCAGCTACCTTATTTATTAAATCATTTCTTAATATAATATAATTACTAGATCTCTCTAGGAGACCGCAGTACCTTTGTAAATGTCCATGTCTTATATGTAATACGATTGTACGTAAGGAGAAATAAACTAAAATATTAGATAACTATTTTATAATCTTCAATTGTATTTGTAATATTAATATTTTCGTTTCATTATATAAAATAAAACTAATAGTCATTTATAAAAATTATCATCAAGTTTATTTTGACGGAACATTGAATTTATATTATTTCGAATTACAAACCACAATTGATATTGATATTATTTACCAAAAAAATTAATTTAATCTAGTTTTAATGTTACATCACAAAATAATTAAACGCACTAAAACTGCTATTATTTCTGCAAATTTGAGTAAAATATTTGTAGCGGGATACTTATGGGATATTTCCAATTTTTTATCGATACTGAAAGGATTGTTAATATATCCTTGATAGTATTCCTAAGTTACAGTTATTAATTTATTACAGAACTATTGTACCTTTTCAGTTTAGTAAATGTTTTATTTATCGGAGTTTCTTAAAGGAATACTTCCTATGTCAATACTTCAACTGTCTTTCCTCAGCAGTTTACGCTGTATATCTAAATCTATATCTAAGGATAAAAGTATGAAAGAGATAAGAAAAAGTGCTTACAAGCTGCAAAAGCACAAAACGAATGCATTTATATAGATGAAGCGTGAAAATTCTGAGAGAGAAAGGGATGAAAGGTTGACGAACAACTTCCGGGAAAAATACGAATCTTTTCTGGCGAGAAGTTAGTGATTCCCGGGGTTGTTCGGTAACTTGTAGAGTGAAAGGGGAGCTTTCGAAGAGCGGTGAAATTTTAACAGAGCAAGCACACGTTTTGCAGTGGTGGGCGGAATTCTGCAAGCAGATGTATGAACGTGAGGACGCCTCGGTATTGACTACCAGCGAAATGCTGAGTCCTGATATAGCCGATGGTGAAATCAGTTTGGAAGAAGTAGAGAGCGCGATTTTAGATTGTAGAGGTTTTAGACCTGTAAGATGGCGTATAGATCAGTTTTATTCCCTCCGCATAATCACGGAAAAGTTTTTGGCCCTAAACCAAAAAGTTTTCTGTGCTTTGTGGATTTGGAAAAAGCGTTTGACAAGGCTGTGAGAAAGAAATTATGGGAGATACTGCCCCGATACAATGTGAGTGGACCCTTGCTACAGGCTGTAAAGTCCCTTTATAGAGATCACTCAGTCTGTGTGCGAGCTGACATGTCGCCCTGGTTTGACATCCAATCGGGTGTTCAACAAGGTTGCGCTATGTCAACTTGGTTGTTCAATTTGTATTTGGATAGTTTTCTCCAAGGCGTGAAAGAAAGTGACATGGGAGTGAAAGTAGGTGACCTTAAGATCACTTGCTTGCTATAGGCAGATGATGCAGTGCTCATTGCATCATCAGATTGCGATTTGCAGACATTGGTCACCACTCTGAAACATGGGTGTGAAAATAATGGTCTAAACCTAAATGCAGATAAGACGAAGGTTCTGATATTTGAAAGAAATGAAGAAAGAACAGAATGTAAGATCAAAATCTTAAATGTCAGAAAGTATTGTTCTTATATTAAAATATAATAAATGGTGCTGCATAATTTAAGGAGTAATAAAAAAAAATGTTGGATTGCATTGTTGACAATGAATAATTTAATAACTTCGCTTTATTGAATCGTTTTCAGTTCAATTAGATCTCACACTTATAATGCTTTAGTAGATCTTAAGGTAAACTAGCAAGTACATTCAATACTTTTTTGAAATTCTACAACTACAGACTATTTGACGTTAAAAAAATATTGTTAATACCAGAAAACACACAAATCTCCATCGAAATAACGTAAGGAAGAGGATATAAGATATTGAGATATTGCATCGACCACAAATACTGGATTACTTGGGATACGGACAATTTAATGATATCAACAACTTTCAAATGGTATAATCATTTAAACATTTTCAATGAAATAACAATACTGTTATTAAATTAAAGAATCTAAGATAAACTGTACTTTAAGCTACTTTCCTAACAATATTATTAAATGAATATGAAAAATAAAGTTTCCTGTTTCGGAGGATTTATGAATCGGAACTCTCGAGTTGGTCCGACATTCTTATTTAAGAATTTCTTGTCTGCACTCATCCACTTGAAAATAATCAGCCCACAACTTTACGTTACTGGAGCTTCATTTAAATGATTTAAAACATGATTCAAAGGTCAAAAAAAATATATTGGATAAATAACATATTTATAATTATGTCTATAGTTATGTGTAAGTTTAATTCTCTTTTAGTTGTAATCTAGTTTGAGTCTGAATTTATACACAGAACTTACTGCTACTCTTCAACTCCCCATCTTTATGTATGTAAACAGATACCTTTCAATAATAAAATAAATTCAAGTTCAACAACAAAGTTTGATTAAGATGCCAACTTCGAATAAATATCCCGCTTTCATCAAAACTTTGAAGTGTATTGTTCCACCGCTGGGTAGATGAGACCAAAATTAAAATACAATAGTTTACTGTTTATTAATTCAATTATTAATTACAAAACTGATATTAATCCTTAAATATCAATCACTTAAAAAAATATTTTAAAGACATTTTAATTTCTATAAACACTTAATTTAACGTATGATCCAGAATAATTAAATAATTATTTTTAAGACTGACCTAACCACGTTGTTTTTTCCTTATTCTGGTTTTGTTCTTATATGTAATTAATTAATAGTGAAAAATAGTTATTTTGTACCAAAATTATATGCTGTAAATTTATTTATCATAGAAATAAATAGTTTCTATTGCAATATATAAAGTTATAATTATAATAAATCCATTAACAATAATTGACATCGGCTAAAATAATTGATCAAGATTAAGTCACTCACTTCACTCTTTGAAACGAAATCTTTAAAATGTGACAAATAACTTCTACTTGTCTCATGGCATTGATAGATCGGACGTCTTAAGTCAAGCTCCGAATTTATTACTTAAGAGTGTCTTTTCTTAATTGAAGTCATTTACTCAAAAATATCCAGCTGACATCTTTACTTGTAAAAACTTATTTGTATCTCTTAAATTGACTTTCAGAAAATGAGATGTTTTACATACTCTAGTACAAAAATTGCACATTTTTCTTTATTAAGTTAAATATTTTTTAAAGAATTATGTTAGAAATTGTCTGTAAACATGTTTAGCACAGTTAAGCGCATTTTAATTGAGGATAAAGACAAATTGATAAATCCGTCTTTAGGAAGAGGATAAAATACCTGTGACCCATTGTATACCACCCTGACCGCCCCACTGGTGACAAAACGAAAAAAAACTAAATTATTTGATTGATTTAAAAATAAAAAATTAATAAAAGACTTGAGACTTTAAGTCTTAAAATATTCCTACAAATTTATTTACCGACTTTTTTTATTTATTTTCTTTTATAGTGAATATATTAGTGAGATTATTTAATTTAATATTTAGATGTTTGGTTCATCTAATCTTATCATCTGTAATAAACAAACCTTGGAAGGTTCACGTATATATATTCTATTTAGATAAAAAACGAAAAGAAAAAGATACTATTGAACCTTAATATATATTATATATATATATATATATATATATATATATATATATATATCCTCTTGGGTGACGGCGATAATTAAGTCCAAATAGACTTGCCAAATGTTGGCTTGTCGTTAATAGTTGCGTCCACTGAATACTAATTTCACAATTTTCTTCAAATCTTCAAATCTTTAAACATTATTAAAATTTGATTTACTATTTTACCTTTTCTTCAGTACTCAATGCTTCGATAAACGGTTCTGGTGTTGGTTTTATCGAAGTTGACAATAAGCGATTTTTTCATTATTTTCTAATAATACTTACTTGTATAAGTATGTAATGTTATTATATAATAATATATACATACATACATACGCAAGGTGAGGTGGTTAAAGTTATCATGAAAACGTAAAGTGATTTACAGTCATGTAGACGTGTTTCTCTAAAATAGATTGAACACAGATAAGAAGAAAGCAGCAACGCGAAATAATTTACTTTAACTAAAATAAACTTGATTAGAGCTTCTTTCAATGCAGTTTAATCATTTCAGATAGGTTTTTATGTAATTAACATAAAAGACTGTGAATTAGTATACGGTTAAGTCCTTGGTTTTTAATCATTAACCATTGTGACAGACGTCACAACGTCTGTTGCGTACTAAAATAATAAAAAAGAACACTAAATTAAAATTAATTTATTTAAATTCTTTATTGTACAACAAGGTACAAAGGGTGGGCTTAACGCTAAAGCATTTTCTACCAGCCAACCCAAAACGTGCAAGAAAATACGTACGAAGGCGAAGTGCAAAAAAAAAAAACAAAAAAATGGTATTATAACACTTTAAAGATTTTATTATTTTGTTTGGGGTAATTCAAGTGTGTAAATGAGATTTCAGAACTGAATTTTATTAACCTTACTAGTGGTTAATTTACGCTTCACACACCATTGAAGTAAAATTTTATATGTAAGTTCAATCTTTATTTAGCAAGCGGAATCTTGTAAGTTCGTAATTATAATAAGAATATTAATTACCTGTCTACTTGAACAGTTACTTTTACATTTAAATGACGCATCATCATCACAAAATATATTTAACTAATAAATAAAAGTAATATTAAGTAACAAAAAAAACATCTAAAATTATGATTTTACATAGATCTTTAAAACTTTAGTTACAATTTCAAACTATAAAACCTTTTTCAATCACGAAAGTAAAACAGAATTGACCTTAAAATGTAGTATTTTTCTACAATTCTCTAAAGTCCCTATTCTAACTATAATATGAACAAAAGAATAATTTAAGCTGTGTTAGTAATGTAACGCAAGCAGGCACTCACACAGAGGAACACTTTGTATTATTTACTTATTCATGTAAAAGCAGATTGCCAATCTTTACTCACACATGCGTATCTCTACTTTTTATGTTGCTTAGGTGAGTTTTATTTTCCCCATTGCAAATGCCGACTACATTAAAGAAAGACTGAAGATGATTGTCGTAAAAAGTTCAATAATAATGAATACGTTCATTGATAATTTGGTTTATTTATTATTATTAACATGAGTAAGTATTCTTTATAATTTTATATTTATATCAGCTACAATGAAAGTGGGTCAAAAATTAATATAATATTTATAAATGTTACTTTACAATATTTCACAATTGATCGATACAATATAGAGAGAGTTGGAGATTGAAATATTTCGAATGCTGTATATTATTTGAGTGTTGAATGCTCAACTTGATTTTGATAAAATATGTCCTCGAAATCAACAAAAAAACCTATATTTCATGGTATTGCAGTTTTGTGGAAACCTAAGATGGTAATAGATGACAGACTTGATAACAACTAATGTGTCGGTAGATCAATTAACAAGTTTACCTTAAAACAGCGAGATGTTTTATTCAAATATTTATGTCATGATGACATGTTTTAAAGTGGCAAAAATCGTATGCGACCACGTCCGACTTTAATGTCAAGATAATATTTTATATTTATTGAAGATTATAGACTATATCACACCATGTTTCGACTATTATAAACAGTATTCGAAAGTGTTTTGAAAACAAAAAAGCTCAATAGATTGTGGCAAATAATGATAATTCTATTTCTTGTAATCCGAACCGATCGTATGAAGCGTGTTACAGCGTTTTGTCTACAAACCTGTAATAAAATTATGTTTAAAAAAATTATTAATGCTTAAAACGATTAGGTATAGTTGTATTAAATTGGTATTTGTGTATCTTGTTCATTACACCATTAAGAGATTGTAATTAAAATAAATTATTGCAACTGTTGGTAATAAAGATAACATGACATTGTCATAAGTAGTAGGTTGGCTTTTTTAATTATTTTATTACCATGTTTCATAAAACATTACTACAAATTAATTTAAGGTTTCTGGGTTAAATAATTTAGGATTAAAGGTACAAGAAGGGGTACTGCCATAGAAAGGAGTAATTTTAGTCTCACAACCATTTATGTTAATATTCACGTTACTATTATGAGTACAATAAAAATGCATTCACTATTATTCTATTTCCCAAATAGGTTATAAAGCAAAGTTAGTATGTTTTTGAACTAGGTACTGAGATCTTGAGGACTCCCGTCCTTTATATACTACAAGTTAAAAAAATTATGTCGTGTTTGATATTTATAGATAATTTTAAACATGTGAATTCGCTCACCTCACAGTAAGCAGCTCTTCAGAAGCTAAAGGCTGGTAAGTATACTTTAGTAACTTCCCTGTATTTGTGAGTTTGACAGTTTTACCCTCATTTACTCAACCCATATTGAACTTTTCCTTTCAAAATAAAACAAGCTTACAAACTCGTCTTTTACAAGGAGTCTTCTATTGAAACATACTTTATATGTTAACTATTTCAACAAGTAACTCATAGTTGATAAACTAATACTTTTTAATGATGTTTTCAAATGAATGCGTTTAGAAATGTCTAGGATTTTTTATGAATGTAAAACAAATATAAAGTATTTAGAAAGTGTTTAAATGAAGTTCATTTATCATCCTGAGTACATGCATGTTTCTGGGATAGATACTTAAATACTTGGATACACATTTAGAAAGTAGTGTCATTATATTTCATAAATAGAATGCCCAAAAGAAGCTAAGGGTGAATATTCCTTTCCTTCAGTTGTAAGTAATAAATAAAATACAATTTCCCGGTTTATTGAAGCATCACCACATCCTTGAACCCAGATATTTATATATATATATAGTCATTAAAATAGAATATTCAACCTTCTATGTTATTAAAATCGAATATTAACTTAACAGGAAAATATATGTATCGTAAATAAAAAATGGAATATATATGTATCTAAATATAGGTTAAAATCAAATACCTTATTAAAAATTTTAAAAGTCATAATATTCTGCTGCTAAAAAATAACTGAACGAACATTTGAGGAAAGAATTTGACGTTTAGATTATAAAAAAGATAGATATACATATTAAATATATTAAAGATATATACTAGATATATATAAAAAATAACAATACAAAAAACGTTGATTTTATAGTTAGAATAATTTAGACTTCATCGAAAGATTTATCTTATAAGTTTATTTTACTGGCACTCAAAATATCAAAAATAATATAAGCGTTGCCGTAAATGTTACTTAATTGCAAGTTTTTATACTAAATAATTTGAGTAGAAAAAAAAAATTACATATTCACGGTTACGCTGATAGCCGGTTTACGCACACATGCAAATATTTTTATGTTGTTTCCCCGGGTTTTACTTTCCACGCGGTCATAAAAGAAAAAAATGTTGAGCATCGTGACGACTGAAACCACACAACATGTGTGGGTCGTAATAAATTAGCGTCTTTATAACACACTTTGACCCTTAAAATCTTAAAACCTATTTGAAATTCCCTAAATATAATACCTAAAAAGTATTACCTCGTATTTTTTTTATTATAATATTAAAACAGTTTTAAACATTTTCTGTGTGAGGGTTAATTGAGTAGTAAACTTTTGATTTATGAGCAATGAGGAAAGTAAGTATTTTTAAAAATATTTTACGTCTTATTTTTTGTTCCATAAAATTATCTTTCAAACTATATACTGTATTACATATTTTATAAATTGTATGATATTTATTCAATCACTTCTATTCATGAATGCTGTTAGAAACTAATATGTTCACTTTGTGTTCTATGCTATTTTATAATTATTATTATAACGATTTATTTCTTATATCACATGAAGAGTTTCTTCTAACCATTCTTGGTATGGTCTTATGTAGTTATATTACAAAATTAGCTGTTGCAGGCATCTTCAAAGAGTGCCTTCTACGGATCCATGAAAACGGGACGGTTCGGGTGAAGCCGCTGGAAATTACTGTGACTAAACTATGAACTTATCCTGCTATGAGGATTAAGATTAAGATTTAAATATATGGAATAAAAATTAAGAATTTTAACGTTAAATATAATTTTCTTATTTATTTCCAAATACAGCAGCTTGTCCAATACTATTAAAATTAGCGAACCATTTGGAAAACAGATTTTTATTGCTTGTTATGATTCCGATTCAATCTGATATACTCGTAAAATACTCCTATTATATAATGAAATAAAAAGAAACGCAGAGACTTCAAATATATTTTTCTCGGTTTTATATTGTGATTTTATTTCATAAGAAATACCTCAATCATTATTAATACTTTTAACATTGACAACTATATTATAATTAGTAAAAAATATGAAAATATATTCACAATGAAAGTAATGATAACAATTAATGTTTCATACTTTTATTATATTATTAGTAGAATATGTCCGTTTTGATACATAAGTACAAAAAGACCATCTTTATAATTTGAATCAATTTATAACAAACAGTTTTTATCTCAATATAGTATAAACATATAGTCTTAAAAGAATTGAACAAAAAGTAAAATAATTTCAATACATTGTGACTAAGCGTTAAATGCGGGTATTGTTTGCGACTAGCTCGAGTAGGAAAACTTTACATCGATGTTATTACCAAGTTTGTTTAGTAACAAATCTGTAACAGCGTGGGCAGATTATTAATATTTATGATTGAATTCCATTAAAATAAACAGATTGGATAATAAAATTACATTCATATGAAGGCATAGAAATGGCAAGGTGATTATTCCTGGGAAACAATAAAAATTTTAAGCAATAAGGCTTTTTTCAGTTATTCACTTTTATCAAAATAATCTAAGAAAAGCAATTAGGTTTAGGGAAAACAATTAATATAAAAGTGACAGATTACTAATTAGATCGGTCTGACTATGACCTCATTGATTAATTAAATAGAAATATAACATAAATAATTTCAGTCACACTATTACACAATGAAATAGAATATTAGAATCTTAAAACTAAATCCAGAAATTCTAAATATGCAATTAGGAATGGCTTCGTAGAAAAATTCGATATTTAAATTTTCATTTAAAGTTTTATACACTTCTTATTTAAAAAAAGCGTTAATTTCCATTAATTAATTTTAATACTTAGATTTGTTTTTGGGAGTTATCTTTATAATTATAATTTAAGTTTTAATATAAGTAATAAGTGTGTATTAAATTATGATAAATATGTGATTATATAATTATTAGCAAAGTAACGATTCTTTGATATATATTTTTTTAATATTAAAAGTTGCACTTTTGTACAAACTATGATTATCAAAATTTTTAAATAGACATAAAAATATTTATCACCACTGCAGAAAAAACCTGCGACCTCTCAGTTTGACTCCATCGTTCTGCGAATTGAGCAGTTAGCAACTTATGGTGTGTGGTTACTTTCATGATTTGAAATTGTATATACTCGTATATACATATTTATCGGAACAAGAGCAACAAAATGAGAACATTCGAGTCCTGTATTAAAATTTAGTTTTTTTAGTATTTTTATTTAAACGAAATATATTATTATTAATATTAAAACTATAATACAAATATAAACAATGTAAACGAAATTCTTAGAACTACGAAGTAAAACGTTGTCGTAAAATAAATATTTTTATGTTTCTCCAAAACCTAGTACTAAAATTCTTATTAACAGGTATTCTGAGATAAACTCCATAAATGAGTAATAAAAAAATTGCTTTCCTCAGAACTTTCATATAATAAAATAGATGAAACTTATTTTAAATATTCACCTGTAACCAATTATTTTTAGTGATGTTCTCTTCTGTGACTGTAAGCGCTTTCCGTTCACCCAACTTATATGATTCATCGTAGTACATGTATTCGGTGAACGTTAACCCGCTAGTTGTGTACTGCTGCGTGAAATATATCGATATGGTGCCATTCACAATATCGTGCTCTATAATCCATCGACATTTGATTGGAACTGGGAAAGGATTAGGGAAGTTTGGAGTCTGGATGATGCCTACGGGTCCTTTTAATCTCCCTCCACATATTTGAGGGCCCTCGTGTTCTCTTAAGCCTCGCTCTTGAGTGTTGACGATGTCAGCTATGATGGTTATTAAAGTGATGCTAAGTAGACGCTGTATCGTCAACCTGTAACAAATATATAATATTTATATATGTTTCTAGGTTAAACATTCTATATTTTGTAAAAGTTAAATCCATGAATACTTTAGAGAAGTCATATTTAAAATAATATTTTTATTAAAAAAAGCATTATAAAGTACAAAGAACTACTAAGAAGTTCTGTCATTATAATTTATTCTAATTTGGTTGGTTTGATGGAGTCTAATTTAATCAGATATAAATAAGTTTTACAAAAGAGTTTGGAAAACCTAAAAAATGAAATGAACAATGGAACGACCAATGAATTAACATATATATATATATATATATATATATATATATATATATATATATATATATATATATTATTTGGGCTTACTTTTTATTTTTTAAATGATTTGGGCATAATTAATTTTAATTTTAATTATGCCCAAATCAATTTTAATGTTTTGGAATAAACTTTTCGGATTAAAAGGCACCTACATTTTAACTCAAATAATGATCTAACACTATGGTGTTAGCTGAGGTACTGTTTTAGGTAAGTCTTATATCATCAAATAACATTTCGCAAGCTTTATAGAGTATAAAATAAATTATTCAAACGGTCCAGTCTCTCCCATTATTATGGTTTGATCAAGGAAAATATGGTATAATTTTTTTTCAATACTATTATTTAATTTTTTATTACTAACGAAATATGTAAAAATAATTTTCAAAATAAATGTTTTTGACTTATGTTTTAGAATTTTCGTGCTGAGAAATTTTAGACAAATAAGTTTAATTAAAAGGAAACCAAATATAGCTCCACCCAAAAATTTTTGAACCTACATATTCTGTTTTGCTGCCAAGATTTTCAAGCATTTTGTGATAGCAATTCTGAATTAACAATATTATTATAAGAAAAAAGAGGAGGCAGAACACACTAGCACCCATTGCGTCTCTCTTACCCTCTCTACATCCGTGCTGCTCTCTGTGTGTTGTATATAAAATAAAATTAATCGATATTATTAATATAAATTGTGCGATAGACGTACATTACTAATAGATATATACACATATATATAAAATATTAAAGAAAACTCGAAATTAGCTAATTACGTTCCGTTCGTACTGCTTCATTACTTACACCGACAGTTCACAAAGTTCAACAAATGAAGCGCTATCCCAAATCAAAGAAAGTCGAAGAAAGTCGATATACAATAAAATAACATTTAGTTTTATTATTAAAAAAATAATTTTTCGGTTCAAATATTGTATACTTTAGTATACTAGTCCTACAATAAACCCGTTGTATCTTTAACGAATATTGTTTCTTGAATCAATCCTTTAACAAAGTTTTTTAACAACGGGTATAATGAACGGGATTATATTTATTATTTATTATTATTTATTTATTTATTTATTTATTTATTTATTTATGTACCATTAAGTTACAGAGAAACAGAAAAATATGCAATGGTAAAAAAAAGTGTACAAAGGTTTTACTTATCTTTTTAAGAGATCTCTGCCAGTTACCCTTCCGCAAAAAGGAAAATTAAAATGACAATGCGGATTGGTACGTTAAAAACATTAAAAAAAACCATGCAGAAAAAAATATATGAAGCAAATTTTGTATTAATAATATATATATATATATATATATATATATATATATATATATATATGTGAGCTTTGTCTATTGTATGTTGTGTACATGGACTAATGTACAAGTATCTGAACGCTGCCTAATATCTGTGATGGCAATTAACGAATGACAATGACAGCGGACTTCACATGGAGATGTTAATCCTGATCATCAAGTAATATAATTGTTATCTCTCATTGCGTGGACAATCTTGGAAGTAAAAACCTTTAATTGTCGATTTTTCTGTTTTAGGTTAGTAGATCACATTTGTTTTTAATTAATTTTAATGTTTAATTTTATAATACTATTAAATTTCTGTTTTAGTTAAATGCAATTGTGTGTTTTTTTACTCCGGTATCATCCATCATATTACATAGTAGTTCTCATCTGTGCAGACCCTCTGTCGGCGTCCTGAAGGTAAGAGGAAAACCAATCGATTACTGGAGATGAGATATTAAAAGAGCGTAATATCCTTAGCATTATGTCAAAGTCGACTGAATTGAACGCATTGCTAAAGTCTAAGAGTACGGGTAACTTTTAATTGTCCATAGTATGGCGAATATCTTCAGTTACTTTAAGCAACGCAGTTGTAGTAGGTACTAAGTAGGATTATATAGACTATTGAAAGCTAGAAAAGAGGTGGTTTTCTTGTACATCCCATCTTGCAAAAGCTTCGATAAAATAGGTAATATTGAGATAGGATGGAATTCAGAAAAAGAGATAGGGTTAAATGTTTTGGGTAGAGGAATGACATGTGCCAATTTCTAGGTTTCGGCAAAAATTTTTGTATAGAGAGAAGAATTAAAAATATTGGTGATTAACGGGGTTACAATGTCAAGGATAAAGAAGCATGTCACGGCTAATACTATCACTACCAACTGCCTTCGTCGAAATGGCAAATACTCTTACAAAAATAAATACTCTTACTACTCAAATACTCTTACTAAAATACTCTTTTTAACATCAATCTCCGTAATGTCATGAAAGCAAAAAATATCACAAGTAGATGAGTGTCAGATAACAGTTTTTGAAGAGTTAAAAGCTTTAGAGAGTTGTCAATTTTAATAGGTAAGGAGGAGAAGTGGAGATTAAGTGAGTTTAAGTCAGTCTGTTTAGGTAAGTTAGCAGTTGACTTACCCACACCCAATGAATTGAGCAATCTCCACTTCTGTGAAGGAGAAAATTTTTCGATAGATAAAATATGACGGCGCTTAGCGTCTCTGCACATCCTATTACAGAGATTCCGCAGCTTTTTGTAGGCAAGCTATGTTCAGATCATTTGGGTTTTTCTTACATTTAATTTTGGCTCCGTTGCGTCTTAGCAAATTTTGCCTAATCACAGGAGTTAGCCAGAGAGCGGGCAAACGTTTGACCCTTACAGGTTTTAGTGGTGCATTTGAGTCAAACAAACTAGTAAGGATCGAGTTAAAAGCATCCACCTTTTCATCTACCGTCGATGAGTTATAAATAGGTGACCAATCTTAATTAGAGGCATCACGATGTAAAGCCTCTTTGTCCATCATCTTAAGGTTGCGGCGCAGAATGATTCTTCTGTTATGCTTGGAAATCGACAGATTATAGCGAAGAAAAAGAATATCGTTGTAAGAAAGGAAGCATTAAATTGACCGAGTGGTAGCACTTTTTCAGGCTCAAGAACTTTGATAATATCAAGAAAAGACGAATTGAAGGCTGGGCAACAGTGTGTAGCTGAAAGAGGGAAAATAGACATACTGTAAGAAGAAATAAGTGAACTTAATTTTTTAGACCTGTGGTTATTTTTAAATAGGTGTTTAGATCCCCCACTATAACAACATCATCATAAAGTGGCGAGAATTTATTGAGAATAATATCTAAATCATTGAAATAGCTCACATTAAGGACTGTAAACAACGCCAAGAAGAAGTTTAGAATGGGAGGCATAAATTTCAAGAAACAAGTATTCAAGATGGTCAGGTGAAGTGTTAAGGGTTTTTTAAGGGTGTGATTATTTCATATCAGCGTAAAACCTGGAAGAGAATAAGGGTGTATATGACAGAGAAGGTTTTAACCAGAACTCTGATACCAATATGCTAGCAACTAGCACGTTGTCAGTTGTTGTTATAGTATCATACGACAACTTAACACGGATCTTGTGGGTTAATTTATATTTAAAAATATACGGACCACAAAAAATTGTTGTGTTAATATAAACTAAGCTGTTATACATAAAAGTTTTTTACGGTAATACGTTAATAAAAAAATAATAATTATTAAGCATCTTATTGTAAGATATTATATGAAATTCAGTAGAACCTTACTTTTGTTGAAATTCAAAAAATTCAAAATTCAAAATATCATTATTCAAGTAGGCATTTACACGTACTTTTGAATCGTCAAATATTGCAATACAAAAAAAGGTCAGTGTAGTCAGTCCGTAAGTAAACTACTACCGGCTCGGAATGCAGCTCTATTGAGAAGAGCCAGCCAGAAACCCAACAGTTGCTCTTTTCAAAAGAAATATAACAATAATAGGTGATGTACATTATAATATAATTCCTGCAAATGATTCAACAACTTAAGTTCCACATATTTCGATCAACTAAAAACTCTTGAACGTTATAATAAGATTTACTTAATAATAAACTCTTGATTTTAGATTTAAAACCAAGAAAAGGAAGGTCTAAGGCATCTTGTGGAACTTTATTATATATACGTATACTCAAACCCATGATGGATTTATTAACTTTTTGAAGCCGAAACTTTGGCGTTACGAGTTTGTTTTTATTTCTCGCATTTATCGCGTGTCTGTCACTTTTTTTTATATAACTATTTAAATTTTGACGTATATATAATATGTTATTAAATATATATTGCGAAGCGACTGTAAGAATAACTATTTCTTTAAAAACATCCCTCAGAGAATCTCTAGCTTTTAAGTTATAAATAGCCCGTACAACTCTTTTTTGTAAAATAAATAGAGAATTAATTTCGGCAGCACTGCCCCATAATAAAATACCGTAAGCTAAAATACTGTTAAAATAACTAAGATAAACAAGTCGAGCCGTATTAACGTCCGTTAATTGTCTAACTTTTCTAATTGCAAAGACGGCGGAGTTGAGTTTGGCTGTGATTGTTGAGAGATGGGGGTTTCACTGAAGATTTTTATCTTATATTATACGTAAGAAATTTGTTGAGTCAATCATTTCTAACACTTTATTGTTAAGGAGCAAGTTAAAATTTTTACTTTTTACATTAGGAAGTGTAAATTCTATTCATTTAGTTTTCTTAGCATTTAAGACTAAATTATTAATTTCGAACCAATGAAGGACTCGTGACAAAGTACTGTTAATTTTACTTAATTAAACAAACTAAGCCTGAATAGTACGAATGTTATGGAATAGAGAATTATGTTATGACATTCCTATAAGAAATACTCAAGTGTAATTGATTTGTTTACATCAGTTGTAATCAAAAACAAATATATAATATATGTGGTATTATAAAACAAGTCCTATTTCTATTACTAAAAACGTAATGTTTGCCCATTGGAGTTTTCCTTAAGGTCCCTGATTACACTCGTTCTGTCGAAAATTTGATTATACACCCGACAGCTCACGTACTTGGTACACCGCAGAGTGAGTCATTTATCAAACTGGGACCAACCAATTACTTAACTACTAAAATATTAGAGCATTTTCAGAAGAAAGAAACTTTTGTTTTCTTATATTTTTCACTCTTTACCTCGTTGTTATAATTTGTCCTCCTCCTCCACCTGTATTTTTATTATAATAATATAAATGAGAAAATTTTTATCATTGACTTCATCTTGTTTATAATAAAACATTTATAAGCCTCTATCACAAGATTATTTTAACTTTTGGTTTCTACGCTTAATAAAATACGAGAACGCTCTCATCCGTCTTGTCGCTTTTACGATACTGATATAAGTGTGACGTCTCGGAATAATTTTGAATAATTCGGGTTATACACAAATAAATATCTTTATACCAGGTGAAAAAAAATAATGTTACAATGAACGAAAATACAGATAGTTCAGAATAAATAAACTTATCAAATGAACATTCATATGAAGAAAATATTTTTTACTGACAAATTAAATATAATAATAATTAAAATAACATGATGTACCTTTATAAATAGTAATTTCCTGAGGTGATCTTAAAGCGATGCTGGTATAGTTGATTTTCATAGTAAACATCGTTATTTTAAGATTTGAAAACTGAATAAATTAATTTCCACTTCATTATGTCTACTAAAAATATAAAATTTTAGTCTTTTTTATACCTTCATTGTCCCAAAAATGGTACAATTGTCGAACTTAATGCTTAAAGCATTATCTAAGAGACAACCAACAATGTCAACAGAAAAAAAATAACAATGGAAATCATCATTAATTTAAATTTCTATACTAAAATAATTTAAGAATAATGAATACTACGTTAATACTTACTCATCTTATTACTAAAAAAACACGAAATCCATAAGTGAAAATAAATACAAATACTCAAATGGTGAAGTTAATTAATGAAATTATAATAAACTACAAAATATTCACAAATCTGCTTCTTAAATATCTGTCCATTGGGAACATGTCCATAGTTGAATGGCGTGTCCTGTGTGTAACGTTCAAGTTAAATAGGAAAGTTTTGTAAAAAACAAAAGTGATTCCTTAATATAAGATAAGAAAAATGTGTTTTCTTTCAGTAGATACTTTGCTTTTGTTTATGTATATCATGCTGTGCTCATTGTTTTTAACTAACATAAATATTAATTACCACCTCCCTATGCCGCATTTTCACACAGAAGTAAGTGTTATTTGCGCTTAAATTACCAGCATACAAAGAAAATAATTTTTATAGTACACCATAATGAAGCATTTCCAGTAATTTACAAAAAGCAGTTATTTACTGCAGTAATAATTATAAATACTTATATCTCCAAGTACTTGTATACTTGACACTTATTTATCGATAAAAAAAATTACACTCGATATTTTCACCGTTCCTCATTATAAAGCTTCATTTGCAGGCGGAATGTAATCACAAAATTTTTTATTCGTATTGAAATATCTATTCATTTACATAAATTGTGCAAATGATGTAGTTTACAACTGTTTTTTTTTATTATTGACATTAACAACTTAAGATTGTTTCAACTTCATTAATTTTGAACTAAGTTTTCCTAAGTTAAATCATAATTGAAATAGGCTGATGCTTGGAAGTTTTTTATTTAAAAGTTTTGGTTCAAAAAAATTGAAGTATTTGTAATACAAGTATTTTCATCTATACTTAATTATAAGAAGTTTTTTTCCGCCTGATTATAACATTCGATACGATACCATAAATATTCATAAACTAACTTACGTATAAAACAATAAGAAGCTGTTCACTGAAATAAATATTTAATCGCTTTAATTTATCTTTTGATTCCTTATATAATAATATAATTAATAAATATCACTACTTAGTATTACATATACGATCCCACCAACACCTACGCGACGAGCATCGTCGTCAGATCGGCGGCCGGACCCAAAACTTATTGTCAAATGTTGACCAAATAATTAGTAAACGACAGAAGTACTAAAATAATATAGGTAAGTATCTTATTTTTATTTTCCTGGCAATCTTTTTAAAGAAAAATATAATTATAATTAAGAATTCAAATAAATATCTTTATTATTTAAAATAATATGTAATATTTCATAAATCCAATAATTGCATTTGCTCGAACATTACCCTTTTGAATAATTAAAAGTCCAATTTCGTTAACAGAACCGGGACGACAATTAGTTGCTTTGTGCTATCTTGTTATTAAATTTTCATGGAAGGGTAAAGCACCTGAATTGAATTGAATCCATTGGGACATACTTGATTTTCTTATTTTACTTTTTCTTAAGATATGGATTTTGTTAAAATAGTTCAAATTAAGACGTTTTATAAAACAATATATCGATCCTTATTAAAAATTGTTTCTTTTGTATGAAATAAAGCTAATACAATCAATTTAAAAACTATATATCTTTCAGTAAACACAAGTATTTTTTGGTTTATCTAATAGACGATAGATTGGAAGTGTAAACTTTTAGTATAATAGTAGTAGTACAATATAATAACTTAATCATTGTGAATACATTGCTTTTACGAAACTATTGCATAACATAAAACTATCCATTAAATGACTTAACAATTGAATTACCATTAAACTGAAAAGTTATTTATTTATAAGAATAGAAAATATCATCTTTATAACATTTCTATCTACGAAATGTATAACAGATCCACGGTCTCGGATAAGTTGCAAAGACACGCGCCAAATCGTATTAGTGTGAACGCTATTTGAAGTTCTGGATCAATTCTTTTATCATAAACCATCAGATGAAAGGTGCGCTTTGTGAGTAATGTCTTCAGTCGTTAGTGTTACTTGTTATGTATATTGAAATACAAGTATATCGAGTTCATGATTATTTTCTACCACATTTTAAATCACATTTATGCTATATTTATGTTTAAATGATGTGATAACATGATTATCGTTCGATATTATGCTTTTAATCTTAGTTATCTAAGAGATGGCGCGGTGACAAGTTACATGCCTTCATGATTCTAGAATATTTATTTATTATTTATTTAAATCCTTTATTGCACAACAAGGTACAAAGGGTGGGCTTAACACTAAAGCATTTTCTACCAGCCAACCCAAAATGTGCAAGAAAATACGTACGAAGGCAGAGTGAAAAAAAAAAGAAAAAATAAACTTTACAAACTAGATATCGATATATAGATATAACATATAAACTCTATACATACATAAACGTACATAAATACTAACATACATACATACAAAGCTATAAATATATAAATAAATAAGTTTTATACATGTACTTAGATATACTCAGATGGGAAAATAAAAGATGTTGAGGTAGAATTGTTTCACCTTTCTCTTGAAAGAGTTTCGTGGAGGTGCCTTACGAATATTTTCAGGCAATTGGTTCCAGAGTCGGACAGTGACAGCAGAGAAGGAGTCAGACATGAAACCAATGTGATGAGTGGGAACAGTAAGGAGTTGGTTTTCACTCGAACGCACAGGCCTTTCGTGGGCATGCGTACGAAAAAAAAGTGAATGTAAACTAGCATAAAATTTTCGAGACACTTCTTTTATTTGACAGCTCCAGCCAAGACAACGATCCATCGTTAGGCCAAGATTTTTAACGTTGTTACAAAATGGTTCAGAAATATTGTTAAGTTTTAATTTAGAAGAACAGTCATTAATTTTGGCTAGTTGCTGTCGGCTACCAATTATAATCACCTGACATTTGGAAGCGTTTATAGATGTGCCAAATCGATCGGCCCATGAAGATATGCGCATAAGGTCAGAATTAATGGAAGAAATAGTTTGATCGAAATTAGCGACAGTAGTGTGTTGATTGATAGCTGCAAGTCGTCGGCGTAAAGATGATAGTGTGAATGAATAAAGGAAGTAATAGAATTGATAAATGTCGAAAACAGTAAGGGAGATAATATTCCGCCTTGAGGAACGCCAGTAGTGATCTCACACCAGTCAGATTGTTTCTGTCCAAAGTGTACAGACTGCTTGCGCCCTCGAAGATAGGAAGACAACCATTGTAGGGCAGAGTCTGAGATAATTGTTCGGGAGATAAGAGCGAGGAGAAGATCATGGTCAACAGTATTGAAGGCATTACTCAAGTCAATGAGAACTAATACAGTCACATGCTTATTATCGATGGCTTCGCGGATGTCTTCGGTAACTTTAAGTAGGGCAGTTGTCGTACTATGACCAACTCTAAACCCTGATTGGTATGTATTAAAAATATCGTGTTTAGTGAAATGAGAGGAGATTTGGTGATAAACAATAGATTCGGCAACTTTGGAAAGGAATGGAGATATAGAAATAGGGCGGAAATGAGATGGCAGGTGAGGATTTGATGTTTTAGGAGGTGGAGTGATAAATGCCTTACGCCAAATGTCAGGAAATGTGTTACAGGATATAGAAAAATTAATAATATAAGTAATTATGTCTAAAAGAGAATTTAAAATAAGAACTATCATAGGACGACTGATTTCGTCGCATCCTATAGCTTAGCTATAGCTTATAATATGTTATGTTTAGCTGTATGAAATGTATTTTTTTATATTTACGTGGGATATTTTCTTACAAAACCTAATTTTTGATCAAACTAAATAAATATATATAATAAACTAAACTCATTCTTAGCATAATTATTTTTTCATAAGAAAATTTATGGTCATATTTTAGTCATTTTTAAGTAATGTCATTTTATGCTTCCGGATGAATGACTCATTATATTATATTTTATTTCATCTTTTCAAACATAAAATGAATACCAGTGATGTTTGTACGTCACATACAAGTACCTTATAAACATGTCCAGATTTCAATAAATATTCACCAGATAAGTCAAAATACTTTATCAATAAATACGCGAATAGGTTTCGCCTTAGAAATGCTGATTAGAAATAACTTGGAAATCTCCTTGTGAGTCAAAACTATTTAATTAATAATACATGACGTACCTATTAATACGCGTCATAAGCGATTCTGGATATATTTGGGACTATTTACTTAAAGATCCGTATGCCTGTGACCAAACTGTGTGTGTCGTAGTTTAATATAATAAGTCGTCATTAATAAATTTGAGTTACTGAACCAAACTATGGTTTGGTATGGTTATAACTTACAACATCGTTAACTAGATATAAAAAAAATCTAAATAAAATCTGAATAATAGCAGTTGTAAGTGACAGTGAATATAAAACTATTTAGCTTTGTAAAATTTAAAAAAAGTAAATAATCTTATTACTATTCAATTTAATTATTATACTAAGGACGCGAACCGAACCTCGATTTTAACTCGCTGCGCTCGCATAATCTCGGTAGAGTTACTCATATAGCACTTATCGTCGTATGAAAACTTTTTATTAACATTAAAAACATTAAAAAAACTAATTTAAAGCATCAGTCATCTGTAATACTAATATAATATTATTTATGTTGTTAATTAATTAGTATTTGTCGTGTTCTTAATTTAGTAAGACCGATTAAATCTTTTTTATTAGTCATTCAACGAAATAATAATTGTAATATCCTTCTAAAATACCATTTTATATATATTTCGAGTTATTCGATTTTTATTTAATCATCAAAAACTTATATCGATCAAAGTTGATATTGTTATATGATTAATTAATTTTAACTTTTTTAGACAATTGTTCAAAAATATTACAAACAATATTTTTCGTTATTTTTTTATCAAAATAATAAAAATAAGTAGTGACTTGGCTTCACTATAGACATAAAAAATAACTAAAGGCAATGTTTTCTATATAGAACATCGAAGGCAATTTATAGATAAGGTATTTTAGCCAGCGGCAGTAGAGATTCACTCAGTTGAAACAGCAAACAATGATTGACAATATTGCAAAACATTCAAGAAAACTCTGAAGATTTCTTCTAGTATTGTAGAAATTCAATGCCATTGGTCTCTAGTTAAGTGAGATGTTATGAAGCTTTTTATATATTTTCATTCAGTCTGTGGCCGAGTCGAAAGAGGTATGCAGGGAACGTAGCGTTTGGCGCTCCGTCGCCTCTGACTACCCCGCAAGGGATATGGAGTGAAGCTAAATAAATAAATAAATAAATATATAAATAAATGAAAGCAATTTCATAAAAAAAATATTACAGTGTAAAGGATTATATTACCGTAGCTAGCTTGGGAATATGGCGAATATAGCTTGGGGATAATTTGTATGTTAGCGATTAACTGTTTGTTACTCTTGCTTGATCAACTAGTTGCGTCACACCGCTTCCTTAGAAGTTATTACTTGCGGTAGAGGTGGGGGCCGGGTCGCCCGCTTCCCTCAAATAGCGAAGGCGCTGATGGCTGACCCTTGCGTCCTGCTCGTGAACGAGTGCTGCTTGCGGTACCGGTTATATTGCTAGCCACGAATTTCCCTATTCTTATTATAAACCAATCATTAAGCCAGCTTATCGAATTGATTGCGATAGTTCTAGTTGTTTGTACATAAGTCACTAAATATATTGAAGTTTGTGAAACAGTGATCAAAATATATTAGTTAAAATAAGATATTTTTGAATTTGATCTTATATTACCTATGTATTGCTGAAACATTTCACATTTTCAACTTAACATTAAGTGAGGTAATACTCTTGTTATTTAAAGAAAATATGTTTTTGAGCAAGAACTTAGTAGATGTTGGATATATTTACGTCTGTTTAGCATCTTCAATTCATCATCAATTTAGTTATCCTCTATAGTTGGCGTTCAAAAACCCTTAAGGGTTTAATCAATATCTTACTTAGGTGAGATTATATTTATTCTAAGATCTAAACTAGCTCTTAATATTTGATATTACACTTATTTAACTAACTCTATGAATAAGCATCTTAAAGCTGCAAACATAATGACCCATCAGGAGGCGAACTTGAGTCGTAGATGCTTCACTATCAATATGTGAAGACAAAATTAACGGGTAAATTTAAACAAATATATATTTTATAGATTGTTCGTATTAGAATTCGAATCTTGTACGGTATAAAATAAAAAAAAAGTTTATTTACCTTGTTATCTAAAGATAGTATATTTATAATTAAATTTATTCAAAATGACACATATTATCTTTGAAGAGATTAAATGTCAATGTTTTCTTTGGAAATGTTTCGAATGCATTTCGTAACTTTAGTGTTATATACGTAAAAACACTAACATCCAATTATAAAATATGGGTACGAATCTGTAACATATTTCAATAAAAACTGAGAATATAATACTAAAAAAACATGAGAATTGCATATTTTTAATTACACTGCATTGTTATTCACAGCGAGCTACGCTGAAGCAATAAAGATTGCCACAGACGTGTTACGCAAGCATAGCCAAGGGCAATTGTTATAGTAAGAACCAACTTGGTTTCACACGGTTAAATGCTGACACCACGCTTCGAGTATCCTGAAGACGACACCATACGGCTTGCGTTCTCACCATCGATGGGAATCGAGGATAAAATATATTCATTCTTGGGTCAATCGCTGACTTACAAGCACCTTACCTTAGTTTTAATTAATTGTAATTTTATTTCAATATATTTTATTAAGTAAATTGGTTTTTTTTGCATCCTTCGCTGCCACGAAACTTAATTGGCGCAGTCGGTAGGATATTCGAGATATATTCGGTACGCGTCGCGTCAAGATTTCCCCTAATATCGGTGCGAGATCCCGCGTGACTAACCGATTTCGAGTATCCGAATCTACATACATCGTGGAGGCCAGCGGAGGTGAATCCGAAAATCGATTCGGCAAAGAAAATCATGTTCATGTAAGTACTCTGAATCTTTCAAGTCCTTACCTATCCTAATTTTTAACGTTATTCTTATCCTTTCAATTTATTTTATTATTCCATTAGATTGTCCAAGTAATTTAATATATAAATACTATTATATATAATTTTTAGAGTGTTAGATTAGTGTTCAAAATTTTTCATCCGAGAGAAAACAGTAGCCGTAGTTTGTGTAAGGGTAGATCTAGCAGGCTCGATACTATAGACGAATTTAGGCAATTAAAAAAAAAATATTTATACCTAATATTAAAATGTCTCAAGATATAATGGGTGAGATATACAAGTCACTTAGAGTTTTGCCTGATTTTGACGGTAACCCCCATGTGCTAACAAGATTTATAAATTTATGTGATCAATTAGTACTTGCATATTTTAAAACAGAACCGGGTTATGAGTTAACCAATTTGGCCCTTAGTAATGGTATATTAAATAAGATTACAGGCTCTGCAGCTCGATTGATAAATTCCAAAGGTATTCCTGAAAATTAGTTCGGTATTCGTAGTGCACTTATTAATAATTTTGCTGACCACCAGGGGTCTTCAACCCCACGGGAATTTTACAAACGTGTTCAAAACTTATTCAGCACTATCATGACATACGTAACGTTGCATGAAACCGTGGCTACTACATTCGAAGCTACGAAGTCAGAAAAGCAAAAATAGATGTAAATTTTAATATTCAAAGACAACTCGGATATATACAAATTCAAAACCCACCTTTAAAATTTCTTATAGACACGGGAGCCAATCAGTCGTTTATATCCCCTCAAGTAGTTGAAAAATACTTTTCTCATTTACCTCTTAATTATACTTCATTTGAAGTTACGAATAATCATAATGTGTATAGACAAGACTATTCTATTACTTTACCTAGTTTCTCGGAATTTAAAGAAAATAATGACGTAACCTTTTTTAATTCTTAATTTTCATAATTATTTTGATGGCATTATTGGTTTTGATTTGTTAAATTCGTGGGACACTAACATTGATTTTAGACGCAAGAAATTAATTACTAAAAATACCGAATTGCCTATTATTATGTATGACGCTCGAAATACAAATCTTTATGAAGAAATAATACCAGCTCAGTCATCCAAATTAGTGAAATTGCCAATAAACTCCAAGGACGGAGATGTATTTGTTCCTGACCAGATAATAAGTAATTGTTTAATTTCTGATTGCTTTACAAATGTGAAAAACAGTCGAGGTTTAGTACAAATTTCAAATAATTCAAAGAATGATGTAATCTTTTCAATGGATCGGCCTATTACAGCTGAGGTATTCAATATTGAATCTAAGCAATTAAAACAATTATCCGATCGTAAAAAAAAGAAGTTCTATCGCGTCTCCGTACAGATCATTTGAACCCAGAGGAAATAGCTAATTTAAAAACCTTATGTGCACGTTATTCGGATGTGTTTTACATTGACGGAGAACCCTTAACATTTACGAACAAAATTAAGCATAAAATTAAAACAAATGATGAGATCCCAGTTCATGTTAAAAGCTATAGGTACCCGTATGTCCATAAACAAGAGGTTAGAAGTCAAATCAATAAAATGCTTGAACAAAATATAATTAGACCTTCGGATTCCGCGTGGAGCTCTCCTATTTAGGTGGTCCCTAAAAAGGCAGATGCTTCGGGTAAAACCAAATGGCGATTAAAATTATCCGAATACGATTTCTCAGTCATTTATAAGCCAGGTAAATATAATACAAATGCTGATGCCTTATCCCGTTTAGTAATTCATAACGAAGAACTAAGTCCAATAGCAGTAAATGCATCTGAAAATGACTAGCACTATTACAGCTTCAGAAGCTGATAGAGATAATTCTAATACCCTAACAGTTCATACCGACAATGAAAATCCTATTTTGGAAATCCCGATTTCTGACGAACCCCTAAATAAATTCACAAAACAGCTAGTTTTAACAATTGTAAGCAATATTAAAGGAAGACCAATAGTTTCAAAACCTTTTGAAACACACACACGTATCACTGTTCAATTGTCAGAAAATAATCTCGAAGAAGATATCATTAATGTTATCAAAGAATATGTTCATCCCAAAATTAAAACAGGGTTACTCATAAATCCCCCATTAGCAATGTACTCGGTTATTCCCATAATACAAAAAGTTTTTAAAAGTTCAGCTATGAATTTAATACTAGTTAAAAAGGAATTGGAAAACATAAAAGAATACTTAAAACAACAAGAAATAATAAGCAAATACCACGTAGGTAAAACTAATCATAGGGGTGTTAATGCATGTCATCTCGCCCTATCTCATAGGTATTATTGGCCAAAAATGCGAGAGCATATAACCAAGTTCATTAACAAATGTATAATTTGTGGTCAAGCGAAATATGATCGCAACCCTATTAGACAACAATTTCGTATTGTCCCTCCACCGTGTAAGCCTTTCGAAGTTGTTCACCTAGATTTATTATCTATACAGAGTGAAAAGTTTTTGACTATCATAGATGCGTTTTCAAAGTATGCGCAAGCATATTCTTTAAGGGATGGAACAGCAGTAAGTGTCGTGCAGGCGTTATTAAAATTTAGTACTCATCATGGTATACCATATACTCTAGTTACAGATAATGGCCCTGAGTTCACTAATCAATTATTTGCTGAATTTGTAAGAGTACACAAAATTCAACACCATAGAATAGCACCCTATACTCCCAATGAGAATGGAATCGTTGAACGATTCCACTCAACCATTTTAGAACATCTACGCATATTAAAACTTGAACTTAAGAATGAATCTGTTATTAATTTAATAAATTTTGCCCTATTAGCATATAATAGTTCGATACACAGTTTTACAAAATGCCGACCAATTGACATTATTACTGGACATTTTGATCCGCGAGATCCATTAGACATAGACTTAACCACCCATTTACTCCAACAATATATGGTAGAACATAAAAATAAAATGACCAAAGCTTTTAATTTAATTCATGAGTCTAGTTTAAGTTACAGAAATGAATTAACAAATACTCATAATAAGTCTAGAGAGCCCGAAAAGCAATTCTCTCCCGATCAACAAATATTTATTAGAAACCCTTTTGCTGTTCGTCAAAAGATAGCGCCGCGTTACACACATGATACAGTTATAGCTGATCTCCCGATACATATATATACGTGCAAAAAAGGCGGGCCAATTGCTAAGTCTAGATTAAAGAGAGTTCTTAAATAAAACTTGAAAATCTAGATGATGGTCCCGGCATTTTACCTTTTAAACTAGGTCCTTGTCGCATAGTGTCTCATTATCACTCATTCTTGAAGTATATCGATATCCACGAATTGCAAGACAAAGTAAATACAGTTCATATCCAATTAAGCAATATAATCTCTAATCTTAATAATAAAACTTTTTCTTTGTTTGAGCCCCATACTAACTATTTGAAAGAAAAGCTTCAAGTCGTTATAGAACAATTGCAGTCATTTGAAATTAGCCGCTCTAAAAGAGGTCTCATTGATGGTCTCGGGTCCGTAATAAAAAGTATTACCGGTAATCTTGATTATACATATGCGTTACAGTTTAATAACGCAATAAGATCACTGCAAGAAAACGATAATAAATTATTTACGGAATTTAACAGTCATGTAAGCCTGACCAAAGATTGGATAACTCAGCACTCTAAAATAATAGATAAAATAGTAGATAATCAGAACAAATTAGCGGAACTAGTAAAAAAACATTAGTCTAAGTTTGGAAAAAGGTATCTATGAATCCAATCAATATGCTCATTTAGGACCAACTATTCTCATAGTCGATGATAATGTTGACAAGTTGTCACAAGAGATAACTAAGTTAAAGAATGTGCTAGCATTTACAAAGACATCCACGGCTCATCATGATGTCATTAGTTTAAGTTCTATTAGAAATATAATTAGAAAGCTACGTAGTATATATGGTAGTAATAAAGTACTAGATATAGAGGCCCGAGAGTATTATGACGTAATACAATTAGGTTCTTATTATGTAAGAAATGAAATAGTTATAGTATATAAATTCCCAATTATAAAATCCCAAATATATAATTTATATAAGATATCCATAATCCCTAACAAAAATCATGAAATTCTTGTTCCCCAACACCAATTCCTTGCAATCCATTTGAAAGATTTCAAGTACATAGAGGCTGAATGCCCGAAGTTCACTAAAGGGTATCTATGTGAAGAGATACACAACATACATAGTCGTACATCGCCGGATTGTGTAACAGCCCTCGTTACTACGCAGCAAAAACTCCCCGAATGTAAACCAGTCACCGTATCCCTACTTACGTCAGCCTATGAGAAACTCGACGATCGCCACTACACCATTAGCTTTCCAACTCTTACTAAAGTACGCTTGTCCTGCGATCAAGATATCTACAAGATGTTGCAAGGAAGTTATCTCGCTATAATTCCATATGATTGTTTCATTCAAACAACAGAATTCATCATCTCGAACCTCAACGATCGACTAAAAGGTCAAGCCTTGAAGATAATAGATGTCCCTAATGAAAATACACTCAGTTCAGCAGCACATCTGATATTCAAATTAAACTCCATTAATTTGACTAACCTTCACGCTACCAATAGAGAGGTTATTCTACAGTCACCAGTAAACTTAAGCAAGACCAACGATATAAGCGTCTACTATACAACAATACCTTTATATACGTTACTATTCGGTGCATGTGTACTAATTAGCGGCCTTGCATACCGGAAATACCGACTTAAACATACGAAACACACCATCCAAAAAACTCAAAGGGATGAATCAGAACTTCCAGCGCAATTTACAACGAAGGTCTTCAATAGTCGCTGTTCTACGGGGGGAGGTGTTACGCAAGCATAGCCAAGGGCAATTGTTATAGTAAGAACCAACTTGGTTTCACACGGTTAAATGCTGACACCACGCTTCGAGTATCCTGAAGACGACACCATACGGCTTGCGTTCTCACCATCGATGGGAATCGAGGATAAAATATATTCATTCTTGGGTCAATCGCTGACTTACAAGCACCTTACCTTAGTTTTAATTAATTGTAATTTTATTTCAATATATTTTATTAAGTAAATTGGTTTTTTTTGCATCCTTCGCTGCCACGAAACTTAATTGACGCAATAACAAACAATGACCAAGAATGTAACAGTATTTTCGAGAATAATAAATACGCTGGAGATTTCTTTTGGTATCGTAAAGATTCTCTTCAAACAAACAGTCAATTCGATTTGCGAACTGAACATTTGATGCTTGACAAAGTCTACTAAGGTATTTATAAATAGTTTTATATTGATAAATAAAGATTAGTTCATACACTTGTACCACACATACCACTCAACTCCTTTTAATGCTGTAATACTTACAAAATAAAAATATGTATCAAATCAGATTCATATTATTAAGTAACACTGAAACTATTATACACACGTAAACATTATTTGGTTCATGTATAAAATAATATTTATTTGATGTACCACGAGTTATGTATATAATAATATTTATCTAACCTACTCGTACAGTAGATCAATACTATTATAAATATTCTTAAGCAAGCAATATAACTTTGCGAAAACTCTTCAAGACGTGACGTCACTTTCTATAATATCTTTCTATATATTACTAAAATATCTTACATCTTAAATAATCTTCTACAAACTCCCTCTAAAATAACTTTCTAATAAAACACCTTATCATATACTTAAAATATATAACCTTCATGTAAAGTTCTCAGAATGCGTGAACAAAAACGAGGCAATATTCATTTATTCATTCTCTTCTCTTTATTATAATACAAGTACGTATTTAATACAACCTTAAAACCGTGCAATGCCTGGTGTTTTCCTTCAAGTATTCATAAAAATAAATTGTCAGACACAAGAGGTTCTCTATACAAATGAGACATTTATTTCGAGCAAATAAATTTTACTAACGTCGTTACAGACTTTACGCAAATCAAATACTAACACCGTTCGTTGCCTTTAGAAAGAAATAATAATTATTTTACCGAAAAGGTATATGTAAATTCAACGTTTGAAGGTTTCTTTGTTTAGTAAAAATTTTATTAGAGATTGTTTTTTTATATTTTATAATACATTAACAAAAAAAAAAATAAAAAAAATGTTAGATTTTGGCAAAGTATTGTAAAACTTTTTACAAAAATACAGCAAATGTGGACGCTGTTTCTGTACCGGGTTATATCAGTCTAATCTGAAAACTTGAAAAAACAAAGAAAAAACAAATGAAACATTCACTTTAACCAAACGAGTCACGTGCCGAGTGTAGTGTAGTAGTTGTTACGTGATAACATACATGATACATAACATATATTAATTAACTTTACTTTACTTTACTTTACTTTACTTTAGCTTCACGCCACATCCCTTGTGGGGTAGCCAGAGACGACGGAGCACCAAACGCTACGGTCCCTGCATACCTCTTTCGCCTCGGCAACAGACATCAACCTCTTCATACATGCCCTCCGGGGGGTCCTCATGCTTTTAACGTGACCTTCCTCCAGTATCTTAGATGCCGTGTTTTCGAAGGTCACTCGAGGCCTCCCTCTGTCTTTCTTACCTCTCACTTTTCCTGCATAAATCTTTTTACCCATTCTTTCATCGCTCATTCGTTCGACGTGCCCAAACCACCTGAGCACATTCTTCTTCATTCTCACTGTAACAACTTCACTAGTACCTGCCATTCTGTGGATCTCTTCATTGCGAATTCGGTCAGCTAGACTGACTCCGCATATTCTGCGAAGAGATCGCATCTCCACAGCATTCATCTTTCTTACATTCTTCTTCTGTTTTACCCACGTTTGGCTGCCGTATAAGAGCGTCGGTAGCAAAACCGCATTGCGTACGACCGAACGTGCAGCTTTGCTGACGTTTCGCCGTCTCAACAATACAGCCACAGCACCGTTGACTCTGTTACCGGTAGCAATACGCCTTTCCACATCCATTTCATATCTTCCGTCTCTGCTAAACATACTTCCCAAATATACCACTTCATTCACTTGTTCTATTATCTTACCATTAACGTTGATCTTACATTCTGTTCTTTCTTCATTTCTTTCAAATATCAGAACCTTCGTCTTATCTGCATTCAGGGCGACATGTCAGCTCCTACTCGCACACAGGCTAAGTGATCTCTGTAAAGAGACTTTACAACTGTAGCAAGGGTCCGCTCACATTGTATCGGGGCAGTATCTCCCATAATTTCTTTCTCACAACCCTGTCAAACGCCTTTTCCAAATCCACAAAAGCACAGAAAATCTTTTGGTTTAAGGGCAAAACCTTTCCCGTGATCATGCGGAGGGAAAAGATCTGATCTACACACCCTCTTCCAGGTCTAAAACCTCCTTAGGCCTCCCACAACAGCCTTTCAGATCTCACTTGCATTCTCCTTGATAATATTTTAGCATCAACTTTACCCCCCAAGCTGATAAAACTGATAGCCCCATACCTAGCACAGTCTATCTGTGAACCTTTGCCTTTATACAAAGGTACGATGACTGCACCTCGCCAATCGCCTGGGACCTCCCCTGATTTCCAGCATAAATTGCACAAAAACCAGAACAAGTCCAAGACGCGCGGACCACCATGTTTGGTCATCTCGGCAGTAACTTCATCTGCTCCCGCAGCCTTACCTCATTTCAGACTTCGAATCGCGCTCTTCACTTCTTCCAAACTGATTTCACCATCGTCTACATCCGGACTCAGCATTTTGCTGGTACTCAAGGCCGAGGCGTCCTCACAATCATACGTCTCGTTGTAGAATTCCGCCCACCGCTGCAAACCGTGTGCTTGCTCGGTTAAAATTTCACTACTATTCGAAAGCACCCCTTTCATCCTACAGGTTATCGAACAACGGTGGATCATCGGTGGATAACAATCGGTGGATCTTGAAACTTCCAGCTTCTTATGTGATAATTCGACTCCAAGCTTGGACACGTCGTGCGGTTGCGCCAACCTGCAAACAGACCTGTTATTCTAGCAACGACTAGATAATGGTCTGTTCCCAGATCAGCACCCCTAAACACTCGCGTGTCCATAACTTGGCTGCGAACTCGCTAATCCACTAGGAATAAATCAATCATACTTCTTTCTTCCTCTCGCTCCCATGTGTACATGTGAATTTCTTTATATATGATGTGTAACAAATAAATTTCATATTCATTTCATATTTCTTTCGTGGCATTTAAACATAACTTTTTTAAAAAACATCTCATAAATATTTTTATAAGTATTTTGCTTTGAATCTTATAGAAAACTATTTTTTTTTCAATACTGACTGTGTGTTTATTAAATTTAGAGCCTATTTATTGCTATTAATTTTCTACATTTTGATTGTTTGAAAATTAAAATACTTTCAGTACGAAGCTTATCTAACTATAACTTATCTTATAGATAACATTATTTAACATTCGTTAAATTCTCAAAATATAAGTATAAGTTTAAATAAAAAAAAGAAATAAAGGTTTCTATTGTCCAACTTAAAAGTATTTTCAAATTAAGGTCCTTGACACCTAATTACATTGTAATATATTATTATATATTTAAATAAGTTACGTAACATTTTATTATTAAAATGTTAAACTATATTATTTAAATTTTAAATAAATATTTAAAAATAAACACGAAGCTTTTCTGTGTTTTGTTTTTTTCTGTGTTTTTAGTGGTTCCCGGGGTTGTTCGGTAACCTGTAGAATGAAAGGGGTGCTTTCGAAAAGCGGTGAAATTTTAACTGAGCAAGCACACGTTTTGCAACGGTGGGCGGAATTCTATAAGGAGATGTATGAACGTGAGGACGCCTCGGTCTTGACTACCAGCGTAATGCTGAGTCAAGATGTAGCCGATGGTGAAATCAGTTTGGAAGAAGTAGGGAACGTGATTCAAAGTCTGAAATGTGATAAGGCTGCGGGAGCAGATGAAGTTACTGCCGAGATGATCAAATATGGTGGGCCACGCGTCTGGGACTTTTTCTGGTTTTTGTGCAATTTATGCTGGAAATCTGGGGAGGTCCCAGACGATTGGCGAAGTGCAGTCTTCGTACCTTTGTATAAAGGCAAAGGTTCACAGATAGACTGTGCAAGCTATAGGGCCATCAGTTTGATTAGCTTGGGCGGTAAAGTTTATGCTAAAATTTTAGCGAGAAGAATGCAAGAGAGATCTGAAAGGCTGTTGTGGGAGGCACAAGGAGGTTTAAGACCTGGAAGAGGGTGTATAGATCAGATCTTTTCCCTCCGCATGATCACAGAAACGTTTTTGGCCCTAAACCAAAAGGTTTTCTGTGCTTTTGTGGATTTGGAAAAGGCGTTTGCCAGGGTTGTGAGAAAGAAGTTATGGGAGATACTACCCCGATACAATGTGAACGGACCCTTGCTACAGGCTGTAAGGTCCCTTTACCGAGATCACTCAGTCTGTGTGCGAGTAGGAGCTGGCATGTCGCCCTGGTTTGACATCCAATCGGGTGTTAAGCAAGGTTGCGCTATGTCAGCTTGGTTGTTCAATTTGTATTTGGATAGTTGTCTCCAAGGAGTGAAAGATAGTGACATGGGAGTGAAAGTAGGTGACCTTAAGGTCAATTGCTTACTATATGCAGATGATGCAGTGCTCATTGCATCATCAGAATGCAATTTGCAGGCATTGGTCACCACTCTGAAAGATGGGTGTGAAATTAATGGTCTTAACCTGAATGTAGATGAGACGAAGGTTCTGATATTTAAAAGAAATGAAGAAAGAACAGAATGTAAATGTTAATGATAAGATAATAGAACAAGTGAATGAAGTGGTATATTTGGGAAGTATGTTTAGCAGTGACGGAAGATACGAAATGGATGTGGAAAGGCGTATTGCTGCCGGTAACAGAGTCAATGGTGCTTTGACTGCATTGTTGAGATGGCAAAACGTCAGTATAGCTGCACGTTTGGCTGTACACAATGCAGTTTTGCTACCGAACCTGTTATACGGCAGCCAAACGTGGGTTACACAGAAGAAGAATGTAAGAAAGATGAATGCTGTGGAGATGCGATCTCTTCGCAGAATATGCGAAGTCAGTCTAGCTGATTGAATCCACAATGAAGAGATCCACAGAATGGCAGATACTAGCGAAGATGTCACGGTGAGAATGAAGAAGAACGTGCTCAGGTGGTTTGGGCACGTTGAACGAATGAGTGATGAAAGAATGGTAAAAAAGATTTATATGGGAAAAGTGAGTGGTAAGAGAGACAGGGGGAGGCCTCGAGTGACCTTCGAAAACACAGTAGCTACGATACTGGAGGAAGGCCACGTAAAAAGCATGAGGACCCCCCGGAGGGCATGTATGAAGAGGTTGATGTCTGTGGCCGAGGCGAAAGAGGTATGCAGAGACCGTAGCGTTTGGCGCTCCGTCGTCTCTGGCTACCCCGCAAGGGATATGGCGTGAAGGTAAATAAATAAATAAATAAAATAAATATTTAAACTAACCTTTGTCTTAACCTTTATCATAACTCTGCTAAGATTTATTTAAGGATTGTATAATTATTACAATGTAAACGTATTTTTCAACATTTATCTAAAGTGTGTCTTTTATTTAGTAAAAGTCAATATTAGTATAATGTCAATTTGAATTAAGGCCGTTATTAACTTTAAACGATTCTAAACCTTAGGTAAAACTTTTGACTTGCAAAATGACAATGTCTAATATTTTTTTCATCAGTTAGATATTGCTTAACTGCAGGTATAGCTAGCAAATACAACAAAACTAGCTTAGCAGGTGTTAATATGGCTTTCTTTGAATTTCATAAGATAAGATAAGGTCTATATAGTGGTTATAAAGTTAAACAGTGATAAAGTTTTGATACAGAAAGTTTGAATGAGGTTGAATATTGTAGTTTAATTAAAGGAATGTTTTACAAATAATACCTTTAAAATTAGTCCTCGTTATTACACTTCAAAATTGTAAATATTTTGTTTGAGAGTTTAATTTTTAACTGTTAATGGTAACACAAATTGCTTTATTATTTTTATCCTTGTAAATATACGAGTAAGTTTCTGATTGAATGAACTTACTTCCAAATGCAATTTTATGCCTAAAGTCTTTTGAGTTAGTTATTTGATTTCTTATCATGTAATATAAATTTTATTGAAATATCTAAATCAAATCGTCATTTAATATGCCAAAAATAGGATAAAATGCAAGAAGAATTACCTTACTTTCCTATGAGTTTAAATGTATAAGATGTCTTAGTCTGCTTTTTGTAAAGGAACCTGAAGAGACCATATCGCGTAATTTATATTGTCGCACTGGACATCGTACTGGACTGGACATCTAAATATGTGACAATACTTATGAATACACAACTTTTGTTATTCTTCTGGTAATCTAACTCTATGAGGTGCTTAGTAAGCAAAGTCATAAATCCTGCATGTAAATATCATTCATCAAACATTTACATTCGTATTGTGAATTGTCGAGGTTAAAATTTAAAACTGCTCCGACTCTATACAACTAACAAAGTAATAAAGACAGCAAACTAAAACTGCCAAGAGCTTTTTAATCAATGTTCTATATTAGTCTATTGATTCGCCAACTTATAGCGGAGTTTTGCTTTTCGCTGTCGCTATCAGTAAAGTAAATCACAAATATCAAACATTGTGATTGTGATGTCGATGAATGCGTTTTAAGTTAAATGGCCTTTATTTGATTTTATGTCCATTTTTTCATCGTGTACTTTGTTCTACTGTTCTAAAATGTGTGAATTGAAACTACATACATCTGTACTTTGCTATAAAAATATCTGTAAACTGAATAAGTTCGTAACAAATTTTAAGAGTAATAATATTATTTTAATAAAAATACGTAATATTCCAATATTTCAGCTACGAGTACACTACACTGTTGCTTCACAAAAAGTGCAAGCTCAAGGAAGGACCACTAGTTTAGTATCCAGTACAATTCCCTATAGAACTTGGACGTTCTTAACCTATTTAAGATTTCCATCGTAAAATAATATAAATTCAAGTATTGTCTTCTTTATAGTTTAGATATATTAAGGCGTTAAAAAAAATATATTTGTGTTCGAAAAGCTACACCAAAGTTAAATAAAAAACTGTTATTTCAAATAGCACTTGGCATTCAATTACCAAGACATTTTGCATAACTGTAGCCCGACTTATTAGACTGCAGTTTCACTGACTGTTATTGCTAAACGCATTATAGACCAGTCTAATATGCCGGACCACAAATGTACCGCTATGCAAATTTTATTGAATGCTAATTGCCACTTCGAAATAATAGTTTTTGACTTAATTAAAGAGCTAGTTCATCTAAATTTAACATGTTTTTTTTTTTCACAAAAATATGATCTTAGAAGGCCTTCAAATAAATTATATAATTTATTGGAGCCGTGGTCAAAATACTGTTTCGACAACAAGAAAATATTTGAATTAAACATATTTTACAACAAAAACAGGTTAAAGTGATCAGGTTTTATTTTGAATTCTACTGAGTGATAAACTAGTGGCCCTTCCTCTAGTATTCACTTCCTTTTTAGTACAATTATGTAATTTCAAGTTGGTCATTCTGCTCACAAGAAAATTGATCATTACATTATTCAATATAATTTTATAAGATCAAACTAACTTAAAAAGTTTTCTTAGTCCACCCATTTCAAGTTGGTTAAAGTCGTTTGTTACTTCATTAGTTTTGAAATGACATTTTTCTCTGTATTTCTATTTCACGGAAACAATGCCCCGAAACCTAGGTTAAATATAAGTTATGAATATTAATATTCTAGGAATAAGTTTTATTTATTTTTAATTTAATATTCCCTAATACTATTATTTAAAATAAAGTGAATTAAGCTAAGTTTCTTTATAGCTACTATTAAATGAACGCTGTATGTGCATTCATTTATTTATTTAATTACATGTATTTGTAAATTAATAAAAAAAGTTAAGGTAGGTAATTATTAATTATATTTTTAATCCCTTATTGACTTAAACTTGATTAAAGTATAATCTTGAAATCAACTGATTTTAATTTGATGGATCAATCTCCCTTTACTTTATCCATTTATATTACATATTTTAAGATTATATGTAACACTCTGACCCAATTGCCGTTGTATCGTGTTAAGTATTAATAATTTTCTTAGATAATGATTAAGATTATGATATATTGGTTATCTGACTATTTAATATAATACAAAATATTTAAGTAACAAATAAGAGAAAAACTTTAAATAAAATATATAGAATAAGCAATATTTAGAACATTTGATCAAGGAAAATTTAATTTTAAACAGACATGTAATATTTAATGGCAAAATCACCGAAGGTAATATAACTACTCCAATATTACTAATGTAAACATATTTCCTTGACAGCTCTGCCTTATCAAATATCAGTTTAGATAAGTTTTAAGTTACTTCATCATGCGTCATGCAAGAAACTCATTGACAACCTATTATCAAGTACTCTAAGCGCTGTTAAAGGTAATTTGACAGAAAGGTAATTGAAGAGAAAACCTCAGTCGGTTGTCATAGCGTGTTTAGAGAATAAAAAATTACTTATAATTTAAAATTACAATAATGATAAATATCATAGCTATTTAATATGGGTAATTAATATACTCTTCGATAATATAATTAGGAGCTGTGTGTGTTATACATTTCTTACTCGTATTATACACCAAAAATAAACTCAAACTAGAATTAAAAACATATATGTTTTTCTTTGTATAGGTGATAATAAAAATGATTAAATAAAGAAGTAAAAAAAAATTTAAGTAAAGCAAATTAGTAATCATTTTTTTAAGCGCTAGAGATTCATATTCATATTAGCTATGAACTATGATATAACTATGAACATTTCTGAAAGTTAGAAAATGGATATATCTTTATAATCATAGTATTTTTTTTTTTTAATTTATTTTGGTACTCGTATGTTCGTCGTGTGTAAGTTAATCTGCGACACATTGTAGGTACACTTAACTATGACAGTAGACAGTGACACTTATAATAATAATAAAAATTATTTAATTCAGGACCAGCCCATATAGTGTTAGTAACAATATATTTCTTAAAAACAAGTGTTAGTACAATTACACAAGTTAGTATTTAAACAATTAATCTTAATATTTAATTGTGTATGTATAGCGCGTGGTAGTATGAGCACTAAATTTCTTATTAATTTAATGTTTTTCAATTGCTGTATTTAAAGAATATTAGCTTTCTGTGCTCATTCCTCATATAAACTTTGACTGTGCGAAATTTCGTACATATTAATTACGGGAATGGTAATTTTCGTCAAAATTATTATAAGATATTAAGTTTTTACTAACATTATAAAAAGTATAAAAACCAATGAAATCAACTTTTTATATATCATATTCAAAATACAATAATTATGTATGATAATCTTATAAAATTAAATAAATGTCCTAATTATAATAATATAATAAATCATAGAATGTTTTAGAAAACATTACAGTATCCAGCGTTTCATTAAAATAATCCTAATTTAATTATTTTACGGACTGGACCCAAAGGATTTAACAAGCTAACTATTTCAATATCTTATGATATTAAATCATTACCTTGATGCTGAGTGACTTAACCACATTAAATTTTATATATATTTTGAATCTATAGCTTATGTACGCATCGTTCTAGAAAATAAAAATACTTACCTAAAAACAGAAATGACTAAGAAAAAACTTAAGAGCAGCTTACAAAGCATACAAAGTTTCGCAGTAAGGCAAATAATGTGCTTATTTACTCCTTGAGCTTGAGAATATCAAACAGAAAATTTTATGTTCCATTTGTAAGATTGTATCTCATTAAAAATAACAAATAAGTTATTTTAATGGACATATTAGTTTTGAAATTATTTTATTAAAAACTTATGTAATGACCACAAAATTATTCTCTTTATTAATAGCAACTCGTATAAGGCTTAAGTGAGTCAGGATCACACCTTCATAGGCGATCAACAAAGTACCAGATGCAGAGGAAGCAGCATCTGCTGCTTCTTGTGTGTGTGTGTGTGCTTCTTTTTATGTCCGAGTATCTTTATTTCTCATTAATCATATTAAATGATAAGTTTTTGATAGCTAACCGATAAATAATTGCGAACCACCACCGTACCAAATACCGACGCATAAAACCCCCAAAAATAATTTAAAATATAGTGTTTTTTAAAAATCTGATTTCTATCTCAGATTTATTTGGAATATTTTATTTTAACATCTCCTTTCTGTATCCCTAACAAAAATATGTTCGCCTGATACCTATCAAGAATATTATTTTTTCCTCCTTAAATATATTATTTTTATAAGTAACTTTCTTAAGAGTTTAAAGTATGTTTCTGTTAAGGAACAAAGGTGGCTTATCTGCCATTATTTTAATTACCAGACCTTCATAATATTGGACAAAAATCTGCAAGCACCCGGTATAAAAAAAACTCTAAACCCTTTCAAGACCCATGAAGTGATTTATGGAAGGACCCATAAAGTGGTAATTTACATTTACTCCCAAATGTTGCCGATGGCATTAAATTCTAATAAAAGTCATATTTAAATTTTCACAATCATATATATTTCTTACACAAATATAATTCTGCATTTTAAAATGCTTGTGTAATATAACCGACGTTGTTTTATAAACTGGTTTATAAAAATTACATCAAATTAATCTAGCATTATATTATATAGTATAGTATAGTATAGTATAGTATAGTATAGTATAGTATAGTATAGTATAGTATAGTATAGTATAGTATAGTATAGTATAGTATAGTATAGTATAGTATAGTATAGTATAGTATAGTATAGTATAGTATAGTATAGTATAGTATAGTATAGTATAGTATAGTATAGTATAGTATAGTATAGTATAGTATAGTATAGTATAGTATAGTATAGTATAGTATAGTATAGTATAGTATAGTATAGTATAGTATAGTACGCAATAAAAATGCTACCAAGTACAAGAAAAGATATTTAAACCCAAGTGATACTTGAAAATTGAAAATGTAAATAATATTGATACTTACATTAGGACATACAATTGAGTCGTAAAGATAGAAAAAATTTAGTAAAATATAAAAATTAGATTAATTATTAATATATAGAGATTATTATTATTTTATTTATAGATTTTAAGATAGACAAGGGGAGACCTCGAGTGACCTTCGAAAACACAGAATCTACGATACTGGAGGAAGGTTTCGTAAATAGCATGAGGACCCCCCCGGAGGACATGTATGAAGAGGTTGATGTCTGTGGCCGAGGCGAAAGAGGTATGAAGGGACCGTAGCGTTTGGCGCTCCATCGTCTCTGGCTACCCCGCAAGGGATATGGCGTGAAGCTAAATAAATAATAATAAATAAATTTATAGATTTATATTATTTATTAATATAGATTAAAAAGTATAAAATTATTTTTAGACGATTACTTAAATAAATTAAAACACAAAAATGAAACAAGAATAACATCAATAATTGAAACCTGTTTTTATCAAGATCATATTATTTCAAAATATAAAAAACACAATAAAATTCAATAACAGGTATTACTTGAGAAATAAACTGATAGCCTTAAATTTATTATGATAAATAATGGATCGTAAAACTTCAACAATATAGACGGATATTCTAAAAGGCCTATCCTGTATATTTCACTTCGTATCAAAGTGTTTTACTTCTCTGTTTATGTTTACTACACGAGTATATCGTCGCCTTCGCATTTGTAGGTTATTTTGAATTGTAAACAACTTCTGGCAATTAACACATATATTGAGCACTTAAAGATATGTTTTATTTATATATTTTTACGCCTGCATTACACACACTTACTAATGTCTGCTAAGGTAATTTGAAGAACACGATTTGTGGTATTTGGCTTCTTCCAACACTAATTGTATCTGTTAAATCCACAAACTTTTTAGATTTGATTTTTTCACAATTTTCGTTTCACATGTGCAAAGTGCGGAGTGCGGGCATTATACGGTCTGTATGTCAAACAAAGTATTTACTGATACATTTATACAAGAACGCATGTTTATACCTTTTGGTAACCTCGAGTAATTTACCCATATTTGAACAAAGTGACCTTCAGGACTATGAATCTAATTTAAATAACTTCAACTGAGCGTCGGTTTAAGAACCTTAATGATACAAATCAGGAGTTTCGTTTTGTTCAATGACTGTTTTATACAAATATACTCAATAGCTCAATTTAGTAATTAAGTGTGATGTCTCGGAATGACCATCGCAGAATTTTTCTTTGATTCCGGAACGTACGAAACTTTATTCGAGTATCTCTCCACATTATTTTAAATCTTTCGTTGATTAGATTCTAATAAAAATAGTTATTGAAGATTTCGTTGAAGGAAAGTCGAATATTTAAATTAAGTAAGCTAAATCGTTCAATGAAAAATGCTAGTTAGGAGCTATTTCTTTGTACTGATATTAAAAACTATAATTTTTAATTGCTATCACTGTAGTGATGTTCATACAGCTGATTATAATTCCAGTGGAAAATTAATTGCCTCGTAAATAATGAATTGGTTTTCAACTCGATAAACATTAGCGTAAAATTGAAATCATTAGTGGTTCCGTTTACATTTGTCTATGAAAGTGGAAATAGGGAATCAAACGAATGATTAATTATACCTGCCGTATGAATACGACTTATTAGTGGCTGCTAATAAAGCAACCTTACAGTTAGTTATTCGAAGGATCATTAAATTAAAAAGAACGGAACAAAACTGTCTGAAAAAAACCAGAAAGAGGAAGAAGAGTCCTAACATCAAATAAGTTATTTTGTACACATTAGAGTTCGAGGTACAGAATTAAATTGTACGTTTAATCTGTAGGTTCCCAAGAAAGTTGAGTGAATAAAACATTGATCACGATTCTTATAGAGCCACCCCTTCAATAGTGTTAGATAATAAACTGAGGTCCCAAAGCGGTCAAATCTCCGTTTAAATTACGGCAGTTTAATTATCGTAAAGTTGCAGGATCATAAACCGGGCGGAAAAAGAGGTTGAGATACTAATGACACTTATGATATGCTCTGGAAAGTTATAAAAAAAAGTGCATCTGATACGAAGGAAAGTTTATTTTATATTACTTTTTTAAAAGTAATTAAAAATTAAGTAAGCAGTGTAACATAAATAAATAAATAAAAATAAAAATCTTTATTCATCGTATAACAAAAGGTCCATAAGTGTTAGTAATTTTGAAATAAAGCTTAATATCTAGTGTTAGTACCTAATAACTAATAGTGATCTTGTGATAAGTGCTCGGTCAGCGAACAGTCCCCACTATCGGCGATGTCCCTCAAGATATTGTTGCGGCTGCCGCGCACTCTTCTTAAAAGAGAGCTAGCTTTCTTACGAAGAATGGCCGGGAAACTGTCGACCCCTATGTGCGCAAATATATTCGAGACGCTACAGTACCGCAGCAGCCCCAGCAATGCCCTGAAGGCATTATTATGTTGAACACGCAAGGCGCTATACGAACTCTGAGTATAGTTGACCCACAGACTGCTCGTATAAAAAGAAGTACAGTAGGCTTTAAAAAGCGTGATCTTAACTGGTGTTGAACAACGGGCAAATCTGCGAGCCAACATGTTCACCCTGATGGACAACGCTCTGCGCTCTCGTTCAACATCTAAATCGTCCTTTAGCTCTTCTGAGACAATGTGGCCTAGATACTTGAATTGGTTTACTCTAACAAGATTTGCCCCGTTGAGCTTAATTGGTGGCACATTTCCCGGTAGTCTGTTAACAGCTTTGAAGACCAGATATTCACTCTTCTTTTTATTGTACACCAATCCATGCACTTCAGTGTATGACTCGCAAAAAGCCAGCATCTTTCTAATAGCACTGACTGAGAGAGCCAGCAGCACCATGTCATCTGCGTAACTAATATTATTAAAACAAACGCCACCGATATGGTATCCAACACCCATGCCGCTGAGCCCCTCAATCAGCGCATTGACATAGAGGTTAAAAAGCTTAGGAGAGCTCAACCCTCCCTGTCTCACCCCACATTCCAACCTATACGGCTCCGAGTACTCGTTTGCCTACTTCACAAATTTTACTTGATTATCATACCAATATTTAAACAAAGAAATAAGGTTTGTGGGCATTCCCACCTGCTGTAACTTTAATAATAATAATAATAAGTTAATTAATTTAATATTAATAAGTAATACCCGACAGCATGCTTTAAACTCAGAATTGCACTTTCCGTAGATTACTGACATCTAAATCCAAATTATAGTTCGTGAATGTGGAGATAACTATCTAACTGAGCGTTTAACACACTGTCAAGAATCTGTCAAGAACGAAGTAATGAACGATATAACATCTTTTACTATCGCATCCGCTTTTTTTCTCTATATCTACTTAAGTTTAATTATATTCTTTTTTTATATTAACCAATCAACCTTTTTTAATATATATCTTTCAAAACAACGTTTTGTATAATTGCTATTTTATGTTCTGAAAATGTATATAATAATAAAGAATAACATATTGTGTCATTGAAAGAACAGACACGTTTCCTTTAATTTGGTAATTTGGAGTTTGACAATGTCACGAGTAACGAAGCGTACAACGCTGCGGAGTTGAAATTAATAACATTCGCACGAAGTTCAACCGTTATTAATAATTAATTAATTTTAAATTACTAACCATTTTAACTTTAGTCCTTACATCTCGAATTGCCTTGTTAGTTTTTAAAAAACATTAATATTTTTTTTTCAGTTAATAATAAAAGTATACAAGTTAGATTCGTACCAATCGTATTATATAAGAACGACTGGGAGCTGCTTCTCAAAATAAACCAAACTAAACAAACTTTTACCACCAATGCCACCACGTCTTTAAAGTAAAATACTTCTTCATTGCCTAAAAATAAAGAGATGACAATCAAATTAGTATAATTGACCTTTTGCGTTGCGTTCCGCCATAATTCAAAGAAATGCAATAATATGTAAATGTAAAGTCATGCTTTGAGGATTTTATGAGAAGTGCCCTTCTCATAAAATCCTCAAAATTCTGCCATTACTACTATATCGTCGGCAAATCGAAGGTGAGTTAGGTACTCGCCGTTTATATTGATGCCGAGTCCATGCCATTCCAGGAGCTTGAAAGCGTCTTCCAGTGCAGTGGTAAATAGTGTAGGAGAGATAACGTCTCCCTGTCTCACGCCTCGCTGTAAAGGAATAGCGTTTGTGTAATGCTCCTGGACTCGAACCGACATGGTGGCGTTTGTGTACAAATACTTCAACACTTCGATGTACCGATAGTCAATATGGCACCTCTGAAGAGACGACAGTACCGCCCACGTTTCGATCGAATCAAAGGCTTTCTCATAGTCCACAAACGCTAAGCATAATGGCCGATTATACTCCTCGGTCTTCTGTATAATCTGCCGCAGCGTATGAATGTGGTCTATGGTACTAAAACCTTTTCGGAAACCGGCTTGTTCGGGAGGCTGGAAGTCATCAAACTTGCTCGTGAGACGAGTCGTGATAACCTTCGAAAACAGCTTATAAACATGGCTCAGAAGCGAGATGGGCCTTTTGAAGTATAGGGCCACCATACTTCTGTTCCATTCTTCCGGCGTTACACCCTCAAGCAGAACGGCATTAAAGAGCTTCTGAAGGACCCTAAGTACTGGCAATCCGCCCGCTTTCAGAAGCTCTGATGTGATACCGTCTTCACCTGGTGCCTTGTTGTTTTTAAGCTGTTTTAGGGCCACACTGATTTCGTGCAAGCTGATGTCCGGGATTTCATCGGAATAGTGTCGGGTAAGCTCCGCTCTTGGGTCTTCTGCTAAGCTATCAACAGGTTTAGCGACCGAGGTATATAAGTGTCCATAGAACCTCTCGACCTCCCTCAAAATGTCAGCCCTACACGACACTGTGCTTCCATCCCCCAATTTCAACTTCGATAACCGGCTTTGCCCAATTGACGAATCTCGAGCAAACACTTTGGAGCCTTGGTTCCGCTCTATAGTATCTTTAATACGGTTAGTATTGAAAATACGGATGTCGTGTCGCAGATATTTCCGTATGCGTCTGTTGAGCTGCCTATAAGTCTCGGTATCATTGAGGGACTGAAGTGCCAACGCGCGTCGTTCCGCCATAAGTTTGAGAGTTTCGTTGGCTAGTTTTTGGGGTCTCTTCTTACGGCCGGGTCTGCAGAATTTTCCTCCGACCGTATGGACAGTTTCTACCAACCTGTTGTTAATTTGGTCCACGGATGCGCAATCATCTAGGCAAGCGAAGCGGTTCGATAATTCAAATTGAAAGCTTTCGAAATCTTGAATATGAGCTTTAGATGGACGGAGCGTAGACTTCACCAACCGAGATCGTTCCAGCCTGATATTGAGATTCAGCGTGCCTCTTACCATTCGGTGATCGCTCCCTGTTTTTACGTTGTTGATCCCAGAGACATCGTTGAATATCTGGCGTCTAGTGGTCAAGATGAAGTCAATCTCATTTCTAGTGGAACCATCGGGACTTAACCAGGTCCACTTCCTTTGAGGCGGCTTCTGGAAGAAGGAATTCATCATAAAGAGTCCCTCTTTCTCCAGAAAATCGGCCAGCCTCTGTCCCCTAGGGTTCCGCTGCCCATATCCAAATTGTCCTACTCTCAACTCGTCGTCGCTTCTCTTGCCCAGCTTTGCGTTGAAGTCCCCCATAACAACATTAGAGTGAGTTTTTGTAGTATGTATGGCCCGACTGATATCCTCATACATAGCCTCTACTTCATCATCTGGGTGTGCGGAGGTCGGTGCGTAGACCTGTATGACCTTCAACGAGTATTTTTTAGAAACTCTGAGTATAAGGTACGCGACCCTACTCGACACACTTTCAACGACTGCAATGTTGTTTATGAGGGACTTGTGGACCATAAACCCGACACCTCCTTGGGACTGTTGGTAGCCCTCCCGGTAGTATAGCAGGTTTCCGGATTTGAGGGTTATCGTGTTCTCCCCCTCTCTACGGACTTCAGATAACCCTAATATATCCCAGCGTAACCTACTCATCTCTTCTTCCAGCTCAGCAATCCTGTCGTCAGTCCGCAAAGTGCGGACATTGTGTGTTACCAGGGCCAGGTGTCGTTTGGGGTGGTAGCCCGATCCCATCCGGAGATTCTTAGCACCCCCTGCCCCACCATAACCACGGCCGCTACCGAAGCCGGGAACAGTGGGACTGCCGGGTACTGGTGGCCTGGTCCTGTTTGCGTCTGTCATATTTAAAGGGGAGAATTTGCCATACTCGCCACGCTTGGCAGACGGGTTGGCGAGCGCAGTGCGCAGCTCCTCACACCGGTGGCGCTGCTGCCCGACACCAGTCTATATTACTTCGAGCTGCACTGATTGTGATGGATATACCGCCATCGGTCGGTTGGAGGAGAATGGGATGGGGGTAGGTATATTCAAGGGAAAAGAAAGGAAAGGGGGGATATTGCTTACACGGATAGACAAGGGATTGTAAGCAAATAGCTCGAGCAAGTCAGGGTCGCGTACCTGTAACTCGGACTGGCTGATGCCGGGAAGTCAGAGTCCTCTAACTAAATACATCACAGTTGAGAATTATTTAATAGGTAAACAATTCAAAGGGAGTTAACGAAATGAAAAATATGTTTTTTTACATATTAAATTTGTTCCGATATCCGAATAGTTCATTAAAGATCCAAACAATTCTTTTGCTGTTTCCTTGTTATAAATTAGGTATGATTTAAATTTATTGACAAAATTCAGGAATTTTATTTTGTTTAATGTTTATTTTATACAAATAAACTAAATAGCCCAATCTTGTTAGAAAACAATTTTGTTTAAATATTATGTCTGATTGGTGTTTATAACGATGTCTGTACATAAATAAGTTTTTGGTTTACTGCTGTTTCCGTAGTGATGTTCATACAGCTCGTTATAATACCGATGGACAGTCCATTGGCTTCTCAATAATGTATTTATTTTCCATTTCAATTAATATTGCCTTACCATTGATATCATTAGTGGTTTCGTTTACATTTATGTATGAAAGTGGAAATAACGAACCAAACGAATGATTTGTTTATTATACCATATAAATACGACTTTAAGAATTTTGGAATATTAATTGTCATTGGATATTTAAGAAAACCATGAAAATTATGTTAATAAAACTACAGTGACTGATTTATGATACAGTGATTTTATATGCAAAGCTTAATTAGTTTTTCGATTTCGATTATTGTTGACAAATGCAATATTTTAACGCAGAACAATAAAACATATGTACACATTTTTTTTTGTAAAAGGTCACCTATAAAACTAAAGCGTAAATGATTAAAATACTTAAATAGTCAAAAAGTACAAATTCATACTTTCCAGATAATAATAAACTAAACAGCTTTATACCTATATTGTATTACTATTGCTCTCATAGAGGATGGCTGTGGGAGACATGTTATTACTTAAAGGAATAACCATAATATTTATACATTACTCTCCCTCTGTAATGACGCTTAAAATAGTACAATTTTTCAAAAAACAAAACGTACAAAACTTTGTTCTTATATTTTTGTTAATTTAGTAATATTAAAGAAATATATGTAACAAAAAAAATGTTGCAAGAACTTGTAATATTAGTGGTTTATCTATAAAAGCCTCCTATCATCATAGTTAATGGTCTTGGTATGAACATTATACGTTTGAGAATTGTAATGTCAGACAAATTATACTTAGTTATTCATCAGTTAATAAGTAACATGCCTTAGAGAAACAGATATCGAGAGAGTTTAAATTAAGAGACTGACACTTGTTTATGAAATATGGGGATTTTCAGGGTGAAAATTTAACCTCATATAGTTTGTAATACATATAAGTAAATTATGCCATCTGCTTCAAATAATAAAAAAAAATTGTTAATATATTTTGTATACTCAACTAACTTTTAAACGCAAAATAATTTTAATTATTATTACAGTGCAGTCCTGTTTAATGACCTTAGGCAGCAATAATGTTTCGTCCAAAGCTTAGATAAATAACTTTAAAAAACTCAGTCCCTAAAACACTTTCTAAATATTAATTAGTAGATGTTATATTTATTATTTTTGTTAATTATTATGTCGATGATAGAGACGGAGGAGATATTAGAGAAAGGTCATTACGCAAAATTTTTATAACATTTTTGCATCTTCACTAACAAGTTAGTAAATCTACACTTTATAAAAAAAAAATTGAATATTTTTTATATTACATACATTGACTGTTTCTTGGATTGCTTTTTCTCTTTTATCTATTTGTGAACGGAACTTCATTTCAGGGATTAATTACTTCTCAGCTTGAAACTCTCTACGTTATGGTCGCATGGAACAGAAAAAGATGAAATAACCTTAAAGTTATTATCAAGACCCAAAAGATCAGAAAGAACATAAACATTCATGGAATATTATAATATTGAAGCACAACCCAGAAAAGCAAAATTGACCCAATTTAGAATAATTTATCCAATTCCTCTTGATATTACATAAAATGAAAGAAACGACCCGACCAGAATTAATATTACGATATTGTCTTCTAAAAATCAGATTTCGGTTTATTTGTACCTTATTAGAGAAGAATCTGAAATATATTAGTTTAATGGAAGCCATTACAATATTTTTTAAATTTGTAATAGTCAGTCTCCTTGTTTTTATTCGTTTGATTTCTATTATGACAAAAAGAACAGTCTCCTTACTGTTTTGGAATAATGATATTTGAATGAATAACACATTTTCTTGAAACGAAGCAACACAAGAATATAAATAATTTTCAATGTTTGCTATCATCACCCTGTCGCTATGATGCACACATTCGGTGCGCTTTAACATAAAATCTGAAGCATCTATTTTTAGGCTAGGATGGTATTTATCCTCAGAAACTAAATTTTGATCAGACCTCTATACACAGGTCAAAAAATAACTAAAAATTAAATCGAATTATTATAACAGTTTTTTACCTTATTGTATTGTGTTAAATTGAAGAGACTAAAGGTGTTTATTGATTCAGTTTTTGAGATCTGCAACAATGTCGATCCTCGGTTTGATTGAAGTGGCCCAACATCAAACCAACCTACGTTTATCAGATTAAAGTCACCCGAGATGATAAAGGAATCATTTGGTGTCATAGACATTATTTTTAATAGCACTTTGCACGTGAAAAAGACGGGATGCTTGTAGAACATCTGGCGGAATATAAAATACTCCAATATGAAGGTCTTTATCATTACGACAGTTCTTAGCAGGTATAGTTATCCAGACATTTTCGACCTCGTTACTACACCAGTTAGGTGTTTCTTGTGCTTGCAAGGAATTTTTAGAACATATCCTGACTCCACCTCCGGTTAATTTATTAGAAGTATTAGAGTTTTTGTCACAACGAAAAACTGTACACCTATCATCACATAACTCATTATCATAAAACCCTTCCGTTAGCCATGTTTCGGTAATAAGAATGATATCAAAGTCATTTCTGAGTATGTTTTAGCGTATGTCCTCGGTTTTGATACGTAAATCTCTTACGTTTTGATAAAATAATTGTAATAAACTAACATTTTGTAAAGCCTTAAATATGGTATAATATTTTAAATATTTAATTATAATAAATATACAAGCGAATGAAAAAATATAGTTTTGGTTATAAATGTATATATTAGGCCTGATATAGAAATAAAGATGGTTTATTTTAAAAATAGACATATTATAATTATTTAGTGGTGGTACGGTATTATATGAGTAAGTTAAGCTGTAAGGTAATAAGTGTGTGTTTAATGATAGTGAGTATGTATAGTAGTGTGTAGCTTTCGAATTAAAACAGTGAGCCCCTTTCATAGGTACGGCTAAAATAGATGACATTTTTAAGAAAATGATATTCTGACGACAACTATTTCTAAATCTTTTTCGTTGTTTACAGATAAGCCAGGAGATTCTTCGTTTTTTCTTAAAAAAAAATCTGCAGTTTCTAATCCAGACAAATTTATACGCTTTGCCGAGTGCTTGAGTTTTAACCTTCTTCAACAATGGTTTATTTTGCGGTGTTAAATGCTCATTGACAAAAAAATTACGTTGAGGGCCACCATGTCCTATATCCTGCGTGTTGATACCTCTTGAATTTCTTAAACCCGATAGTATACGGTCTTTTATGTCACGGCTTGTTAGTTTTGCGACAAGTATCTTTGGTCGGCCCGATTTATTGTTCAGTGGTTGTACACGGGACGCAAATTCGATTTGATCAAAATTTATGTCGACGCCAGCATGTTTGGCTATCTTAATTATAGTCGCAATGGGTGACTCTCTGGAGGCTTCCGGTAGGCCTACGATTTCTATGTTGGACATTCTAGACCATTGCTGTTGATTATTTATTTGATTTTGCAAATCTATTAACTGGCGTTCGTTCGATAAAAGTTTAGTTGCGAATGACGTACACTTTTCTTCTAAGTTTTCACAAACAGTATGTAGTTTGTTATAGGATTCTTCCAGGACTTTAAATTCAACTCCAATCTTCCTCTTTATTTCGGCTAAAAAGGAAGCTTTTATTTCCTTTAAAATCGTTTCAACCATTGGATTGACTTTTTCTTCAAGAATGGACTCAAAATAAAGTAAAAACTCGGAGGTCTTAAGAGTGTGGTCGGAGACTATACTTGTATAATTCTTAATCCTTTGTTCTACAGGTGTTAAAGATTCAGATGCAGAAGATGTTAAAGGTGTTTTATTTTGTGTACAGTTTGGGCATTTCCAATTAGATCTAAGCGATGGCGATTCCTCAGTCAACTTAACACATTCAGTATGGTACAGTTGTGAGCATAAAACACATTTAATTCTTTTATGGGAGACTGCAACATAAAGTTTGCATATTTTACATGTAAAACCCATGGTTATTATAATATTCTTCTATTATAAAAAATTATATTAATAATGGTAAAAATACGCACTGATTATGATTACGAGTTAGCCCGGTGAGTTTCGAAACCGAGATAACTAGTTTCTGTAAGCTTTGCAGTTTACAGCGTTGACCGCTTCACCAGATATATGAAACGTCACACTTATCAAATTAGGGGTTAATGTTTTAACATTAGTTGAGTCGAATATGGGTGATATTTAAAGAGATGGTAGTTACTGTACACTTTATGTCCAGGTACCATCAGTAACTATTTGTACACAAAAACACCAACTATTTTGTTCTTTTACCAGCACTTCACTCGTAGAAAAGTTGATACAATTTCTAAAAGTTACGGATAGAAGATAAAACAAACTATAACTGCATTAATATTGTCTTTTAAAAAACTTTTAACACCTTGATTTTTTTATAATGAGAACAACGATACACGTCTGGACTCCTGTCACTCATGTTATGTTTTTTTGTTATGTTTAAATACAAAATATATTATATGAAATTATGTTAGTGACAGTAATTTCATTTATATATTCTGTCTCACATGTCAACACTTATGTCCAATAATGGAAAAAGTACACTTAACCTTCTCTATTCCGAGTCACTTATAGTATAATTTCGTGTATGCTATTTTCATTATATACTCAGACACGGACAAATAGTACTCATTATGAAAATATTTCATTTACCCTGTATATAAACCGTGGTCTGTTATTCAATTTGAAGCATTTGTTCTGCCATGTTAGAAGGTGATCAATCAAGATTTATATCTTACTTATCCGTAAGAACCTATTTAACTAAATATGGTAAAGTGAGTCGGAAGAGACGTTAAACTAGAAAAACGATCGTTAACGATTATTTTATTGCCCTGAAAATAAATATAATAATATACTTGTGAATAATAGATTAGTTAGAACTGGCTTTATACAAGTTAATATATAAATTAGATAAAAAAATCGTATACAAATAAAATATACTAATTGGATGAAAAATACCAATTAATTCTTTAATGACATAACAAAATTAATTTCTCTTTTTATCTCATCTATCTAATATTCTAGTGTTAATACACACTAACAAATATTTATCAAAAAATCAAATTAAAAAATATAACTGAAATAAAGAACGAAAAATTGTAGAAAAGATAGTAATTTTCAAGTATAATATATATACAATTTTAGTCAGTCAATACATCATCACGTATTTAATATTTTATATATATATATATATATATATATATATATATATATATATATATATATATAATAGGCATTGTTTTTAAATTTTTACAAAAATATTTCATATTAAACTAAACCACAAGTTTATCTACAGCAGATATTTATTAATTGTGTATTATATATTATACCTAAATCGTTATTGGCAATAACAAATTAGTTTATTGATAATAATAAATATGCAAATTAATCTCAAGGCAATTTGCTCAACAATTATATGAAACGTGCAATTACTTGAGCGAGTGAGATTATAATATATACATAATGTTATATACCATCGTATACATACATATGAGATGGTATATAATATATACATAATGTTATATACCATCGTATACATACATATGAGATGGCGGAAAAGTCTGTGTATATTTACGGTAGATTTCAAGATCTGAGTCGGGAAAATAGAATCAAAGTCTGGTATTACTAAAAGAATATAAAATATTACATAGACACTATAAAAATTATTATTAAGATTCCATAGAAATTAAATTAAATACACCAAAAAATGTTTATTACATAAAATGTCATGAGTATGAATAAAACAGGTAAGCTATAATTAAATTTAAAGCAATAAACCATGACACGTGTCTAACATGAATACAATAAGTACCAAGCTTTTGGCAAGTATTGCAGAATATATTGTAGTTTATACCAAGGGAGCATGTCAACGCGTTTAGCAGTTATGCAATCTGATATTGACATTTATTATATGACTAGCTTTTGCCCGCGACTTCGTCCGCGTTTCCGTCGTTTTTCGAAAAAAAATTAGCAGATGTCCTCCCTCATAGTTTTGACGTAACAGGCAGATTCACTTTCGTATTTAAGAAGGGCAATAGTAATATAATATGCCAATCCACAAAACTGTTGAAAAATATAAGTAACCGCAGAATATTATAATATACCCACGCTATACCCACGACTCGGTCAGCGTGTAACTCCTTGTTTTTTATTAAGATAATATATTGCTAATATTTTTAGATCAAATTAAAATGTTTCAGCGCAAAGCTTCTGGGTAGACTATGTTAAGAGTCGACCCGTCCGGCACGTGAACGTAAAGATTCCTAGAATTGCTAACCCGGGAAAGAGCGACGTATAATTGACCATGCGAGAAACAGCTAACACCGAGATCTACTCCAGCAACACGAAAAGTCTGCCCTTGAGCTTTATTGATAGTCATGGCATAGCACACCGATACTGGGAATTGCGTTCTTTTAAATTGGAATGGAAAATTATTTGGTATTATGGGAATTCTGGGAATAAAGACAGTTTCTCCTGCACCGCAACCTGTTAAAATTTGAGCCTCGATTACATTTTGTTGCAACTGGGTTACTTTTAGCCGAGTTCCATTGCAAAGTTGAGGTGGTCTTAAATTTCGGAGCAGAATTATCGGTATGCCAATTTTTAAACAAATTATATGAGAAGGTAGTCCAGGCATACTTAAAGAATTTAAAAATTCTATCGGGTAATTAGTGGCTTCTTGTTCATCAACCATTCTATTTATTGAACTATAAACTTTGCTTTCTCCCTGTATATTAGACAGTATTTTATTATTAATTTCAGATGCCTGGTCATTGCGAGGAGTCAAAATGGACCTTTCGCAAAGCCAAGAATTGTCCCTATTTAATATAATTGTTGTCACCGTAAACCGAAGATATAAGATGTTGTTGGGATTGCACTATACAACATAACTCAGGTGTCAGAATAAGTTTTCCTTGGTGTAGTTGTGGATAGGTACCTTCACCAATCTTCAATAATGTATCAGAAAATTCACGATTATCTGCGTTGTCTCCAGTTCTCACTCGCATATTTATAGTCAAATGCACCGATTGTATATCACGCCACAAATAAGAGCTTTTCAGGCAAGCCCTAATCTCATCAGCTCGGGTTCCCCGTGGTATTACCGGTAAGGTTTGTCGGAAATCACCACAAAATAAAACCGTAATACCGCCCATTGGTCGATCATTTTGTCTTATGTCCCTTAGAGTTCTGTCTACTGCTTCTACTCCTTTTCGATGGGCCATCGTACATTCATCCCATACGATTAAATTACACTCACGCAATACCTTAGCTTTGTCGCTATTTCTTGAAATACTACAGGTTGGACTTTCCGTGCGATGTAAATTAATTGGTATTTTAAACATAGTGTGAGCAGTCTTACCTCCTGGTAGCAATGTTGCAGCTATACCTGATGAAGCCACGGCAAGAGCGATTTTACGCTGATTTCGAACATAAGCTAATATTAATTTAGTCAAAAAAGTTTTCCCAGTTCCTCCAGGTGCATCTAAAAACCATATTGTTCCTAAATTATTCTGCACACTCTCGCACACGCGATCATAGACTAAGCGTTGTTCTGCAGTCATCATTGGGACACCGTTTTCTAATGTTACCAGCAGTTCCATTGGGTTGTAACCAATCTCTGCGGAATATTCCCTATTAGTAACCTCTCCTACTGAGGTTGGCGTTGGCAAACCATATTCACAAAGTGATTTACCGCCTACTGCTGTTAAGTCTTCCTGAAGAGCTAATAAGCACTGATTTATAGCCAGATCTCGAAAATTATCATTAGTTGCGCCTTCATTATTGTGAGATAAATTCCGAAGAAAGTCTTCTGCAAATTTTTCTTTATATTTTTCCCATAATTGGACAGGATCAGATAAATTACAAAATGTGAGTAATGTTACAAATAAATGGCGTAACCGTCGTGGATTATCACTAACACAGGATTCTGCTAAAGCGTCAGCCCAATGTTGATCATTTTCAAGCAAATGACGCGCTTGGCAAGCTGCATGATAAGTTGGATAAACAACATCGTCTACTTTTCTCAAATCTATAAATGATGTTGGTCCTCGCACTGTATGTAATAATAATCTCAAATAAAAACACTCTGCGTTGTTAGGATGAACAGTATACACTCTACCAAGAACATGTTCTTTGAAAATACCTGTCTCGCCATCTACAGGCCTGCCTCGGCGTCTACGGTTAAAGACACCTCGTTGTTTATCGTAGGTATAATACGATGGAACTTCTTCATACAAAAGAGACTTTGCGAAATTATCAGTTTGGCAAAGTCGAAAGAATGCCAATAAAGTTGTTTGTCTAGGGTTCTCTAATCGTTCTGTAACATTTTCGGCGTTAAAATATATACGTTGACCGCCTTCCAGATGAACATCCAGATGGGTCACAGGTGGATATCTTTCGTGAATATTAAAACTTAAGATCCGCCACACAGCTTCTGAAGAGCTGATATATCTGCCTGACTGAAATCTAGTAACTTCATCATGTTCATTTCTTAACGCAAACGTAGCTTGGTCACTGCCCTTGTTAATGTACTTACAAATATATTTAATTGACTCTACACTATTACACATTTCTACATTTATGTGAGCTTGAAATGCTCTGGACAATACAGGCGAATACGGAACGACCCACCTATTATCTAAAGTAACCTGTTGTCCAGACATTCGCTTTTCAACAGTAAAACCACCATTGTCTCTTGAACGGCGACGATATAATGGGTATCCATCATGTCCTGTTACAGTTTCATCCACTAATGCTTTTGGATACCTTTTAGTGCAACGACCGTCTTGCATGCAAGGAGCATTTGCGTTAAATGCACCACATGGACCATGTATCATATGAGTTTTAACAATGTCGTATAACAGGGGATCTGCAGTCGGATCTGGAATTTCAGCACTGATTAATCTGACTACATCATTAGGTCGAACCTTATCTTTTAACCAAAGCAAGATATGTGCTTGAGGTAAGCCGCGTTTTTGCCACTCAACACTATACATATAACACAATACTTCTCCAAAAATGTTATCTTTGGTAAGAAGATCTATCATTGATTTTAATTTTAAATGAAACACTCTTGCAATAATATCATGGCGGTCATGCGGTGCCTGACCCTCAAGAAGCTCCCGAGTGATTTCATCCCACTTGGGATTGGTAGTTACAGTAACAAATAAGTACGTCTTGAGTACGTTCATGCATGTAGCGTGGACCACCAGTAAAAGAAGAGGGTAAAATAACTAAACGACCCATATTCACAGTATCGTTATCTTGCTGCATGGCATCGCGAAGGTGCACGTATTCTTCAGCGCGCAGCTGCCTTTGATTAGATCGTATATAAACTAATCTTTCGGTTTCAATTTTTGCGTACATGTCAACAATAAACTGATTAAATAAGCCACGAAAACATTGAAAGTATACCAATCTATTCCGTCTCACTTGCAGGTGGTAACAATAAAATTGAAGGCATGACACCTTTTTATTATAATTAGGTGCGCCTGTGCGCGGATCGGTTTGGTATACAGCGAAATTATAACCATCTTCCCCTCGACAGTATATCATAGGATATTGCAAACTGTCGTAAGCCCTGTGGGTTTCGAAAATACGTTGCAAACGATTGTCTCTGGAACGTATAACGATATCACGCCTATCACATTCCTGGTCGACCAGTACTACAGCAACTTCATTCGTGGATGGAACGTTATGACGCCCAGGGTGTTCCTGAGTTGGACGCTTATCGGCATTTATAACAATTTTATAATTGTTATTACCATCTTGAGAAAGGGCTTCTAATGCCGATTTAAAACTGCATACGTACGAATTAACCTGATGTAACATGTTCTGAAGTTGTGAAATGAGTTCAGTATTTAAATTCGGAAAATATTGATTTCTTATATTCGACTGTTCGTTGTAATCGGATACAAAATATATTTGAAGAAATTTAGGTTGTTCTTCAGGCAAAAGGCAAAAAACCCTATCAAATGGTAAACCTGACCTTGTACCTTAAAAGTAGGCATGAAAGGGCCTTCTGAGATTTGTTTAGCACCAAAGGATGTCATTTGGAATGCACTATTATAAGTGCGAATATTATCTAAAAACTGTTTGGATTGCAAATGTTCCCCTAAAAGTAGTGATTTTAAAGGTTCCGGTGGGTCTTCGAACGAAGGCAAATTTATTTTACCTCCAGAACAACAGAAACCAGCAGACTCCTTCCTCCACTTCGAAGCATTACAAAAGGAACATACTACGTTCATATCGCCTATTTCAGAAGATGATCTGTAATCAATTGTGAGGTTATAAGCAAACCCACTTTTATATTTATCGGACCACGCCACCGAATTTGTAGATTGATCTACCACGTGTATATCTAAGTCATTAAGACCATGTCGAAATCTATCTGCAGTAAGACGGGCCTCTCGCTGTTCTTCTGTTTCAAGCGACCGAATATTTTCAATTCTTAATCTTTCATTAGATAAAGTAATCAATTGTTCTTGTCTCAAAGAATTGTAATAATCGCGTCCCGACTCTAGTCGTTGTTCATGCTCATGTTCATCTTCAAGAGATCGAATCATGTTATGGTGCGCCCTATCATTTGTCAAACGGTCTTGATATTGAGTAAAAGTTTCAGATTCTCGAGACAAAATATGACGTTCGCGATCAGCTGTAAGCCGTAATTCCCTCTCAGTGAAGGTTTCGGACTCGCGAGATAAAATATGACGTTCGTGGTCAGCTGTAAGCCGTAATTCCCTCTCAGTGAAGGTTTCGGACTCGCGAGATAAAATATGACGTTCGCGGTCAGCTGTAAGCCGTAATTCCCTCTCAGTGAAGGTTTCAGACTCGCGAGATAATGTATGCCGTTCGCGGTCAGCTGTGAGTCGCAATTCTCGTTGTAAAGCAGTTTCAGCTTCTCGGGATAACGCATGTTGTTCCCGGTCAATGGAACGCCTTAGCTCTCGTTGAGAAGAGCTTTGAGAAGCCCGTGTTGTAGCTCGTCTCGCTCTTTCAGCTGCTAATCGCATCTCTCTTTCTGGAGAGCTTTCATTAGCTCGAGATGTTGAGGCACTAACTCTCATAGAGTTTAACCGATGTGCTCTTTCCTCTTCCGATTCTTGAGAACGCGTCATTCTCATTCTCCTAGCTTGACTCGAAGTTCGAGATAAAGATGGTCGTTTTTTAGGTGGCATCGTTTATTTTATTTTTAATCGACGGTAACTTAAATTCTATTTAGTTACCCAACAAAAAACTTACGTCAGAGGTCCTAACTATAGCTAAGTATATAATAAATAGAATATAAATCTAAGTGCCTATTAAAACTAAAATAATATTCTAATCGAATTATAAATATGTACGTAGGTACCTACAAATTACAAAAGAATAAAAAATGAAAATAAAGCTATACTTAATGCGTGTGCAATACTATCTACACTTACCTACTTCACTTAAAAATGAATAATAAGAAATACCTACAACTACTGTAATTAATCAAAGTACCTATGCTAATACAAAAAAAACCTTAGATGTTCTAAGTACAGCTGCTATATAATAAAAAAATATAAATCTAAGTGCCTATTTAAACTTAAATACCTAATATTCTAATAGAATTAAACTAAGAAATATGTACCTACCTACCTACAACTTAGGTACAAAAAAAAAAGAAATGAAAATAAAGCTAAAACACGTGTGCAGTATAGGTAGATAGTAGGCAATATCTACCTATACCTACTTCACTTAAAAATAAATAAAAAATACCTATGAATACTATAATTAATAAAAGTACCTACCTACGCTTTTATCTACTCAATACAAAAAAAACTAAACATAAAATGCCCAAAACTAACCTATCAGTAACTAAAAATCTAACAATAATCTAATCTATCTATCTATTATCTAATCTAAAAATCGAATCTAAATCTACTTAAAAAGAAATAAAATAGGAACTATTAATAGTTAAGAATTTAAACAAAACTAAAACTAATTTAGAAAATAACAACAAAAGAAATTAAAATAAACTATTTAAAGACAAAAAGTCGCGCTGATAAGCACGGTTTATAAAATAACAATTATTGTCTGTCAATAAAGTTCAACACTCTGAACGCATCAACAGCCAAATATTGAATGACGCTTGCGTTCGCCTCCCGCCCCTTTTATACTCTGCCGCCGCGAGCCCCGTCGAGCGCGGCAACCGTTACGCAAAAATAATCCTTATAGCTTGATTCACTATTCACGCGCGATGTCTTGTTGGCGTATTTCATGTAAGTAAGTATAAGTTTGGTGTTTCTATACCGATTTCAATGATTCTTTTTTTATTGAATTGGTGCTAATGTTTATTTTTTTTTTAATTAGGAATGATGGTGAGCATTATTGGTTTTATAAACGTAAAAGTAAACAAATATAATAAGAAATCTCCGAACTGCTAAGCTATCGAGAGTTATGCGTGTTATTGTGAGTTAACTATAAAAGGTAGATATATGCTGTCTTGGAATATTTTTCGTGTATTTTTATGTAGAATATTTCCGTTATACATAGTTTCTATGTAGCTCTAACCATTAAGGCTGCACACGCGACGGAAGCTTAAAAAATCAAGCAACTTCTCCCATTTTCTCAACATTTCCTTTCACTGCTCTGCTCCTATTCATTGTAGTGTGATGAAAAGTATACTATTACCTTCCCAGGAGTATAAAGAATAATTGTACTAAGTTTCGTTAAAATCCGTCGAGTAGTTTTTTTTTCTATAAATAACATACAAACAGACAGACAGACAGACAGACAGACAAAAATTTTTTTAACTGCATTTTTGGCATCAGTATCGAACACTAATCACCCCCTGCTACTTATTTTGTAAATATATTTCATGTACAGAATTGACCTCTCTACAGATTTATTATAAGTATAGATTTTACAACTTAAATTCAGCTTTGGAGGTCGATATTCTAAATCAGGTGACAGAGTTTGTATATAGCTTTGGGATAATGCTTAGTAGACAATATGGTTTCACCAAAGGCAAATCAACGACTGATGCAGGTGCTACGCTTCTTAAGCATATTTACGACGCCTGAGAGACGTCGCAGAATGCAATTATGGTGTTTTGCGATTTGTCTAAAGTCTTTGATTGCATGGATCATCTCACATTGCTAAGCAAACTTAACGACTATAGTGTACGTAGCGCTGCGCTTGATCTTATTACCTGAATAAAAAGAGTCAGTCATAGTTTACGTAAATAATTCTAAATCATATAGGATAGGATAGGATTAATAACGACGAAGTAAACAGTACTTTTTCACTAACCCTTCATTGGTTCAAAATTAATAATATTGTTTTATATGCTAAGAAAAATAAATGCATAGAGTTTACACTTCCTAATATAAAAAGTAAAAGTGTTAACTTGCTCCTTAACAATGAAGTGTTATAACTGATTGACTCAACAAATTTCTTAGGCACAACTGTAGATAAAAAGCTTCAGAGGAACCCCCCTCTCTAAACACTCGCTGCCAGACTCAGCTCGGCTATCTTTGCTATTAGAAAAGTTAGACAATTAATTGACGTTAATACGGCTCGACTTGTTTATTTTAGTTCTATTCATAGTATATTATCTCACGGTATTTTATTATGGGGCAGTGCTGCCGAAATTAATTCTATATTTATTGTACAAAAAAGAACTGTGCTGGCTATTTATAACTTAAAAGCTAGACATTCTCTGAGATATGTTTTTAAAGAAATAGGTATTCTTACAGTCGCTTCGCAATACATATTTAATAACATGTAATATAAAAAACAGTGACAGACACGCGATAAATACGAGGAATAAAAACAAACTCGTAAGGCCAAAATTTCATCTTCAAAAAGTTAATAAATCCTTCATGGGTTTGAGTATACGCATATGTAATAAAGTTCCACAAGATGCCTTAGACCTTTCTTTTCTTGGTTTTAAATCTAAAATCAAAGGTGATTATGGAATAAATCTTATTATAACGTTCAAGATCAGTTTCAGTGGATCGAAATGTATGAAACTTAAGTCATTGACTCATTTGCAGGATTGATGTTATAATGTACATCATCTAAGATTGTTACATTTCTTTTAAAAGACCAACTATTGAGTTTCTGGCCGGCTTATTCACGGATTGACTACACTGACCATTTTAATACAATAATTGACGATTCAAAAGTGAATTACCTACTACGTAGGTAGTAGTAGGTAGATTTAAATTTTTAAAATATTTTATCTAAAGAATTATTAATAACTAATTTCTCAAATAATAAGACATAAAATTTATTACAAATTCGATTTTATGATTATATTTTTTATATAAAAAAAAATGTTATAGGAATAAAATTATTTCTATCCATCCATTAAAAAGATTCAAGCAATGTTGTAATTAAAATCTAATTAGTAAATTATATTTTAAATTTTATTTGATATAAATTTTCTTCTTACTCATTTATTTTCAACGCTGCTTATCGGAAACAAAAACAGTAATATTATAGAAAGCGCTTACATATAAAGTTACATTTTACTAACAAAAAAATCTATATTTTTAATACAAATTAAATATCCCTGCAAGCAAACTGAAAGATGTAAGGTTAAAGTGTGACACAATGTGCTTCTTGGTCGCAGCGACTATAGGCTGGGTGGAGGTTAAATGCGTATGTCAAGTGACAAAACTTAATCGTGCCTTTAAAAATTCAAATCTTATATATTAGTTTAAATATTTCTTTATAATATCTGATAATTATCGCTAATACGAAATAGAGCTCAAAAAGTCATATTATGAGCGGTTGGAATACTTTGATAGTTTCGTGGACAAAAAAACAACGTTTGAAGCGGTTAGTCTTTGACAGCTGCGAAGATGCATTATTAAATTATTTTTACATCTATTGCTTTTCTTGAAGGTAGTGTGGAAGTAATCTGGAGTTTATGCGAATTCTATGAAATTATCATTTGTTCTTGTTCTGCTACTTTAAAATAGTTATTAATTTTATGGCTTTTATTATTGTTTAATAAAACAATATACGATTGTTAGCTCCTATAATATAGACATTACAATAATTATTTTTTATACAATTAGAAGGCCACTATTAGATATTAGTTATTGGACGCGGATTTTGTGGTAAGTATGGTATTACCATACAACACCAGACATGGCAGCCGTCTATTAACTACAGCTAGATTTTGTCTCTAGCTTCAAAGTTATCCTTCTCTTATCTTAAAGAAAACAATGAGAGATGAGAAGGGATTATTTAATTGTAATGTATCTTCAAATCTATAAACACATAAATATAAACTTTTAGTTTATTGAGCATATCTAGTTTTGTGGAACTTTTTTGTAAGATATTTAAAACTTTGGCCCTTGTTCAGGTTATTTGAGTATCTATACAATCTATATATTATTTCTCTATTAACATATTAACAACCAATAGCTATTAGAACAAAAAATAAATATATTTGCTATCATAACGAAACAAATCATATATCTATAATTTATAAAATATAATTGGAATTCTAAAAGAAACAAAAAAATAACGATATTTTTTTTGTCGTTAAATCTAAGATCGTTTCTTTTCTTTAACCTTAACCTTTCGTTAAAGTTAGTTTAATATGATATTTGGTCAGTTAGATGACATCCAGAAGTTGAAGTATAAAATGCGATGTTGTTTGCTTCAAACATTAAAAAGAACAATTAAATAAAATAAAGCAAAAATCAAAAAAAAAAAAAAAATAAGGTAATAAAAATATAGTGAATTATAATGAAATTTCATTTATGACATAAAATCCTCCAAAATGAATTAAGTACTTCTTCAATAACTAAATATTCCACAATCAATGTTTTATGTTATTTATTCTTAATTATAATTATTAACAAATACCTGCACTACGTTATTATACTTATAAATCAGATTTCATATTTAAATGTCTCCATTTTTTAAACTTGATAGATAACAAGTAATCTTTACAAAATACTAATTATTTGATAAGCAAATTAATGAAGAATTGTGTTGATGACTTGTAAGATTGCTGTTTGGAGAAATGAGGCCTCATGCAACGATTTATGTCTGTCTGCAACCTGTATTAACTGTTAACGACATTAGTTTCAATATATTACATTGTCAATCATATACATTTTTAATGAAGCGATCCATTTTATTAACAACTTAACATACATTGTGCTAATTTCTACCCATAAGAAGTTTACATTGATTAAAAATTTATATTAACTTCCTCTACAATATTTCTTTTCTTTTCTTATTTTTTTCCAAAGTTCTTTTCGAACACGTAACTTTATAAAAGCAAACTTTTTCTATTCATGAAACTCTCGCAAATACAAAGTTTTTTATTTTAATTTTAATTCATTACATTCTTCCTTTAATTCATATATTTAACACATATTTGGTGTTTTTTGGGTTTTACAAAATATCGTCTAATGCAAACTATACAAACACAAACTTACGTGTACCCTAATACCTAGAATTCCTAAGTAAATGTATGCAAACTTCATTCATTACATATTATTTACTTTAATTTTACAATGAACAACGAACTTTTCTTACGTAGAAGCGATACCGACAAAGCTTTTAAATCTTCAACAGAAAATTTATTTCATTATCTTCTAACATTCATTCCAATTGAATACGTAATACAAAGAAGAAGAAAATTAATAATTTCCCTAAAGAGAGAAAGGGTAAGTCCGGATTTTATCTTTCAAGTCAAAGACAACACTAAAGTAGGTCATTTATGGTATATGCAAAATGTATTATATTATAGGTTAGCTTGTTCTAAACTAACCTATAACATGGTATCCCGTAAATTCACCTGATTGTGTGATATGTTATTTCTCTCACGTTATAATAACTCGAATGCAGGTAATATATATTTATTATACCCTTTCTTAATTTTATGTTTTTCTCAAAGGAAAATACGTTTACCACCATACCTCTTACATAAGTTATTATACTGGAAGTCTTAAATATCTCTCACTGCATGTGATAACGCATTTATTTTTCTTATATAAATCCATGGATTCTCACCATTAAGTAAGCTTCTGTTAGGTTGTTCCGTCTCATAAAGTAAAACAATTTATATTACCAAAATGATAGTACACTCTACGTCATCATAGCGCTTTACTTATTATTTTTATTGATACTTATCCAAAAAATCAAAACGTAAATATAAAATAAAGCGTAAGGTTCCAAACTAAAAGGACCAAATTAATTTTGAAATTATTATCCAATTACTACTCGTTGGGGGGGATTGGAAAAAGAAGGAAGGACAATAGAATTTGCCGGAACCCGATTTTAGGCAACCTTCTGTTTTAGGTTTATCCATATTCAATGGTGTTATATAACCTCAAAACAATTTTGTTAGTTTTGTTACATAAAAATGATGACATATTAGTTTGTATAAAAAACTTATTACAGATGTACAAAACTTTACGTGGAACTTTGGCGGTATGCGTAACTTTTTTTCTAGTGTTTGAAAAGTCATTCATCTTTCTTTCATCCCCGAATCATGAAGTAACCGTTGACACATTCAAGTACGGCTTACGTTTTATAAAAAAAAAGAGAGAGTGAGAGTTATGATAATAGATAACGTTAAATGATAAAATATGTGTGAGAGGTTTATTTCCAAAATAACTGACATGTAGATAACTTGCTGTCTTAAATATATGCAAAACTTTTTTTTTTTTTTTGTAACTGAAGGTTTAGTTCAAAAGTAATCAATGAAAATATTATTTCTTACATAAAATACTGTAGAATCACCCACGATCTCTGAAGCTGAAAAAAGGTGGCTATTACAGAGGTAATAAGAGGTAACATTTCTTTTTACTTTGGTACATTTGTCTGTAATTTAGTAAATGTGCTACAAACGGCCTCTTCTTTTATCGATTCGATTTTCAATAAAATCCTACTCATATTTTATACGAAACATATGAACTACGAAGAAAACCTAAAATTATCATATAATTTTATCGTCTTATGTACAATTACTTACAACACAGACCCACCTTACATTCAAGTGACCGTTAAAAACATAAAATGGTGGCCGTGTCCAATGTCACAACGTCTTTAAGAATTATAACGTTTCTTATAAATCCCTTGTTTTGCGATGGATAAGGTTCGTGCCTAAAATAATGAGGGTTGTAAATATACCGGGTATAAAAATATACCGAAAGTCATTATTGTTTGCCGTCAAAAGTACCCTGCATAAAAAAAAATTTAAAGGGTCGGCCAATTGGAAGTCAATCTTCCATGAAACCTCAACTTTATTTTACGGATACTCGATTTTTAAAAATGAAACGTATTCTTTCGACAACTCAACATATGACAATTCTTGGTTGGTCAGTTGGTGAGCAGCATATTATATTAATATAATTCAGACTGACCAATCTTACCATAACCAATCAATCCAAGTCTCAAACCAATATAAATGTTTTCGCCAGTAGCTTTTGGAGGGTATTTTTAACATTCTCAATACTTAGTGCGTGAAGTATGCCATGATTAATTGTTAAAGACGGTATATAAGTCACTCGCTGGTCAGTAGCTTATTCGTATTGTTGGAACTGCTAGCATCAAAAAGTGAAGTGATTACTGATTAGTGATTAGCGACTATAGTGGTTAATAAATTATACCGCGGGAATAAGTCTTCTAATATAAAATATAATCTTATATTTTTTTTTTTTGACAACGAGTGTTCTAATTATATCTAATGATAGAAAATAGAAATTTTAAAATTACAAAAACAATAATATTTATAATTTTTTTTATATCTATTAAAAATACAGTAGCCAAAGCTAGAAATATTAAATTATTATTTAGTTTTTATGCAAATATGTATTAATTTGATTAATAATGGTCTACCTAAATATTTTAGCTATGTGAAACTTACTTCGAATCTTAAACAGATTCAAATACTGCCCGTATGTATCATTTTTCCATTCCTTATTTATTTAAAATAAGTTATTCTTTATTTATTTAAAATAAGTTATTTATTAACATTCTAATTCAATATCCGTATAAAAACAATAGTGATACATTGTCTGTAAATATCAAATTCAAGAGCACAGAGAGAAATTATCAAAGTATGTACTTACAACAAAAACGAATTTTAATAAATATAACATAATTTATTATCCTCGGTTTGTTCGTATTTCCCATTTAAACAAAGTTTTGAAGATACGAAAAAAAGATATTTCCATGAAAAGTTGCCAATATTTTGAAAAACAAGGAAACAAATCGCTAGACTAGCTACGCATACGAATAATATGACCTAAGAATCGAACAATATTCAAGCAACTTAAAAAGCAGAACAATCTAAGTCAGAAATTACAACCAACATAAATTTTCCGAGATTATTTAAAGTAGAAATACATCTTTAGCCGCAATAAGTAAATATTTACATTTTGAACAACAATGCATTTTCATATTAAGCATATTGCGAGAAAAAAAAATCGTTATTTAGAAGTTGGTTTATTTTTTTTTCCGTAGTATTTGTTAAACTGAACAACATTTATATAAAGACTTACACGTTTTCTTACTTTAAAAATAATAATATGTTTATTACATATTTTGCTCAATTTTTTTAAATTAATATGAACAATATTTTCTCCAGCAGATAGTAAAAGCAGTTGTTTATGATTATTCACTTTGAGTGTTTAGGTCACTCGAATCTTATACGAAAGCATGCCTGAGTCACATTTTACAATTAATAAGTTAAAGTCTGCAAAAAGATAACTGCTAGTATATGTCAAAGAATTTATTAGATATATAAGAGTTGACTCTTTGTTTACTGAACCGAGGTTCGTGAATTTGTTTATCAAACTTTGAAGAATCCACTTTAAAGAGTCAATTCGTGTGTGGTAAAATGTTCGAAATATATTTCACTAATTTGCCATCCATGATTGAATAATTAACAGTATATTTTAAAAGCGCTGTCAGAAAAGATGACTGTGATGAAACTATCAGTATCGACCTTCGAGCATCAATATTCTGTAGATAACATCCCAAAAATTTATTAAACTAACATATATGAGATTTGTGACGTAAAAATAATAATTCACGTGTTAATTTATTTACTTACCAAACATGAATAAAATAAACTATTTATAGTAGTATAGGAATAGATCATTTACCATATTATCTAGAATATGGCTTTTCCCTCTTTTGTTTGAACTGTGGCTATTAGGCAAAACAATCTCAATGCTGATTTCCATAGTAACTACGTTGGATATACCGTCAACCCATCTCTTTTGGAACACCCATTAAGTACTCAGATCAGCACAGCAGCAGTGGTAAAAAAGATTATCAACTGTACTTATAATTTTTGATTTAAAAAGACTTTTATACTTAACTAAAATAGATTTTTTATTTATGTAACAGAAACAAGAACACAAACATAAAAAAAAGTAATTACTCAGGAGAATATAAAAGGCAACCTAAAACCTTTAACCCCATTCATAATTCACAAACGTGTTGCTTGTTATTTCATTATAGAACAACTCGACAGCCGGTCGACGTGTTTTTGTTTTGAAGAATAATTAGATGGTAATTAAAACTATACGATTCTGGCTGTAATATACGAGAATTACAAATGATTTTGAGTGTTTAGTAAAATATAATTCAGCCTGTTTAGTTTTAAAATTATTACATTAATCGAATACTCACACAAATATTCGTCTTATAGAAATAAAATTTATATTTGTTATACAATTTATTTTGGGAATATTAGAAAAAAACTATTACAGAAAATAAATTATTTTATTAACAGGAAATCTACCCACAATTTTGAAACCACATGACATCATCATCTTCCTGCCCTTAAACCATTTTAGGGTCGGCACAGTATGTTTTTTCCTACCATACTCTCCTGTTACTCGTAATCTCTGTAAACACTCCCTTTTTCTCCATATCGTCACGTTCACGCAATCCAACTATCTTTTCTTCGGCCGTCCTCTACCTGTCCATTCCTCCACTACCATACCACTCTTTTGGTCACGTGCCTTTCATCTCTCTTCATAACATGCCATGACAGACGGCTACCTCTAATTTTTTCTCTCACTGGCGCCACTCCCAAGCTTCCTCTAAATATACTAATTTCTTATTCTATCCCTTCTTGTCACCCCACACATCCATCTTAACATTAGCATTTCCGTTACATGAAAATGCTTTTCATCCATCACCTTCATCTCCCAATACTCAGATCCATACATAACGATAGGTCTAATGATGTTTTTATAGATTCTCCCCTTTAGTTTAAGAGGAAAACGGGTATCGCATGTCGTCCCGGTGACTTGAGGCCATTTCATCCATCCCGTGTTGATTCTGTGCTTTACGTCCCGGTCAATATTGCCATCGCTTTGTATCAGAGAACCAAGATAGCGAAACTTCTTTGTTGTCGAAATATCATTATGAAAACATTTTTAATTTACAAATACAACTTTACATCGAGCAAATAACTTATATTTGATAGTATAAAATATTGTTGATAGTGTTTATTTATTATTTGTTGTTTACAAAAAACTGACCAAAAATATAATAACAAATGTATTTTTTCATTTTCAGTCTACGGATTACTGTGTGATAATTAAATTTCATAAGGGCGGTTTTACACGATATTGTAGCACAGTTCCGTAAAATTTCTTACCCGGATTAATTTTGAAAGAAGATTCACTAATTAAAATGCTTGAAGACGCGACGAGTCGAGAATGTGTGTGTATTATGACATGTTTCCTTTCATACTTAGTTACTCATCGTATTCATTTTTCTTTATTTTAGTTGTAAATTAAAAATAACATTAAAGATACGAGTATATAACGTTTTATTTTTTTAATCAAAAGAAGTCGGCCACAATACCTTTTCTTCAAATTTTTATTAATAACACAATTATCTTAGAAAAGATAGTTTAAAAAACTTTAAATCTCTTAATACTCGTTATACTTGTACGTATGTATGTATGTGTACCAGTCGTAGTCGTAGTCGTAGTTAGTAATCAGACTCAAAATATAATTTATTTTAATGTGTCATACACATTACATAGATATTTAAACTTCTAGTACCATGTACGAGAAAAAACATTTAAATGTATAATATTGAGGAGATTCCGAAGTTTTATTAAGTAATTAAGTTGTTTTTTGAATATACACTTTCTGAAGTTTTATATCAATAAAAGGGATAAATATCAAGGGATAAAAATGTATATATCAATATACATTTTTATCCCTTTCTGTTTTGAATTTAAAATTTTGACGTTTATTAAATAGCGTACAGTAACGTAAAGCAAAGGGAATTTAAAACTACTCAGAACATTGAACGTTGAACTAAAAGAACCTTTGATTATAAAGTGGACTGCTACAGAACAATTAGAGGAAAGTTTCCAATCCACTGGGAACCAATACAAATGACTCAACGTAATGAATTTTCTGTTGTTTTAAATTATTTATTCCATATTATTAACTTACGAAACCAAACTTTTTACAGTATATATTAGAATGTTTTGTTTTGAGCAAGTTTAGTGAAAATGAGTGAAGTGAAGTATATTTTTATAATGCGTATACGGGATATTTTGGGCCATCTTCCTGAATGTCCAGTTGCCTGATCTGGAGCTGTAGCTGATTCTGAAAACTCCCATTATATTCCTGTTTTTATATTGAGAAGTTTTCTGGTGATGTTGAAAATTTCACATTTACTCAAGGCCACCCATTAAAATTTTTATAAATAATTGACTACAGTCCTTTTGTATTGACATACAAGGAGGCTGTGTATACTCGTACATCATCGTTTTTTTGTCAGTGGCGTTTGTGGTTTTAATTTAAGATATCATAATATAAAAAGGTCTTAATTAGTAAAAGTATTTTAATTTGTTCACCTCAAATGACCGTTGGGTGTAGCTGGTATACTTTCTTCTTGCATTTATTTTAAATACTATTAATAAATTCATTAGTAATACAACTGAATTATTACAATAATATATTATTTATACAGCACAATAAAAATAAATAGCATATATATTAAATATAAAAATGCTAATAACCTATACATTCCGTAATTATATTTTTCAAATGAAATGTCATTATCGACTTCAATAGTAAGGCTATGAACTGAATGAATTTTATATTCAAACTCCGCCATACTCGTGTACCTACTCTAACTGGAGAATGTTTTGTTTGTTCAGTTTCATTTCCAACTATAATTGTCATATTTATTATTGTTCGAATATTATCATTGTCTTGTAAACTCATTTAGATTATTTTTGTTTCATTGTTATGTTATTTGTTTTTATTTACTAATTAATAATATATAATAAAAAAAAGTGATGCGTGAAATGAATAACATTTTTATTATAATTTTAAAATTTATTAATATATTTTTTTATCCCTCTACAATTAATTGCATTTTTGTTTTGTATAATTACGTTATTCATATTGTACAATACTTTGGTTAAGACGTAAGGAGGTGGACCAAGATCAGGATAGAAGGAATGCGTGGTAAGGGTGTCCTATATTTTGAAAACATAATTATAGTCAGGATAAGGAGTTTTTATATGTTATTAGTATAATGCACTATTTATTATAAAAGGCTTTAGTAATATCTGTATAGCGGAGGTTTTTATAAAAATAAATACTTCCAAAAAACATTCTGTGGATTCCACTATGAATTTTCTAGAAAGTGAACCCAGAACTTTCGACTCAGGTTGTATGGATAATTGCTATATCCAGAGACCTTGGGAGACGTAATGAGAATATAAAACTAAATGACGGAACTAAATGAAATAAACTCTTTTATTTATTTAGGTAAATAAATAAAAAAGCAAGTATAAAATAGTTTTTTCCCATTTGTAATCTAACTTTATTAATTATAATTTTATTTTAAGGTTAAAACTATTTTGAATATCTAACTATAGTTTCAGTTTCAGCGTATTTTAATTTTTAATATTTCTTTCATAATATAACTTAACTTTGCCTAAAATCAATAAAAATTAACGTATGAATAAACAAAGTTAGTTCCATTTTTGTGGTGTTAATTAATAGTTCATAATAATAATACCGTTGCTTATAAAAACATTATTTCTTTAGACGATTGTATAGTGAAAGAAAAGAAACAGAAAAAATAATTACAATAATTTGCCCATCCACTACAGAATATTAATACTTTTCACAAGAAAACATAATGACTCAGATAAAAAAAAAATGCTATCATTAACGAAAGACAATAAAACTTTTAATAACTATATTTTAATTATTTGGACTCAAATTATCTATGGACTTGACCTTAATATTAATTTAAAGAGCACAAGAAAAATAAAAAATAATAAATGTACGAATCATTTAGAAGCTGTGATTCATGTGCTTCAAAAAAGTGCAGGTATTATGATGACGCCTGGTTTACACTTCACCGACGCCTCCTTAACACGATTAACTATGCATAATCTCACCGCGTCCTTTATATACCACGGAAGCTATTTCTATATAGCCTATTATGAGAGCACTTCAACTTCAGTAGATTTGATTCGTAAAAATACGATAATTAAGAGGATGTCTTTTCCTAAATTCTACAAATTAAAAAACTTTATACCAAATTTAAATTTTGATATTATTACTTATTTATTTATGTATAGGTATTTATTTGAAAACCATTTGTTTTAATCTTATGTAAATTTTAAAATATTTTTGTTAAAAAAAAGAAATTAAATGTTGCCAAATTTTACTACCAAATGAAATATGAAGCGGAGAATGGAGGAATAACCTAAATGATGCACTTTTTAATAACGTGTAATATATGAAATGGCTAAACGAAATCAAATAAATTTGCTTACTTTACTTATAAAGGAACGGTTGTTATAAATAGATCATGAATAAGTTAACGCTCGCTTGACAAAATGTCATTGTAATTAAAAATAATAATAACACTCGCACTTTTCTATAAACTTGTTAAATAGTGGGGCGCGTCATTTCGAAATAGACAAGCCCTGACCTATATCGACTTGAAGGAAATGTCGTCTCTGTAGTAATTTAAATTCTTAGTTCCACAATTAAATTTTAATGTTTGTCGATCGCCTTGTCTGATGACATTGGGCTGATTAAACGTCTGTTGACAGATATAATTCAAAAATAATTGGTTTTATTTTAAAAATTAGATGTTACAAGCTGGATAGCAGCAGATAACTTTAAGCTCCTCGAAACCTTAAAGAATATTATAGAATTAGAAGAAATATTTAAATAACGCTTGTAAGGTATTGGTGCTTATAATGTGTATTATTGCAAGGTAAATTAAATGGAATACTCATTATTGGTTTGTGCTGCATATCCCGGGAACTTTGTATTCTCACTATAAATTATGAAGTTTTCTATAGTTTTTATAACTTTATTTAATTTTTTGCGTTGCATTATTTCAGTATCTGTTCTGTTTCGACAATTGGAGTCGACATAGGCTATTGTATTGCTTGTGAGGCCTTTTCTCTGCATAACGTATTATAATATGATAAATTTTTTGGGATAAATTACGGAGTAAGTAGCACTAGCTACTTCGAAGGTTAACCTATATATTATTCATTATATTTTATTATACGATATTTTATTAGGGGTATAAATTTTACCTGAATAAATCTTTATCACGGATACACGTCAAACTTCGGGGAGTCGACCTGGATATCCAGTTTCCTGATTGTAGCTGTATTTGAATGTGAGGACGCCCTTGAATGCCTGATCTTCGATAAAATATTAAGAAATTATCAGGTGATGTACATATTTTTATACTATGATTTTAATTTAAAAGTAATGATTTTATAAAACTTAAATACATTGCGGATCATTCAAAGACTGTTTGTAACACTCCCCGCGTTTAATTAATATTAGCAGATAGCAAGAAAGCTAGTACATCCTTATATATAAATATCCCGTGCCATGTTCGTTAGCGCTAAGATTAGCGCTAAGATTATTAACAAATTGAAATCGATTTCAATTTGTTGATATCTATTGATTGGTCCAATTTGAAAGATAGGATAGTTATCTTATTCGTATATTATGTTTTGGTATTGAGACTGTATACGAGTATATCAATTAAAATTTTATCAACATGTATATATATAATTTGAGTTCTGTCCGTGTTAATGAATTTTTAAATCATAATATTAAGAAAAAAAAAACAAATATTTTTTTGTAGGTTTTATTATAAAAATTTAAGGTAGTCGGATATTTTTACCTTGTGTCTATACAGAGAATAATGTTTTAGATTTTATTTGTTTTCGTTACGTATAAAAAATACAGATATATTCATATAAATAGTAGAAACTTCTTGCTCTTTTACGTATATTAACTGCAGACCACACAGTAATGCCATTTCCAACAAGAACAGGTAAATCCGGCTTCAAAAGACATTAATAACAAAGTAAATCAATGATGGATTTAACGTGGATCCAACTACTGAAATTAACCCAAATAAAGCATTATATTTATGTATTGAGATATCAACGTTAAGTCTGAGTTACATCTGAGTTACCAACTATATCTAGTTAGACAACCAGTATAACCTAAATCGATGGACTTAGTGAACTTATAAAGAAACATTCTAGAGAATAAGAGAGTTTTCGAATATTACTTCAAGGATATAGAATCTAAAGTATGAAGAATTTATTTAATAGCCTTCACTAGATACCGTTTTAAAGTACTGTAAAAATGAATGATATACAGATTTGATCTGATCATTATAAATGGCAATAGTCTACTAGTATAGACACTATATTGCCACACTAGTGTAATGTCACACCACTCACCCACTGTTGACTTTAAACACACCTCATTATAAATTTAAACCCCAGGGATAATGATTAATTACTGATACTTTACGACATCAATGATGTGGTTGTTTGCTATGTAATATGTATTTAATATATTAAAATATTTGCTAAAGGACTTTTTAAGTTCCATATAATTAATAAATGTCATATTGTTTTATTGTATATAATAAAATAACCCTAGTGTTGGTCTAATCGTTATTAATCCTGTTTGTAGTCTAATCGTTATTAATCCTGTCCTTCAGCACAAATTATTTCTCAAATACGACTTTTTTTTTATTTTAATTTACTTATTTTTAATGGTAAATATTATTCATTTTAATAAGACTTATAATAAAGAAGAATATAAAACGCTGTGATATATATTGTGTTAATAGTTACATGTACTATAACAACTACATATAAATGTGTACAACAACGCAAACAGCTTATTGAGTCATTTGTCAAGATGAACTTTTAAACTGCAGACTCGTGAAATCTGAACAACAATTATCGTTTATATTCAGAAGCCTCTGCAAAACTTATTACTCATAATGTTCGTTTAAAAGATTTTGATTGACATGTAATGAACATTGTAAATTAGAAATTTTCTTTTTCACCCAGATTTTTAAAAACAATTAATAATAGTTAAAGAAATGTACCTACCGTGTGAGAATCACATTCACCTATGGTTTAGCAGTGAGGCAACTTACCACTGGTCTTAATACTACAACCAACTTGTTATACTTTCAACCGATGGTCATAGTGAAGTGTCATACTCATCATCATGTGAACATGTGAAGTGTCATACCCGTTTCCACCCTCCACCCATCCACCTTCCCAAGCATGTCCTCTGTGCACAACGTTAAATCCACTATACTGGAGTACTCTCTTCCACCACGGACTACCAGGAATGTGGGGCTGTCACCCGTGTTGAGCAGCTGCAGGTTGCTGGCGTTGATGTAACTGCTGAGCTCCGCTCCCCTAAGGTTTTCGCGTATGCTTCCCCACCAGGGGCTCCACGCATTAACATCCCCGCCAACAACCATACTCCTCCCCGCAACACTTTGCAGTTTTCGAGAAATGTGGCCTAGGTAGGGGTCTAATAGTTGGTCCTCCTCAAAATAAACCGAGGCTATGTTGAGGGTGTTTTTCTCGGTTCTAATACCCACCCACGCCACAGTCTCAGTCTGCTCGGTCGGGTCCCAAACGATCGACAACTCTGTATTGTGTATTATTATTGCTGCTTTTACTGGTTTTTGGTGATTCGTGGTCTTCTGTATCACCTTCACTCCTGGGTAGGCTGCAACGACACCACTGGCCCCCACATATGGTTCTTGGACTAAGCTTATGTGTGTGCCGTTCATTTTTGCAGCCCTCAGCAGCACCGCGGTGGCCAGCTTGCTCCTCTGCAGATTTGCTTGAATCACCTTAAGATCATTTTGGGTGCCCTTAGCAATATAAAGTAGTCGATCTTGCTATTGCATCCCATCGCTTTCTTACTTGGCAGTCCGAGTCAAAGGCAGAATGGTCCGTCCTGTCCATCTGACGCCGCCTGACAATTGGTGCATGTCGGTCGGTCTCCATTGGCCCATGTCGGGCAGTCAGCTCTGAGATGGCCACCGCCGCAGTGGCTGCAGGTGTCAGTTATCGCTTTACAGTACTTACGGCCGTGGCCATATCCCAGGCACTTTGTACACTGGACCAGCGGGGAGTGGTCTGTTACGGTGCATCTCTGGAGGTCTACATGAAGTTTGCCTGCTGATGTTAACGCAATCCAGACTTTGGGAGATACCTGCAGGACGGCGTGGCACTCGTGGGGATTCCTGGCCCTCCTCCGGAATTTTACCACCGCTCGGTACTCCTCCGGCGGTATGCTCCCCATTAAGTGCGCATTCTGCCCTTTTATCGACTCCAGTATGTCTTCGTCCTTGTTGTAGCTCAATACGTTGTTAACCAGGAGAAGCGGGTCCTTGCTTTGCGCATCCTCGACCTTTAGCTTTTTACTGGCTATTAGCTTGTTTTTCAGTTTATTTACAGTTTCTTTCGAGGAGCATCTTATCACTACTTTTTGGTTTCTGGCCTTCCTGATCCGCTTAACCACTACCCCGCTAGCTCGGGCATCAACGGCACCGCGGACACGCATCAGGACATCCTCGCTTGTGTCCTTTTCTTCCGTGGATGACACTATGATTGTGTAGCTCAGTTGATGCTCTCTGGGGTCCCGCGTACCAGATCCCACAGCCTCAGCATAGGTTCTCCCCAGGCCAGTCCCCTCAACAATGCTGGCTAGCTTCCTCCCGGTCTCCTGGAGTTGCTTGTTGAGGTCAGACGTCTGCTGTACGTGCTGCTGCTGATTAGAGTTTGCAAGCAGGTCTTTTAATTGCTCGCTGTTACGGTGTAGCAGCTTTTGGTGTTCGTCTAATCTCTTCAGCAGCACCTCTTGGTCTGGGAAGGCCGCAGCAACCGGGGGGAGGGCTTTTAATCTGGCGTCTGCCTCGTAGGTTAGCCAACGCACCGACTCCGCCTCCTTGCGCGTTTTTTCCACTTTATCCAGGATTTCGCAGTTAGTTGCTTGTTGGGCTTTGATAAGTTGGCTCAGGGCGTCTGCGTGCCTCGCCTCCGCCTTCGCCAATAGCTGTTCCCTCCTTGCTACTATCTTCTCCTTTTCAGTGATATGCCGGTTTCGAGAGTCCACCAGCCGCAGGATCATTTGATAGAGCCCATGGAGCCCGCCGATCACCTCCTCTCGGATGTCCCCGTTGAGATTCCGGGACTCTTCCAGCCTGGTCTTAGTTCGCTGTAGGAGCTCTCCAGCCAGCCTTGGCATGTCGTGGAGGGCTCCTCCGCCGAAGCTCAACACGTCCGAACGCAGAGTTCCAGCGTTGTCCTCTTCGGTCTCTGATGCTAGGTTGACGCTGGTCTCCAGACTCGCCCGAGAGGCGGCTCGCACTTGGGCTGTGATTCTCAGCAGCGCTGACTCCGATCTGGTTTTGTTATGGAGGCCATTCTCAGGTGTTGACGTCATCGTGGCCAAACCGCCCTCACTCTGAGTCTCATTGATAGCGTCCTGATATTCGTCGTCAGGTCCTCGAAGTGAGACTGTCTCAGCGTCCAAGAGCCTTGCCTCCTCAGATGTTATTGGTGACAAGGCTCTTCGCTGCTCCTCCGTGGGTTTCGGTTTGACCATTTTTTCCCTTGAAGGTGCCCCTTTGACTGGGACGCAGGGCTTGCGGGGGACCTTCTTGGAGGCTATCGTGCTCGTCGACATACTGTGATGATTTATTCGTGCCTCTTCAGCAACAGAAAGTGTGTTGGATCAAGGGCTCTACGTAGAGCTGGCAGGGGAAGGCTATTTGGGGCTAATTGACTCTACAGGAGCAGCTAAAATGCTGTTAGAACAAGTAAAACTGACTCTACCTTTTGGCTCTACCTAGAGTCACAACTGTAGGTCGCCAGGAAAGAGGACCCAATGGCCTTATGATTGGAAAAACCACAGGTCGCTACGACGTTTGATTCCCAAGAAATCGCCAAAACTGTTTTCCAATATGGCTGTTTGAAAGGGGGTTTGGTGGTGGGGGTATGCTATCTTGGAACATCTGCTCCTGGTCCTGAGAGGGACTTAGGTGAAAACCGGAGCTTTCTACGACCACCCGTTTCAAAGATAACGGGGAAAGAAGATTTCCAAGATGGCTACCCAAAATGGCCGCCAAAACAAAAACACCTATAACTCCACAACGGAAGACCGCAGAGAAGTGGGATTTCTTCCTCTACAGTTGTTAGGAGGTTCCCGATTTTCTGAGGTGGCCAAATGTCAAGTTTGCCCTGAGATATAATTTCGGGTGGATGAGACCTTGCTATGGTAGATACAAGAAACCGCGCGTTTGTACGACCTCTGGAACCCGAGATATCGGGATTTTAAGAAAACCAAGATGGCGTCCGCGCAAAATTCGGAGCTCTGTATCTCACAAACCACTCGTCCCAGAGAGCCGATCTTGGTACCAATTTGTAGGTGTTTCCTCTGCCTATCCAGGGAAATCACCAAATTGGGTTGTCAAGAAACACCCACTTTACTCGACAGAATCCAAAAATTAAGAGTAGGCCAGAATATACGCCGAAAACCCCGCTCTCTACGCCCTACAGGTGCTGAGATATTTAATATCGAAAATTTCCAAGATGGCTGCCGAAACGCTGAAATTTCGACAAAAACGCGATTATTTCCCTTCTGGTGGGCGGAATTGGCCCGTGTTTGGACTCTGAAGATGGGGAATTCAACAAGGATTCCAAATCCAGTGCCAGAAAAATTTTCGGATATTCCGTTTCTGAAATATCGCGGAAAAATGAGAAATTTCGCGGAAAAGTCTGAAGCTCCGCTGTTTTCCAACGGATTTTCAAAACAAAAACGGGTAAATTAAGAGTAGATGACAGGCTATTCGAATACAAAATTTACCTTTTGAAATTCCCACGGGAACCCGGACCACGTGTTTTTTCCCGGTTGGTTTTTCGCTTGGCGCTCGGAAAATACTGGTTGTTATGTGATGTAATTAAACCTGTTTATGGAGTTTAATAGGCGCTACCTGTCAGTATTTTTCGTTCTCCAGTACACCAAACGGTTGAATTAATTTACTTATTTTTAATGGTAAACATTATTCATTTTAATAAGACTTATAATAAAGAAGAATATAAAACGCTGTGATATATATTGTGTTAATAGTTACATGCACTATAACAACTACATATAAATGTGTACAACAACGCAAACTGCTTATGGAGTCATTTGTCAAGATGAACTTTTAAACTGCAGACTCGTGAAATCTGAACAACAATTATCGTTTATATTCAAAACTTATTACTGTCCTCATAATGTTCGTTTAAAAGATTTTGATTGACATGTAATGAACATTATAAATTAGAAATTTTCTTTTTCACCCAGATTTTTAAAAACAATTAATAATAGTTAAAGAAATTTACCTACCGTGTGAGAATCACATTCACCTATGGTTTAGCAGTGAGGCAACTTACCACTGGTCTTAATACTACAACCAACTTGTTATACTTTCAACCGATGGGTCGTTAAATTTTATATTACGTATCCGTGTTTTTTTTCTGAGGAAAACTATTTTTATAATTCGTGATTCGAGATTTTAACCCAAAGTTTCTCTTAATTTATATTTCTAAAAAAGAGAAAAAATTATTTAAAAAAAAATATGTTACATTACTTGAAAAAAATAAATAAAAATAAAATAATAATAATAAATATAATATTTCTTGCGAAAGCATCAAGAACTAGATTTAATAAACAATAGTTCTCATAAATTCCATTGCATTAACTTGATAGTTTACTGCATTCAGAACAAACTAATATTTATAAAAAGCATGGTAAATAATGGAAATCTAGATTCAATGCCTTTTAAAATCAGCCTCAGGTATCTCTTGGACCATTCTCCTTTCAAAACGTTTAATTAAGCAACATCTCCAATAATTAGAAACCTTTCAGCAACTGAATTGTTGGGATGAATGGCGTTTTCTACTACGCTCCTTGAATTTCAAAGGTTTAACTTTCATTAACTTAAAATTCATAGTTCCTTGTCTGTGTACAAAATCAAATCAAAATCAAAAATCTTTTAAAAATAAGTTTCATACAAAACATTTTTTTCATTGTCAAAGCTACCAACAGCTCGGAAAATTATTTCCACATACCTGAGAAAAGCTGGTGACAGAAACTCAGCGGGATTGTCATGATTTGTTTTTTTTTTATTTTATTATTTCTTAAATTCTAAATTACATTAATACATTACACAATATTAATTAAATAATCTTGAAGTAGCCTGGCAGCGATCGCTTCATACCCACGGTGCATTATCCTCTAAGTATTTAGATACATTGTAGTATCCTTTTGCACACAAACATTCCTTAGTTATTGTCTAAAATTTGTTAAATGGTAATACTTGAACGTTTGCTGGGACTTTGTTGTAAAACTGTATACATTGCCCCATGAAAGATTTACTTACTTTTTTAAGTCGAGTAACAGATAGCGCGAGCTTGTGTTTATTCCTGGTATTTATAATGTGTATAGAGACGAAGCTTCTTAGCATTCCATGGATTCACCGTGCGGGTGCCGGGCCCATCGCGTTGCAGGAAAAGGAGCGCAAACAATGCCTGGGACTTGCGACCCAGGTGTATGTTTAAGGAGCCCCTTTAGTATGCGCATACACGCTCACCTTCACTGTTCACGCTCCTCTCCCTACCTAACCAAATATCGTAAGAACCTACTAAAGCTGCCTTTGAAATACGTTCCAGAAATGAACTGATGATCGTTCTAGAAAGGCCGAGATCCTTAAATAAATTGTAGAGAGATTTTGCTGTTATACCTCTCGCTCCTACTTCTACAGCGTACAAATTAACTATAAATTTATTCCTGATCAGTTCGTTACACAGTTCGTAATACTTGTTAAGCTTAAATGTATGATCTTTGGGTATGTTTGTTTCCCAGGGTACAGTAAGCTCCACAAGTATAACGCGCCTTAGTTGTTTTGAATACAGGAATAAGTCCGGCCTAGATGACGAAACACAAACATCCCCGGGGATTTTGTATTGCCTTTCATACGTGTCCATCATGAGAGTCCAATCAGGAGACGCGTCCAAGATGTGTTTAATAAAATTGTCAGTATTTTTATGTACATACTTAAGATTTTAAAAAATATACTGACTGGCGACCGTAAGTACATTAATTTGCTTAAACTTATCTCTTTAAGAATCTCTAGGGCCCAGGTTGTAAATTGTACGGACAGCGCTTTTTTGTAAAACAAACAACAAACAAACTATATACATACATTACAGTACATTGTGAAATAATTAACAAATATATTATCATATATAATGATTGTGTTTATGATGTTTTGAAACACTAATTATTCTAACTTTAAATTTTTATTCCAATCCAATGTGACGTAAGAACTAGTGCACCTTTAATGCAGAAAATAAATACAATAAACAAAAGTAATCATCATAATAATCTTAAACTCTTTGTACTAAGAACCACAAATAAAAAAGTTTGACGCTCAGTGAAGCGGACACGGTTCTGTTACTTAAATATATACAAATATCAGGACTGACTTTCTTCCTGTAATTTATTTAAATATGCCACGAAATATAAAGTACCCATGAATTCATTTAAGGAAAGTTTTATTTGATTCTACTTTGTAAGAGGGCTTAAAACTTGCCCGATGTTATATTTGCTATGAAAATTAAGAACAGACGTAGAAGTTAACAATACAATTTTGTTTTACATTCCATATCGCGTACCAAGTTAAGAAGCGTAACAAGATAAAGAGTACATAAAAAATTTATAGAGCAAATATAATATAAAAGATATTGATTTATAGAAAAGATTTTTTTGGTGGATGACTTATTATTCCTTATGGATTGCGGATTGCATACGGAATGGCTGAACCAGAGTTTAATTACCATCTCACAGTCAGTTAACAGTCAACAAGAGCCACAGAGGTAAAACTGATTTAATGTATGTATATATGTAATTTGGATAATTATTATAAAAAAATAAGTCTTTTGAAAGTAATTATCTACCTTATTATTACACAGTAATCCCCCCTACAACACGGTACTCTTATAACGCATTTTCATATAAAGCGAGATCAGTCCCTTGTATAACACGTATTTTCCCCCGTATATCGTGGGGTTTTCCCACGTTATATTTCTATACTATGTAATTAATAAATATTTTTTTGCAGTTCATAATTAATTATGTTTACTTGCACATTGTGTTAAGTTTAATTAAGTTCTTTCTTAATATTATGGTCAGATGAGCGCGTTATACAAGAATATTTCTACAACGCGTTTTCCTATAACGCGGAACGAATTTAGATTCGTAAGCGATTAAACCATGATAATAAAATCTACAAAAAATGTATTTGTGCCAATTATTTAGGTCACAAAATAATCTATCTTATTACCTTATTCACTTTTACCTTCCTATTTCTTGTTATGTTTTTATATCATTAATAAACAGTTAACGCAATGAATACTTTTTACTTTAATTTAAGAGTTTGTCAATTAACATTGACAATCCATTAATCAAATATCAATTAAATTAAAAAAATATAACAGATGTATCGAATATCTTTTATTTTAATATAGTAATTAAAAATGTGTATATAAAACATTAATAGAAACAATTCGTTGTAATGAAAATGCTTTCTCTAGAGTAATCATACTACATACGAGTATATAAGATATATCGCCCTGCAATGTGGTTACTTCCAACTATCAATGAAGTGTAAACAAAGGTGATATTTGCTGAAGGCAGTTAAAATTATGGAACATTTTTCAGGTTTCTATATATAATCTAAAAAAAAATATGCATTATTCATACTAATTTTATAAATACGAAAAACAGTTTCTCTTTTATACTTTAATGGCGAAACTCCTTACCCGATTGTGATGAAAAATGTCAGAAAAACTGAGACCTTGAGAAGGACAAAGGCTACTATTTGCCGCCACAATTACGATTAAAAGTGATTAGTCTGGATAGATTTTTCTGTTTTAAAATTAATAATCAGTACTCCGCGTGCAACAAAGTTTTAAAAAATATATGTTAATTTATTTTTATGTTTAATGATAGCCTATTTTTGATAATTACACGGCACATGTACTACAGCAGTTATCATTACAATAAGAGAATCAAACAAACTAATAATAAACAAACGATAAGTTTATAATAAACAAATAATTAAATAACAGTGTGAATAAAGTAATGAATATCAATTTACATACATATTAATGAAATAACGATAATATTTATAAATTAAACCATTTCGTCCACTCAAAATTACAATATTATGTAAATTGGAATCTGACTGATATTTTATATAAAATAATATAAAAGTGGAGCTTCGACTACGAATTATCGAACAAAAATGTGTTATTAATATACATTTTCGTCTCTTTCTACTATTTTGTTATCATGTTAGATCTTTGGATATATTTAAACTATGACACAAACTAAATTAACACACAATACTAGACGTCTTTATGTGAGACAATATATTTGTATGTCGTCTATGTATGGTAAGTAGTCTGTAGTATATAATGTCTGTTCCAAATATTTTTGTTACGAATGTTGATAATAAAGTTTATTAACATTAAACATTTATGAGGCCGCTATTAATGACTGGTCGTGCAGTTTATTAATACACTAGTGTAGTAAATGAAGTAGGTCACGCAGTACTCGTACAATAACACTGCAATAGTTATTATTTCACATATACAACTTTTTATTAGTACAATAATATTGTCAGTGGACCGAATATAATAATTGATTATTGATTGGATCCTTAAAATATATTCTGTACTTTGTAAAATGAGTAGAGAATTAAAATTTCATAAACTGGGCATGATTGCAATCTGAACCCATGTAAAACCATCCTGTTTCTTCGTTTCTTATCTTTCTTACATTCTGGGACAAAGATTAAGAGTACTGATTGTTTTTCAGTAAATATGGCATAATATAAAATAAGTTAATATTATTTGGACATCACTGAAACCTAAAGACGCTTGCTTATACATCCGGAAAGGCTGAACCGATTTTGACACGACTTGATTCAATGACAGTATTAAAACTTTTATAAAGTTTAATCTTCATATTGGCTAGTAATTATTAAATAAAAAATTATAATGCTTTGTTTTTTTTTTTATTTTTTTTAAGTAGAAATGTAAAGAAACTGGCAAACATCAAATTTATTTTCGCCAAAAATTATTTCTAAAAATAAAACATATAAATATAATATAACGATAAATGTAACGACACTCTGTCCATTTTAAAACACTTACAATTTGAGATAATAATTAAAAAAACAAAAGAAATATAAATACACAGCAATCACAATGCTATTACACAGCCACAGAAAACGAAGAACCATTTTGTTTTGAAGTTTAATGATCGATTCATAATTTACTTTCTGCAGACAATTTTTATAAAATATTCTTTTATAATATCTGTATATTAAAAACATTTACGTAATCTTACTTAATATCGCAAAAAAATATCACAATATTAAATAAAATTGATATTTGAATAAAAATCTACTAAATAAGTTTATACAAAGGAAGTGAAAACTATTAAAGCACAAACATAAAGATATTGGATAGGGAACGTCTTAATTATTACGTTGCAATTTTAACCTGTTAAAAACGGATTTTATTCTATTAATACACTGTATAAGGTTACGTGCCTGTCAAAGTCGAAATTGAAGTAGAAGTCAAAGTAGAAGTAAAAATTAAATTCAAAGGCAAGATTCTTTATTAGAAGTAATTTTACACAGAAATTATGTAAATACATGCTATAATGATTGACGTAAAATTCGTATCTACGGAATTATCATAATATTGAAAAAGTATATGAAGATATTTACCTCAGCGCTATCATCTCTCAATCTGTACCATTGAAAGTCTTCTCTAATAATATTTTGTAACCAATTCCTTAAGTATTATTTGAACATTAATTTGATCATACATAATTCAAGATTTAACTTAAAATTGTAAATCTATAACTTAATGAATCGTTAATATTGTAATCTACATTCAATCCCTACAGACACTAACGACATTAACTTATCACATTGTATCACCATACGGTTACGGATATTAACTTGTTTATCATTTAACATTAAGAAACTTTAAAGTCTTTAATCATATACTAAATTACGGATCTTTAAATCTTGTTTCTGAAACATTAACTATAAAAAAAGCCTAAATCAAGGCCTAATAGTAATAAAATGGTACATTCATTACATTAAGGTTATAATTATTTTAGACTTCCATATTTTGAATTATTAAGATAATACTACGAGTATCTTACCCAGTTCACATGTTCCTTTGAGAAATTCATAAACACGTAATAGTTGATGGTCTTTTCAAATGACTAGATTTATATTATATTAGAAATTTGATTACAAAGTTTACTTTAAAAGCGAGATAAATAAAGATGACGCCAATGTGTTAGTTACCTTCATAAACACACGCTAGGTAACTGGAACAGCAGAATTATTAAAAGGATACGTGTGTGTGGGTGAGGATTTAAAGTGTACGTGGATAACTAAACCCACTAAAGCCCGGTTTGTATATTTTGACTCACATCACTGAATCCCGCATACGCATCCTGGCTCTTAAAATCAACCACTCCATGTCAAAAGAAAATAAATCTAATATCAGAAATCTGTAATAGAAAGTGCAAACACATAAAAAAATTATATATAAAACAATAACCACCCTTTTAATACAAACAGACAATATAAGAGTTATTTTTGTCAAGTCTTTGCCTGAATTAATTTAAGGGTTTCTGATAAATTACAAAAGTAACATATTAAAATGATGATCATGTTTTTTGTTCCAAACCATACCATACCATTAGGTGATGTATAAACCCTTCTCCACTAAAGGTCAAACGTCACAGTAAGGAAGGCTCTCGTTTAAATATGAATGAAATAGTTCAGAAATCCGAAGCGAAATGGTAACCGGAGGCAGAGTAAGGGCCTTCACTATACATAATTAAATATACGAATTGTTTTACCATAATTCTAATTTGAAAGTTTACTGAGAGCGTGAGATTCGGATACATACAATTATTTGTTATATTTACTGACAGTTTCATGTCAGTATTCATGTTAATTAAATGGAGAATGAGGTACGCGACTAGTTTGAAACTCATTCAGAGTCCTTATTCATAATCTAGGACAAATAACAAAATTAAGAGAAAAATAAATATATACAAAAGTATTTATTCATTAGTTATGAAAGTTTTAATACAAAAAGTATTGTTATTGATTTAAACATATTGAAGATGTTGAATATTAAACCATGTTCAACCACTCATTCGGTCGACGTGCCCAAACCACCTGAACACGTTCTTCTTCATTCTGACCGTGACATCTTCGCTAGTACCTGCCATTCTGTGGATCTCTTCATTGCGGATTCGGTCAGCTAGACTGACTCCGCATATTCTGCGAAGAGATCGCATCTCCACAGCATTCATCTTTCTTCTGTGTTACCCACGTTTGGCTGCCGTATAACAGCGTCGGTAGCAAAACCGCATTATGTACAGCCAAACGTGCAACTATGCTGACGTTTCGTCGTCTCAACAATGCAGCCAAAGCACCGTTGACTCTATTACCGGCAGCAATACGCCTTTCCACATCCATTTCGTATCTTCCGTCTCTACTAAACATACGTCCCAAATATACCACTTCATTCACTTGTTCTATTATCTTACCATTAACTTTGATCTTACATTCTGTTCTTTCTTCATTTTTTTAAAATATCAGAACTTTCTTCTTATCTACATTCAGGTTTAGACCATTAATTTCACACCCATCTTTCAGAGTGGTGATTTACAGGCATTGCAAATCGCATTCTGATGATGCAATGAGCACTGCAGCATCTGCATATAGCAAGCAATTGACCTTAAGGTCACCTACTTTCACTCCCATGTCACTGTCCTTCACGCCTTGGAGACAACTATCCAAATACAAATTGAACAACCAAGCTGATATAGCGCAACCTTGCTTAACTCCCGATTGGATGTCAAACCCGGGCGACATATCAGCTCCTACTCGCACACAGGCTGAGTGATCTCTGTAAAGAGACTTTACAGCCTGTAGCAAGGGTCCGCTCACATTGTATCGGGGCAGTATCTCCCATAATTTATTCCTCACAACCCTGTCAAACGCCTTTTCCAAATCCACAAAAGCACAGAAAAAACTTTGGTATAGGGCCAAAAACTTTTCCGTGATCATGCGAAGGGAAAAGATCTGATCTATACACCCTCTTCCAGGTCTAAAACCTCCTTGGGCCTCCCACAACAGCCTTTCAGATCTCTCTTGCATTCTTCTCGCTAATATTTTAGCATAAACTTCACCGCCCAAGCTAATCAAACTGAGAGTCCCATAGCTTGCACGGTCTATCTGTGAACCTTTGCCTTTATACAAAGGTACGATAACTGTACCTCGCCAATCGTCTGGGACCTCCCCAGATTTCCAGCATAAATTGCACAAAAACCAGAACAAGACCAAGACGCGTGGCCCACCATATTTGATCATCTCGGCAGTAACTTCGACTGCTCTCGCAGCCTTACCACATTTCAGGCTTCGAATCACGCTCACTACTTCTTCCAAACTGATTTCACCATCGGCTACATCGGGACTCAGCATTTTGCTGATACTCGAGGCCGAGGCGTCCTCACATTCATACGTCTCCTTGTAGAATTCCGCCCACCGCTGCAAAACGTGTGTTTGCTCGGTTAAAATGTCACCGCTCTTCGAAAGCACCCCTTTCATTCTACAAGTTACCGAACAACCCCGAGAATCACTAACTTCTCGCCAGAAAAGCTTCGTGTTTTCCCGGAAGTTGTTCCTTAACCTGTCATCCCTTTCTTTCGCATAATTTTCACGCTTCATCTTTATAAGAGCTTTCGTTTTGTGCTTTTGCAGCTTGTACTCTCTTTTTCTTATCTCTCTCTTACTTTTATCCTTACTCGAGGCTTTATAATCCAGCCATGCTTTCTTCTTTAACTCTACAGCGTCTTTCACTTCATCATCCCACCATTCATCGCGCTTTTTACTAAAACCTCTTTTCCTTTTACCACATACCTCTGTCGCTACTTTCACCATACCATTTCTAAGGTTCTGCCAGCATACTTCAGCACTTTCATTTCCAGAATCACAGCTTTCAAGCTTCTTGGAAACCCTTTGATATTCCTCTCTGATCGGTGGATCTTGAAGCTTCCAGCTTCAAGATCCACCGATCAGACATGTCATGCGGCTGCGCCAACCTGCAAACAGACCTCTTATTCTAGCAACGACTAGATAATGGTCCGTTCCCAGATCAGCACCCCTAAACACTCGCGTGTCCATAACTTGGCTTCGAATACGCTGATCCACTAGGAATAAATCAATCATACTTCTTTCTTCCGCTCGCTCCCAAGTGTACATGTGAATTTGATTATGATCAAACATCGTGTTTGCCACAAACAAAATTTCTCTCCTTTCCAAATTCCAAAATAAGCTTTCCAGCCTCATTTTCCAACCCATCCATTCATATCTCCACATACTATCAACTTTTCATTATCTCTGACACTACTTAGAACATCCCTGACACTGAAAATGTACCACGATAATTTATATATTAAAATATTCTAATAAGGTACATTGTGTGATACTAAAATGTATTTACTGTTTCTTGACGCCATTCTGTGTAGACTACTTTTATAAACTAATTGATTTGGAGCGTCAATACAAATATATCATTAAATTTTTTTATTGCACTAGCCTTTTTATTACTTCACGTGATATGATAAGCCATACGAGACGTTATTCGAGAAATATTTGATATAATTTAATTTGAGTTTTATTTCTAAAAAAAGAATTCATAATAATTGTAAATTTTGTTTGTCGTTACTAAAAAGTCAAATTCAAAATAGAGAAGCCTCTCACCTACTTTTATATACCTCGTTTCATTTCATAAAAAAGTAATGACGAGCGCCTTACTGCTGCGTAACTCAATTTATGATGCCTAACTTTTGGCAGACAAGGAAATAGTGAATAGGTAAATTTAAACTTAAGTTTTTCTATTTATTACATATCAAAATTATTTACCAAATTTACTTAAGGTTATGTAATGCTTTTATAATGCTAAGTCTATACTGTATGTATGTATGTATGTATGTATATATTTACATATACGAGTACGTATACAGAGAGAGAGAGAGAAACAAAAAGATTGAGTCATATATATATACAATAGGCGCAACTAATTTTGATTACAAATATGAGTTTCTAACTGTATCTATCAATATAATTAGATGTATGTATTTCTATTTATATATAGGAAATAGTTCCTTGTGTTTAAAATTAGAATTCAATTATTTGAGAATGTCTTAACTAATTTTTTTATTTAAACGCGTTCTGCGCATTTGAAGACAGCCAGAATGCGTTGTGGCCGTTTTTTCCGTCCACTGAGCGTTTTCGGTCTTTGGGCCTGAATATGCTTCTTGTATATGTCTTTGAATATGTTTCTAGAGGCGTACTGGGGATCCCGACACATCACATAACGGGAACGTCTCCCAATACACAATACCTCATAGGTGATGTGGAAATCTGTGTATTCACTCCCTGACATTATATTTTTCTATCTAAAATTTAAAAAAATAACACTAAATATGAAATAGAAATTAAACATTTGATCAATACAAGAAGTCTAAGTTTACATCCGAATTAAAGGTGTGTCCAGCGAAGCGGGCGGGAATCACCTAGTATTGTATATACTGAAAATACCTAATTCTTCTATTCAAGGCAGTTTATGTTATGTAATACTAGATTATTACAGAGACCTTTAGATTATTTTAAAAACTTTAAATTTCTTATTTATGCATTTATTTTATATCATATTTCATGTAAGTATTGTTAATAAAATAAACATACAATCATGAATTAGCAAATTAAATTAATAGTTAAAAAAATGTATTCCTTAAATACTATAACTCCCGGTGAGGAACTCCAACTAATTCAATACTAATATTTGTTATAATCTCCTGCCGCTGCGTAATGTCTCAGTAAAGAGACGTTCAAACTGTTGTTTCATGAAACAACCCTCGGGCTAATCATTTATAAAATGTTTTAATATTATCTAATATATATATATGTTATGTTATATTATATTTAATATTATAATATATTTCAAATAATTATTAATTTGCTTTCAAAGTTACAATGTTCATCGAAATAACCTTTCTTTCATTGATTGCTCTTTAACTAGAACTACTAAAAACAGTTATTAAATTCTGAAGGGTGTCACACTATTTACCTTTTGTGCAATTTTATATCAAATTAAACGACTTCTCTATTAGTTTAACTATTATTTTACAATATTTTTAATAAACTAGTAAATATACAAAGTATACTCTATATGTAATATACAATATTATTTCGATATTTTTTATAATTATATCGTGATAATTTTCAATAAATCGAATTACAATCAATACGAATACAGTACTGTAAAAGTGTCTATAGATAAATAAAATCAAGAACGTTCAGTGATATCTTAAGACTTCTATATTCTATATATTTGATTCCTTCTTAAACTTTTGGTAAATTATTATTATTATATATAAGGAACGCAGTATGAAAGCAACTTTATGTAAATTTCGACCTCTTAATGATAGTAAATATTGTCGTTAGTTTAGTCTGATGTACTCAGGGTCAGTGAGAGTTGCTAATTAGTATCTGCTTAAGGGTACTTTATAAATAGACCTCTTGTTACAGGCGCAGCCTCGACACCTCTTTGTCAGTATTTTCGCAGCTCTATTTTTTAAATTATTAAAACTTATATTTTTAGCAGCGTGTTATATAAATATACAATTATATTTAGAAAACATCTTGTTTTTATTATAAATTATAAGATCATTACGTAATATAAGTAATTACAATGTCTACATGTGGAACATCTATTATATGATTTAAATGGTATAGGAAACGTCAACAATATATAATTATCTGAGTTGACAAGTTATAAGCTCTAACTTAGTGCATTAACAATGCTTTCGAGATGAACTATTTTGAAGATTTATCTCTCTTAGATAATGTCTTAATTTAAGGGTAAAAGCTCTATAGGCATTAATTCTACCTTAACACCTTCGTTATCCAGAATGTGCAACAAGTTAAAGACACTCCAGAGTTGTGTCAAGACAAGTTTCGAACACACTTATGTGTTTGAATATTTTACAAAGATACAAGTGTCCTAGTTTCTACAGAAAGACAAAATAATTATTATTTTAGCTTTTCCATTTTATAATTGAACCGTGGTTAACATTTTTCAAATATAACTTTATGTAAATATTCTTTAACATAAATAAGTTTCAAGATAAATAATTATATGATTGCATCTGCATCTCCCACGTTCTTTTTCCTTACCATTAAAGTCTTACATCTTAGTTGGATATTACACTGCATATAGTTTTAGTTCTATTGTAATTATAACCTTTATTAATTTTAATGTTTTTTTTCTTCTAGCAATGAGAGATTGTGCCGGAATCACTAGCAGCTCTATGTAGTATAATAAATTAACACCATTCTATTTTTTATTATCATCACTTCGGTAGTATTATACATTATTTTTGTAACTATGGTTGAAATCAGTTTGTATTTTACCGTGAAAATAGATATTTGTAAAGAATTATATTCTGTATGTTAACGGGGGCAACAACTTTTATAGAAACCAAAATTCGTCAAAATCTCATCTAATAATTTTTGGGTGATGTTAAAACAATAAAAAAAGACAAAGACATTTTTTTTTCCTCTTCGTATCAAGATACGAAGAGGAAAAGTACAAGTACTGAGTCCATAAAAGTAATAATTAATTCTTAATAGTTGTTTATATTTTATCTCGTGACTGTGTCATTGTGTACATACACACGAGTATATACTCGTACTCTGTGTTTATCTAATGCGGTAAGCTTCATAGAAAACCACAACACAATGATGATAGAAGCAATATTAAAAGCAGATAAAGAAATCAATTGTTATATTTACGTACGTACGTAGTTACGTACAACTTAACATACCTAGATTTATTAGCAATTATAAATTTGTCTGTCTTTTATTTAAATTCAATTTCGCCAACAGAACAATTAGTAGACACTTTTATTAAATACAGCACTAATGAAAGATAAATAATCAGAGTGGTTGGTCGTTTTCGTCCTTACGAACCCCTACAATAAGGGAAGTAGTGAATGCTAACACCAACTATCCCAGAGGGTTTAAACAAGTGACATTAATGCATACAAAATGACAAATGTTTGAGTTTGATATTAGGTTTAAAGCCTTATTTAACGTCATAACAGAACAATATCCATTAAAATTCAACCATCCCATACTCATATTCCCATACATCCATCCATGTCTAGGACTCAGACCTACAAACTTCAAACAACTATGATAGAAACACTGTCATAATATAATTTTTATAAAATTAATTATACTACAAACTAGTAAATCCTAGAATGTCGATTCTAAGATATTCAGTACATACATTGACATTAACGTTATATACAAGGGTGATCCTTGTGAGCAGTTAGTAGATTCTATTTGTAATTATAAACATTCACTAAGATAATATATTTTTTTTATACAAACAAGATACGAAAGACATGTAAATAAGTAAACACTATTGCTTAATGCTGATCAAATTAAAACCTCTTTTAAAATTCGCTAAGTTACAGTTAATTCCCAGGCCATACCGTCGTTAATGTAATCCTTTACACTATAGTAACTTTTTTATCAAATTTCTTTTAATGAATATATTGTATTTATTTAGTGACATATTTAAGTCATTACTGAGGAGGTTATTGTAAGAACGTATACAATTAGCCCTAAAGGAATTATTTTATGGAGCCTGGTGAAGGGCATTGCAAATTTATTTTTATTTTGCGTACATCACAATTTTTATTGAATTTTGAAATATTTATGTAACATTTTTGTGTATATTTTTTAATTAAGTATTTATAATATAAAACTAAATTATTAAAATTGTGATTGTTCAGTTGAAACGGCTATACGATACTGATATTACGAAGTTATATATACATATATGGAATATATTAAAACTGCAGCGTGTTTTTTTTATTTTATTTACTCCTTTGTCAGTTCCGAAGTATGGAAAACAAATACATATTAAATATCCAATATCAACATTAATGTTTGTAATTTAAATATTAGTTTAATATAATTAGTTTAATGTTTCAAAATTACAACATGTGTGAACGCGTCCTTATGTAAATTGGAGCTCTTTAACTGTACATATAGATGTAAGTGTAGTGTGAGTAGAGTGAGACTAATTAGAGGTATCTTGACTCAACTTTATGAACAGTCTCTTGTCCCGCGCCCGCACGGTCCCGACACTTCATGGTCAATAAATGCAGCGGTAATCAGCTGCTGTATCTTTCTATTTTATTTATTTACAAATATAATTTGTGATAATGATATCGGAAGTCAATTTTGTTATAAGTGTATATTATTAAATAATCGAATGTGCCGTTTTAACATATATAAACATGATAAGAATGAACAACATTCTTATCATATTTATATAACGTTAATATATTTGTCATCATTCTGTTAAAAAAACATTAATTCAATTATTGAGCTTTAAACATTTAATTAGTATCTTGTTTTTAATTGTCACAGAGAATGTACATTAAAACTTATGATTTCTATCAGGATAAGATATACAACAGATATGAGATTATCACAGAATATTAAAATATACCCGAAATAATTAAATTAAATTAAATAAATAAAATATATTAAAATTATATCTCATAGTGGAATAAATAATTTATTATTTCAAATTGAATATTGAGAACCCTTCATGAGATTAACGAGAATTACTACACGAGTGTAACATACTATAGATAATAATAGTAAAAACACAATATTAGAAAAATATTTTTTATTAATTTCACATGTACTCACAATAAATAATGATTCTTAAAATAATATTTTAGGCTACACCTACACAAAACCATGTTTTTCAGAACTTCATATTAATTAAGTTTTTTTTCAGAACTACACCCGGTATTTTCTCTTATCAACACACCTGTTTTTGTTTTTTTTTCATAGTTTAAGTATCTTTAATTGTATTAGAACAACTTCATTTTTAACTAAATTGCTTTTTTGAACTTTTTTTGTGACATTAAGTATGCCTAAAATACGATGATCACAGTTTTGAACAAAATTTAATACACAAATAGAATATGAACTAGAGTAACACATAGATTAGTTGAAAATACATACACGGAAAAAGAGTTTATAATACACAAAAAAAAGTCACTTTAAGATAACTTTAATATAAGTGAAATTGTGTGCGAATATACGCTAAGGAATATAATAACTTTAATATTATTTTACATTTTTACATTTTTGCCGTAACTATGTGTTAACAACTTTTCGTATATAAAGTAAAAGAACATAATATTTATTTTTACCTCATTGGATGTACGAGCAGCTGATCCTCATTGTCAAACTTTAGCTACGAATTATTGTGTTTAAATATTCTAATATCGTTGCTATACTTAGAAGGAAATAATTACAACTGTATGAATCGATTTAAAATAATATTTTAAGAAATAGGATAAGTTAAATTTTATTTAGATTATCAGTTCACTAGTACTAGTAGCCGTGTTAGTAGTTGTATAATTTAATCAGTAGTACAACTGAGAACTAATTTATTAATATATCCTACAATATTCTGTTCTGATTATCTAATAAACAAAACAATTATAGTGTTAAGGTTCGCAGAACAACCCTCGGAAGAGAATTTTACAAGGACAGCAAGTGGGACACTTAACAAGAATACATTATTTGTTAATATCTCATTAATTCTCAAGACACTACAATATCAACTATAAACTGACTACTTAATAATTATCATATATGTGACATAAAAGGTATAAAATAAAACTATAGTATGTTAAAATAATTATAATTGTAATATCTCGAGAACTGCACTTTGAATTAAATCTCATAACACTCACAGATTATTTAAATTTGCAGCATTTTACATCCGAGAACAAGTTCCGATCACGAAATATTATTCAGTTGGTGTTCAAATAACACTCCGGAGAGGACGATGTCCTTACACGTACAGACAATTATAGTGAATGGTTTAATAAACATAAAAATTACACTATTTATTTTTTTATTTCTTAATTTTTTGTTTTAATACATTTTGACATTTTCAATTTTATATTAATCTCATATTGGTATTACCAAGTTTTCAATCAAACACGGTTAAACGAATTTACTCGTACGAGTATATATACTTTTGTGTTGAATTCTCAAATCAATTTGATGAGTTCAAGTATTTTAATTATTTTACAATCTTCAAATATATTGGATGCGATAGAAAAATAGTGTTTAAGTATTATTAACGATAACTTATATTTATATGGAACTAGATTTTAATAGGTTATAATACATCGAGTAGATTTTTTTTCTTATATTACTATTTGTAACAAATATATTGTATCTTAGCAAATCATATTTATAAATAGATAACAGCAACTATTTACTTATTTCTAAATTCATAAATGTACTCGTAATTTAACGAAAATATAATAAATATCTACAAAGTAGTGAGCATATCTGCATCGGAAACAAATACGAGTATGTACAGACAGAAATAACAAGATTACTATTCTGTTCACTTACTTCTTTAATTTGAAATAAGGAAAAACATGAATACAGAAAAAATACTTATAGAGAAAATAAGTAAGAAATAAAATGAAATTAATTTTATGATTAATAAACATATTAAATTTCAGTATAAATAGTTGAACAAATAAATTTCGGTAAAAGAAATAAAATAAATTCCCGTAAATAAAATTCTTGACATGAAACATATTTAACAAAAGGTAATAAATACTACAATGAAGAGGCGTTGCAGTGTTTGTTACTTTTGTTACATACCTTCTGTATAATATCATGTTAACTTGAATGTACAATGATTCTTTTTATTCAGATCAGCAAACTCATCAAAGTCAACCATATTTATTAATTAAGATATACATTGAAAATATTAAACTTCCATGAAAAAGACCTACCAATGCAATCCATAGATATTATTTAAACTTTTTATTTAAAATATTAGTATTAATCATAAAATTCATAGACTTCTGTATCAGTCTTAATAGTATGAGAGAACACAACAGAATATAACGAAATAGTCGAGGGAATAAATTTATTTATTAAAAATAACTTAATAAGTTTAAAATTTGTATATATTTTTTTATAAATATTATTTAAGTAAAAAAGGAGGTATAAATCCGATGCAAAATTTATTTAGAGGCAATCCATAACTTCTATGTTATACAAATAAATAAATTTTTTTTTGTCGACACATTCTACAAACCCGTAGACTTGAAAGGTTTTATGTAAATGTATGAAATAATATATTATTATATTTTAACATATATCAGTTTCATCAGGAAAAAACAACTTCGTAAAAGTTCATATTTATGATATTTATATTTTTATTATATTTACAAGTACTATACATGTTTATAATAGTAATTAGATAACAGTGACACCTTCATATATATCATATAAGCTTGTATAAGTTTGATCTTATTCAGTATTACCATCGGATAATATCGGGGAGCAATAAACCACGTCACCATGAAAATCAGTAGCTAGATGACTGCAGAAACCGGTATTAACAACCGATAAACCGAATATAATATTTATATAGAGATAAAAATATGAAGATTTTACATTTTTACTACCATAGTATATAAATAAAAAAATACACAACCATTTTATTTTTATTATTCAATTAATGATTTATTTACAGATAGACGTTTAAATATAAGGAAATTGTAAAAAAATATAATTATAAATATAGTTTCTATTTGTCTGTCCATGACTAATTACAATCAATCGAGACAGACAACGTTTAGACGTCAACGTCACTGTCAACACACGCACTGTGACGTCACAGTCTAGTGTTGACAGCTGATAGGGAGAGATTGTATTTAAACGTGTCGATACAGATGCACTAACTTGTCATATTGCTAACTCTTAGTATAACAGATCGCAATTCTAGCCAATAACTTTTTTGCTTATTTATATGAATGTAATATAATATATTATTAAGTTGCTAAGATGGTATTTAACTTTACTTTCCAATATACGTAACATGGCTAATATGTATCTAAACGATTTTAACAATGAATTTGTACCAACCAAACGGACGTGTTAAGGTATAACAACTAGCAAGTCAGTAAAAGGTATCAAAATAAGACCAGAAAAAAAGATATTGTATTGGCATTAAAATGCAGTTTTACTCGTTAATAGTTAAAGTCTTGATTATATTCCGGTTCTCAAGTGCTAGGTTACAATCTCAAACTCAAATAATAATATTACAGACACCGCGTGCACTAACGCATATATACAAATATATATATTTACTAATCTATGCAACATTGTCTGTTTGTTTGTACATGTTATTGCGTGGACGTTGGTTGTGTAGTAAGTTATGTACACCTTGTAGCGTGATTTAGTATTTACTTTTAAGCAACATACACGTTTAATGCATTACTACTAGATAATGAATAACCAATAATTGTATATATAATATAATGTTCCTCAAGAATATCTTAAAAATATATTAATATCTGAAAACTCAATTGAATGGAAACAATATAAGGCTTTATATTTATAAAAAGCTGTATTGACTCGTTTCAATGTAATCATATTTATATGTATATTTTCTTTATTGAAAAGCAAAAAGATATATAAAAAATGTTTTCCGCGGTGAGGTACAGTGAGTATCTCGTAATATTTGTTAAACACATATAATTTAAATGTAAAGTATTTTTTATGTATGAATATGTTTATACTTTTGATCCATTAAAATGACATTATAATCCTATAATTATAATTTTATTATAATTATACAGATAATTGTATATTATATCTTTTATAATGTTACGTCATCTTTAATAGATTTTAATTTGAGTACTTTACGTTCAATGTCATTTTATTTCAAACAATAAAATCAATTGTAAATGTACACCAAGTCACGAGTCAAGAGATATCCAATATTGCATCGTCACACGCTTCCGAGTAATTATTAAAGTTTAGGTTAGTGTGAGCGGAACGGATAAACAAAAAAGCGTTAATAAAGTGATAAAAAGTTTAAAACATCAAGTAATCATGACCATTAAATCCATTGACCTGCGCTCTGATGTCTGCACGTGTTCATAGTCAAGTTAATGAAATAAGAATTAAAGTACTAACCACTACTTAGATAAATAAATCTAAGAGTTGATAAAAACAAATATATATAAATATATAAAAAATATATATATATTAGACTTTGATGTTTTGAATTATTTGTAAGTAATTATCAAGTTTTATTCTAACAAATATAACAAAATTTGTTAAGGCGCTTTAAAACTATTATTTAACTTAATATATTTTTTTTTTACCCCAATAAAAGTTTCAGTAAACTCGAAAAGTCACTAACTCTATATTAATATAAGTTACTTGTCGTCACGAGTTTTCAAATATTCAAGTCAAAATTTACTAGAAATTAATTTAAATGTAGGTCGATATTCTTCCGTTCTAATATTTCTAGCGCACAGTCCACACACACACACACATGCACACGGACAACATTCTGTAACATTTTACGTTAACATATTTAACTTTATTAATAACACAAAAATATCAAACTAACAAAGAAATAATTAAAAATTAAAAATTAATCAATATATGAGGTGGTATATGCCTATTACGTATGATTCGCTACACGCACACTCGACACTCTATTATACAATCAACAAATATAATTAACAAACGCATTACTTCATTAGTTACACTAACACTAACGACTATGAAATATGATTGTATTTTATTCAGCGCTAGTCTGAAGTAAGTTTTGGAATAACGAAATCCAATTAAAAAGCATTCTTCTTGACACATCTATTCTGCAAAATTATATTATTTATACTTTTCTAAAATGACAACTTTATTAACGGTGCGGTAGACAAAGACCTGTTTCTTGATGTCTAACGATAACAACGATCGACTTCTGTGAATATTTTTAGCATGTTATAGTTCTGATATCTCAGTTTGTTACACCATACCATGATGTGACTATCATAAATTTTATTGAGCGAAGCTAACGAAGTGAGCGGAGCGTTTTATTGGAGACTTTTTACATTCTATGTCACGAATTGGCTCGAAAACTACTGGACGGAAAATTATGAAACTGCAATCAAAAAGACACAGATTAGGAGGTTGTTTACAAAAAAATTTTAAAATGTCGTCCGATTTTCTTTCCACGCGTGAAATTTTGCGACCTATTTCCGGCGGAATTAGCCATTACTTCTCGTCGATCTATATCTCAGAATATTCACAAAGTTTGGGGCTACGATTTAAATATAATCTTACTAACGAACGCACCTAGATCGTCAAGATATTTGGATTTATCTTTTAAATTAGTATAAAATTAGAAGAATTGGTTACCATTTCCGGCAAATACAACAGATAATTCCGATATTACTGAATAGAAAAACAATCTTTATAATTAGACCAACAGTTTGACACCCCACCCCACACGACTACCAACGACATAAAACAACCTCAATATTAAGAAAAGAATTTTCGATTCTTTTCAAATTACATCGTTTCTTTCCATATTTGTTAACAATCTCATTACTACCTACAAATGCCTCTAAGAAAACGCACTCAACTTTGGCGCAAGACTCGCATCACTGCTATACAATTAAACCAACAGTTTGACACCCCACGCAACTACCTACGACATAAATAAAAAAACCTCAATATTACGATAACAATTTTCGATTGTTTTCAAATTAAATTGTATCTTTCCATATTTGTCACCAATCTCAGTACTAACCACAAATGCCTCTAAGAAAACGCTGTCATCTTGGACGCAACACTCGCAACACTGCTATACAAGCAGCAATTAGACGACATCAAGCTATTCCGAACCGAACCGAAGACATATATTCGTCAACGCGAATTTTAAAGTACAAAAGATTTCCTTTGCTCGCATTGCGTGAAAAACCCACAAAAATTCACAGTTGCTAACAACATTGATCCTGGCAACGCTCCATTACTATTCAACGAGCTGTCTGAGGTGGAGAAACAATTTATTGCTCGGGTTCACCCAGTTGTCAAGGTGTACCAACTCAAGTCAGTCGGCAGAAATGGTCAGTTCCGCAACAAGGGCAACGTCATTAACATTGTTCAAGATGTTGATGTTCCTTACCTTTATTGCCTAGCGAAATTACTACTCTAGTGATAAGAAAGGGCGATACTGCAAATTATACTGATTTCAAGGTTCGACGAGCTACAGTACAACAAGTCCTCGAGTACTTAGTTATAAACAATCCCTACTACCGCGATATTGTGACTGACCACAACAGATTACAACAACTACGTGTTGACGGAGAGATGTCTAACGAATTGAGAAATATTGACGACACGACATCTCCTCAAACACATGACAACGTCACAGATGACGATGTACAATAATCTGCATTGCCATCAAGTAACTACAACAAGAACCAAGATAAATGTAAAGTGATATTGTCGTGGCCAGAAGCATCTGATAGCCCTATCAGCGAATTCACTACTGAAGGCTACATCACAATGGCGTTCCCTCACCTATTTCCTAATAGGCTTGCTGACTTCAAAGACAGATCCCGCTCACTTTAAGTAATATTTACTGAATGGAGTGAATATCTGATTAGACACAAGGACCGCAGATTCGCAAAAGATGCTCGGTTCCGTTTTTTCATACTTAACACCAACCAAAGAAAACAGACGCTGCAGAAAAGTGACTTATATGCAAGAAAAACTGACTACGAAGACGACATTGTTGAACTTCGTGAGAAGGTAGCATCTGAACCATTGTTCTTAAACAAAATAAGAAGTAAGAAGAAGTACACAGAGTACTAGAAACGGAGTGTCCTTTGCGTGATACCAATAGCTAGACAAGATAGCGAGCTGCACTTCTTCCAGCAGCTAGCATTGGCTGTTTCATTCCGAGACTTATCAGAACTTAAGACACATGAAACATGGGAGCTGTCCTACAAATCCCATAACTTGAACGATTGGAAGCTCCCAGAACCAGACGACGTAGAGGAAGACATCCAGAAAGAGGTCGAACTTGAGCAACGTGAGTGGATGGCTATAGCTGAAGCTTTACCTCAGAATGTGCCTAAAGCAGTTGAGATCGGATATCGAGATTTCAACAGGATCTTTAACTGGTTTGAGAGTTACCATTGTTACAACGACCATACACAAATGGCAAAGTTCATTGAACTATTAAAAACGAACGGGTTTCCTACTACTCATGTGTCAGGATCTGAAGTTGCATTGAACTTTGAGCAACAGAGAGTCATGTCACTCTCGATCGCAGTTTTGGACGAATAATAAAAAGTTGTCTATAATTACTGGACCTGCCGGTACAAGGAAGTCATGTGCGATCAAGCAGATGACTATAATAACGGAAAGGCTGTTTGGGGCCGGCAGTGTACTCCTGCTAGCGCCAACAGGTGTACCCGCGAACAATATATGCGGACAAACTATCCATTCCGCATTACACCTGAATCCAAACACACGCATTGTCGCAGACCTAAAGGGTAAGACTGAACATGACTATCAGCTGACAATGGAGAAGGTGACGGTCATCATAGTAGATGAGATTAGCATGATCGGACTGAAGCTGCTTAGTACAATGGATCAACGTCTTAGGCAAGCTGCACCTCAGAGAAGCTCTCAAGTTCTTGGCGGATTCATTGTTTACCTATTCGGTGACATCAATCAGTTACCACCTGTTCTGGATAAACTACTCTACGCGTAACCTACAATGGAGAATGAATTGGCAGGCCGAGTTTCATGCTCAGAATTTAAGAATGTTTTCAAATTGAACACAATTATGAGGCAGCAAGGCGATTTTCAAAAATTATTCCGTGATGCTCTTACACGACTATCAAACGACACAATAACCGAATCTGATTACAACCTGCCACTGAACTTACTGCTTTTGATACATGTATTCGATTTGTATCAAAGAAAGGTCGGATAGCGGATATTAATGAAGACCAGCTCAAACGACTCGATAATCCAGTGACAGTAATCCACGTAGTCCACAACAACCAAACTGCCGCAACAGCTTTATCGGAAGGCGCGCAAGGGTTGCCAGCAACTATAAAACTTGTGATCGGGGCCCGAGTTATGTTAAGGAACAACCTTTGGATTGAATGTGGATTATATAATGGCAGTATTGGCACTGTAACTGATATAGTGTATAATGTTGAAGATAGCCGTAAATGCCATTTGAAAACACAGCCGATGTTCATATTAGTGACCTTTGACAACTACACGGGACCATCTGCCATCGGCCGCTCAATACCAGTGCCAGCAGTAAAAGCTCACTTCAAAAAGAATGGTGTCAGCTGCAATCGTGCACAGTTTCACTTACAGTTAGCATATGCTATGACCATCCATAAATCGCAGGGAATCACTGTACCACGCGCAGTAGTTGACATTGGTGAAAACGAATTTACAGTGGATTTAAGCTACGTAGGTCTATCTAGAGTGAGAACAATAGATGGCCTAATGCTGGATCTACCTTCGTCTTGAGACAGACTCCAGAAGATCCCAACCATGAAGATGTTCCAAAAAAGACAGCAAGAAATCGCGAGGTTGAACAGCCTACACCCATAAGGATCAGTTCCGCCTCTAAACGTTACGTTACGTTACGTTAAACTAAGTTACGTTAGGTCTAATTTGATGGCTTTTGGTGACTGAGGCGCGATTGTCAGCCTAATCGGAAATTTCCTACATTACCGACATTGTCCACAACGATGAGTCATTACACTGGTCTCGTTTCGCTCAATATGCAAATGGGATCCGAGATATCGCGAGCGCAGCGAGTCAAAATTGAGGGCCTGTTTACGCCCCTAATTATAATATGTAGGTACTAGCTTAAGTATTTGTGATCGACACCGATTCTCGAACTCTGATTAGAAAAAAGAAATTCTATTTTATTGTTAAATCAAAACCTGTCTGATTCATCGATTGGCGTGACAACCAACTCTAGCTCGTGAATTGTTGCCAAATAATTTAACCGTCATTCCAGTGACCGATCGTTAACTTCCCACAAAAACAAAATAATAAAACCACACGTCCTAATATTGAAGAAGATATACAAAGAACAAGCAGGTTTGTGGACAAAGAAAAGATTCGAACTACTTCAAGAACTTTACCTTACTCTGTCCACAGCGCCGGCAATCCAATTCAATCGTTTAGATATCCTTGTACACCCATAGGAAAAAAGAGAAAGGAATCTTAATATAAACATTGTTAAAACATAAGGTGTTTTGTTACATTAATTTTATTGTCATAGACGTCTATAAGTATATCAATATCTATTATTTCTTTTAAGATTGATGACAAAAGTTAGATAAAAGGACATTTGTAACAGTGGGTAAGATACCGTTCCCGTTGATCCGTCAGCGACCCACGGTGTTTACTTGATCTTGGCGCTCTTTGTGTATTTTAGTGAAGTGTCGGCGTTTTGATGATTATTACATTCTATATTGGATAGTTTTTGAAAATCATTTTACTGCCAAAGTTTATTACGATTATTTTTAAACAAATTAATAAAATTAATAATAATAATAATAATAATACAATATTCATTTATTCAAGACACTTACAGTGCACTTGTTAGTAATATAAAAAACTTACAACTATGTTAGTACTTACATTAATACAACAGAAACACTAAAATTACGTACTTAGCCTCACTTGCCTCACCACCAACCAACAAAATGCTAAAGCATAGGCTTGGCGAGCTTGGCACTAAACCAACCAAATAGGAAAGGGGAGAGATATGCTGAATATTTTTTGGAAATAGTAATTAAGTGTCGTTACAAGAAATTTTAACGTTAAGTTAATTTTTTTTGAAAGCAGATGATTTGGAAATAATAAATTATTGATATTTTTATATTAAAAAGTAATTGTGTCCTGGAACGTCAGAGTAAGGTAAGGAGAAGTTGTAACTTTCGTAACAAAATAATTGTTATGAAAAAGAAGGCTTGTACATCCATGTTCATTTTAAAATAATTAAACAAATAATTTTCCAATAAAATGTATCTTATTTATAGCAATTTTATATGTTTATAATAAATAAAACATGTTTACAGCCTTTTGAATATATGATTGTTATACAGCCTCTTTTATACAAAATTATACAAACGAATTCGTCTAATTTGAGAACGTTTACTCTGAATCCAAATCAAGGTTTCTTATCTTTGAGCATCCACGTCGGACCTAGAGACGTCCTTAGGTGTTTACATTAAAACTCAAATTTGTGACGTCAGGTTCAGGAAAACACTAAATTAATGTTGGTCTCAATGTTAACTTTAAATACTAGTGATGTGTTATGTGGACGCTTGATGATCATCTCTAGTATGTGGTTGCTCGAGGTGGTTGTACATCGCAAGATACATACGTATTGAAACACGTAATCAAACTCAATTCACGGACACTCAGTGACGGAGCGATATCGTAACCCTACAACACACTTTGTGTTTCAATTATTATCACTAACTAGTATTTTTATTTCATGTTTATATTTTATTTGTTATCTTATGTTTAGGTTTGCTTGTTAAATTCTTTTGCTAGACTCCAGTTAATCCTCCGAATTCCTTGATCTCCGAATGATGGACTTCGGTGATTGTAAAGATAATTGCGGTTATATGGGCTTAATTTATATTTAATTATATATTGTTTTGATTGTTATTTTACATTTTAATTTTAAGATATAAAATACAAACCCGAAATAGAAAACTCATCAAAATGTATAAAATATAGTATAAATATTATTTGTTTAAAAGTCATTTACCTCTCAAATCATAAATAGATACTATTATTATTCCAATACGCGGGGCGAAAATTATTATTAACAATTAACAGCGAGGACTAGGTCCAGGGCACGATATAGTTATATTATTTAAATTATTACACCTCCGTCAATACAGTGTACCTTCAAACGAAAACAAATATATACATTACATACCTACCTGACCGATATTATACAAATCAGTTTGCTGACGTACTGTACAATAATGTCTTTTATTATACATTATTCGTTCTGTATATTTTTTAATAATTTATCTTTATATTTGGATATTAAATGTTAACATATAGATAATAGTATATCGATATAATATTATTTAAATATATAATAATAATATCGATATATATAAATAATAAACAAGTAAAAACGTAAGAACAAAAGTAAATTAATAGTTTTTATAATAATTATAGTTATTACATCGATGTTGTTTCTGATTATATAAATAAAGATACACACTCAAGGTCATTGTAACATATATGAGTAGTTTGTACATATACAATTAAAAGTGTCAGCCCAGCCGCCATCAGAATGCACTTCTATTTACGTTGTGATCAGTCGCCACGTGACTCATGTTATGTAATGCGTCACCGACCGCTGTACAAAGAGCTGCGTTTCACTCCATTGTAAAGCTAGGGACACACTGTATTACTGTTATCCAATTATAAACAGCTGATGGTAAGACATATCCTGTTCAAATCATAAAGTTTTCCAATTATGAACATTTAGCAGCTAAGAGTCCAATTGTCTGCTCATAGCTTGAAGTTAATGTTATTAAAGCTATTAACACATATATACAATTATATAAAGCATACTTTCCTATATTATTTTGTCATCTTTAACAAACTGCTCAATACAATATGGTGTTTATTTGTATAATGACATGTAATCAAAGCGCCGTCACATCACCGCTTGTTATCACGTTATATCTTGGCATGTCTTCAATATCATATTGACTATATTAGTGTGAGTTAACTTATCCAGTTTTGTATCGTAATTATTTTAATTGAATCTTTAAAATTGTGTTCAAGGAGTTCAAAAATCATTTAGCAGTTAGTATTAAGCACGCCACATGTCTGTATAGTGTAAGGAATAGTTAGTGGAGAAAAATAGAGGTATTTCGACTGTTAATATTTGGTGGTACAATGATTTGGTGTGATTTTAGATCTTACACGAAATTGGTAACTAACTAATTATCTAATTTAGAATGAAACTATTTAAAAATTTGTAATACTTTGCTTATTTAGTAGGTATTAAATTATTATGTATAAATAAAAATATAACAAAGGTAACATTGTTAGAAATTAAGAATCAAGGTCTTCAAATATAAAATTCATTTGTATATAAAAATGGCAATTCATAATATAAGTAGTACAATATTTTTCTTACTGGGAAAAGATTTAAAATCCTAAGTCTTCAAAATTTACCAATACAGGAATAAACTACACCCTAGGAACATACAAATATCAGTTTCTGAACGCTCCTTCCGTTTTGTATCTAATGTGGTTTCTGAACGTTCCAATGATAATCGATTGCATTTTATATTTTCGTTTAGAGAAGTGTCTTACGTTATAATATATCACTTGATAGAGAAAGAGGGGTAGTGGGGAAGAAAGGGAGAGCGAATAAGTATAGTTTGAGATATAGACTTGGTAAACTAAACTAACAAAGTCTATCTATACATATTTTGTGAGTTCATTGAACTGACATTTTAATTCTTTACCCAAGGTATATGTAACCAATCCTATGTTACAAAGATAAGTTGGACTTTCACTAAAATTTCACAATTATTGCCCAAATGATAATTATAATAAAGTAAAAATATACGAGTATAACATATATTCTCACCAACGCTTCGCATTGAACTTTTGAAATATTAGCGGGTGATGGACAGACAAAAGCAATATTGAAACAATTTACGTTATAAAAACACATGAGGTAACTTAACTCACTTTGGGTATGAAAAAGTTTGACCAAACAGGAAACTCTTGTTACTTCAAAAAGACAAAACGATGTACATTTATTTTATAGAATTAATTTTAAAGACAAAATTAATATAACTTTCAAAATACAAGCGATAGGAATTGTTTTGTAAAACCAGAGAGTTTACCAACAATGACGAAGTTGGTTTTTTTACTAAAAATGGGAAAAAAACATCGTGATTTGGTAATAAATAGACTAAGATTTTAAAATACAATAAAAATAATCTCAAAAATTCTTTTATAATTATCAAAAAAAAAGTAGGTATATATTCAAAAAAAGGCTGCAAATCCAATTAAAAATTAAATTAAAAAAAAAATTATAAAAAAACATAATATAAAATTTTCTAAAACCCTTAATCTGCAAAACAAGATCAAATAAAAAACAGATGGTACCTACTTAAGGTCTCAAATGAATGTAATGTAATAAATGCTTGTTGACTCCGAGTATTGAGAGGTACTTTATTTTCTGCACTGATACGTCGGTCCGTCTCGAGGGTCCTTTTACTTACAACTTCGTAGTGTCAGTCGATTATTTAATACCTTCATTAAAGTAACACAATATTTTCAATAACTATACCGAAATAAATATATTTTACTTATAATGTTACTTTATATAATACAGAGATACGGCGACAGTATATTTATTTGTTATTATTTCAAGCAATAATATTATGTCTTTCGTACAAAATAAATACTTGATTATAAGATATATAATTTTAATTACCTTGTACCATAATTTAAATATTGTCTAATATTCAAAATACTGCTAAATAAAACTACCTGTCTTGTTGCACATTTATTAGAACTTTAAAATCAAAGACATGTACCGTTTGATTAAAATGGCGATTAATAAATAATCAAAATCAATAATAACATCCCAATCTCACCCGGGATGTAAAATGAACTTCCCTAAATCCGTGAGGTAGTATCGAGATTGGTGAGACAAACGGAAACGCTATTTTTCGAGGGACTGTTTTATATTTATTAGTTATAGTAACATATGCCAGTCCAATATAATAAAGGGATAAATAAAAATGGTAAAGTAAATAACTAAAACTTATAAAACTTTGTATGATATTATTAATTTATCAATCAGAGCAGCGTGCGACGTACCGCATACATGTCATTTTACTCCACTTTTGAAATAAAATCTACTACCACATACTGCAAAAATACTTACCAAAAGAGATATAAATGAACCAATAAAACTGTAAAATTATAATCAACTTTATGATAGCAAATATAAGAGAAGCCTCGTCGGCTTGTCAATATGAGACGGTTCACCTTGTCATCAAGTAGTTCATCTACTTGCTCAATCAATCAATACAAAAATGTCTAAATTTCTTGTCACACATTGCAAGACTCTGTAAACTGTATGAACATATTTAGATATTATTGTACACCTCTTTGTAATAAAACTATAAATTCTTACTTTGATAATAGTAAAGAAATAAAGTATACTTTTATACAGAGAGAGAACAGACTTATATCATTAAATAAACAAAGTACTGTATATCATATAGCGTTATAATTGAAAATTATTATTTATTTACAATAAAATTTTAGTTATTAAATGTAACTATTATATAATCAGACAAAACTTTAGTAAATAGTTTTCAATCGGTTTAATGGTATTATAATAGAGAATCCCTCTGACACAGCTGTCTCACTGAAATCAAAGTTGAAAGTCATATTTTCCAATCTCTTACCAACCAGTAATTATATTTTCATATTAATAAAAATGTAGTTATATTTAGATAGTTTTGTGAAATTAAAAAATTAAATAAATAAGCATCTAACAAATTTAGAGTATTAAATTTTCACATAAGGCTCAAGTGCCGAAATATTTTGGATCCTCGGCGGTGGTCTGTGTAATTAAATCCACCAAAGAACAAACTTTTCAAAGAAAGGGCTCCCTTGGAGCTCGAGGGATTTTCCTCAGTGCTAACTTGGAAGGAAAATCCATACTACTAACATATTCGCGAAAACTTGAGCGTCTTTGCTGGAAGTATTCATGAATTTAATATTTGTACAGTTAAAAAATAAATTAAAAGGATAAAAACAATTAATGGTTTAAAAATATATACAGACCCCATCCAATGATGAACAAATTATGAGTTCAAAAAAGAATCCACTAAACAGAAATGCCATTGCGATTCTATTAGAGATAAAAGGTGGGAAAATGAATGTTATTTATATTCATTCTCTACTCGGCCATCACGAAAGGTAAACCCACGATTAAGATTCATGACCCAACAAATAACTTGGCGAAACTTTCAACTTCGGAACAACACAAGTGATCATTTCGTATGAAAGATTACCAAGTTCCGCTCCCGAGTTTTTATACTACCATTACTAAAGGATTTAAGAACCTTAGGTAGTATCGAAGTTTCTTTGCAAAAGATTTTTATGCCGTTTGTATTTTTTGGAAGCTTTAAGTTATTGTTAACTCTCTTTTAAAGTATGCTGGGGTATTTTTGTCTTACTTTTTCAATTTTCCACTTACTTTCAGATCTACACTTACTTCTTTCCTTAAAGATAATCAAGAAAATACAGATCAAATCAAAATAGTTTTAGATATAAAGTAGTATTTTATGAAGCTAAGTATATATATATGTCGGAGAACCATTATCTTCACGATCGCTCATTGTGGGCATCAACAGGGATCCGGGCGAGAAACAAACTCTTTGTAGATTACAAAGAATAGTTTTATTGTAAAGTGAGTAAATTCACAATACAGATTGTTACTCAAATCACTTTAAATATACACAGTGCAGTTCCTAGGCCAATGTTGCTTTTTAATTTTTACTGAACGGTAATGAATGTCGAATTCAGGGTGACATGCTCTTTTTCTTCTTTTTTTTAACGTCTATTCTTTCCAGCCTAGGCTCTGTACACGTCACTTTGACGTTTGTGTGTCGATGATATTCTGTACCATAGACCCGGATGCGACACGGCCATCCTGTGTAGCACACGTCCTCGTGTGTTAATCTGAAATAATAAAAGTCCACACAGCATCATGGATGCTCGGCCATACCTGGCCAATCATTTTATTTTAAACACAAATTGTACCATGACATTGAAAGATTACACAAACATAACTAATTGACATTGCTGCAAATTCTCCCTGTACTAATCATTTACACAGTAACTAAGTCATCCCTGTGACTCACAAATCAATAGACAGTCATCCCTGTGACTGAAGTGCTCCACATGTGTATGCTTACATCAACTCAGTGACTCACAAATTAGCAGTCATCCCTGTGACCCTAAAATCGACTGACAGTCATCCCTGTGACTGAAACTTAACACATACACACATACGTCAACTCTGTGACCATAGAAATACAATGTTACAGTCATCCCTGTGACTGAAACTTAAACAACATTTATTGATCTAGAGTACTTGTAGCAATGTCTAATAAAGGTTCTGAAGCTTTTGCAGTATCACCTGCGAGTAAATCACAATTTTTATTTAATTCAACGAACATTTTAGCTTCTGGCATTTTCCTAACCCTATCATGGGCGTACTTATAGGTTCGTTTGGAATTAAAAGCCTTTAATAAATAGCGATCACCATCCAGAACTTCTATTATTTTAAATAGACCCTTGAATTTAGAGTCTAATTTCGTTTGGTTTCTTTCTTCGTTTTCAATTAATACAAAATCGCCTACTGTAAATTTATTAAGCCGTGCCTTTGTACTATTAAACCTTTCCCTATCATATTCAGCAGATTTTCTTATATTGTTAGCTGCGCGTTCTTTTATCTCGTTTAAATCAATGGATATCTCATCGACATCGCTAGTCATCAATGACAGCGGCCTGGCTACCTTACCAATCATAAGCTCGAGGGGTGAGCACTTAGTTATCCTATTGACAGTACAATTGAGAGCTAATTGAACGTCTCCTAATGAATCCTGCCATGATTTTTCAGAGTCTATCTCTACTGCTGTAAGCATCGATTTAAGTACACTCATGACTCTTTCAACTTGTCCGTTCGCGCGAGAAGAACCAGTAGCAATTAAATGTAGGATGATGTTTTTACTATCACAGAATTCCCAAAATTCTTTACTCGCGAAACATCTTCCTTGGTCAGCGATAATACGAGTGGGAGTTCCAAAGAGTGCTACACTATTTGTTACCGCTTGAATGCTATTTTTTGTGTCAATATTAGTAGTATGGTTTAATAAAACAAATTTTGTGAAAGCATCAATTAAAACAAAGGCATACTCTTTCACGTCATTTTTCTCGCTAAGTTTGCCTGTAAAAGTTCGTCAACTTTATTTCGCATTACGTTACATTCCTCAACCGATAATCTATAAGGTCGTCTTTGAACCGTTTTGCTCGGATCCTTTAACCGTATTTCTAATTCACCAGTCGTAACACGTGTGGTAGGCATACCAGTTACAAAATATTTCGAATAACGATTTAATATCTCTAATAACTTTGATCTATTTTTAAGGGGTATATCTGTGTTGATACGACTAAAATCGGGCAAAGAGTTCTGGATAGTGCAGCTATTAACAACTTTCTTTTTTAATAATTGAAAACTTGTACTTGTCATTACAATCCAAAATCCTAAATTCATTATTTCACGACCAATCATTATGTTACTGCGCAAATAAATGTCAGGTAACACATGTAATAACAATTCTAATGAGTGCTCATTGATTATAACCTCAACTAAGCACCAGAATCATAGTGAATTACATAAGACTGACCTCGATGTTGAAGATATCCAGTAGGCGGTTCCACGGTACACAGGTCGACTCGACGTTCGGCCACTGCAGTAGCACTGGTATTGCCACCACGGGAACCGGTTCCTGTAGTGCAGCGGCTCGCCACATGTCCCAATATTCCACACTTGAAACATCTGATACTTGATGGTTTTTCCACACGATGAGAAGTGGAAGTCACGTCAGACTTCACAGGAGACCTTGACTTGTAGTTTTTGGACTTCGATCTACATTCAGCCTGCTGGTTACCCAATTCTCCACAACCAAAACACTTCAACGTAGGTTGTTTGTAGAATTTTGCTCGTTTATTATCGAATGACGATGCCTCTGTTGGAGGAGCTTTTTGCTTTTGATACGAAAAAGCCTGCAATTCCTTTTGTAGTTGTTGACGGGATGTGATTTCTGTTGTAAAAGCAAGACGTTGTAATCGCGAGTCGTTTTGAGAAATGTGCGCTAATGCGGTTGCTACAGCGATCTGTTCCTTAGTGCAATCTTTCCAACAGTTCATTAACGAGGTAATAATTCGGCTCGCACGTGCTGCTAGCGACTCATTGTCTTTTAATTTTTCATTTTGTAAATTAATGAGAGTACCTGCACATGTGTCTGTAGATATGAATCTTGCAGTAAATAGGTCCTTAAATTCCGACCACGATATCCCAGGATATGATATCTGTGACAGCCATGATGAAGCGGCACCTTTCAGGGCTTTGCTGATAACAACGATGAGTTGTCCGCCATGTGGTGGGTTATCTTCAAAACAAATATCCGCTGTAGAACACCAAGATCTTGCATCATGTTCTTTTTTGTCAGGGTTGAACTCTGGTAAAGCAAAGCGGCGATTCGATTCATAGCAGTTCGAAGGTTGTAGCGTAGATATTAGAGACATCATATTTTAATTTTGTTTCTCAATAAGTTGTCGCCACAATTCTTCATTATTTGGCGGTTTCTCAGCCCGTTGAGATCCCACTTCTGATGTCGGAGAACCATTATCTTCACGATCGCTCATTGTGGGCATCAACAGGGATCCGGGCGAGAAACAAACTCTTTGTAGATTACAAAGAATAGTTTTATTGTAAAGTGAGTAAATTTACAATACAGATTGTTACTCAAATCACTTTAAATATACACAGTGCAGTTCCTAGGCCAATGTTGCTTTTTAATTTTTACTGAACGGTAATGAATGTCGAATTCAGGGTGACATGCTCTTTTTCTTCTTTTTTTTTAACGTCTATTCTTTCCAGCCTAGGCTCTGTACACGTCACTTTGACGTTTGTGTGTCGATGATATTCTATACCATAGACCCGGATGCGACATATATACTCGTATATATATATATATATTATATCAACGTATCTCTATGGATCTGTTCTAGACTAAAATCTCTCAGTGAATCGTGTCTTGGTTTTATTATCGTATGGTCTGAGGGTCTGTATATATAGATGGACACTTATTACATTAAAAAGATACACATTTTTAAAAATTAAACTAAGCGATTAAAATTCGAAGTGATGATAATTTGGTATATCATATGAGTTGGAGAAAGATGCCCGGCTAAAGAAGTTGCTGCCAAGAACTTATTTAATAATAAAGAAACTTTGAATTAATTTTTATAATATCCAAATAAATTTGTTTTATTATTTTTTATTAATGACAATGACATTGCTGTTTTTAATTATATTTACTTACCACTACGTCAAGGTCAACTTTAGATGATATACTTAGAAGTGGTCAAAGACCATTGGTCTTTACTGTGGCAAGAAAAGTAGAAATTGTCACGTCTATATTTAAATACATAAACTATACATTATTATTTACGTTATAAAATAAACATAAGTGAACGCATTCAATGTAAAGTAAGACAATCAAACCACGGTCGCATCGCGAAAGCTAAAATATATTTTTAATTTCTACGAGCAATAAAAACTATAACATCTAAATTTTAACGCTTCCAAATAATTTTAAAAGTAATGCAATAACGATAACGCTACTTGAAACAATATATATATATATATATATATATATATATATATATATATATATATATATATATATATATATATATATATATATAAACAAACTAGGAGTATATATATTTTTATTTAGATATATATAATGTTTTGTGATATTATTCAAAATACGCGATAGAAAAATAGATCAGACGTGATGACAAATGTGTACCGTTTGATTTGTACCACTTTAAAAATAACACACACACACACACACACGTGACACACACTACTTAATTAAACGTGTTAGTGTCACTGTAAAAATATACGACAGGACGGATAAGAATTATTGCAATTGTACAATTAAATTACACATTTTAAACGCATTAATTTTTACGATATGAGTTTGAAGGTTTCTGGTTTGTCAATTTACAACGTTACTTACACCTGATAAATAATTGATTTAGTTTTACGAACATGTATCTAATAATAACTTCATTATATATTTAAATTATACTGTATTGTAGTAATTATATGTTAAAATAAATAACATATACGTCTATGTGTTATATATATTACGTAAATTTACTTCTTTCAATAATACTTATTATGTATTTTATCAATGTTTTAATGATTTTTTGTTTTTATTTTGGAGCTTGTTAATGGCACTAATTAGAATACAAAATATATTTTTTTAAAATATTATCAATTATGGTTTTGGAAAAAAAATGTCATTTTCTATGTATTACTATGTATTCATCTTTGCGAGTTTAATATGTGTATACTAATTAACATTTAATTATAATTATATTCATATAAATTAAATAACAACTATTATTGTGTTACTTTAAATGAGGATTTTAATTTAAATAAATAAAAAACAACTTCATTCATAATTATCTGCGTGATCTGTTCATCATCTGCACGTCTATGAAAAAAATTATAGGCCTAGAAATATAATTATTAGGTAACGAAAAGGTACACACGATATTATTTATTATTTAAATAATGTACGTTAATATTTATTATATTAAAATATTTGTAACTATAACAAGAACCTATAATTGAAATGCTATTACTTATTATTTGAATAAATCTTATTTTAATAAATCTAGCACTGCTCCTATTTCATAATTTGAAAACTACATAGAACATAATCTTACATTTTGTCCAAAGGATGATGCTGTGTGTTCCAAAACTAAGCACTTATAACAAACTCACAACACACACTTTGATTTATCACTGAACATCGTAATTATATCACTCGCGTCACTTCTACCGACACAACACACACGTCCAACACCAGTGGCGGATGGCGCGGCACTGAAGCTGTTCGCCAAATTCCATAGAACGCAATCCGTTGTATATAATTATCTTTACCCTTCTAGAATTTATCCTCAAAGGTTCAATTTTAATTCTTCAAGATTATTTTAAAATATTAAAGTTGTCAGTGAAGCTGCGTGTGCAGAATTTGTTCTATTTTACAATTTTATAATTATATTCATGATTTTATATTTCAGTAAAGTGTAACACAGCTTTTGAACATATAGCTTTGTCTAATTTCATAGTTATATATATATATATATATATATATATATATATATATATATATAAATGTTCTTCGAAACATTTTAGTGTTAATTCAGTTTTTGTTAAGAGAATAACTTATATTTGAAATAAGTATTTTTAATAGAAAATTATTAATAACTTCAGAATTGTTGATATTCTCTAATTTTCTTTACAAGCGTGCAATGTTATTTTTACACCGCATCGAATCACTCGATTATGTAAGTTCCATACAATGACATGAGCTGACATGTGTAGATTAAATTAACCACTCCTATATTATTAGGACTTCAGCAGTTTTAAACTACCTACTGTGCGGATAATAATTAATAAAATAAAAAAGAGGACAAGAATGACTCGAGTAACTTTTTGATAATATAGTCAGTTTTCTTATCCTTGAATACAAATGAAACATTTTTAAACTAACATGTCAAATAAAACTATGGCGAGAGAATTTAGGACAGAAAACGTTGTTATGGAAATAGAGAACCTGTTATATCGAATTAGTTTTGGTAAATAATTTCAATTAAATGAACTAGTAATTTGAGCTAAATTCACTAAACATGACTAGATAAATAAATCTTTCATTCGATAAACTCCAGTGAAGTGTAAAATAACCATTTTATTTAGTAACTATTTTTTTCCAGTTGTTTCAGTTTCACTTAGTTTGTCATTGTGGTAAGTACCCGGTTATCCGCAACTTTATCGCCGTATTTTTATCTTTTTTTTCTCGCCTCAAACTCAATACACGCGGTCGTTCTCGCACACTGTAAAAAAACAGAATTAACCTTAAATATAATAATGAACTTTTAAAGATTTTACATACAAAATATTATAGGATAGGATAGGATGGAGTAGAATAAGATAGGACAGAGTTTTGTAAAAATTAAAAACCTCCGACAAGAACAATAATAATTGTTGCATAAAAGTTTATGTGTAACTTGGTATTAATCATAACCTTAATACATCCTGCGTCTAGAGCGGCATCAGAGAACACACCACGTGCAGAACGCGTTCAAGTTCCGACGACCAACATTACCAACTTTACCAACACTTGTAATAATCTTACTGGGTTATATAAATTAACGAATTATAGAAACAACACTGCGATACACTGCTTATAATAAACTTGTAACAATATATTAATTCAACTTTATAAAAAACATATTTAAATAAGAATTATAATGAATCTAAAATATTGGACCACTTTTTATTTTTGATTAATTTTTATGTTTTATTTGTTTCTTTTATAGACTGATTTTTTTTTGAGAAGTACATTTATAACTATAAATATATTGAGTTTTAAATGATTGTTAGTTATTGAAGTACTGGTCGTTGAGGTGGTGGTATCATCACCTGGTCTCTGACAGCACGTGAGACAATGTACACCATCACTGCAAACTTACCTTAAAGGTTTGGGGATTTTAATCAAACTTATTGAGTAACAATTATATGCCATAGCATGTGTATAACCAGGATAAAGGTACTTAAAGGTAATTTAATAGGACTTGGGATGAGATAGTAAATATGGATATATAAGATTAAAATAGATATGAAATAGAGGGAATTTGACCTTTACTAATGATAAAACAATTGATAGCCCGTTGCTATGTAACAAACAACCTTTAGACAAAATATAAATGTGTTTTTTGGAGATAAAACCTTTGAGTTCTGAGTAAATATTGCCGTTCATCAATCATCTCTTAATTACAAATCAAGCAACCGTTAAGGATCTTATTGGGGACTACGAACCCTTTAAGGTAAAAATATATTAAGACTGACAAATACCTTTATTTTAATATATTGCACCATGTAAAGTATTTACGAGAATACAAATTTATTTAAGGACTTCAAATCGAAGTTCCTTTTTAGAATATTCGAATGTCTCTAGTGTCTCGGAAGACAGGATATAAATTATAAAAGATTTGTAAGTATAGCGCCTCTGCTTGGCGCCGCCCCCTGAAGGTCACTGTCGCTGTATTTCACCGCTAATGAGTGAATCCATTCTTTTCAATCATATCGTTTAAAAGATTGATTTAAAGATCTTTAATTATCCATTTAGTAAATTAACCAATATATTAGCACTCTAATCTTTAGTTACAAAGTCTCATCGGGTTATCAAAGTTATTAACAAGAATTATCCAACTAAATTAGAGTTTATTAATAGTATTAATAGCAACCAAGGCAACTCTTAAACTTCCATGAGGCTATAAGCAATGTTAAAGTCATAAACCATTTAAGAACCGCTTAAAATTTCGAGCTCACCTCTACTGTGGTTTAATTTAATTACTCCATTCCGGGATAAATATTGCTTTATTTATTGGTAAGAAGCCTTATGTATTGAACTGAAAGTCCTTTAAGATAAGAGTGATTTATAATTTGTGTGGTTTTTACAATTCAAGTATGTGTACTATACATGTGTACATACTACAAGTATTTAGAATGTACTCCAGCTGGACTGCTAACACGTATGAGTTTACTCCTACAATTTATAATTCTTATCTGGAAAATAATGTAACTGCAAAAAAGCTTTGTTTTTGTATTTTATCTTATCAATTGTTAAAAACACCTTTAATGTTTTATCAATTCGTGTATACGGTATGTATATATATATATATATACACGAAGCACTAGATATTTTTTTTTATTAAATTATTACTATTTGATCTGTCAATTCCACAGTTCCATCAATTCAATTAGATCACTTACTGTTCAAGAACAAGTCCCTTGATAATATTAAACTTTTTAGACAAACATTTGAATAACCTTTACCGATCTGGCCGTGTACGAGGGTCAAACTGAAAGTTCTTAGAAAATCAAAAACTAAGCATTCTAGCAAGTTATTAGTTTTATTGTAACTTTTCAAAATAGCGTCCATTTACATCAATACATCGCTGCATTCGATGGAACCATTGAGAAAAGCACCTTGCCCACTCGGCCTTAGGGGTCTCTTCGACGGCGTTTTGAAACGCAGCCACTGCTTCTTCGGCGTCTATAAAACGTTTTCCTCGAAGTTTTTCTTTTATTTTTGGAAATAAATAAAAATCGCAGGGTGCGAGGTCGGGGCTATACGGCGGGTGACCCAGTAATTCCACGTCTGAGGTCACCAAATAGTCGATCGTTTGCCTGGCGGTGTGCGACGAGGCATTATCGTGATGAAGGAGGATCCTGCTGCGAGGTCGTTTCTCTCGAAATTTTTCCAAGACAAGTGGCAAACAATTGTTAGTATACCACTCTGCATTAACCGTTTTCTGATCCTCTAAGACTACTGTCGCCTAATGACCTGTCTTTCCGAAGAACGAGGCCACCATCTTTTTTCCAACACTTCGACCTCTCTTCACTTTAGTTGGCAACTCTTCTGAAGGAAACATCCACTGAGCAGACTGTCTTTTGGTTTCCGGATCATAACAGTAAATCCAGCTTTCGTCACCCGTTAGTATGTCGAACACAGCATTTGAGTCACCTCCGTTAAATTTTTGGATCATTTCTCGGCACCAATCAACACGGCGGAGTTTTTGAGCCTCGGTCAAATTATGCGGTATCCAGCGGGCACAAAGCTTCCTGACCGCTAAATGTTCATGGAGGATTTTGTGCACTTGACTCATACCTATGCCTAGACTTGTCCGAATCTGCTGATAGGTCACTCTTTTGTCAGTCTCTATCATACGGCGCACAACACTGATGTTATCTTCAGTCGTCGCTGTAGAAGGTCGTCTCTCGCGCAAATCATCGGTGAGATTAGTTCGACCACGTTTGAATTCATAAAACCAGTTGTAAACTGTGGCACGAGATGGGGCTTCATCGTGAAAAGCCAATCGAAGTCTATCATAACTTTCTTGTTGACTTAAATGACATCGAAAGTCATAAAAAATCATTGCACAAAAATTTTCTCGGCTTAAATTCATTCTGACGTGCACAGACAATTTTCAATTTGCCGCCAAATCGTAAAACAAATGACAAATGAATAAAATGTACACTCAATAATATTGGTAAAGAGTTCTATTTTCAAAATTTAAACTATTTTTTTTTAATATAATGCTTTTAAGTGGCCAGTTCTAAAAACTTTCAGTTTGGCCCTCGTATATGGCTGCGTTGAAATACTAGGAGAAATACTATAGTTATTTGAATTTACTTTCTCCATTTTATAAGAAATAAATAGATCGACTATACATCGCTATCGACAGTGAAGTCACAAAATGGAAAACTATCTGATATCCTGTCGCGTGTTGGCGGGGTCTCGGGAGGAGATAATGTGATGCAAGTTCAACCTTATTATAAATATTCTACAGTACTGTAAAAAGCAACTTAGGAATCGTATCTTCGACTGTCAAGCTTCTTAAAGTCTTTAATTTTGTCGAAAAAGGAATGGATACCACTATTATACCAATTGAATAAAGTAAGATTTGATTGTTTTGTATAACAAACCTTTATAAATTAATTATTTAAATACTGTATTAACTATAACTCTGAAGACACGCTTGGTGTTGATTTGTTTTGGATTTCATAGAAATGTGAATAATATTGATTGTGGAATATAATTAATTTATCAAATTAACTTGACATATTTTCTGTTTATATTAGAGTAGAACGTAAAGAAGAAATACGTAATATAACAGATGGTCAAAATCGACAATATGCGAAAACAACACAAATATTTGAACATTTATTTGAACAAAAACATTTGTCAAAAAAGTTTAAGAGTATCTGTTTATTGAATGAATTCCAAATATGTCAGCTTTCTCCAATTATCTATGGGTTCTGTCTCGAGGGTGACATCAGACAACACATCACGTCCAGAACACGTTTAATTTTCCAACGTCCAACATTATTACAAGCTTTCCCAAAACCTGTATAATTTTACTAAATTTAATTTAACTATTATGATATAATGTAATTGAATTATACAAACCACATTGAAGTATACCGCAAAAAAACAAACTTGTAACAAAAAAAAAAGAAGTTTCAATATTCTATTTTTTTTTATTTTATTTTTTTTTCATATTTAAAATATATAAAAAATATAAAGTTTAAAACTACAAATGATACTTACATATTCTTTATTTACCGAGAAATCGATTTATGATAGTGGCTGTATATGTATTTAAAACTGTTAGTTGTTGAGGTGGTGTTTGTTGTTGTGAGGATGGTATCAGTAGCGCTGTAACATTTAACAACACGTAATACAATGTTCAACATCATCACTAACTTACCTTGAAGCTATCGGGATTTTAATCAAATTTATTTAGGGTATTTATTTACGCAACAATAGGTGTATAACACATTAAGTGAGTAATAATATCATGTGGAATTGGTATTACAGAGTAAGTTTGGATTTCTGAGATTAAAATATATCATATTAGGGGCGCCAACAGACCCTCAATTTCGACTCACTGTGCTCGTAAAATCTCGGATGCCGTTTACATATTCAGCGAAGCGAGCCCAGTGTAATGACTCATCGTTATGGACAATGTCGGTAATGTAGGAGATTTCTGATTAGGCTCACAGTCGCGCCTTCAAGTCTTGATTAGACCTAACCTAACCTAATCAAATCTAACACGACATATATATATATATATATATATATATATATATATATGTGTGTATATATTATTGTAAACACATAATACTGCCTTAAAGCGATCTTGATACTTTTATGGAAGATAACAATTAAATACAATTGTTATTCTTTGTTAAAGCACGTTGTGCAAGTCACTGCGATCAAGTAACACTCATTGAGGCTCACACCTGCACAAAAAACACGGTCATGTTGTAATAATAATCTATAAATAGTTTTTTAAAGGGCACTGTTATATACTTTTATAAATATAATTGTTGAATGTGTCTTTATGTCCTTATTTTTTTAGGTTTAGTACTGGTTTTAAATTTTATTTAAGTTCATTTGATTATTCCAACTTATATTTAACATTGCTTTCAATATATTTTTTTAATGTTTAAACTTTTAAAATTATTAATATGAGTATTAAAGTCATCCATTTTCTTGATATATTTTTTTATGTAATAACCTGATTTACAAGTACGTCTGGGAGATATTACTAGTTGCTCTATAATATTTTGAATGAGTCGCTTAAGCAAGATTAATCTTACGCTGTTGAAAGTTATTGAAGTATAAAATGACCGTGGTAAAAATTTGCATCTGTTATATATAAAGAAGTGTTCACTCAACCAGGTTTAATAATAATATATTATGCGAGGTTATAATCGTTTAATATTGTTGGTTATTGTTCGAATTCATAACATATTAAGTGTGATGACGGTGCAATATTGTACATCATTAATCACTAGATACTATTGTTATATTTAATTTAAATTGTTCACTGTATAAAATAATATTTTTTTACTCATAAACGATCCGGAGCACACCGCTGTAGTGTCACAGGAACAAGTCACCGCGTGCATTGTACAAATAATTAAATTTTGAAGTGGAGGCTTCTAACCGCGGAGCTGAGTTTTATAGCCTCTTTACTTTAAAATTTTGCTTTAATTCGTTTCGCAAAAGTTATATAGGTTTCAAAATGTTATATTAGTATTAAAACATCAAATTATAATGTAATTAAAATAATAATTAAATAAAGTAATAATGAAAACTATATTTAGAAGCTGTCTACGTTATCTTATTGTTATATTTACATTATATTACAATGTTGATAATTAACAATTCTTATTTGTTTCCAAAGACACTCAGTTCTTTAGTTTAATATTATTAAATTAATAGTGTAGAATTAAGTGTTAATCATACATGTGTATTATTGCAGAGCTGATTAAATATTTTGGATTAACCATAATTCGTGTTGCCGGCATTTCCCGGTCAGTTTAAAAGTTCATTTGAGGGACGTGGTAAGTTATTTGAATTTTTACTATAAATTAAGAGGTGTTCTTTAGTTTTCATAACTTTCTTTAATACTTACGTTGCATAATTTTAGTATTTGTCCCGTTTCGACAATTGGAGTCGCCATAGGCTAAAGTATTGATTGTGAGGCCTTTTTCCTCCATAAGGTAATATAATTTGTTATTATTGACACTTCCATTTTGACGTACACAAGTGATCACTGATAATGATTCAAAGTGGAAAAGATATAAATAAATAAATAAATAAATAAATATTTGACTTATTATTATTATTACGGCGTGTTAAGTGCTATTTAGTATTTCAAACCTGTATATTGTTCGTTACAGGAGGTTTTTTTTTAATAATAAATCTGTATAACAAGTTTAAATGAGGGTTGAAGTCCATTTGGTTTTATTATTATACTTATCTATACTTAACAGTTTTGGTTACATGACTTTGACTTATACACTGACTTTAATTTGTCTTTGATCTTAAGCTGACTTGAACTTTAATTTGAATTTGTTTATAATTAGTTTAACTTTGTTTTTTAGTAACATACCTACATGTAAGTTAAGTGCAGGTTGCATATCATATTGTAGTGTGGCGGGGGGCAGGCATGCGGGTCCGCGTGGCTGCTAGATGCACAATCACATATTATAATACATTTACTCAATTTCATAATAACAAAGTGAAGGCGGCGTTTCAGACATTATACGAGTAGAAGCTAAGTATTCCCTTTCTATAACAAATAAGACACACAGAGTTTTAACCCCTACAGCGTTTGGTAAATTAGTTACGCCCTGGGGCTGAACCAAACAAAGAGGGGAAAGACTTAATTAATATCAAACACAAACTTTATTTTATTTTAAATTCCTCGAAAACTCTATGAAAATATTTAGGCCCCTTGTTAACATCCTTTGTTTTAAAATAATTTTGGTTAAAAAAAACTTGTTAAAACTATTAAGCTTTTTAAAAAAATATATAAAAAACGTAATTATTTTACCTTATAATTAAGATTTAAATTTCATTGTGTTAAGTTATATTTGAAACTCTTAAATAATTTGTCTAGTAATTACTTGAGATTTGTAAATATTTCCTTGGTCCACTTGGTCTCGGTCTTGTTACAAAACGGGCGGAGGCTCTATAAAGGTAAGATTAATCCAAAGTGTGCCAAGATATTTATGTAATTTAAATGATAAGTAAACTGAGAACTTGATATTTTTAAAGGTTTTTTTTAGTTCAATAGTTTATAATGTAAGTTTTTCACTATCATATTTAAAGAGATAATTTAATATATAATACAATACTATACTTGCAAACGTCGCTATCTTTGTGATTACAATCACAAGCTCCTGCCTCGCATCCTTCAGCACACTCTTCAATATCACATACTAAAAAAACATATTTAAAAGTTTCATAAAGATATTATTTATAAAATACCATCAACATTTTATATAAACAATGCATACGCACATTGTAAATCGAAATACTTTAACCCTAGATAACTAATCACTCGTCGAGGCGACGACGTGCCACTTGACGAAATTCGAAATCACCTACTTCGCTCCGTCCACTGACCTTGACTCTTTTATTACCTTACTAATTTGAGTAAACAGTGCAGCCCGTGACGCTATTGGGTCCACGCGCATCATAGGACGTGTGACTCTGTGACCTTTTCGTCGTCCGCTGGACGAAAGCATAGTAATAACAACAACTTTATTGTACGGTTCGTACATTAATAAATTCTTATATTTATGGTTTTACATATTGTAGATCTGCTTTTTATCGACAACTATAAAATAGTATTTATTAAATTTCTAATTTAATCTATTGGATTGATTTCAATAGAAAGTTTAATGCTAAATTTAGTAGTAAGTATATTTTTGGTTCGGTTTATGTAGATGTTTTCACTTTTTTACATTTATTTTACATGAATTTGAGGAATCAAGAGGATCAGAGGATTGGCTAGAGTAACCATCGGAAAGCGAACGAATGGAAAGATCTGATAGCTCAACATGGGAAACGGAAGACATTTTAGAGAAAGATATTAGTTTCATATAAAGTCTTCTCATAACAATGCTAGGATTATGAGTTAATCGAGAGTCTATTCGTTAATATTCATACACAAACAATATTAATTAATAGAACCGTCTTCTACTATCTGTTTCATAAGTTTAAAAACATGTTTTGAATCAAACTTTAATAAAGTAATTTAAATAACAAACAGATTCACTAAGAAACAACTAAACAATCTATAAAATAATGCAAACCAGTTTTGTTTTTGTAATCATACATAAGCAGAAAAATAATTCACTTGGTATTACAGATGACATATCGGCGTAGAATATTTAATATAAGTTTATAGGAATATAGTTGTTATTATTAGCACACCTTAGTATCACACCATATTAATACCAATTTCAATTTGAATTATTAAGTATTGTTATGTCTATACGCTCCCCAATAATAGAACAAACGACTCCATCCTATCATGTATTTTATGCTTAAATGTCCACAAAACAATGCTTAGAATAATCTCAATTTCATAACAGATAATTTAATAGTACATCGAGAAAGAAAATGTATAATTTACTACCGTTCAAATATTAACAAAGATGTTTATATATGTGTGTACGTCATTTGTGTAGTGTAATAAATGTGATCACAATTCATCCTTGAGATATGCATTCCGGAATGCAATATAGAATGATTTCGTAATACAGGTGGTTATTCAATGAACATGGACCTGTATGGGAATAATTACATCATTTAGTTTGTTTCTGGGTTATTACATGATAGATGTCACTAGATTTGTATTGTATTTATAGTAATATACCTTTTTGGGTTATTCTTATTAAGCATTGAACCCAATATAGAGCTATGTAAGACCATGGCCATAATGTAATCTTTATTACCTGGCGCACAGATACAGCTTACAGCTGTCGTTGTTTACATTTGACTGAAAAATTAATAATTAATTATACATAAAAAATATTATACAGTTTACTTGGAGTTTTTACTTTAGTCTAGATAAATATAATAATATTGGAAATAGAGAGGCTGATTTTAAAATATGTTTCATTAATATAAATATATAAATATGTTACCATACCTCTTCGTTATTAAGAGACAAATGTTTGCTAAATCAACAAATAGCTTAACATTGTCAACAGCAACAATAATATAATATGCAAGTTAAGCTCGAACACCGGATCTATGAAAAATTTATCAGGTGTGTCATACTTAGGTAAATTTATCAGGTGTAACATAATTCCTGTGTAATGAGCTTGTTTGGATTGATGCTACTATCACAGCGCTGAGAGCAGTACATGTACACACACGCAGGCAAAACTATCACATCAGGTACAGAGTTTGAAAGCATTTCAAATTATGCGACAAACACTGCCGTGATGCGTTTCTCTTTTTACCCTCTTTTTTTGTTCAATTACATGAATGGATGATTCAACAAAATTAAAAAGGGTGGTTCGGGACTAAATAAATATTTAAGTATTTATTATATTACGTATATATTCATATACGTTCCGTTCAATCAATTGTTAAATCATCCATTCATTTAAATGCTCTGTAATAAGAAACCATATTTACATTTATTTAACTTGGTAACTTATTTAACATCTATATATCAATATAAATTAAAAAGTAAAATAGGGCTGATTCACTAAGAGATCGTTGAAACGGCTACGTGTGAGAAGAGTTTTCTTTTCAGATTCGCCAAAATGGGACTTAAAATAATAAAAACAGTAAAGCATAAATTACTTTAAAGAATTTTTAAATAGATTGGGGGAGCTAAAAGCGGATTCATGGCAAAAATGTTCCAGGATATTAATCAATCAATACAAGATTAAGAATTATAAGGGTTTGAAATTAAGAATCTTGATCGGTACTTTTTAAAACTCGATAAGAGAGAAAGCTCAAATTTCCCCCCTTGAGGGCTTAAATAGGCGGTTAAAGGAATAAATTCTGCAATTTTTATGTAATAAGCATGATTTTTTATAAGATGGTTTCTTAAACCAAAAGCTACTTTTTACTGCCGAAACTAGTAGAATCAAAACGCCATGAACAATGTCAATTAAACTTGTAAAATACGAAACTTTCTCAACCAATATCGAGAGTAGTTGCGTCGCGGGCTAACTCGATATTCTGAGGAAATTGCGAAGACTTCGAATAGGATCTCTTTTCAGACGGATTGCGAAAACTATTATTGATTATAAAAAGAATTTAAAATAAAAAAAAATATATAATAGTGTAATTTTTAACCAGTAGATGTTATATTTTTTCGTGAATGAACTCAGATTCCTTGAATAATATTTTTTTAACAATCACAGAAAATAGAGATATTAAAGTGATATTATAAATGTAATTAAAGTGTAGAATCTTAAAATCCAGAAAAGCACTTGCTTTAGTTGATATTTATTTTTGAAATCAACCAACAAATGCATATTATAAATGTATTATGGATTAGACGTAATGCAAACGTCATTTATTTCATTTTATCAAAAAAAACCTATTTGTTTGTCACTCAGAGCATAACCAATAATTAAAAAGGTAAAAACATTTTATACCTCCAAAATGGTTTTTCACAAATATATAAGTAATGGATTTATAAACCCAATTTTGGCTAAAAAATCCATGTCCGATTTAATAAAAACCTTTTCCTTAAAAGGGTTTACACGGGTAATACTAACCCACCGGTGCCTCCATTTTTTCAGATGTTAGGGGTCTTCTGACACAGAGATCCCACTCCAAAATCGGCACCCGAATTTCCTTCAAAACAATAGTTAAATTCCCTGTGATATAAAAATATTGACGCGTAAACGATAGTGGCGGTGTTAGAGGATGATAAAATATTACACCTATCCCATATATATTATTTGATACGAAAGTAGTAGTAATATATTTTACTTATATTAAACAATAATATTATTTACGTATCATAAATTATTAAAATATGTGTCTTTTTAAAAAAAAAAATTGAATTTTGTCACTCTCATGCGTAGCTGGTAGAGATCTTTCTTTAGAGATGAGCTCATCCAATGTTCTTAATGTCTCTGAATATTCTGTTTTTACTAAATATGGTACATGAATAAATAAAAAGAGATTGAAATTTCATACTGTGTGTTCAGACTTTATTGTTAGATAGATTCCTGTAAATTGCTCATTCTTGTCTACCGTTGATTCTATAACGTCAGTACAGTCAGTCAGTCTGGAAAGTATTTGAAGCAATGCAGACTTAAAAAATGAATATTATTAAGGACAAAATGTTTAATAAACAACATGAAAAATGTTTAAAAATCTTTTATTTAACAAAAGAGATAATGAAAAGTACAAGTAATATAATTGATGCTTTTATTTCGTCGTACTTCTGTCTACTTAATAGCGTTTAAATTTAGGAGACCGAGTAGTGAATTTTAATAAATTATTTCTTAATAATATGGTTTATAAATTTTCCAACTACCGCCTCGTAACATTATGTTTCTTCATAGACGTAACAAGATACACTAACAAAGAACATCGTGTATAATTTAGAGGAAGTTTGGGGAGCACTTTATTCATATAACTATCACTGAATTATCAAGTTATTAAACCTGGCAACGATTCATTAAAAATATTCACAAAATTTAAAGATTTTGTTTAAATGCGTCGCTATGATCACAATTTAATCATTCAGTGTAATTCTTCGATTATGCTAATGAAATTAATTCAATTGAGGCAGAGAAAAATCATGAATGATTTAGGACTTATTATAATGAATAAATTATTTTATTTATAATTATACACGTATTAGAAAAAAAGAAAAATAATTAATTACATTTTTGATTTTTTTTATGAAACTATTTACTTGTAATCATGTTTAGAATAACAATATCCAAGAAGCCGGCATTCGATGGTACTACAGGTTTTTGGGCCGGGTCCATCATCCGATCCCTTCACCATACATGTCATGTTGAACCCAAAAACTGAGAGTAGTCCTACAGCTCTAAGCTGCGCTCCCTCCAGCCTGTTCAAGGTCAGCTCCAACACGAAGACTGGGCTTTGTACCTGTAAAAGAAAAATATTATCAGCGTAATTGAATTCGTATTCCGAGATAGCATCCAAGTCACACCTTCCTTAAGTTATATGAATATGTGTTTGGTAATATTCTTACTCTGCTCAAAGACAAAGTGTAGGTAATTGCAAACTTCCCGCAAGATTTGTTAATTCCTTTTTGTTTTGAAATATTGTAAACGTAAAAATATATGTTTCTTTATAATATTTTTCTTTCGAGTCTTTCATATTAATGCTTTCGAAATTTGGTCGGAAGACGTTTATTAGTGCAGTTTGGCACATGGCTTTAAGCTGTATTTAAGTTCTGTACGTTACTTGTCTTAATTTTAAACTGTGAGTGGCTCTACAGTTTTCAATGTATAAAAGCTAACAGCCACGATGGAATTTTACATGTTAAAACAGATTTTATAAAACTATTTGTGAAATATTTTTTTAAATATTTAGTATTTTTAGGCAAAGAAAATCGGTCTCTCAGATAAATATATTCATATAAATAAAATATTATCAGAGGTATCTCAATGTCACACGTAAATAGCACCTTGATAAACATACAGTACTGTGGCCCAATTGAATTATAACAATCACATTCTATTTCAAGATTATGAAGACAGGTTACTACTTGCTAATATTTCCTGCGCTATATTAGGGGTCATTAGAGGTCTGTCTGTTATATAATTGTCACAAGCCCGAGGTGAGATCGTTATATACATTTGTATCGAGCGATAATAGTAACTTACATGTAGATATTTAATACATATATGTTCTTATAAAATTTTTTGTTTAAATAATATTTTAAGGGAAATAATACTGAAACAATATTAAGATTATGGCTTTTCTAATTAATTAGGCTAATTGTGTTATTGAATAAAATATCGTTACACAAAACACCAAACACATGTTTTTGGTAAAAAATATATCCTTATTATGAGGTTGAATGCAGCTTAACCCAATTGACCGAATGGGATTCAAAAGGTTACTCCATTCGGTTTATACGTCAGTAATTCATTCAGTTAAAATTAACCGAAAAAAGTTTTAGTCGTTTGACAAAATCATCCATAATTATATTTAATATATACACTGTGGTATATTTATTACGACAAAGTGTATTTAATACTAACTTTCCCATAAGTTGTTTTCGAATTTCCGATATAATTTATTAAACAAGTGTTATTTAGGTCTATATTTACAAGACTAAGTACAATTTATGATTGGTGGCTTATGTTTTTAATTATAAAAAATACAGTATAACAAACCTCAAAGTAAATTTATATAAGAAAACTGACAAGAATATGTTATATTTAGAGTCAGTCATCTGAATATAAATTATATACTGGTGGAGTAGTCTTGATTGAGGAAGTTTCGTTTAGCAACGTTTCGCTCGATGAGCAACAGAAACCCTTCCCTTCATCTCAATAGTTTAATTTCTTACCTACTTTACTCATTACATAAACATTACTTTACTTCATATTTCGAGATATATAAGTAACACCATATCTTATTATTTGAATATTTGTGCTTTGATATTCCTACTTTTCTCAAAGACAAAGTATAGTTTGTTACAAACTTCGTTCAAGTTGTTTTCAAGTTTCAATGTTTGTTATAAAACAAGTTATTAAAGCAGTCTAAATAATGTTCTTTGGGAATGTACTGCGAAAACGTTATACAGGTTGTTCAACTCTTCTTATTTTGTTCAAAATAGTCCTTGTTATTTTCTACATCAAGAGTTTTGTAAACTCAGTTAATTTGTATTGCGTACCTAATGTACTAAAATTATATAAATTTTAAACTGAACTGAATTGCTACAGTTTAAACAAATAAATTTGAATCCACAAATTAATTTATCATTAATTTAATACATAATATAAAATGATAAAACATTTAATAAGAATAAATATTTTTATTTTAATAACTAAATCATTTTATTTTACGTAAGCGGTGTATAATAACATATATTTGATATTTTCGTCTATGGGCATTTAAAAATAAAGATGAAAATATATTGCCTTTCTAGAAAAATGGCTCGGAATGAATGAGAATAGGAAATGAAGACTAAATCACTAGTATTCCCCGTACAAAACGCAGCTTTAATAGCAATTTAGTAAGCTGCAGTTAAATTCTTACCACCTAGTTACCAGTTCTTTTACTTATAATAACAAAACTCTAAATAAATATATATACAAAAATAAAGTGAGATATATATGTATACATATTGAATATCCATGACAGCAAACTAATTAATTATATTAATACTGAGAAATTCTACGTTCTATTCTGGGCTATTTTTGATTTGGTTTATTTACTTCATGTTAAGATCTTTGTTTAACATTGCTAACTACTTCTGATTATTATGTTTCTTCATAAATTATTTACAAATGATATTCAAATTTATTACTGACATTATTGGATATATATATTATAATAATTACAGTTACAAAAGTATTTCCATAATAATAGCTATGATTTAAATTAATCTTACCCTTTATCTATTTGCTAATTAATTAATTATCAAATGAAGACAGTAGAATTGTATTATTTCTGTCTCAAATTGGAATATTGAAATTGCATCTCGCGCCGCGCGAAAAATTATGCGTCTTATACAATATAATTTACATATAAAAAAGTAATGACAACATCTCTTCATATAACTTTAAAGCTTTTGTTATAACTTTAAATATATCGTTATTTTATTATAATTATTTCTAAATAACCTTTTAACCAAAAAGTTGTTGAAATAAGTTCAATTTATGGTCTTTATCTATTTATGACTAAAGTCAATCAATGTCTTATATTTACTATGTAAAAGTATTTACAGGACTGACTATAAGACATTCTATTCAATCGAGTCGTTCCATCTCCTGTATTCACAAGTAATGTTATCAACAAACTCTAATCTCTAACGTATATTCAATTTCTTACTCTATTTTAACCTAAATTTTATAACAACAAGAAATGTAGAAACAAATGTAGAATTTAATCATGATAAATTAAAAGTAGACTTACTTTCTTAATATATAATGAAAAGTAATAAGATTTTAAACGTAAAAGATTAATGTTATTTTTCTTTAAATCTCAAAAGAGAAAAGATTATTCTTCAAAGTCAGTCAATTGCGCTGAGTAATGTACCACGTGAGTGTTTTGTGAATGCTGAATGTCGGGAAAAATAATTCAATTCCATTGAAACATACAACGTTTATTCGGATTATATTATTTTTATAAATCGAATTAAAAATATCAATAATATTGTGATTTGTGAATGTTATTCTAAAAACAGTTCCGATCGTCACTTTGAACGCTCGTCAATAGTATGTAGCTAATAAAACTTGGAGCAGACTTGGGCAAGCTTTATATTTTTATCTTTTCTATATTCAAGCTTTAGAAGACTCATCTTGTCTGAATGCTATGATGAAAAAAAATGTCTACTGTAACATTTGTCTTTGTGGAGCGTCGTAAAGAAAGCATAAAAAAACAAATTTAAAATAGTTTTTAGCAGGTAATATTATTATGTTAAACTTTTTTTTTTATATTTTAGGTATCTTCTGATAGTGAAAATGAATTGCGTAATTGAATATATGTCAAAAATATTTAGAAGTTTGTTATTGATTTAATATTTTTTAGATTTCATTTATATATGCTTAAATTTTTATTAAAAATAATATTATTAAGAACTTAAAAATAATCGGTACTCTATATGAGATAATGTTCTATTTATAACTCAAAAGCTAGACATTCTATAAGAGATGTTTTTATAGAAATAGGTATTCTTACAGTCTCTTCGTAATACATATTTAATAACATATTATATATGCGTCAAAATATATACAATAAAAAGCAGTGACAGGCACGCGATAAGTACGAGAAATAAAAACAAACGTTACAAAGTTATCTTGTAATTACCTAAAATATTAAGCCGGCCTTTTGTGATTTTTTTTGTGTATTGTGCAATGAATAAATTATAACAATACCTAGATTTCAATAATAAAAAAAAATTAAACTTAAGCCCAATTACCAAAAAAGAAATAGAAACCCTAACAATTCAAACACTAAATATAGATATTTTACCAATACTACCTATAAATAGTTTTTCCTAACGTTATTTCTGGACTGATAGTTATGTTTTGATATTTAGTCATTTTTTATATTAGATGGTTATAATACTATGTTTCTAGTAAATTATAAAATCCAAAGTTGTTGAATTAGTATACATATTCATACTCCCCGAAGTTGGAACTGATCGAGTTGCGCCGGGACTGGAAAACGTTCAGTGTTGGATATATTTGCATTTATTATTTTCTTTATTTGAATATAACGTGTTCATCTAAACAAACTGTAACTGACTGCTTAGTTATGAATAAGAAAACTGTTTTTTTTTCTTATCTATACAGTGTGTTACTACTGAGTGTTTATGTAAAATTGATATATCTTAATTAATAAGTGCGAAATAAACTCATTTGTTGTATAAATTTTCATTAATCTCGGTGACAATTATTTTTTCCCGATTGATTTAACACTTCGTTCGAACTTTGCAAGAAGTTTAATAATATAAAAAAGTACCCAAACATTTATCTTAAGGTACGACTGATTTGTAATCGTGCAGGGGAGAATTAATGGACTAAAAAAGGAAACAGTGACGAAATAATAACGTTAATCTTTTTTGACTGTGATAATCAGAGAAATAGAAGTATATTTTTGGTAGAGTTCAAACAGTTTAATTAAAATGCAGTCTGTGGTTGAGGTTTTATTATTTAAAAATCTTCATCCTGCAATTTATGATATTATGTATTATAGATAATTGTGTGTTGTTTTTCAGAAAACCAAGACTTTGTTAAAGCTGAAGGAAATTGGACTGAACCTTTGAAAAACTAGGAGAGAGGGCCGCGGAGAAATGTAACACTCATCAAGTCTGTGTGTCATTGCCTCACTCACACTCACAACGGATTAGAGCTGTATTGGCCGCGGAATGTAAATGTATACAAAAATACCATTAAATGTATAATTATTGACATCATTTCTTTGGAAAGATTATCGGCTTTCAAATATTAACTGTTCAAGTTTGTCATTGATTTCAGATAACTTGTGTTAACGCTGACCAGTAAAAATATTTATTTCTGTAGAAATTTGACATTTTAGATAGAAGACAAATTCTATAGTGAAGGACAAAACTATCACAATTTTAAACTCGCGGAACATAATAGCGAGCAATTAGCAAAAACAAACAACTTAATAGTGAATTGGATTACTTTGTTACTTTTTCTATTTAATAATAAAAAAAACAGCGCTCACAATAATACAGATGTAGTGTACTTATACCTTCATAACAACTGTAATGGAGTGGGTTTTATTTTATTTTCATTAAACCTTGACAATAGGATCACTTCATTCCGTTGTTCAAACCTGAATCTATCTTTATATAAATTGTTTTTCCTTAATTTCTAAACTCCTAATCCTTATATTTGTTAGACGTCAAATGAAACTTGCGATAGATTTAAAGTTTTCAAAAACAAGAACTAGTTAAAAATTCGTTCAGTAATATTTAAGCATTTTTCAAACAAATGATAGGAAGGACAAGGTTTCAAAAATAGTATCATTTTCGAAAACAGATTTTTCTCGTAACAACTATAAGCATAGATTTTAAATCTTCACGTGGTTCTTTAATTTGTTCTTTTATGATAAATTTATATTGTTTTATTATTATAGATAAATAATTGGAATAAAATGTTTTTGTATTATAATTTCACTACATTTTTAAATTTTAGGAGATTAATATCATCGTCGTTTTTTAAACTGTCATAATTACATCACTAGATGTTGTCTATTAATGTCACCTCATCATTATAATACAGCTTATTACATCGTCGTTAAATCGGATGAGTGTCTACTGTCCTCTAGAACGTCCTCCTGGGCGATGTATACCTTAAGATTAGAGGAATCGTTACTAAGTTTATCTACCAATTAGTTGTTAATGTTTTACTTAACTAAATCAGAAATATAAATACGAAGGAACAGTGTTGCTTATATAAGTAACAAATAATTTTAATGTTTAAACAAAAGTTGTGACTGACTAACTGACTAAAGAGCTAAATATAAAACTTTCACTTAATAATATTTGCGACAAAGTATAGACATGATTCAGTTGAAAGAAAATAGTTGTTAGTTCCTTTTTGCAAAAAAGATAAAAATATTTTATTCAGCAAAGTGCCGGTTCACTGGTTGTAGTCGGTAGTCTTTTGACAGAATTTCAAAATGGCCAGTTACAATACGACGACCACCAAGGAACCACAACTGTTTATGAATGAATTTTATGACAGATTTCAGTTTTAAAAATATTACAGTAATGCGAAATCATTCCTTAACACCGATTTTGAATTTGGAATTACAAATACTATATACATTGTCAATTTTATAATTATCCATAAAACTAAGGATAATGTTGTACATTGTAATTGTATTTATTATATTTACTTTGCGTTGAAAAAAAAACATGTAAAGTAGTATCATTAGTTAGTATGGAACCGTTTTTGTTTTTGATGAAAAACTTTTGATGTCAAGAATGATTTTTTTTAAAAAGACTTGTAATGTATATTCTAAGTCCATAGTTGTAGTAGTATCTAAGACGCATTATGTATATAAAAAGTTTCCCTTATGATAAAAGATTCAAAACTTCACATTCCACAAAAATACTAGCTTAGGTTTAAACAAATATACTTATTAAAATTAAGATTTCATGTAATAAAATAACTTAGTTTTTATGTAATATAATATCTGTTAAGGTATAACCAACAATATCTAATAATAAAGTTAAAGAAATTGAAATTAAAATGAGAAAAACCAAAAGTTTTATGTAATAAAACCTAGGAATTAAAAAATAAATAAATAAATATAGTATGATAAACTTTTCGTAACTTATTAATCTTGTTATATTATAAACAATCTTAGTGTTAATTTATAACTGCTAGTTGAATTATGCTCCAGATGCGTGTGGAGGGAAGAGTTTACAATTTATTAACTTAGTAATTGTTAACAATCCAGTCTTCGTTTTGCAATTACGTGCTTGTTGCAGTGCGAGAGACGCCGTTAAAAGAATAAAATTAAGTTTACTTCACTTTGTACTATAATAATAATAATAATTGCTATTTCATGGTTCAATATACTCTCTTAGTAGTACAGTGAATGTTTTTGATTAGAGTCAGAGCGAATCTACACACCATTTGCCGTTCCCGTTATGTCCAATACGACAGTATAGTAATAACGTACTACAGGAAAAGATGGGTTTATTATTGAACTATATAATAGAGAGATTAACAGTCTTTTTAAAGAGTTTCATAAGCTTTAATCGAAATTCATACATATATAAATAAAGTAAATTTAAATCCGTGAAGTTAGAAATCAGAAGTGGGCTATACTTTCTTTATTGTGATAAACATTTGGTTAAAGCAAAATGAAATTATTTATTATTAATTGCCTATACGATGTTGTTGAGGTCATTGAAATATAGAGTAGTGAAGGCTGTTGCAGATTACTGACTAAAAGAACAGAATCTTCTATTTTCGTCAAATAGCTACAGTGCCAGCGAAGCAAAGCACCTGTCTCACTTCCGACACTACGGGGGGTTGGTGGGATGGTATGATTATGAAATACCTCGCATATTGTACACGATTCGTTCACTACATTCTAGTCGTGTGGTTCAAAACACATTGTTAATTTTATTTTTAACTTATTATATAGATTAAAAATGCAGACAGAAATAAATAAATTATGATACTGAAAAAGGTTAAATTGATTAGAAATTAATTGTAATTTTCTGTCTTATAAGAAAAGTATCTCTAAAAAAAACGCAACCAGAGCGATTTAGCGAATTGAAATTAAAGTGTTCATTTAATTAAAAAAAAGTGGCCGTGATGTATTATGAAATTAAATGTAATCGTAGTTCTAGACAATTGACGTAGTTCTTGTAAATGACAGACAATGAAGGGAGACCATAATTTAAACAGCTTGTAAAGCCGATTGTGTCCTGTGTTTTGCGGATATTATATTATTTCCTTTTTCCGGTAAGTCTTTATAATTTTTGCTTCTTCTCTCGTAATATCAAAAAAGGGAGAATTTCTGCTCTTATAGTTATCCTCTTAAAATATTACGATTGGTTGTTTGTAAAGGGGTGGGTGGGTGGTCACGGGGTGGTAAGAGGAAATCAATGTGCCATTGATTTAAATAATATATATTAATAACATCACCATAAAAGTTACATTTCTTGGTAATGGTATCGCCATTTGCAATATTAATAACTTGTGTCCAATATTATCAACATGTCACCAATAATAAATTGTTAGGATGATATTTTGTAACTTAGATCCAAATGAATAATACTTTATTATAGCAAAGGTTGCTCGATATGAGCTTGAACATTTTTTTGTAACTGCATATATAACAACTACAATAAATTCAGAGATGAGACCGAAATTCTAAACAAGATTTATTATTCTTCTTTGTTTTCGAAACAACTAAATACATCTTCAAAATGCGGAAAATGTACTAACATCTACCAAATCCTCTAAATAATCCACATAATTCAGTCGCCATCCACATTGGTTTTCGCGTTAATTTTTTTTTAAATATTTTACATTTATAGCGAGTCGTAAACTGGAAACTGCTTGAGGCTAACGCAAATCACTAGTTACCTACGTTACTAATTAGACCTTGCTCAGACCACACGGAAGTTAAATTTTTTATGGCTCCTCGCGACACACCTCCGACTGAAGCAAATAAATTTCCAAAGTGGGTTACACCTTCCTTAAATAAATTTTACATTTATTTACAATACTGCCGCGACTCACTGCTATTTAAAGGAAAGGAAAGGAAACAAAATTTTAATTACCGTTGTGTATTTTGGTCGAAAACAGAACACATCATTAGTTGTGCTGTTTTGTGCTAGTTTAAAAAGAAATATTTTTAAAATTTTATTTTGCTTTAATTTAAATTAATTTCCTACTTTGCAATATGAAATATTTCATGAATAAAATTTATTTTAGTTTTATATTATGCCGTGGAATTAAATAATAGCTAATATTTTAATAAAAGTTAATAGTTTACTACATTAACATATGAGAAAAAATCCGTGCCCGCAGGGGGACACGCGTGGGTAGACCTCGTGTGTAACTCATTTAAAATATAACTCACTACCTAAGAATAATACATGATGCCGTTGTTTACATCAAAAATTTTCAAGCAAAAAGCGATTTTAATTTTTTTTCTCGGAAAAGGTATCTTTTTTGGAAATACTTTTGGTACTTTAATTTAGAGTAAAAAATAACCTTTCTATTAAAAATATTTGCGAGGAGGGAATGTTTACCAGAAAAAAGTTGCCGTGGTTTTACCTACCTAAAATTTACAAGCTAAAAGTGGTTTTAATTTTTTTTCTCGGACACGGTACCTTTTACGGAAAAACTTTTGGTACCTAAATTTAGAGTAAAAAATAACCTTTCTATTAAAAATACTTGTGATGCAAGAATGTTTACCAGAAAAAAGTTATGATTTTTTTTCCAAAAATTTTCGGTTTTTTTACCCCCACCCCTAAGTTATTGAAGTTAGGTTTTCAATTTATCTACATTAGTTATAGGTATTTATCAAAGACATCATATAATATAAACGCGATTGATCTCCTTTGTATAGGGACAAAGTTATGGTCGAAAAACTGAAATCAGAAAAAGTGAGGCCCTAGCGCCAACTGTGACCGGATTTCTCTGGTTAACGAACTTGACCTTCATTTTTGGATGGTTGATTTTTGTGCAAAGTTTGAAAGCGATCCGAGCGAAACTGCGGCCGCTATCGTGCTGACAAAAGTCGAATCTGGACGCACGCACGCATATATATATATATATATATATATATAAACTTTTTAACCAATGGTCATTTCGGACTCAGGCGGTCATAAGAAGACCTCCTGTGAAGAAATTTTTTCAAAATTCGAAAGTAGGGGACAAATGAATGGGCAGACCGAATTCTTCGAGGTCTACCCAATATTATTATGTGTATCTCATAATATGGTAATTTAGGATTTAATATGGTAATATGGTAATTTGTCTGTTTCATGTACTTAACACACACCAAGTAGTATTTTACAAAAATATTTAATGTGTAAGTTAGGTCTCATCGCTAATGTATTATAGCATCAAAATATTTTAAGTTACATTTTTATATATTAAAATATAATAAATGGGATTACATTATTTAGGAAGTAATTTTTACTTAAAATATTTCCCGGGCTATCAACTTAACTTTAAGTTTATAGAATGTTGCCTCATACCAAACCAATTACATAATTTTTAGTAATGCTACAACTACAGGCTATTTAACGTTAAAAAAATTTTTTTAATATCAGAACACACTCAAGTCTCCATCGATATGATGTATGGAAGAGGATGTAAGAAATTAAGATATATTTCTATAACCCCAAATGCCGGATTATTTGGAATAAGTTCAGTTATCAAAGAGCAGGTTGATGATGTTAACAACTTTCTAATGGCCAGACCATTTACACATTTCCAATGAAATAAAAACATTATTATTAAATAAAATTATTTAAGATACTTTAAATTTTCTAAAGATTTTAATTAAATGAATGTGAAAAATAACGTTTTCCGACCTGCCAGCATTGATGAATCGAAAGTTTTATATTCTTCTTCAAAAACTTTTTGTCCACACTCGTCGTTTTAATAATATCCAGATAGCATAACTAGCTCATTATTCTAGTTTTAAATAATTTAACAGATTATAAGGCTAATAAGGTAGTTTGATACGTAACTTGATTTTTTGGCGGTATGTGCTAAAAAAGTATATACGTTTTTTATTGTGCCGTTCTATTATTGTTTATTATTATTTATAATAAGTGCATTATGTATATGTAAGTAACAAATGATATAAATTTTTCCTGTACCTGCCAGAACTGTCTCCTACAATAATATTCACTTAAACACTGAGTAATACAAATCCTCTGCTTAACTTTCACAAGTAACTTATAAAGAAGAACACTTTTTGTTATCACCTGGCATTATGGAAGCAATTAAGGATTCCATTCATGAGCTAACTCAGCACTTCAATGTAAGAATGGCTGAGTTTCAACAAAATTTTAATTCTTCAATACCGGCAACCAGTCCAAATTCTCATATAATAGCACAGTTTAGTACCTTCAGAACCTTTGTATTAGCTGCCCTTGAAAGCTTACTGCAAGTTCAGATGCTATCCAAACAGTATGATAGTTTTGAAATGAGAAGCAAAAAGAAAATTCTGCTGATACATGGTATTGCTGAAGACAAGGGAGAAAATGTTTCTGCTGCTGTATTGAGAATTTTGCCCCACCATCTCAATATACCTGACCTTTGCTTGGAAGATATAAGCCTCTGCAACCGTCTGGGTAAAAATGTTGCAAAGAAACCGAGACCAATTCTTATTAAATTAAAAAATCTGCTGCTTAATAACAAAGTATGGTTCTCCAAAACGAATTTTAAAAGTACAGGAATCACACCTTCTGAATTTTTGACCAAGCCCAGGCATGGGACGTTTGTTGCAGCTAGAGAACGATTCGGTATCTCGAGGTGTTGTACCAAAAATGGCTATATTGCTGTGGCTGGATCTGACGGTAAGCAGCACAGCATAACATCAACTTCGGTAATCTCTTTAGTGATAGTGTGAATCAAACTGTAACGTCTGTTCCTCCCGGTATTACAAATGAGTTGAAGGCAAAACATTCTCAGGCCACTCGGTCGAAAAGGATAGTTAAGAAATAGTTTTTGTAATTAGTTTAGTTACTTTTCAATTACTTTATTTGTTTTACGTTTTCTTTCCTTTGTTATTTTTCTTTTTTTTATCCTTTTTAGTGACAATGCAGTACAATATGTATCTTGTAAGTTATTTCATATTTTCTTGTTTATCTTTTTATAAGAACTATCATTTGTTCACGAGTATATTAGAATGACGTTGTTGCATCATTCTTTTAGGAATTCAATGTTCACTTTATTTTTAATGTTCGATGGAAGGTAGTATTTTCACTTGTTGTATACATAATTATTTAGACAGGGCTATTTCTTTGCTAAGAACTTAAGAGAATTGTGATTTATTATTATTTTTTATGGTGTTTATGATGTTAAAAACTTTATCTTGTACTTTTAATGCCCACTTAGCTGGCGGGTTAATGTAATGCTAGACACGTACTTAAATTTAAATTCAATCATTATAATTATTCTATTTATATATTTTTTTTGTTTTCTGTAATTAATAGCGGTTTATACATAGATCATACATACATACATTATACATATATCTTATATTATTTATTAATTTATATTATTGTGTTTATATTGGTATATTATCAACGTATTTATATAATTATTTAATGTTATATTATGTCGTCAAGTGACAGTGATGGTAGTGACCATTTTTTATCATGTGTTGAATCGTCCGGAAGCAGTAATAGTTTTTATTTTTTTTATTTATGTGCCTACCGAAATGACTCCACTCTGCCTGATGTTAAGAAGTCAGTGGGGTCCAAAAATAGATGCCACCAATCAGTCAAACAAAAAACAATGACGAATAGTGGCCTCCACTATAGCGGCCTTATGAGATGCTTTTTCACGCCCCGCTTAAAAGACCCAAGATCGTAGTAGGAAGAAAACACATGCCGTAGTAGTGAATTCCACATTTTGATGGACCGACATAAATATGAACTGCTCAACCTTTTGGTTCGTGATGATACCGAATCCACCGTGAAGGGATGACACTTCTGTCCTGCACGTGTTGTTCTGGATCGGAAAGGAGAGGATGGGATAAGTTGAAAAAGTTCGTCGGAGCACTCGCTATGTTGTAGGCGATAAAAGACTGCCATAGTGGCAACGTCTCTACGTAATTGGAGAGGCTCCAAAATCTCCATGGCCTCTGGACTTCCAATAATACGAACTGCTCGCCGCTGCAACCGGTCGAGAGTGTCAAGTAAGTACTGAACTGAGCCATCCCAAAGATGAGGACAGTACTCCACGCAAGAGCGATCCTATATAAAAGACACAGCTGCTCCGGCGTGAAGAACCGTCGCACCTTGTTCAACACTCAGAGTTTGCGAGAGGCTGTTTTAATGATGCTCTCTACGTAGGCCTTCTGGTTGAGGTTTCTGGCTGAGGTCTACGCTCAAAATGTTGAGGCTCTCCCGGAGCACTAACTGCGTGCCCCGAAACGAAGGAAGAGAAAGGAACGGAGACTTTTTGGCGGAAAACGCGCATACCTATGTTTTCTTATTATTGAACTCAACCAAATTCTCATGACCCACTAGTTTTCACAGAACAGCTGTCAACCCACTCAATGTTACTCTAAATTCGTGTTTCTTAGAATCTCTGAAAAATTTTAATGTTATTCACATAAACGCCCAAAGTATAGCTCATTATTCTGATAAACTTGCATGTTTTCAGTCTCCAAATATCTCCAAAAATCTCATCCGAAATGACCGCATTGGTAAGGGGAGGGGGGGTGGAGGAGTGACGATGTACTTACGCTCTCACATTTCTTTCACTATTTTTAGTTCGTCTACTCAGCCATCAGCCTACCCCTGATGCGAGCGAACATTTATTATTACGAGTAGAAGTGGATGTAACTTGTTGTAAAATCCTTCTTGATGTATTTTACTGTCCTCCCCCTATAGTAAATTACTTTGATTGTTTCGAAAGCTTGATCGAAAATTTAGTTCCATTATACAAGCACTCGCTGCAATACATCGTGTAGAGATGCACTGTGACGCCCAATCCCCAAGTCTATCGAAAACGGCAACACTGCAAGAACTTGGGTATTTCTTGAATCGGTAGGAGTTGGTAATTCACCCCATACATCTTCTATCAATATTGACATTGACCTTCTTAACAAATATTTTTCATCTTCGGAAGCAATTGACAACTATGATAAAGATTGCACACTTACTCCCTTCTCATCTCTTCCAACTCCTGATTTTCCGCCGTTCACATTCTGTCCTTTCACTAAATGTGATGTTAAGAAGAACGTGCTGTCCATTTCCTCGAATTCTATTGGGGCAGACAGCGTCAGCCGGAATATGGTCGTTCCTATCCTAGATGTTATTTAACCCATATTAACCCATACCCTAAATCATTCCAGCTCTATTAACTAGGGGCGCCAACAAACCCTCAATTTCGAATCGCTGCTCTCGCGAAATCTCGGGTGCCGTTTGCATATTGAGCAAAGCGAGCCCAGTGTATTCACTCATCGTTTCCACTTGACTTAAATGGGATATCAGTTTTTTGACATGATATCAAAAAAAAAAAATTTTTTTTGATATTTTTCAAAAATTTTTTTTTAAGAACCATCACCTAATGTGTGTCTTTTTGTATGCAAAGTTTCATAATTTTCCGTCAAGTAGTTTTTGAGCCAATTCGTGACAAAGAATGCAAAAAGTCTCCAGTAAAACGCTCCGCTCACTTCGTTCGCTTCGCTCAATAAATGTCCTGAAGCTTGGAAGTAGGCCCAAAAAACTCCTATTCTTAAAAAAGCCAAATCTATGTTCAGCGACTTTCGTCCTATCTCCATTCTACCCTTCCTCTCTAAAATCTTTAACAAATTAGTTTACGAACAGTTAAACCTATTCCTTAATAAAAATCTCCTTCTTAACCCCTTTCAATCCGGATTTCGTCCCGGTCATAGTACGGTTACTACGCTGGTTAAAGTCACTGATGACATACGGTTGGCAATGGATAATAAACAGTTGACAGTATTAACATTACTAGACTTTAGCAATGCCTTTAATACTCTTGATTATGATATTTTACTAGCTTTGCTGCGTTCTATTAACATATCTCCATCAGTGACAGACTGGTTTCGGAGTTACCTCATTGGCCGTCGATAGCGCACTCGGAATGGTACACCATCTCATCCTGGTGTGATGTTTCGGCAGGAGTACCCCAAGGCAGCGTGTTATCTCCTCTACTATTCGCAATTTTCATTAATTCTATCTCTGAGCATATCGCTTCTCTCTATCACATCTATGCAGATGATATACAAATATATCGCCACTCACACCTCGTAAATCTATCTTCCGTTATTTCACTAATGAATAAGGACCTGAGCGTTATTTATAAATGGAGTAGGCAGTACGGCTTGAAAATTAATCCCGCAAAATCTCAGGCAATCATTATTGGTAGCCCACGAATGATTGCAAGGATTGATTGGCAAAACGTACTTCCTATTGTATACAATAATGTTAGAAGATCATATTGCTCAAATATTAAAAATGATGGCATGTATTTGGATCAGAACTTATCTTGGAATACACATCAAAGGATACAGTAAAAAAACGTTTGCGGCCATGAGTGCTGTAATAAGATTTAGGTATTTTCTTCCAATTCCTACCAAAATTATGTTAACCCATTCCCTTCTTCTCTCTATTTTAGATTATGCTGATGCAAGTTATCTTAATTTAACCGAAGACCATTTAAATAAGCTTGAGCGACTCCAGAACAATGCTATACGGTTTATATATGGTTTACGCAAATATAACCATATTTCCGAATTTTGACAAAAACTCAAGTGGCTCGCTATACGCTATCGCCGGAATTTACAAGTTCTTTCTCTCCTGTATTGTGTACTATTCCACCCAAACACTCCTAAATACTTGAAGGAAAACTTTAAGTTTTTAGGAGCACCATCTGAAGTACGATCATCACAGTCTTTACATATCAGAATGCCTGTACATAGCACCAAATTCTATAAACAGTCTTTTACGGTACATCACATTAAATTGTGGAATGACTTACCACTTAATATTCGGAAATCAAAATCATTATTACTATTTAAAAAATCTGTTAAAGACTACTTTCTATCCAAAGATATCTAGGACGACAATTATCTTGTATGTATATTATAGATATTGTTTAGTTACCTTAATATATATTGTTTTTATATTTATTTATGTAACATGTCTATGTATTGGAGTGTAGTTATTTTTAAGTAGGTTTATTTATTTTTGTACATTTACGCCCCCCACTGCTTCATTGAGTCATAAGGGTATTTCAACATTAATATTACCATCAAGGCGGTCATATCGCGTATAGGGGATACGCGATATGACCGCCTTGGTTATCTCCATCGTTTTCTATTTTTTTTTTGTAATTTTTTTTACTTGTTTTTATGATATGTATGGTGTGCAATAAAGAATATAAAAAAAATATATATATTTATACATACTTCTATAGACATGGTATAAGTAACTTAAAGGGTTAGTCTAATTCTCTTTTAGTTGTAAGTCAGTTTAAAACTAAATTTATACAAAGAACATACTTCTACTCTTCAAAACCCTATCTTGATAAGCAACAATCCTTAAGTAATAAAACAACTTTTAGTTGAAAATAGTATGTTTTCATTTATTTTCACTTCAACTGAAATATAACTCGTGTGGTTCAATGATAGAACTATAGTACTGATTATGTTGATGAACTAACTTTACTTACTAACTTACTTACGTCATCTCAAATTTTAATAATTCAAATGATCTTTAAATTGAATATTGTTTAAAAAACAGATTTATTTTTACTAATCTGAGAAATATTATAGTGTACATGTTATGATATTAGAAATATTGTAATACGCATGAAATTTCTGAAAAAAAATAGCAATCCCATATTATCAAATCTGTGCTTTTCAGATAATCTAATACTTAAATTATTTATTTATCAACAGCCACTTTTTATGATATAGGTATTACTGAATTAAACACTATAAAGTCATATAATTATTTGCATGAAATTATCCTGCAGTTCTTGGGCTTTCCACCTGTAAAACACTTGATCCTATTGAGAGTCTGCTGCATCACGCCGCACCGGGTTGTATACTCGTATCGTGTAAGTTTTTAATATTTCAAAAGAATATTTAAATACATATAGATAGAATATTTTGTGTGAAAAGAGCGTTTCTTTATTGGGGTAAAATGTGATGAACGTAATTTTGAAAAAAAAAATTGTTTATATTGACAAAATAGGTGGTTTTTTATATTATAATTAGTATTCCTGGACTGGTGGGCGGTAAAGGTGAATAATTATAGACAAAGCTATAAAAGCGAGTATTAATTATTTTTATACTAGAAAATTAATACACAGTAATTATTTTATAACATTATTACTACTACTACTATTTTATATATTAATGATCAAGTCTTAAAAAACGAAGTTTGAAATACTATTAATGTATGTGAGATACGTCTAAACAATTCAACATTCATTCATTTATTCAGGTAGTAATTCTCACAGAAAAAAAATATATATTCCTTTAGCCGTGGCACCCAGACCCAGACCGGTCATAAGTTTTCACATCTACACCGAGTTTGATTAAGATACCAACTTCAGATAAATATCCTGCTTTCATGAAAACTTTGACATGAAACTTGTGATATTGCTGAAGAGATAAGACAAAACTTAAAAAAGGAAAGTATAGTTTTAATAATTTAATAGTTTTTGTTAATAAATTGATGTTCATTCTGTATTTTATCAAAAGTTTCAAAACATGTAAGTGTAAACTGTAAAGGATGGACCTTTTAAATAGTTTATTTAATGTATAGTATAAGTGAACAATTATTTTAAGACCAAAACGTTATTTCTTTTTGCTTTATCTGTGTTTGTTCTTATATATACCGAATTAATAATGACAAAGATTATATTCTTCAAAAGATATGCTATAAATTTATATGTTATATAAATATTTGTTTTATTGCAATACATGAACATTTGTGTACATTTATTGATATCTGGTATAATAATTAATCATTATTAAATTAGTCTGTTAACTCTTTAAAACAAAACATTTTAACATTTTGTAATAAAGTGTGAAAAATACCGTCTACTCGTCTACTTGTCTCATGGATAGATCGGAAGTCTCGAGTCCAACTACAAAATTATTGCTTAAGAGTTTCTTTTCTAAACTGAAGTCGTTACTTCAAGATATCCAGCTGACATCTTTACCAGTATAAAACTTCTTTTGACTGTCCTAAATAGAATTTCAGGAAATGACATGTTTTGCAGAATTTTATAAGGAAACGGCTCATTTTACCCAATCAAGTAGTTTGTTTGAACTTGTCTATAAACATAATAAAATATGTTGAGACTATTTAATTTGAAAACATTTAAAAATGCATCGACAGGAAGAGGATTGAAACGTCTAGGAAACAAACCTGTTTTCCTATTTGTAACGAAATCAAATGAAAATTATATATTACATTATTTAATAACAAAAAAAAATTAAAAGACTGATGCGTTAAAATTCTTACAATAATCAAAACGACCAGTCACTGCAAGCAGCACCCGTTCACGAGCATAACGCAAGGGCAACGCATATATATTACATATCAGGGAGGTAGGAGGAGGTAGTTTTGATTTATTACAGTAATTAATAAGTTCAATGAGCCAACCAATAAAATAAATAATGAACAATTTGATATAATTATATATACAAAAAAAATGGGTTTTTACTAATATATATAAATATAATTGTCATTTAATATATTTACGAATTTGGTCGGTTTTAGTATTAGTTTTATTGCAAGACATGAATATGCATATTTTTATTGTAAATGAATATCAGCTACAATGAAGACTGAATGATAATATTTTACAATATTTCACGGTTAGTCTGTGCACAATAGTGAGAGAGATAGAGGTTGCAACATTTCGGACCTTTTGTATTATTTGACAGTTGGATGGTCAATTTAGTTCTAATAAATGTCCTGGATTCCGGAACGTTATCCAGATTTCAAGATAATCTAAAATATATTTAAGTTGATGATAGATTCTGAAACTAGAAAACAACGAAAATGGTATAATCAATTTATAAAATGTCAATAAAATATAACTATGGACGTCAACAGATTTGCCGTTTGCATATTGAGCCAAGTGAGACCAGTGTAATGACTCATCTTTTTTTGAAGATTATTCCTCAACGACACGGTATTTTTTATTTTTATTTTATTTAAATATTTTTTTTAAACCATCGCCTAATATGTGTCTTTTTGATTGCAAAATTTCATAATTTTCCGTCAAGTGTTTTTCGAGCCTATTCGTGAAAAAGAATGTGAAAAAGTCTTCAGTAGAGCGCTCCACCCGCTTCGCTGAATAAATATACCTTAAAAGCTGAGAAATATTTTATTCAAATAACTTGTATTATTATCATAATCACGTATTTTCGCCGGACACATAAGGAATCGGCCTCGTCTGACTTTAAAATAACGATTACAGTTTTTATTGTTCGAGGAACATTATGGATAGTCCATAATGTTTACTATCATCCAACATTAGACTTTTTGTAGAATTTTATCCATGGTGTGTTGGTACATATCTCATACTTTATTTATATAATAATGATAAAATGTCTGCTATTTATAAAAAATATGAAACATGTGCATTCCCTCACCATCACAGTAAGTCTTCAGAAGATAAACGCCAGTCAATAACTACTTAAGTAACTTCGAAGTAATGTACTAGTTAGATAGTTGTACCTGCATTTCCTCGGCTATATTGAACTTTTTGTTTCAAAATAAAACAAGCTTACAAACTCGTCTTTTACAAGAAGTTTACTATTGAGATATACTTTATATGTTAACTACTTTAACAAGTAATTCATAGTTGATAAACTATTAGTTTTTAATGATGTTTTCAAATGTGTTTTTAGAATAGTGTAGGAATTTTTTTATGTATGTAGAATAAAAATAAAGTATAATATAAAGTACTTACATGTTTATGTTACAAATTTTAAAGTAAAAATTTTAAAAGGAATGCCTCTCGTTCCCTTATAAGATAAGATAATTTAATAAATCATATGTATATTAATATTTAATGGTTTAAGAAGCCTGCATAATAATAATGGTGACTAAACTAAATTTGTATATAATGTATAACATTTGAAAACAATAAATAAATAAGATACTGTACAAAATCTTTTGTCGTAAATAAAAGATAAGAATAATTACAGGGTTAGGTCACGAAGGGTAACTTTATATAATAATTAAATTATTCAATTAAATCTATATCTTTATAAAGAAAAATATCATAAATGAAAAATTATCACGTTCCGTAATTCTTATGATATCGATAAGATTGCGATTTCGTTATCGCTAATATGCAGTGAATGAATTCTTACAATTGATCATTTATATAATATTATTTTGTATAAAAAGTATTGATTTCATTTTAAAACTATACCAAAAATTACTAAGTTCTTTATGGAAATATTTTTCAATGAATTTCAACTTGTAGACAAATAAAGAACAGACAGATATTCGACACACAGACAGGTACAAACAGACATTCAGTTCTTAAATATATAAAATAAATTTTAAAACAGGTATAATATACTATAACTATGGCTGTAGTAATGCGGTGGTATACATACTCGTAGTTAAAGATAATTCCTATAATAAATAAATGTCCCCGTTATGTTGTAACATGCAAAAGTATAGAGTGCGGTTCATCATTTCACGCTTCTGCAAATACATTTTATTCTTTAACATTCGGGACAGGCGAATAAGATGACGGCTGAGAAATGGATATAATAGCTTTGAATTTCTAAGTGCGTGGTGAAGATCAATATTAAGCCGTAAGAACCATTATTTAAAATACTTTGAAATTTATGATCAGCAAACTTATAATGACGGCAATATTTTTTAGAAAATGTTAGTACATAATTTACGAGCAAGAATCCTGAGACGGGAAATAGGTTTTGTTTTGTTTTAAAAAAACCCGACAATCTCGGCTTCGATGTCTGAGGAGACAACTAAAGACTTTATTACTTTTTACAATTTGTTAATTAATACAATTTATGTAAATTATTTCACTAAAAAAAATATTAATGAATTATGTATTTGTATAAAGATATTGACAAATAAAGATCAAGAGATAATTGCCTAAACATAATTATTATTATGTTTTTAATATATCTATTTTTCCTCAAATCGTTTACAAGTCGATAGAATTGTTTTAAGTTTGAATACAACACATACATAATCTCACTTTTAAGGTTTTAAGGTGTTTAATAGGATGTGCACCTCTTATGTTTGAGAGGCTTTAAAATCATTCATCATGCAATTTCAAATAAAAAAAAACAATTTAACTTTTCCATTCACTTATATTCAGAACTAATTGTTTTATTATATATGACATTGTTTTTCCATTCTTAAAGACAGATGCGGTTGTAATCATTGTAGCTAAACACATATAAGGACAGTACACTTAGGTACAGTAAGGTACAGTAGATTAGGGTACAGTCGAAGTCAAAGTATTTTAATTTACATAGAGAAGTGCACTGAAACTGACAAACACTGCATTTATGAAAAGTTTGAGTGTTTTTTTAACATATGCGGGTGAAACTAATTAAGAAACTCATTAATTTTGATGTGTTTTAAAATGAAAGTGAAATGTATATACAGCCATTTAGAGGAAGTGTTTTCGATTAAAGCCGCAGGCAAAAGTTTAAGTATATACGAGTTGTAACTGGATTAATGGCTTTTCTAACTTAAACCTAAAATATCCTTGATACTAAAGAATAACATATATATATATATATTCATTTTAGTTTATTTAAAGTCCCACTTTAAATATCAACAATGAATAATATACGCTATGTAGCTATAGGAGCACAATAACGCAAGCAGGTACTCACACAAATGAATGTTTTGTATTATTTATTTATTCATACAAAAACCAACCAACCTTCACACACATGCGTATTTTCAACTTTTTACGTTGTTTAGTTGGGTTTTATTATTTCACAGTGAGGATGACGATCATAAAAGAGCAAATGTCAAAGGGCAAAGAACATTTTTCGAGTCAGTACTATAATACTACGTGATATAAAATATATTTATTATTTATTTCATTAATAAAAATACTCCACACTACCCTGAATATCTAAAAATACCTGTACTGAGATATCTATCTAGTGACTTTAAACGACCTTTTCACGAATCTTATTCTTATCTTTGGAGTTTTAATTAATTAGTTGTATATTCATTTAAATGTATATTCATAATACCATATAATCATAGTTTATGTAATTGCTTCATAAATTTTATATTTATACATACGTTTCGATATATATATATATATATAAATTTAAATACATTATGACGGTGTTGAGAAGAAGGGAGTGTGTACAGAGATAACGAGGAGAATATAGAAGGAAAATACATACTGCGCCGACCACGACTTTGTGAAAAGGGCAAGACGTATACACTAGCATTGTAGGATCTGAAAATTTAAATGAGTTATAAAGATTAAAAAAGATCATACATACATCATAATCTATAGTATGAAGCCCTTTAAATTCAATATTTTAATAGTTTTATATAATAAAATATTGAGTTAACAAGACAATCATTGAAAAAGGAAGGAAGAAACCCTTAATGTATATTATTTATGATTTAATAATATTACTCTATGCATCTATTATTAAATAATTATTTCTCAAATAATAAATATTAATTGATTATGATATACGTTCCGTAAAAGAAAGCTAAGTAAAATATTTGTCTAACAATTAGGAACATACTAGCATAATACATAAAAAAATATATAGTAATAACGCTCAATGTATTTCAACGACTTAAAGTTCTACTATTTACTTTTTCTTCTTATTAAGATTACTACTTCAAATATAACTTAAAATATTTTATGAACACTCCATGAAGTTATACAGTACTAAATTATCCTTAAATAATATTATTTAACTCTATTGATTAGTATATACGAGTATATATATAAATAAAACCTTTATAGTTACTGTCCAAATTTAATAAAACAAGGGTGTATATCTTAATAATGTGATTCCATCCCGTGAAAGAGGTGATGTTATTCTGAAAGCCATTTGTGTTTTATATCCAAGGTGTTAGCTCCTTTTATGAGCACAATAAATGCATTGCCTGCTGTTCTCTTCCCACGTGAGCTGAGATCTCACATATCATTACATTACTTAGGTACGTTAGTAGGTGGTAGGTATTTACAAAATTCTTTGCGAAATAGAAACGGTTAATCTTCTAAAAGAAGACACAGTCTATCTGAATTTGGAGCCTGTTGTCATTTATAGTTTAATGCAAAAAAAAAGTTCCATATAAAAAATAGAAAGAAAGGATGCAATAAAATAGATACAGTAAGAGAAAAGAGAGGTTCAGACGTCCGTCCGTCTTTAGTAACTTCTCAGCAGTATAGGTGTGCACTAAGTTTGTACACTTTGCCATTGTCATATTTTTAAATCATATTAAAAATTGCTTAAGATGTAAAACATGTATACTGAGTGCTTGCTTTCAAGCAAAGTTTCGTTTTAGAGCCTACTTAAGTAATTTATATCAGAGAAAATTTATTTTAATTTTGTTTCAATTATAGTACTTGTTTTTTAAAAAAAAGCATTAAAAAATCCATTAAAACACTCGCTCCCCTCTCGTCGAGTAGGTACAATGATTTGATTACATATTTATTTAGAATTTCAATAAAAATATGCTTTATATATTCTTTTTAAATACAATTTCATTTAAATACAACAGTAAAGAAAAGAGCGATCTCATAATTTTTAGAAACTATATTATTGGTTATATAAACAATTTCTACAATTATACTAAACATGTTAATATTAATTTTAAAATATTGAGTTAAATAATGTTTGATAATTATGTCTTGGCTTCGTTATTCATTTATTGTATAAATAAAACAAAGGAGTTAAATGTTGATATTTTATCCTAGTATAATGAAGTTATTATGAACGCAGTAATTTTTTTCTAAATAATTTTACAATAAGTTTTCTATTAGACCAAGTTCTCATTACAGTTAATGAAGTATAGAAAAGCAGTGCTGTAAAATTATGTATAGGATTTTGTTTTATTCTATTATATAAATTATGCTTTTAAATTGCTTCAAATAACGCTTCTCTAAGTGTCACTTAAATCGAAAATGTCGCTGAGTGTGGTTATAAAATTTTACGAGAACATAAATATAACATTTTGTTGAACCGAAAACACCATACAATTTATGTTATAAAGCCATTTATTGTAAGGTAATAGTTTAATCCTTAGTAATTTAATAACTATGAATATTGTAATATTCATAATTATTATTATTATTTTAAGAGTGCATAACAATCAGATTGTTTAACAAACTCCTTTAACAATTAAGTTATTAGTTCTTAACGAGCACAGTTAGGTTTTATCAACCAGAAATCATCTCTATCGAAAACGGATAAAAGAAAATGTGAATGATCTAATATTGATGATTGATCACTTTTTTAAATAAAACAAAAACAAAACAGTAAGCTAGTTTTAAAATTCTAGTAGTATATTTATTGATTTTGTATTATTACAACTTACAAAATTTTATTATAAATATTTAGATGTAAGTTTTCTAAATAATATATAAAATGAAACATCACAAACAGAAATATTTATTTAATATTTAAATCCTAGTCTAGTGTGTAATTAACTATATATTTTCCAGTAAAATGTCTACAATGCGTATTATTACTAAGAAGGTAGTTATAATATTTCAAAGTTACTAATTTGATTGCTTTGGGGAGCATCCGACATCAAACTATTTATGGCAAGGATGATTTTTACCAATAAAATGAAATAGTATTGGCCTTATGCCAAATATTTTAGCATGCCCTAGACGTTAAAATTATTTAATCTAGAATTATGTAATCTTTCTTATGTAACAATGCTGATCGATATTTTCAAAATTGCTATTGGTGTTAAGTAATTTCGCATGCAAGAGATTTATATCAGTTCACTAAATCTGTTAACCCACTTTAAAGATATTTAGCATATTTAGCAACAAACACTGATATTGAGAACCAAATGACGAAATGTGGAGTATTTTATAAATATTTATACTTACTAAACGAATAAGGGCGCTTTGTTATGTAACATGACTTGTCATAAGCGTTATTACAAAAATAATAAAAAAAAACTTTCTTATTTTATAGAAAAATAAGCAAGAACCTGTTCTTTTGAATATTACCATCCTTTACAAAAGTGATTTTAGAAAAATTTCAAATAATTTATTATTTATGTTAGAACTGTGAAATAGTTTTTTTCCTAAGGTGTGTTATTCAGATGCTAGTAACAAATATTGTAGTGTCTGGAGGGCTTTATTTAATTCTATAAACATGGTTCATAGTTAGTCTTGAAATGCCAAACGTTATACAACCACTCCTTCAGAATAATTTAATCTAAACCGTACCTAATCTAAATAAGTTATAGTGTTTTTGCGGAAAAATAAGATAATCTAGATCAAATCTTTATCAAGCTTAAAGGAAATTACCTTCAAAAGACTAAGAACTGTTAAATAATAATAATAAAATTAAAATCATAAAAATAGCAGTTTAGTCTATAACATATGAATATATCACATGCTCGGTAGGTCTCTACGCAGTAGCGTTAGATCTATGATATAATGGTAAGAGAAACTGCAGTCTAATAAGTCGAGCTAAGAGTATGAAAATTGTTTAGTAATTGAATTTCAAGTGCTGCTTGGTACAATAGTTTTCGTCTAACTAGTCTTTTAACTATTGGCAAGGTTATATTTTAACTCTAAGTATTTGGCACGGTAGAGGAATGAGTTAACAACAAGACATATTTATTTTACAAAATATTACAACCAAAGTCTCAAGTCTTGTTAGTTCCCTTTTAATTGGAATTCTACTTATTGCACGGACTAACGCGCCTTACTTTAGTTCCGAATTCTTGAGAAACTACAACTTTAACTGTGTAATTTTCTATTTTCCAATTTTTGGGTTAACAAGAACGAACTAAAGTTACAAACTTTACCTAAAATAATATATTGTATATTAAATGCACATAACTTGTAAAACATTTTTTTCTTATAACGGTTACTTTAGTTATCGTTAGGTTAAGATAAAATATTTTATCAGAAAATTATGAACGAAATGGTCATCAATTTAATCTAATCTAATGTATTAAAGTAAATAAACTGTTTTGTTTTCCGTTTATTGAAATAATTAAAACAACTTTCTCCTTAAACTATAAATTTCAATATCCTTATGTCGATAAGCTCATTAATTATTATTTTCGAATAATGATGTCATAAATCAAAGGAGATTAAACAAGTCCTGTCGTCGACAGGTGCGGCGGGATGCGATGCGATGATTTGTTATGGTTGAAATTAAGATATATTATGATGGTATTACCTTTATATCTGTAATCTATTCAATATATTTTTTTTTAATAATTTCTTAAGTGTAGTTTGGGATATTATTGCTCGACAGGTTTGTTGTAGATAGATCGTTTAAAGAATACTTCCATACCTTGTGAACTGCATTAAAATAATGGCAGGCATAAATAATAAATTACTTCTGGACCCATCCCCATAATAGCTGTTTTAGAGCTGATGCAAATAATATAAACACAATAATAAAATCTGAATTAAGAAACTAAATAAATATTAAATACGTATTTAGAATTTGGAATTAAGATAATTACAGATTCGATGTATCGATGTATGAACCTATATTAATAAATTATAATTTCAATTTGTGTTTATATTTTATTTTTGTATTTTAAATACAAATACACCCAAATATTAACAGCAAATGTATAATATTATTTTCTAAGAAATCTGAGGATAAGAATATTATACTTCGACTTGTCGTTTATGTCAATTGGAGTAGGTACTATTTGGCCCAATATAATAAATATTAATTATAAAAAAGAGAATACCAATAAAGTTTTAATACCAAAATAACTAAACAATAAATATAATGAATGGCAGGTACTAGCGAAGATGTCACGGTGAGAATGAAGAAGAACGTGCTCAGGTGGTTTGGGCACGTCGAACGAATGAGTGATGAAAGAATGGTAAAAAAGATTTATATGGGAAAAGTGAGCGGTAAGAGAGACAGGGGGAGGCCTCGAGTGACCTTCGAAAACACAGTAGCTACGATACTGGAGGAAGGTCACGTAAAAAGCAAGAGGACCCCCCGGAGGGCATGTATGAAGAGGTTGATGTCTGTGGCCGAGGCGAAAGAGGTATGCAGAGACCGTAGCGTTTGGCGCTCCGTCGTCTCTGGCTACCCCGCAAGGGATATGGCGTGAAGGTAAATAAATAAATAAATAAATAAATAAATAAATATAAACAATACTTAAAACTATATTATTAAATTTATATTTTTTTATTCATAACATAATATTAAGTAACAACTCTTTCCTCTAATGTGACCATTATACATATTAATTGGGCTCCACATAAGACTTAGAAAAATTAACTCTTGCTTTTTACAATTGCACGTTCCAAATAATGTTATATAATATAAAAAAAACTACAATTTATTTATAATATAAATTAGGAAATTAATTTATATATAATGATTATGAAGTAAATATCGATTTGAAGGTAATATTTCAAACAAAAAACGTTTAAGCAAAATATAAGAAATGTTAAGTCAACATTTCGTTTACGTGTTGTTTTAAAGTATATTGTTTATAATATGTTGTTAATGGTAATAATGGTAAGTGTTTACACAAATACACTTGTTTAAACATATTGTGTAAAAATATATTTCATATACTTGATAGAATATTGCAGTATGTTTAGTATTCTTCTGTACCTTATAGAAAACTTACAGAATTTTTTTATTAATACTGTTCGTGTTTTTGATAATAGTATTATATAAATAAATTTGTATTTTTCAAGGTATGTCAGTGTTCAACATCTATCTAAAATGTCTCTTTTTCTTAGTAAAATTCATATTAAACTTTTCTACTTTTTATTGATAAAAGAAAACTAAATTCAAAGAATCCACTAAATATTCCAATATGAAAAAGTATTACAGTTTGATATCAAATAACTGTGATCTAGTCAAACACAATACGTGCATACAATGCAACGGTCTTGGGAACGTTGGATTCTAAAAAACAAATAAGCGAATAGTGTTACTACACTACGTAGAACATCAAACTAAATATAAGTAGGTTCTTAATTGTTAGAAATGGTAATAATTATTTTAGTAATATTAAACAAAACAACTGAATGTTTTTGGAAACGAGCATTATTAAATGACAAAGTTTAGATATAATCTAAATATATCACTATGACATCGTAGGCAGCATCTGTTTAGATGCAGCCTACGTTGTCATAGTTGTTGATGATGTGTATCTAAAACGAATGATAGCTACTTTTATATATATAGATATAAGAAAAATACTGAATCTAAATAATAATATGATATTTCGAGGAATTCAAAACGTCTCCTTAACCTCTAATTACCAAAATGTCAATGCCTATTAAAGCCTTTTGAATTACCTTTCAATAGATAATTAATCAACCTAACCACAGACAAACATTACAAAAATTTGAATGAAATTTCTACATAGCAATATATAGCATAGCATCAAACAATTTATTTAACTAAGTGTTATTTTATTTTTTATTTTTAATATAAAACGACACAGGACTAAAACATTTTCATATCATATCATACCATAAATACATGTAACCTGTAGTTATAGTTATATAACAACCTATTAAACAATAATGAATAAAAATGTACCGCCATTCTCGTTTAAGAATAACAATTACAAAGAAACAGATTTGACGTCCACTAGCGCTTTGTAGCAGTGGTGCGGCGCCACTCAAGACTACTCAAGAGGCGGATTCATTGTGATTACGGCCGCCAAGCGCTAACTGGGAATAGTAGCGCAATTTACTTGCATCAAGAACAGGCAATTTACTGTCGTAGTTGACTTTTGTGTTTAGAGTCTTTTGTGTTTTATTCTATGAAAACAATTGGTTTGAATATTAAAATACTCCTGATTAATAATTTTATAATTATAATATTTAAAGCTCCGTATTTATTTTGATGGATCCATCTCCACCTTTATCCATTCATATTACATACTTTAAAATTATATATAACACCCTTGTATCGCGTTAAGTATTAATAATGTCCAAAATATTAATGTTTTTTTTGAGATGATGATTGGGATAAAATAATAAAATATATAAAATTTGCAATATTTAAAACATTCGATCAAGTAAAATTTTACTTTAAATAGCGGTGACATACAACAGGTTTATACTTAAAATCGAACCGAACGAAGGTAATATTTCTACTCCAATGTTACTAATGTATTGAAACATTTCCTTGACAGCTCTATCTTATCAAATAAATATAAACTGTTGAGTTATGAGTAACTTCATGCGTCACGCTTAACTCATTTACAACCTTATGTCAAGTACTCTAAACGCTATCAGGTAGCTAGGTAATTAGGCTTGAATAATGTTAATCGTGATGAGAAAACCTCAATCGGTTATTGTAGCTTATAAGCTTATTGTAGCTTGTTTGTATAAATCACAGCGACTTTATTTGAGTATTAATAAATTCTTTAATAATATAATTATGAGTTATGTGTGTTACTTTTTCTTACCCGTATTGTACACTAAAAATACACTAAAATCAAAAAAAAAAATCAAAATGAATGAAATGAAAATAAAAAATTAAAAAAAGGAAAAAAAATTTTGAAATAACATTTGTTATAAAATGTTAAATATTAACAAAAATTACATTTTTTTTATTTTTAATATGTGACTTTATAATACTAAATTTTAAACAAAAACTAAATAACACATCATAGATATTTAACATTACATAAGTTTTTTTTATTATTTTACTAAAAAGTAGTACAAGGTCAACTTCGCATGTGGTATCTTCCAATATCAAGATATCGACGATCTTTGATCTTTTAAAGTGTCCATGTCATATCGGGCCGGAAATAAACATTTCGATAATTCTTGGCAGAAAGTTTCCGTAGAGCCGCACTAATAAAGAGTGCCATGTTTCCAGGAAATAGAAAAATTATGTTGTAGGCAGAGGCATGCAGTGCGACAATGAATAATGAATGATGAATTATCGGCAGGGCTCAAATCAAATAGCACTAAAATACTGTACTGTCCCTGATAAATGCGGTAGAGGACGCATAAGCGTGCGACGTTCTCACTCAACGTCAAGGAATCTAATCGTGTTCGATGAAATGAATCTGAATGGTGTTTATTATTATTGAAAAATAACTATTATTGTAAAATAACTTTCTGTGCCACAATAAACACAGGGTCTTCACTACAAAAGATGTCACGAAAAAAATGTGCGTGTATTTATTAAGTGAGTTTATTGACTACCATATGTAATATTAATGAATTGACTCTATATCTTAATAGGTCTATATTATAGCGGCTTTCACACAATAGAATAGAAATGTTTTTAAAAATCAAGTTTGTATATAAATTGTAAATAAAATCTAACAAAAAGTACCATTGTTATATAAGTTGAAATGTTTCTGAATGTTTATAAATACACACACCTACAGCGGTGTAGATGACTATGGAGTGTGGAGTCATTGTGTTTATCTTCTTCAAATGTTACTCCGTGTTGTCCGTCGATGAGGTACTCTGCGTAAAGTTATATAGTTGAAGTTAGTTATAATTTTTGAGTATTAATGTATGTATGTAAAACGCATTGTGATATGGTTCTGTATATTTTATTAATTTAATGTTTTTCTATCGAAGTATTTAAAAAATATTAACTCTTTGTGCTCATTCTCTGTATATACTTTATGTATGCCAAATCTCATACCTCGCGTATCCGCGTTCTTTTCGTCAAACATGTAATAGATATTATATTTTTACTTACATTATAACAATGTGTAAAAACCAATGAAATTAAATTATAAATATCATTAACGATGTTATAGATGTATAAATACTACATATTCAAAATACAATAAATTATGGATAATATTTGATAATTTTATACAATTAAATTAAATGTAATAATTTATAACTAGGAGCGCCAAAAGACCCTCAATTTTGACTCGCTGCACTCCCGAAATCTCGGGTGCCGCTTGCATATTGAGCGAAGCGAGCGCAGTGTAATGACTCAACGTTTCCCATTGACTTCAATGGGATATCAGTTTTTTTGACGATTATTCCTCAACGACATGACATTTTTCATTTATTTTAAACCATCACCTAATGTCAGTCTTTTTGACTGCAAAAATTTCATAATTTTCCGTCAAGTAATTTTCGGGCCTACTCGTAATCAAGAATGTGAAAAAGTCTCCAGTAGAGCGCTCCGCTTGCTTCGCTCAATTAAGTAATATAATGTTTTAGAAAAAATGATAGAAGCCCGCGATTCATTAACATAATTATTTTAATATTTTTACAAACTGGACTCAAAAAATTTAAACTTTGTCTACTTTGAGATTTGTGAATGTCTCGTGCATGCACCTGTCACTGTGAAATGATTTTGTTTAACCCAAAAGCGTTCCCCACTCTTTGATGCTTTTTGTCCTTTTCTGTCAGAAACTTAAGGTATTCAGCAACAATATAATATTTTTATTCTTGAACTAAGATTGCTAATAGACATTTATTATATATTATAAAACTTTATCCAGAAAAGAAATTACCTTTCACACCGACTTTTAAAGAATTTTGTAAACTCAATTTCAAGTTATAGCTTTAATTTTAATAAAAATAGCATGGTATTTATCGTTATTTAAAAAATAACATAAATTTTAATGAGAAATTGGAAAACTAATACTACTTAATGAATATAATTGTTTTAGTGTTCAATACAAAATCCATGTAATTATTTGAATGAAATATCCAATTATTATTATTGGCATTTAGAGACAAATTAATTAAAAGGTTGAGTTTTTGAAATGTCGAAATTATGTTTGCGTTGATAGCGATTGAGTAAATGTACCACGAGACTTATTATACTGTAGCAAAATTATTTATAGAATTAATACAGAACATTATTCTCACCATTAATTTCACCGTTAATCAAAAACTACTTTAACCTGAAGAAAATTTAATCGAAACTTTATTATGCAATATGAGTAAAGTTATAAGTTTAATGTTGTTGAAGAATAGTATAATGTATAACGATAGAGACGGACATAACTAAAAATTATATATTCGAATAACTCCACAGAGACAAAGAACGATGTCTCACTAAAAAAAATGTTGGTCTTGTGTTCATTAATGAATAAAAATATTTGGGATATATGGAAGCTGAAATTGAATTGTAAACTAAATTAGATTATTATATATTTATTTCTTTAAGATAAATTACAGTGTCGTGCGTCTTCTTAATACCCTCTCCATCCCCACTTGTAACCACGACTTGTCACATTTACAATAAAAAAAACTCTTAACTATCACCATAAATACTCATATAAAATTTCAATTAATCAGCTTTTTAGAATAATTAATTCTTTGATATTATTTTTAATTTACGTTCATACGGATTAATCCTTAATACTTCTAAGACCAAAGGATGACCTAAATCGTTGTAAAACTTTAAGGACTGACCTCTATGTTAGTTATAAGCAAGTTGAAATATCCAAGCATTTTACGAATTTAAACATGGTAACTATTCGATTTCTATAGATTGAAGTTCAGCGGTACTTTAAATGTCGCTTATACTATGTAATTATAATAATTTTAAATTAGAATTGAAGTCCTTAGATATTTAAAATGATCTATAAACATGTTCCGCCACGTTAACTTTAATTAAATTAACACAAAAAACTAATATATAATAAAAAATCACGGTCAGCATTAATCCTGCTCTCTTCTGCATACCCTGTCCCGTAGGTTCATCTTCATATTCTATATTTATTTAAAATCTTTAGGTACGTGTATAAAATTTTAAGTAATACATATTTTTAATAGCGAGTTAATCACACGTAATAGGTAATAAATTATAATAAAAAACCAAGCATTAATTAAGAAGTGACAATTGACGATAAACGTGGACGCGCAGAAACTCGTTAGATAAAAATAACTAATAAGTTATTTTTCAAGTTAGGTTAGCACGAAGGGAGCTGTATTTCCTGAGCCGGAATATTCTGTTATTTTCATTCCCAAATTGTTAAACTTTTTACGCAAATGTATAAATATATGTTATTATACGAGTAGTATACTAACCACTCTTATTTGAAGCTGAAATAATAAGTTTTATTTTAGTATAGAATTATTAGTAATATGTGTATTACTGAATAAATATACTTAATAATACACATAATAAATATAATTATATAAAATTTCACTACATAAGTAATCATAACTTATAAAGAATATCACAGCGTTTGTTCTTTTCACGGCTAGACTAGACTATTTATCTGGGCAATTACTTAGTTAAGATTATCTACATATATATATATATATATATATATATATATATATATTATTATTTTATTTTCATTCCCAAATTGTTAAACTTTTTACGCAAATGTATAAATATATGTTATTATACGAGTAGTATACTAACCACTCTTATTTGAAGCTGAAATAATAAGTTTTATTTTAGTATAGAATTATTAGTAATATGTGTATTACTGAATAAATATACTTAATAATACACATAATAAATATAATTATATAAAATTTCACTACATAAGTAATCATAACTTATAAAGAATATCACAGCGTTTGTTCTTTTCACGGCTAGACTAGACTATTTATCTGGGCAATTACTTAGTTAAGATTATCTACATATATATATATATATATATATATATATATATATATATATATATATATATATATATATATATATAAGTTTACTTTCTAAGAACTTATAACGATATTATTTTAAATATGAATAGATTAATTCTATATATCTAAAACAAAAAAAAAAGTCTTATGAAATGTAAAATAACAGACCGTCTATCAATATAACAAATATCAATCGTTAACTTTATATAATTCCTAAATTATAAACTGCTGGTTTTTAATTTATTTTTTGATGTTTTCATTGTTATTGGTTCTATTTTATTTCTTTCTCTATTCATGATCATTTACTCTACGAATGTTGTACACTTAGTCCTATGAACATTTTTATTTTATTTTTGAAACTTATTTTTTAATAATTGTTCGTTGTATAATCCACCGTGTCTTATAGCCCGTTTAAACTATGTACAACACCCTTAATTTCGGGTGCTCTCAAACATTCTATCCTCTTGAGACTGACCCTTAAATAAAACTATTCTATGATATTTTAATATTGAATAAGCATAGTATTAAGATTAAAATAAGAATACAAAAATCTATCATAACTCTATGGACAAGTCACACAACTTTAAAATCTTTTAAATTAACGAACTCTTTATCTATTCTCAATAATCGACAATAAACAATTTGTATATATATATATATATATATATATATATATATATTGTTTTTGTACACGTGTCGTTCCAATGTTTAAATTTACTCTCTGAAAAACAAAATCTTTTACAGTTATAATGACTTATAATTGAAAAAGTTTTTGTTTTACTTACTGTTTCATAATTTTTACCATTTAAATAATAAATGGAAAGGAAAACTATATTTAGGTGGTGTAATTTGTATTAAGAATATTCCAACAAAATGTTTTACATTTCTATTAGATAGCTGACACTTCAAATTCGCCTCCCGAATCAATAAAATTATACATTTACTAATTGTATATTGTTCTTAAGATTTTTTATCTATACTTATAATAAATCTGTAGAGAGGTCAATTCTGTACATGAAATATATTTACAAAATAAGTAGCAGGGGGTGATTAGTGTTCGATACTGATGCCAAAAATGCAGTTAAAAAAATTTTTGTCTGTCTGTCTGTCTGTCTGTCTGTTTGTATGTTATTTATAGAAAAAAAAACTACTCGACGGATTTTAACGAAACTTAGTACAATTATTCTTTATACTCCTGGGCAGGTAATAGTATACTTTTCATCACACTACAATGAATAGGAGCAGAGCAGTGAAAGGAAATGTTGAGAAAATGGGAGAAGTTGCTTGATTTTTTAAGCTTCCGTCGCGTGTGCAGCATTAATGGTTAGAGCTACATAGAAACTATGTATAACGGAAATATTCTACATAAAAATACACGAAAAATATTCCAAGACAGCATATATCTACCTTTTATAGTTAACTCACAATAACACGCATAACTCTCGATAGCTTAGCAGTTCGGAGATTTCTTATTATATTTGTTTACTTTTACGTTTATAAAACCAATAATGCTCACCATCATTCCTAATTAAAAAAAAAATAAACATTAGCACCAATTCAATAAAAAAAGAATCATTGAAATCGGTATAGAAACACCAAACTTATACTTACTTACATGAAATACGCCAACAAGACATCGCGCGTGAATAGTGAATCAAGCTATAAGGATTATTTTTGCGTAACGGTTGCCGCGCTCGACGGGGCTCGCGGCGGCAGAGTATAAAAGGGGCGGGAGGCGAGCGCAAGCGTCATTCAATATTTGGCTGTTGATGCGTTCAGAGTGTTGAACTTTATTGACAGACAATAATTGTTATTTTATAAACCGTGCTTATCAGCGCGACTTTTTGTCTTTAAATAGTTTATTTTAATTTCTTTTGTTGTTATTTTCTAAATTAGTTTTAGTTTTGTTTAAATTCTTAACTATTAATAGTTCCTATTTTATTTCTTTTTAAGTAGATTTAGATTCGATTTTTAGATTAGATAATAGATAGATAGATTAGATTATTGTTAGATTTTTAGTTACTGATAGGTTAGTTTTGGGCATTTTATGTTTAGTTTTTTTTGTATTGAGTAGATAAAAGCGTAGGTAGGTACTTTTATTAATTATAGTATTCATAGGTATTTTTTATTTATTTTTAAGTGAAGTAGGTATAGGTAGATATTGCCTACTATCTACCTATACTGCACACGTGTTTTAGCTTTATTTTCATTTCTTTTTTTTTTGTACCTAAGTTGTAGGTAGGTAGGTACATATTTCTTAGTTTAATTCTATTAGAATATTAGGTATTTAAGTTTAAATAGGCACTTAGATTTATATTTTTTTATTATATAGCAGCTGTACTTAGAACATCTAAGGTTTTTTTTGTATTAGCATAGGTACTTTGATTAATTACAGTAGTTGTAGGTATTTCTTATTATTCATTTTTAAGTGAAGTAGGTAAGTGTAGATAGTATTGCACACGCATTAAGTATAGCTTTATTTTCATTTTTTATTCTTTTGTAATTTGTAGGTACCTACGTACATATTTATAATTCGATTAGAATATTATTTTAGTTTTAATAGGCACTTAGATTTATATTCTATTTATTATATACTTAGCTATAGTTAGGACCTCTGACGTAAGTTTTTTGTTGGGTAACTAAATAGAATTTAAGTTACCGTCGATTAAAAATAAAATAAACGATGCCACCTAAAAAACGACCATCTTTATCTCGAACTTCGAGTCAAGCTAGGAGAATGAGAATGACGCGTTCTCAAGAATCGGAAGAGGAAAGAGCACATCGGTTAAACTCTATGAGAGTTAGTGCCTCAACATCTCGAGCTAATGAAAGCTCTCCAGAAAGAGAGATGCGATTAGCAGCTGAAAGAGCGAGACGAGCTACAACACGGGCTTCTCAAAGCTCTTCTCAACGAGAGCTAAGGCGTTCCATTGACCGGGAACAACATGCGTTATCCCAAGAAGCTGAAACTGCTTTACAACGAGAATTGCGACTCACAGCTGACCGCGAACGGCATACATTATCTCGCGAGTCTGAAACCTTCACTGAGAGGGAATTACGGCTTACAGCTGACCGCGAACGTCATATTTTATCTCGCGAGTCCGAAACCTTCACTGAGAGGGAATTACGGCTTACAGCTGACCACGAACGTCATATTTTATCTCGCGAGTCCGAAACCTTCACTGAGAGGGAATTACGGCTTACAGCTGATCGCGAACGTCATATTTTGTCTCGAGAATCTGAAACTTTTACTCAATATCAAGACCGTTTGACAAATGATAGGGCGCACCATAACATGATTCGATCTCTTGAAGATGAACATGAGCATGAACAACGACTAGAGTCGGGACGCGATTATTACAATTCTTTGAGACAAGAACAATTGATTACTTTATCTAATGAAAGATTAAGAATTGAAAATATTCGGTCGCTTGAAACAGAAGAACAGCGAGAGGCCCGTCTTACTGCAGATAGATTTCGACATGGTCTTAATGACTTAGATATACACGTGGTAGATCAATCTACAAATTCGGTGGCGTGGTCCGATAAATATAAAAGTGGGTTTGCTTATAACCTCACAATTGATTACAGATCATCTTCTGAAATAGGCGATATGAACGTAGTATGTTCCTTTTGTAATGCTTCGAAGTGGAGGAAGGAGTCTGCTGGTTTCTGTTGTTCTGGAGGTAAAATAGATTTGCCTTCGTTCGAAGACCCACCGGAACCTTTAAAATCACTACTTTTAGGGGAACATTTGCAATCCAAACAGTTTTTAGATAATATTCGCACTTATAATAGTCCCTTTTGCCTGAAGAACAACCTAAATTTCTTCAAATATATTTTGTATCCGATTACAACGAACAGTCGAATATAAGAAATCAATATTTTCCGAATTTAAATACTGAACTCATTTCACAACTTCAGAACATGTTACATCAGGTTAATTCGTACGTATGCAGTTTTAAATCGGCATTAGAAGCCCTTTCTCAAGATGGTAATAACAATTATAAAATTGTTATAAATGCCGATAAGCGTCCAACTCAGGAACACCCTGGGCGTCATAACGTTCCATCCACGAATGAAGTTGCTGTAGTACTGGTCGACCAGGAATGTGATAGGCGTGATATCGTTATACGTTCCAGAGACAATCGTTTGCAACGTATTTTCGAAACCCACAGGGCTTACGACAGTTTGCAATATCCTATGATATACTGTCGAGGGGAAGATGGTTATAATTTCGCTGTATACCAAACCGATCCGCGCACAGGCGCACCTAATTATAATAAAAAGGTGTCATGCCTTCAATTTTATTGTTACCACCTGCAAGTGAGACGGAATAGATTGGTATACTTTCAACGTTTTCGTGGCTTATTTAATCAGTTTATTGTTGACATGTACGCAAAAATTGAAACCGAAAGATTAGTTTATATACGATCTAATCAAAGGCAGCTGCGCGCTGAAGAATACGTGCACCTTCGCGATGCCATGCAGCAAGATAACGATACTGTGAATATGGGTCGTTTAGTTATTTTACCCTCTTCTTTTACTGGTGGTCCACGCTACATGCATGAACGTACTCAAGACGCTTTTTGTTACGTAAGAAAATATGGACGTCCCGACTTATTTGTTACTGTAACTACCAATCCCAAGTGGGATGAAATCACTCGGGAGCTTCTTGAGGGTCAGGCACCGCATGACCGCCATGATATTATTGCAAGAGTGTTTCATTTAAAATTAAAATCAATGATAGATCTTCTTACCAAAGATAACATTTTTGGAGAAGTATTGTGTTATATGTATAGTGTTGAGTGGCAAAAACGCGGCTTACCTCACGCACATATCTTGCTTTGGTTTAACATTTATAACATAACAAACATTACTCACATTTTGTAATTTATCTGATCCTGTCCAATTATGGGAAAAATATAAAGAAAAATTTGCAGAAGACTTTCTTCGGAATTTATCTCACAATAATGAAGGCGCAACTAATGATAATTTTCGAGATCTGGCTATAAATCAGTGCTTATTAGCTCTTCAGGAAGACTTAACAGCAGTAGGCGGTAAATCACTTTGTGAATATGGTTTGCCAACGCCAACCTCAGTCGGAGAGGTTACCAATAGGGAATATTCCGCAGAGATTGGTTACAACCCAATGGAACTGCTGGTAACATTAGAAAACGGTGTCCCAATGATGACTGCAGAACAACGCTTAGTCTATGATCGCGTGTGCGAGAGTGTGCAGAATAATTTAGGAACAATAAGGTTTTTAGATGCACCTGGAGGAACTGGGAAAACTTTTTTGACTAAATTAATATTAGCTTATGTTCGAAATCAGCGTAAAATCGCTCTTGCCGTGGCTTCATCAGGTATAGCTGCAACATTGCTACCAGGAGGTAAGACTGCTCACACTATGTTTAAAATACCAATTAATTTAGATCGCACGGAAAGTCCAACCTGTAGTATTTCAAGAAATAGCGACAAAGCTAAGGTATTGCGTGAGTGTAATTTAATCGTATGGGATGAATGTACGATGGCCCATCGAAAAGGAGTAGAAGCAGTAGACAGAACTCTAAGGGACATAAGACAAAATGATCGACCAATGGGCGGTATTACGGTTTTATTTTGTGGTGATTTCCGACAAACCTTACCGGTAATACCACGGGGAACCCGAGCTGATGAGATTAGGGCTTGCCTGAAAAGCTCTTATTTGTGGCGTGATATACAATCGGTGCATTTGACTATAAATATGCGAGTGAGAACTGGAGACAACGCAGATAATCGTGAATTTTCTGATACATTATTGAAGATTGGTGAAGGTACCTATCCACAACTACACCAAGGAAAACTTATTCTGACACCTGAGTTATGTTGTATAGTGCAATCCCAACAACATCTTATATCTTCGGTTTACGGTGACATAACAATTATATTAAATAGGGACAATTCTTGGCTTTGCGAAAGGTCCATTTTGACTCCTCGCAATGACCAGGCATCTGAAATTAATAAAAAAATACTGTCTAATATACAGGGGGAAAGCAAAGTTTATAGTTCAATAAATAGAATGGTTGATGAACAAGAAGCCACTAATTACCCGATAGAATTTTTAAATTCTTTAAGTATGCCTGGACTACCTTCTCATATAATTTGTTTAAAAATTGGCATACCGATAATTCTGCTCCGAAATTTAAGACCACCTCAACTTTGCAATGGAACTCGGCTAAAAGTAACCCAGTTGCAACAAAATGTAATCGAGGCTCAAATTTTAACAGGTTGCGGTGCAGGAGAAACTGTCTTTATTCCCAGAATTCCCATAATACCAAATAATTTTCCATTCCAAGGGCAGACTTTTCGTGTTGCTGGAGTAGATCTCGGTGTTAGCTGTTTCTCGCATGGTCAATTATACGTCGCTCTTTCCCGGGTTAGCAATTCTAGGAATCTTTACGTTCACGTGCCGGACGGGTCGACTCTTAACATAGTCTGCCCAGAAGCTTTGCGCTGAAACATTTTAATTTGATCTAAAAATATTAGCAATATATTATCTTAATAAAAAACAAGGAGTTACACGCTGACCGAGTCGTGGGTATAGCGTGGGTATATTATAATATTCTGCGGTTACTTATATTTTTCAACAGTTTTGTGGATTGGCATATTATATTACTATTGCCCTTCTAAAATACGAAAGTGAATCTGCCTGTTACGTCAAAACTATGAGGGAGGACATCTGCTAATTTTTTTTCGAAAAACGACGGAAACGCGGACGAAGTCGCGGGCAAAAGCTAGTATATAATAAAGATATACGTTCAAAAAAATATTTTGTTATCAAATTTATATGTTGTACATCAAAAACTATTTAAATGATGAGTGCGAGAATATTAAGGATTATGTGCAGTCAATTTCAAAGCAAAACACCGTGACACGTGTCTCACAAGAATACATCGAAACGGTATCAAGCTTTTGGCAAGTATTGCAGAATATGATGTAGTTTATGTTTAGAGTGGGTCGACACGTGTAGTCGTTATGTAATATGATATTGACATTTATTATATGATATTGCAATTAACTTCGCCTATTAAAGGTCGATACAAGGTTATTCTTTTTATAAATAATTTGAACATTTGATAAGTTTCCTTTTAGAAATAACAAAGCAAGTTAGGAATAGCATAACAGCGTAAGAATTTGTTTCAACACATTTTCTGCTGTTATTTTAAAATTAATGATATCTAGCTTGGAAATACTTTTAATATAAAAGGGAATATTACCAAAAGCAATAACATTGTGAAATAGAGCAACAGCTATTACAATTCTGAAAGTTTTAATAGGGAAACAGGGAAATTTAATTAGGAGGTCAGATCGCAATATGGCTAATGTTAAACAATTAACGTGAAGGAAACTTGTATTTACATTAATTTTACTACGCACCATTATTACAACGGGTACCTTAATGGTACCCGTTGGATTTATCTTTTAAGCTAAAATTCCTATTTCCATGATATTCCTAATATTATTGCTAAAACATTTTTATTAATTTAAAAAAACTTTTTTTATTATCCACCAACTTGAAGTTGAACGTTACCATTTGACGGTACTCGGGCCACTCAGTACGTGATCTGCCTTTGCAAGCCAACGACTTCACTCTTAACTGTTTAATGTTTGTCTCATAATATATTCCACGGCTATGTTACGCTACACTCCAAAAACCGTCATATTATGATAACTAGTGGCAGAGTCCTAATTTTGTTCTTTGTGCTTCGATGATTCTATGAACTAATTACGTAAAAGTTGCTTCTGAAACATAGCGACCCTTAAAGAAGCCGTTATATGAGATTTTTCTAAATTACCTGCGTCATTCAGGAATAACTTTTGCAGTGACTTTCGGTGTCGTTTAAAGAAATTTCTTTGTGTCTTTGTGTCCGAGTATCTATTAGATAACTAATATAACAAAAAATGTATCTAATCCAACGTTAAGATAGACTTCATTATGTATTCTACTTATCAATATTATAATTAAAATCAATTAAATCGAACTCAAACTAACTACTCCGGGTTGTTTGAAGATTCCAAACAGATTAATTCAGTTATCTCAAATATCTCAAAGCTGTATATTACTTAACAAAGCAGTCGGTGAAGTTTCATAACAATCAAATGATCCTTGATCTGTCCTGTGGGGTCGACCTCAATCGATTGTCCCCGATATTTTTAAATTCGCATGACGTACTTATACAATAAATTCTTATATGTGCGAAATATGGAACAATATAACGTATTCTCTTCTCCTTTCATATACAAATAAAACTATAACTAGGTTGTAAATTTTATTTTATTTATAAAATGACTTAATTGAACTGTAAAGTCGTTATTGTGAAAATATTAAAATTTATTTTATATTTGTATGAATTTCATTTAAGAATAATCCAAGGATAATACTGGATATGTTTATAATTTTATTATTGTCAACCGCAATGTATCCGAATTATAAACTTTTTTTAGACAGTTCAGCTTATTATAATTACTAATAGTAATATAAAATCCAGTAATGAGTTAAAAAAAATTGCAGTGGAGCGTTTTCCTATATTATTATTGGTTTAAAGTTTATGATAATATATCTCTTAAGTGTATAATTTACTGAATGAAACAAATAAATATTATAAAAGGTCTATATTTTCACAAATTTACATCAAAGTTTCAAATTAAATAAATACTTTGTATAAAATGACTATTTTGCTTTTTTAAAAGACCGAAATGGATACGTATTTGCCGTTTATTTTTCTTTTTTTTTGCGATTCATTTTTAATTAACGCTTTGTTTGTTACACTTTATATTGACCATATTTTTCTAACCATCCTTTTAATTATTTATGCTTTATTAAATAATATAAATAAACACGATAAAACAATTAAAGTACTTGAAGAAGACGAACACACTCACACAATAGAAAGTTTAGAGCTTCTGAGGAGATAGGACATCACACCATGAATGATCATCATCCCGCTGATCGTCACGACGTCCTTGTCCATGTATTCTCAAGGACCAATGGAAGGATCGACAATAAAACATTTAATTAATAATATCACATAAAACATAAACACTATAACAATTGATTTAAACCAAACGTTGTTAGAGTGCCGCCAGATACAAGCCAATTACTAAGTGCGTTCAAACTGAACGAAGCTAATCCCAACAGTTTGGATTTTAATAATCATTTTTTCAGTACCCAATTGTAATTTAAACTTATTTATGTTTCAAGTCAAAATTTCAAAGTTTTCAGGTTACTCCTCAGCTATCAAACATTGTGGGGTAGATATTTCAACTACGAGTATTAAATAATTAATAGTTGAAATATCTATATATTTTAAATATTAATACACATAGTTATATTAATAAAATGTGGAAATATATTATATTATTAATTAATACTATAAATAAACAACCTTATTAAGGTTTTCATTAACTAAGCGAAGAATATATTTTTTTCTCGCTGTACTGAACGAAATCAAAACACATTGACTTGAAGTGCTTTTCACACAAACTTGAATTAGAATTTAAGAGCTAAAATAGTTCTCGCTTTACTCACTTCTAAGTTTTTTATATATTTTAAAGCATATTTTATATTTAAATATCGTGGACTTCAGTCAAATCTTGAGTTTTAGTGTTTTAACTAATTACGGTTTAATATATTTATATAAATATCAGTTTTACATTTTGACGCTACGATAATACTAAGTATCCGCTCATTATTTTTTTATAAAATACATTGCAAATACTGCAGAAGAAACAAATAACGAGGAATTATTTAAAAGAGAAAAGTAATGATAATATACAAGATACATATACATAATTGTAATATACAAGAAATGTCTATAAATATTTTAAGGCATGTTGATACAGAATACTATATTAAATGAGTCGGGTAACAACACGCTCAATTGGCAGAGTGACATTTCTCAGAGGTCACAGATACGGTTCCAGGGTTAATGAGTTTTTCATCCATTATTTAATTTTAAGATTAATAATTACTTCATCAAACATATAATTTATTTCAAAACCAATTTCATAATTATTTTATTAGTACAAAGATATTATAGGAATATAATTAGTTCTTTTTTTCCATACATTAAACAACTTTCATATTTTGTTGTACATTTTAATTAACATTTAATTAGTGGATAATTTCTTCCTTTGAATACATTTTTTCTAACTCATGTATTTTCACCGCTGCTTAATTGAAACAAAAAACTTTAGTATTACATCCTCGTGATTAACAAAACATCTTTTTTTTATATAAACCACATTAAATTGAAAATAAACTGAAGGTCTTTTTCATTTTAATTGGTTACATGGGTCTAACAAGTTTCATTTAAAATTATAACTTACATTTTAAAAGTACGAAATATCTTTTGTTAAAGGCGGTAAAGTAAGAAGTATACGAATTTATAAATATAATTCCTACGTTTATTTAAATATATTTCATTCGAGAAGAAAAAAAACTGTTACATTTAACAGAAATACTATTTTTTTTAGAAAATGTTGCAGCAGGCACCGATTTTTGTTTATCGCTGCAACTGTCAACTGTCAATGAAATTAACTTCACCATATTTTTTATTCATCATTTTTAATTAAAATTTTAAGCTAATTTTAAAGCATTGGTGAGTAGCGCCATTTATAAACTTATATTAAGTGCCTCTACTCTCGAACTTATATTCTCGAAGTTTTCTTCGAACACGTAATATATTTTTGTATTCGGTCTTTACTTCGTAAAAACAAACTTTTTCTTTCCATAAAACTCTCGCACATTATAAGTTTTAACTTGTTAGAATTCATAATGGGCGACTTGTTTAGTATTGGAGTATATATTTGATGTTTTTGCGTTTCATAAAACATTAACACTAATACAAACTTTACAAACACAGACACAGGCTTGTTTACATTTATACAAATTCCAAGGATTCACGAATAAATATATATAAGCTTCATCATTTTCATTTTATTTGCCATCATTTACAATGAACAAATAACTTTTCTTACGTAAGAGCGATAAGGAAAAAGCTCTAAAAACTTAGACAGAAAATTACTTTCGTTATCTTCAGACAATTATTCAAAGATAAATTTGCTTATATATATGACGAAGTAGCCTCGCCGCGATTATTTTTAAAAAGTGTAACGTCAGCATTGCTGACGTCATGACCTTCATGAGCAATACTATCGCCCATACTTGGTGTAGAATAGAAACAGCGTAGATAATTTCTTCACATTTCGAGATAGAATGCCTCGAGCCGGCGCGCGCTCGGCCTTTTAAAGAAAGACTGGGTGTGGCATTCGTTCGAATAAAGCACCCACCCTTTCATCTAAAACTATTCTTTACATCAAAGAAATGTTCTTAATCTCAAAATAAACAATCATAATAATAATCTAAATCAAATAGCATGATGTTGATATTCAAAGTACGGCTACCCGCCGACATATATTAAAAAAATACTCAAGACATTCAAAATAAAATCAAAGTACAAATGAACTTCATTTTTTTTCCTTATTTTCAAGTCGAAGTAACAGTGAAGTAGGTCATTTATATGCAAAATATGTTATATTTAGATTAGCTTAGAAATAGTCATATCACGCAGCTGCCTATGATTGTTAGAATTGTTAGTTCTCATACGTTATTATTACTTGATATGCACGGAATGTATTTGTATAATACCAAGACCTCAACATGTTAATGAATTTCTTTTCCTTATTTGCTAACTTTCCCGTTATCCCTAAGGAAAATAATACAAGAATATTACATACTCGTAAGTACACAATACTAATCAGTATTTCCATTTTATTAAATTTGACTGGTCCGTATGCGAACTGACTTAATCGTGATAGTATTTTGGTAGTAGAGCCTAGCTGGCTAGCTAAGAAAAATAATATTGTTTCTTATAGGTATGGTAGGAATTACTATCAAATACAATCGCGTACTTGTACAAAAATTTAATGAATTGATTTTAAACCAACTTCTGTTTTAGGTTCAACCATATCTATATCCAATTTGGTTTTATTACATAAAAATTATGATTAGAAACATTGATATCATGCCTAACTTTTAATTAGTTTTTGAAGTAAAAGTCATTATTTGCGTTGCGTTTTGCGTTTTTGACCTCAAATTATTGGTGCTTAGTTATAAAATTTTTCGATAATTTGTATACTAAATATGATCGTCGCAAGCAAATTTTTCTTCATGAATCACTATTTTCATTTGAAGTCTTAATTTTTAGTTATAGTTTGAAGAATGTTTAAGTGATAGTGATGTTGATATTAGAATGAATATTTTTATTGTCTAAAATATTTAATAGGTTATGTTAGTTTATCGTCGTACAACTCAACTAACTTACATATTATTGAGCTGAGCGTAAGCGAAGCTCTTAACCGTTTGGGAGATCTTCTTCTATAAACTGAGTTTGCAATAAACTACTATTTTATAATATTTCGAAAACAATATTTATTTATGAAAATATAAGTAGAACCTAAAATTGTCATTAAATTATGTTCTCTCATGCACAATCACGTACAAGATAATATTAAGACCATAAAATATTGAGCATCGCTGTCATAACGTCTCTTGAAATTATAACACTTCTTATAAATCTTTAGCAATGGATAGGGTTCGTGCCTAAAATATTGAGAGTCTTCACTCCCGTAAAATATATTTTCCACCAATATTTTTTTTGTTGCGGTTGTAGGTACCTACTCTGCGTATATAATAACAACAGCAAATCGAGAGAAAGGGGTCGGCCGGAGTAACATTATTCTCGAAGTACTTACTAAACTGAAAATTATTAGAGCAAAGTTCAAGCATGTCTTCAAATTGGGGATCAGTTGGCAAGGTACCCGTCTGGCATGCGCAAGTTCCGGGCGCTTTCCAAAGCCATTCTGGGAAACTTTTTCCAGTCATCCCTACTGCCACTGCACACTGGGAACGACTATCTGAACGACAAAAGAGATAGCCGATCTCTTGGGCACTCGTTTTGCCTCCTACTCGACTTTGGACGATCAAGGGAAGACACCGCCTATCATCCCGCGGTGTCAGAGCTTAATGCCGGAAATAGTTTTTTGCCAAAAAATTATCCGAAAAGCACTCTTTTCCTTGGAAGTGTATATAAGTGGAGTGGGACAGATGGTATCTCTCCAATTGTGCTACGGACATGTGGCCTTGAGTTGACACCAGTGCTTACGCGTCTATTTCGGTACTCCTACCTTAAAGCCGTAGTCCCGGTCCCATCGAAGCGTGCCCTTATCCATCTGATCCCTAAAAAAGATCCCTAAATAAAGTGATGGTGAAAGTTCGGATAATGCTCTCCAAAGTAATGGAGAGCATTATCAATAAACAGCTCCTCACCTACCTCGAGGATCCCCAGTTGGCCAACGACCGGTAATATGGCTTTCGTCATGGTCGATCGGCTGGTGATTTTCTGTTATTTTTTACGCACCGCTGGACAGCTGTTATTGAAAGCAAAGGAGACGGTCTGGGAGTTAGTCTGGATATGGCGAAAGTCGATAGTGTATGGCACAAGGGGCTTCCTATGATGATCCCTAGAAAATATTAAATACATGTTTATTTATAATTTAGTAAGAAGTAATTTAGTAAGAAAAATCCAAAAAAGTGTGATTAATAATAAGACAAATTAGTAATATAATTAAATATAAAAATAAAGTAAATCAGTAATTATGAACAGCGCCATCTCTCGACAGTAATGAAAGTTTTTCCTGTCCACAGACATCCATACATCCATCCGAGAAAAGTAAAAACAATACAGAACGAACAAAGTTCGGTCGTGAATACTTATAATTTACAATACTAGTGAAGGGTAAATACTCTTCTGATAAAATTCACGAATTTGATGATGAATTATGTGCTTAAACAAGTCTGCAGAGGGTTTTTGATATCTTTTGGTCCTAATTTCGCCAACGCCTACTTGGTTCATTTAATTATAGTCTCATCACAATCTCTTAAAGTGAGGACAGCTATTTTAATACTTCGGAAAAGTAGCATAGTGCAGTGGAAACTACTTGATATAGTTCTATAATTTTATATTGTATCGACAACAATACCGTTATTAACAATTCTTATTATGAAAAAATATTTTCCTATTTATGAAGTCAACAGCACGTTTCTGTAAAAGAAATATAGAATTGAATTCGTATATTACTAGAATAGTTTTATTTCACTACATAATAAAATGTTATATTGTTTTGAAGTATTGTTTTGGAATACTTGGGAAGTATGTTTAGCAGAGACGGAAGATACGAAATGGATGTGGATTGTGTATTGCTCCCGGTAACAGAGTCAACGCTGACGAAACGTCAGCATAGCTGCACGTTTGGCTGTACACAATGCGGTTTTGCTACCGACGCTCTTATACGGCAACCAAACGTGTGTAACACATAAGAAGAATGTAAAAAAGATGAATGCTGTTGAAATGCGATCTTTTCGCAGAATATGCGGAGTCAGTCTAGCTGACCAAATCCGAAATGAAGAAATCCACAGAATGGCAGGTACTATCAAAGATGTCACGGTGAGAATGAAGAAGAACGTGTTCAGGTGGTTTGGGCATGTCAAACGAATGAGTGATGAAAGAAAGGTAAAAAGGATTTATACAGGAAAAGTGAGCGGTAAGAGAGACAGGGGGAGGCCTAGAATGACCTTCGAAAACACAGTATCTATGATACTGGAGGAAGGTCACGTAAAAAGCATAAGGACCCCCAGGAGGGCATGTATGAAGAGGTTGATGTCTGTGGCCGAGGCTACAGAGGTATGCAGGGACCGTAGCGTTTGGCGCTCCGTCGTCTCTGGCTACCCCGGAAGGGATGTGGTGTGAAACTAAATATAAATATAATATAAAATTAAATAATGTTTTGAAATTATTAACCTTATAATAAATAAACAAACTTTTTTATTACTTAAGCAGTTTTAAAACTGAAATATTGTAATCGACAATTGTAATTCACTGCATACCTTTCCCCAGCCTGTGAAAAGGCTCGTTACTACTACTACTACTAATAATAAAACGACTTAATTTTCTTCTTTATAATATTACAATTCTTCCTTTAATCCCTCTATTTAAGTAATGAACTTCTCAATTATTTAACTTTATTTATTTCCATGTATTTTTAATCCTATTTTATTTTTATTCTTTCATATCAAGACTGAATTCTGTGAATAGTTAATGCAATAACACTGTGAAATTTTTATATTTATTTTTCTTATGAACCACGTGTTTGTTGCATGATGTTTATAAAATATATAAACAAATGTCACTTGAGTTAATACAACTCTTATCCTTAATTATAAAGTTAATATAATTAGTAAGTTTAATTCTGGAATTATTATAACCTGTTAATTAGGATCTGCTTCACTTAGAAGGATATTGCTTCAATATAATATTTAACGAGGATATTCTTTTATAGTTTAAATTACACATGTGTAGCAACAAATGACAATGCTATTTTAAGGTATTATGATTACTCGTATTATAATAGAAATAAGAGAGCACATAACAGAAAAGTTATGTTTTACCTTCTAATGGTAAGCCTTATACGAGTAAGAAAATGGGAACAAAAATCTAATTTGACTATTATGCAAAATTTTTATATTTTTTTTCTTTAAAGTATTTAAGTATTGCCATAACTAATTCTTCTTCCTTGCACTGGAGTTTTCAACTTTATTTTTGAACAAGTTTTATATTATGAATGTTAAACAAATAGACAAAAGTAAATTTTAGAATAATTATGATTAGATTAATGTTGAGTTGCTCGATTTAATAGAATCCTTCTCCTTAATTATAATTTATAAGCTTTAGATTGGTTGTTATTATACCTGTTAATTATGATCTGCTTCACTTAGGACGATATTATTTTAACATAATTGAATGGTAAAGGGTTTATAAGCACGAAAATGTATTAATATTTAATGGCGTATAATAAATAGAAGAATTTTCCATCTGACACAATCATATACATTTGTATTAAAACAAAAATATATAAACATAAATGTAATCGAATCCCTAAAAATAATATTTATTCTTAACACTTATTGTATATTTTTTGCTCCTTACTTGTTATATATTGTTGGTTTTATGTGGTATTAACTTATGTGGCTCACTTCATGAAAACCACACAATAATACTAATAGCAATATTAAAAGTAGAGAAAGAAATCGATCGTTCTTTTGAAACAATCTATATGATTGTAAGCACAATTATATAAAATATAACATACCCAAATAAAATTATTAGAAATTAAAAACTCTATCTGCCGTTTTTTTACTTTCTTTTTATTAACATAATAATAATAACTAGTCTCAGTAGGTACAACAGTAATCTTAGAATAAAAATGACAAAAAATCATTATTTTTCATAAAAATAATAAACAAATATCAAAAAAAGGAAATGAAATCACAATACGTATTTATTTCATATTCTTATGTAATATTTTATTTGCTAATTGATATTAAACCTTAATATTTTAAGCAATAGCAATAGTAAAAATGTTTTACTCTGTGGCCACTGCGCTCCAAATTAACAGGATTGAAAGGTGTTATTGTGTACTCACCACAGAGCAGTAAATATCCTGTATGTAACCGGGTTGCGGCTACCTTTATGTGTTGGGCTTTTAGTTTGGACTGTACAGTAGGTATACATCTAGGTTTATCTTGTTTACAGAAACTTACTTGTTACAGAAAATACGAATGTTTATTTATACCTACTATTAAATTTACGTAGTTATATAGTATATGGTTATTTAGATTAAATTGCTTTAATGTAAATGCGTAGTGAACTATTAATAACAACCGTATATAATTGTATTCGTATACAGAGATATTTTTTATCATAATAATAATAATATTAATAATAATAATGGCAAATGATTTTCGTCCTTACAAATATCTACAATAAGGGAAGTCGTGAATGCTAATGCAGGCTTCCCCAGAGAGTTTAAACAAGTGACATTAACGCATACAGAGTGACAAATGTTTGTATTTGACATAAGTTTCCCAAAGCTGTAGTTAACGTCACAATGTTTGAGTAGAATTGTCATCGAGCGTTTGCCATTTGGCTACAAAATAATGTTTTCGCTATTTTGTAGCCAAATAGCAAACTAGAACGTATCAAATAGAATGAATAAAAGAGAGTTCCGACATTTTCCTTATCGCGTTAGAACAGTACATCCAACCATCCCTCCATCTATGGGAATCAAACCTAATAAACTTCAAACACTATGATACAAAGGCTGGTCATAATATTGACATTTGTGATATTTATAATATTACAAAATAGTAAATACTACAATGTCCATTCAAGAATATCCGGTACATATATTAACGTTTAAACCTTATTTACAATTACTTAATTCTATTTCTATCAGTGTTACGCCATCATTAATAGATTTGAATTGGACTACTTGAATTCATCTTATATTGAATCTGTCATTTTAATTCAAACAATAAAATCAATTGCAAATTTGTACTGAATCACAAGACAAAAGATATCCAATATTGCATCGTCATTCGTTTCCGAGCTATTGTTAAAGTTTCAACTCTCGAACTAAAGAGGAGAATCGATTAGTTTTATGTGAGCGGGACAGATACACAAACAAGCGTAAAACGTTCAAAAACATCGAGTAATCATGGTGGTTTAAATCCATTGATCTGCGTCCTGATGCCTGCATGTACCTATTATATAGTTGAATTGACGAAATATTCAGTAAAGAACTAACCACTCGATAGATTAATTAATCCAAGAATTAATAAACACGACAGGTATCTAGTTTTAAATCTTATTAACAAAACTAGATAATTAATTATATTTTTTTTATAAAACAGATATTTTTGTTTAGTTTTAAAATAGATGACAAGATAGGAATAATATATTATTGTGTTACAGAGATTGTCAGTCAGAATAATTTAACTTAATATAATCAGAATGTGTAAAATGTTTTCTCACAAATTCACTAAATCATATATATTAATTTAAGTTGTCTGTTAACAAGTGTTAAAATGTTCAACTCAAAATGTACAATAAGTTAAAAAAATATATGTCGAGATTTTTTCCATTTCAACATTTATAATGCACAGGACACACAGACCAACCACATTAAGGAACATTTACGTTATGTTATTTGACTTTATAGTTATTATTAACACGTAAAAAAATATCAAACATAAATTGTTTAAATAAATACAGTGTCCAAATACTAAAAGTTTATAGATTAACCTATGATTTGCTTTACACACTCAACACTATTATAAAATCAATAAATATGATTAATGGACTAATTTCTGAATTACGAGTAGCTGCACTAAAACTAACGACCGTGAACTACGATGACATTAAATACAGTGCAGGTCTGAAGTAAGTTTTAAAATAACAAAATAAAATTATAGCGCGCCCTTCTTTCTCTTTTTGACATCTGCAAAAAAATATTTATTCGAGTATTATTTACACATGTCTTGGTCTAACATATAATAATTAATTGTTTTTTCGAAAAATATTATTATTGTTGTAAATACGAGTATATTATGTAGGTAACACAAGATCAAATATTTGTGATCGTCGCACCATGTTTCTCAAAAGCTCCTTAATTTTTTTTTTTTGTCAAATCGAAACCTTTTTGATTGGTGGATTGGCGTCTCAACCAATCAGAGCTCTTAAAACTGTTGATAAATTCTTTAATCATTTTAAAAACCGACCATTTAACTCCCACCAAACACATACTAAAATAAAAACTATAATTGAAGTAGGTACAAAGTACAAACAGGTTTGTGAACAAAGAAAAAAAGAACTTCACCTTACTTTATCCCCAGCGCCAGCAACTCAATCTTGTTCAGATATCCTTGGACAGAATCTCGTCCTTACTTTTGGTAAATAGAAATTTTAAATTATACAAATGTAAAGGTATCTTAATAAATATAACGTTAGAATATGAGATGGTTTGTATATATAATATTTTCTATTTATTATATTATTCCGTCATTTAAGGAAGTTGAGTACCCTGAAAGAAAGATATCAAAAGTCAGAGAAAAGAACAGTTATGAAGAAGGGTAAGTCAGTTTGAGAAAGCAAATAAATTTTAATACTATTTCGTTTATTAAATGTCTGTCAATATATCTAATAGTCCAAAACATACATATATAAACTTAGATTATTTAAAAGTCGACAAATTCCAAATATTGACATGGCAATGAAAAATATTTTTAATATCCTGTGTCTTTCAAATTATTATTTATATCAATTTATGGTCTGTATTATATTTATGAAAACTACTGAATCATTTTCCAATAAAACAATTTATTTAACCCAATGACAGTTTCTTTAAAATTTAACTTTTTTTTATTAATAGAATATATATCTACAACATCCTTAATTCAAATTTGTTTAACAACATATGTTTGTGTCTTTAATGAGAATGTTCTTAATCTTATTTCCAACCTTTGAATATTCATATACTAGAGACGACTTAAGTAATATAAAATACGTTGAAACCAATACGTGTTGCGTTTGTGACGTCACGTACAGGCAGAATGTTAAAATAACGATAGTCTGTTTATAGCATACTAACATGTGAAGCACTGATTTGTTTTACGGTTTTATAATAGGGATTTTTTGTGCAATAATGTAATAATATTCGTAATTATTATAATATATTAATACACAGTACGAAATAGAATAATAATATCCTGAATTAAATCAGATGTCTACATTTTAATTTCAAAAAATGGTTCGTTGTGGAATTGACTATTTATAATATAATAATATTCCAATATAAATTTCCTAGAATACAAAGTAGACTTATCAAGTTATGTAATTTGTACATTTACTTGAACTGTAAAATCACGTTCGGGCAAAACACAAAATCAATGTTGGTTTCAAAGATAGTATGTGGATGCTCGAAGTTTCCAATCACACATCGGAAGATACATACATTGCAACGTGTATTCAAACGCCACGAAGTATACAGGAACACTTCCAGTATCTGAGTGATATCGTAGCACTATAAAACAGTTTGTGTATCAATTATTATCACTAATTAGTATTTCAATACTAATTAATTTACAAATATGCAATGTTGTAGGCGGTTAGTCACCCGTCATGTATCTGCTTCCATCGTTACTTTTTTATATCTAATGAAATTTACTGTACTATTTCTATCTTATTATTTTATTAAGGATATTTTTATATAAATGTTTTTTAGAATATTTTGAGAATTTTTAATCACCTCTAAGTACATTTAATATTAAACATTATAAACTTTATATTTAATTATATATTGTTTTCATGTTATATATTATTTTTATATTAAGAAAGTAAAAATCCAGGTACAAACAAAATCGTAAAAGTGTGAAGAGATTATAATACCTTCTACATATAATATTTGTTTGTACGTCTTTCATTTTGGAAATCTTCTATAGATATTAATATTATTCCACTGTGAAGGAGAAACTATCATTGTATCGTGTTACACCTAACAATGAGGACAAGGACTAAGGTTCAGTGGTTATGTAAATTATTATACCAGAGCCAATACAATGTATAGTTAAACTATAATAAATATGTATACAGTACATTTCTACCTGACGGATATCACACACTCGCTGTTTGTGTATCCGCTGTGTAATGTTGGTTAGTGTTGTGATCACGTGTTCGAGTATTTAAATCTACTTTATTATACGTTATTGGTTCTGGACACTTTTGAATAACTTATCATTACATTTATATATTAAATGTTAACATATAACTGATATTGTATCGATATTGTTAATATATTTTTTATACATAAATAATAAATAAGCAAATATAAGAATAAAAGTAAATTATTACTTTTTATAAATTTATCAAAACACTTACGTCGACGTTGTTTCTGATTATATTAATGAAGATACAAAGTAAGTTATTGTATTCAAAACAAATATTGTCAAAATACAAATAAAATCGCCATCAGAGTGCAACTCTATTTACTCGTACGTTGTGATCAGTCGCAACGTGACTCATATTATCTAATGCGTCGTTCACAAGTTAGGAGCTGAATTATAAAGCCACACACTATATAACCATTATCCAATTACAATGTTCTAACATTCTTAAATAACTGCGCAATATAATATGATGTTATTTTTTTTATGATATTTTTCTATAAATCATTTAGCAAATACGCCATCAAACCACAGCTTATAATTATGTTATTCTAAAGCATGTCTTCCACATTATACTATTTATATTAGTATGATTTAACTTATCTAATTCTTTATCGTAATAAATATAAATGAAGTAAACCCCTTAATTCTATTCAAACAGCCGAAAATGCTTTTAAACTCATAAACAAGTCACATACTTGTATGGATTGTATTTGTTTATTAATATAAATAGATAGCGTGTCAGAGCAGCTGGTGGAGGAAAATAGAAAAATTGTCTGTAATTATAGTTGTAACACGAATTTGTTAACTAACCAGTTACTTAGTTTATATTATAATTAATTGAATATTTGATTATAATTTATAATTTTAATATTCATTGCTTATTAAGATTCTAATAAATTATTATACATTGACCAAATCATAAATAAAAAATATATCACTTTAGTTTTTATAATTATAGTCATTGTTTATTATTCAGAATTACATTCTTCCAATATACAATAAATGTCCAAATAAAAATAACAATTCAGAATAGTAGTAGTACAATATTTTTCTAACCGAGAAAAGATTTAATAAACCAACTCCCAAGTGTTCAACATTTACCAATACAGAAATAAAGTACATCAGTCTCTTAGGAACTTATATATAGAAAATGTCACAGTATATCTGAAGGCTGTTACATTTGTACCTGATATGGTTTCTGAATATTATATATCCGATTTCTTCTTATCTGATCTGATAAGGGGACTACTGTAGCGTCAATTCTCTCCTTGATTTCCATTTCCATCCTTCCCTATCTACATATGTCGGTGTGACGGCACAGCTTATCATCAACTGGTGCGTCTACTTAATCGATACAAAAACCATCACAATTGGATGATGCATTCGCTGTGAAGTGTACAAACATATTTAAGTAGTTTTGTTTACCTATGTCTAATAAAAGAAGGTATTCGTACTTCGATACTTATGAAACTTGAAACCTATCCATAAAGAATACTTTAATACAGAAAACCAAACATCTCTAAAGTGTCATAATAGTAAATTTAATTGAAACAAAACTTGCAATAAAATTTTTGTTATTAAATTTAACTATTATACTAGGATCCGCCAACTGTGCGCAGCGGGTGTTGAGCTGAGCTCCTCTCCTTTCTTCTTTTTTTTTGATAATTTTTGAATGGCTAAATATTTTTTCAATCTGTTTTCGTTATAACATCCGCGTTTGGCTCTAACATACAAGAGAAAATTTTCTAGAGATAATATCTCGTCGCATTTTAGAGACAACTAAACACAAAAAAAGGTCTCCCAAGCGGTTAAAAGCTTCGCTTACGCTCAGCTCAATAATCAAATAAAACCAAATCAAATAAATAATTGCCACAGCTGACTGAAACTAATGTTTGGAAATTTTATCATATTCTTCAACTGCTTTCGAACCAACCAGTATTTACATTTTATTATTAATAAGAATGCAGTTATGATTATATATTTTCGTCAAATTTAAAAGCTATCAAACAACTTATTAATGATAAATAACAAGTGAAATAAAAAAAAACCTTACAAGTTTGATTCGCTATAAGACTCGAGTGCAGAAATGTTTTGGTTCCTCGGCGGTAGTCTGTGTAATTAAATGCATCAAAGAACAAACTTTTTAAAGGAAGGGTTTTCTTGGAGCTCGAGGGATTTTTCTCAGAGCTAACTTTCAAGTATCGCGAAAGCTTGAGTGGTTTTGGTAGAAGTAAACACGAATTGAATACTTTCACAGTCAGTATTTTAAACCGAAATTTTCTATACCATATTTACAAAATATATTTTATAAATTAAAATTTAATTGATTAATAATATTTATAGTATTTCAAAAGAAATGAAGATGAAATTATGTAAGTTCGAAAAAGTATAAACTAATCGAATATACCATTGCGATTCTACAGAGATAAAAAGCGGGAAAATATTGGTATTATCTTGTAATAGTCCATATAACGTATATATACTCGTATGTACTATATTTACCTTATATTTTCCATCCACAAAATACTTATAATTAGAAATGAACACGTTCATATGTTTCGTATCTATACATTTATACATATAATGCACATGAAAGTATATAAGGTACTTACAGGTTACGGTGCTTACTTATTAGTTTTTTAAAAAATATGATTAAGTATTTTTTAGCCGCAAATTGTCTGATCTGTCAATTGTATCATAATGGTATTCATAGTTTAAATATTTCAAGAAGATTATTAATCGGAGGTAATTGTTAGATAAGCATTTCAGTAACTAACCTTTTCATCAGTCTATTCGTGAATATGGCGCATGCAGCTGCGTCGAAATATTGGAATATTTTTTATTTTATTTTTAATACAGCATCTGTAATTTGATGGTGACTTATATTGGTTTTGATAAAAAATCTGAGTAATTATTTCGTATATATTTATTCCATTTAATTAGATTATTTAATTGATCTGTAAAATATCCGTTAGTATAAGCGGTGAGCGTAAGAGAGGAATATTAATGTAACTGACGTTTCAACTCGATAGGAGATGTTGAACTCTTGTTAACTTCCTTCGTCGACATGCAAATTGCAAAAAGAAAGAACATATTTAAACAAAAATAATTTTGTCACAAGATAAGTTAATGTGACTGTGTTGAAGAGTCTGCCATAAATATAAATAAATATTAAAGAGAACAGAAGTCGCAATTTTAAATTTATGACTCATCTGTGTATGTTTTTAGGTAGATTCCATAGATGAATCTACCTATTGCAATCGATGCGATGACGGGACCCAGACTCCAGAGTAGGGGCGCTACGCCGTTTATAAACTGGAGATAGAGAATCCGTCGAAAAAAAAAAAATTATACATCCCGCTATATATATATGTATATATGATCCATCAGTCCAAATTCATCGTAGGCGAAATCTGATTTCACAGATCGATAGGATAAATTAGTAGGACAAACGTAGCATCTCGTTTTTTAGGAAAAAGTGAAAGGGGGAGCTGGGAGGGGGGGTGAAAGTCCTTTGGGACACGCTACAGGTCGCAAATATTGACGGAGGACTTTCAAACTCGGTATACACATTCTTAAAGACAAAATGAAGGTTAAGTTCTTGAACGGGGGAAATCAGTCAGGGGTTTGGGAGGCTGGGGGGGTTGAAAGTTAAAAACCAAAAAAAGTCACAGAAGAAGGCAAAATTTGAGTGTCGGAAAAATCTTAGAAAATTAACAAATTAAAATAGGAAACTTTTTTGTCCGAAAAGTTTTTTGATGCGACCCCCCGTTTAGCAGATAGGGGTGGGGGGTGGTTCCCCCCTCACCCAATATATGCAGATTGACCCGTCATAAGACTCGTAATGACCAGTAGAATACTGCAGGCTAGTTTTTCTTTGTGGATCCGACCGACGGGAATCTACCTAACACGATCGACCCTGTCGAACGAGATATTAATACTTAAACTTTTGAATGTAATTACTTTGTAACGTAAAAGTCAATATAATAAAACTCAGTTAACGTGCTTAAGCGAATATCTAATATGAAGTTTTCTCCAATTTTATAATGTAAATGGATTCCGTCTTCAGGGTGCTATCAGAAAACACATCACGTCTAGAATGCCTTCCAAGTTCCAAAGTCCAACATTATTACGAACTTTACTGAAACCTCTAATAACTTTATTTGGTGATATAATTTAATACATTAGACTTACGAGTATAAACAGCATTCATATATAATGAAAATAACCATTTCATTCCATAATAAAAACTTGTTGAATTAGGAAGTGTGAAGATTTTAAAATGCTAGAACACTCTTAAGTTTGAACTAATATTTTCTAAATTTATTTGCTTGTTCTAAATTACTGCAAGTATATCAGAAATAGTGTAATAATAAAAATAATCGTCAATAAATAATGTATTTAAAACTACACTTAAATTAAAAATATTTACCGGGAAATATATATATCACACTCGCCGGCCATGCAATTAAAACTGTTAGTTGTTGAAGCACTGGTTGAGGAGACGGAGGTGGAGGTGCTTATAATAATTAAATGGGATTTGGAATGACATAGTAGATTTAGATTTGAAATAAAATAAGTAACAAGTGCGAGGAAAAGTAAGGAGGATGATTAAGAAAAAAAATTGCGTGTTTTACTTTTTAGAGCGAGAAAGTGATACTTAACTATAATAATGAAAATAATTAGCAACTGTGTAACATTATTATATTTTAAAACCATTGCGAGTGACCATTGACTTTACATAATAACAAAACTAATGATATATGCAATTATAATAATCTGTTTTCTCGGTAGTCTATGGTAAGTTGATATTGTCTGTAAGAGATTTTTTTTTAAATATAGAAAGATGTATTTGGGACGCTGTATTTTCTTTTATGTGTTAAAAAATAAAACCAAGTGCAATAACCGAAGCTCGACGTGAGTATCTACGAGAATCCTCAACAAAAACTATTGATAGTCTATTGCTATGTAAAGATCTCTTAAGAAACCCTTACGGAGGCGTTTGACGTACCCTAACTTGAAGAAAAATAAATTAGCAATGAAAAATACTTTTATTTAGTAATATATTGCATGTAAAGTATTTAGAAGTATATAACTTTATTTAACGACTTCAATTCGAAGTTCCTGTTTAAATTAGAAGAATCTTAGGATATAAAATTGATATAACAATCAAAAATTTAGAAAAATGTATTAAAAGTATATTAGTCTTAAAAAAATAATTTTTTTTTTAGATTTCAATATTATTACAGTAAAAATGTTTTCAATTAAAATCGTAAATTAATATTAGAACATTTGCTACTAACTTAATTAAAAATTAATACATTTTATTTAATACTTTAGAATTTGGACGAAAGAAGATAGTTTTTAATGTTATTTCTCCGAACTTGAGAACATTGAATATATTAAAATAAATAAGTGATCGAAAAGCTTATTCGCTTAAAATAAAACGCTCTATATTTTACATTATAATTATTATTTGCGTAAGTAATATTCTGAGGTCATGAAATGTTAAATGATATGCTCAGGACTAACATAAGGTTTCATATAATATAGCGTTTTCATATTCTTTTCACTTCCTAAAAGATTTTAATAAGATTCGAAGCCATGTCTATTCAGATTTGAAAAGAAAATAGTTACAATAAGTTGCATTATAAAACTGTCATTTCCAAAAAAACTAAAGTAACGAAAAAAATCTTTTTTTAAAATTTAACGTATTAAATATTTATTAATAGATACATTATATACTACAGCAAAACAATGTTTATATTTCTATCTCCGTCGTATTAATAATTTATTAATAAATACTGCGTCCAAGTAATCTCGATACTCGTTATCGAAAATAACAATTAAATACAATTGTTATTGTTTGTCAAAGCACGTGTAGCGAGTCACTGCGTTCAAGAACACTAATTGAAGCTCACACCTGCGAAAATACAACCACGGTAGACTAATAATCTCTGAATAACTTTTTTTGAGGAATATAATGGTCGAATCTGTTTATTGTATTTTGTTTAACAATTTTTTTTTAGTAATTATATCATTATTCTCTCTCTCGGAATTGCTTTCAGTACGTAGATAAGAAGTACTTAAACGTTAATAAATATTAATATTCTACATTGAGATTATCCACTTTATTGATATTTTTATTATACAAACAATCTGATCTACTAGCACGTCTGAGAGATATTACCAGTTATTATACAATATTATGAATGAGACGCTTAAGTAAGATTAATCTTACGCTGTTGAAAGTTATTGATATTAAGATAATGAGATAATTTCCATCTGTTATATATAAAGCAGTGTTCACTGAACCATGACTCGATAATAACATCTCACGCGAGGTTATCATCATTATAATCTGTCAGTTATCGTTTTAATTTAAAACATAATAAATATGATGACGGTGCAATATTGTACGTCATTAATCAATACTATTGTGTACAAGATTAATGTATGGAAAAAAATATATATTTAATATATTATACCAAGTGGTCTGTAAGTGTGGTAATGGCCCCGGTGATTATTATATTAACATAGGATGAGTAATTCATTGACACGGGCAAGAATCGAACCAAACCTCTCTGAAACAGTCCCGTGCGCCGCCCGCCTCCGTGAACATAGCAAATTACGTTTATTAAACAATATTTATTATAATCAAAGTAAACTTGACTTGCCAAAATATTTTATGAATTTTAATAATAAGTATAGGATTTTATCTTACATTTGTCTGTATGTTAAATATTTTTATTTTAAAGGTTCTATTTTTGGATTTTCTGTACTTTGACATATATTTTTAACTCTTAAAGGATGAATAGATATAAATAAAACAAAAAATTTAACTTGAAAGTAATACATACATACATACATACGTACGTATATACATACATACACTGCAAATAGTATTTACTTTATAACGTGTGAAAGAATATCATACCAGACGTAGCAGCTCGTAGATATATTATCATGTCAGACCACTTTAAAACCTGCGTACATTAAAAACTGCAAATAGTGCAAAATATCATAGAGGGCAGCACAGTGGAAAAATTTCCAAAAATTGCCTAATAAATATGTAAAAATATTTAAAAAGAGCTTATCAGTTAGTTTTTGTTCCATCTTAAAATTGATCTCAGGCCATTGCTACAATGTAATTTAGGTCCATTACCTCACTATTACACCAAATATGCTGTCACAGTACACACACTTGATAAATATGTAAAAATAATATATAATATATAAAACATGTGAAATAAAAAGAATTGATAATGTTATTATGATTATAAAGAGAAGTTGTATTGATTATAATTATGACTGATGTACTTATAAATATAAATTAATTATTGTAATGTCATTGAAATAATTATATATATTTTAGAAACATTTATTGTGTTTGTTATAATTTATTATTGAGATATTATGTGATCATTGTGTTGAGAAAATATTATGAGGGTAGATTTATATTGTTAATTGTTATTATGTCATTATGTTTTTTTTATTTATATTGTTGTGACAATTACTGTTAACTAAATTCTAATATACTTTTAAATATTTTGTAATTGTGTTAAAGGTTACTTTTAATAAATACTAAATTCTTATTGTATTTATCTTCGAGAATAAAAATGAATTTAACTTATATATTGTTTATTGTTATTTTCGTTAAATAATCTTTTAAATAATGATAATAACTGCAATAATAACAAAATACAATATAATTACTTTAATATTATTGTAATCATACATATATATAAGGTAGCCATATTCCAAAATTATGAAATCATGATCTTTCATACATGCTATTAAAATCTACTCAAATTGTAACCATGTTCCAAAGAAGAGGAGGGAGAGCTTTTGAACCGTCAATATATTTCTAAATACTTATAATTATAATTATAATTATAATATTCGCATTATCTGTACATTGTATAGGTTGAGCATGCTGCCAGCTGGATACAGATCCTCCCACACCTAACGGCCAGGTGCTTGCGGCAGCAGCGACCGCTCTCGGGCCCAGCTGAACCCCAGCACACCCTTCTCGCCGCCAGACATGTGATACCCACGTTGTCTCTCTGTATGTATATATATGTATATATGTGTAATGGTATATATAAATGCAATATAATCGAATATATTAATAATATACGAGTATATTAATATATTAATCGTCGAACAAATGAGTGATGAAAGAATGGTAAAAAAGATTTATATAGGAAAAGTGAGCGGTAAGAGAGACAAAGGAAGGCCTCGAGTGACCTTTGAAAACACTCTATCTATGATACTGGAGGAAGGTCACGTAAAAAGCATGAGGACTCCCCGGAGAGCATGTATGAAGAGGTTGATGTCTGTGGCCGAGGCGAAAGAGGTATGCAGAGACCGTAGCGTTTGGCGTTCCGTCGTCTCTTTCTACTCCGCAAGGGATATGGCGTGAAGATAAATAAATAAATATATTATCCTTTTATTATATGTAAAGTTTATAATTTGGTAATTGGTGGTATCTTTAAATACCAACTTAGAAGCTTACTCATCTTGTTGGCAGTAAGTGTAGGGGGCAGTAGTCGTTTATCAGGAGACCGTAAGATATTCAGTGTCAACGTATCACAACTCCTCCGTCAAGCGTCATCAGCAGAACAGGACAGATTCCCAATATCCGGCTTTTTGTCTTTAGATATACCTAACACTGATATTCATCTGAAGATTTGTATAAAAAGATTAATTCAACCTAATTATAATAACGCACTTTGTCGTTCCATTAAAATTCTCTTTAACACCATCTTTGTACAAAGTGAATGTGATATCAGGAAATCCATACGCCATAGACCTCAGTATACCAAGACTATGTCCTCAACACGACCTGTCGCTGGTTAAGGATCAGGGCCTGTAATAAAATCGCAAATTTGACGTAAAAATTGCCAGAAAAGGTCAGAAAATAGTCATATTTTACTGCGTTATAAAAATTTTACTTCCCGTTAAATCCATGTTATCTACGACAAGATTTTTATGAGTTTCCTATTACGACCGGTTGAGTTCATTGACGAAGTTTTAATATAGAATTGCTGACAGAAATTTTATTCTGAATTTATTTCATGTATTTTATTATATATACTAAGCGATGTCCGGGACTCTTCGTCTCTTCAGATTTGTTAGTTTAAGATCATTTACAAATTATCGGTCTCCCTACAAAACTATCTACAATTTTATAAACTCTGCATAACAAATAGCTTTACAGACGAAAGTATGATTAGAACAATAATTTAAATGGTGTTATAAAAATATTGTCACATAAAAGGTTAATTAATATATTTAAAAGAATATTTAAAAGTGAAAACTTAAGGCGGACCGAAATAATCCCCTTTAAGATATTCCCTCCAATATTATTGAACAATAATGAAAAATATTACACATTATGGAATCTATTTCTAATATTTATTTTTGGAACTAAAAGTTAAATATATGCTTCTAATATTTTTAAGTAATATTGGTCATAGATTCTCTGATACATTTTTTAAAATATTGTATCTCTGCTATATTTTAAAGTATCGCTGCTGTCAGAAACTCTAATATTTTTCGGAATAAATCTTCATATTCTTGAGAAAATACGTCTATAAAAACTACCATATATTGAACTGACATCAAGTTCCAGAAACAATGTCAATGTTGGTTCAAAGGCAACAAAACGTTGTTACCTTCATGCATCCAAAGTCGTCTCTAGTTCACGGTGGGTGTTCAAAGATATGAATCGTATTCGAAATGTTCAGCTACTATATACTAACCAACTTTAATATGATACATGAAATTTATTAAATGTCCATTATATATTATGGTACAAAACCTTTTTTTTATTATAACATAAACTTACGTGTAAAGGAACGAAATAAATTTAGGGTATTTATTCTGTGAAATGTATTTAAAAGAAATATTTAATGTTAAATAAATTATGCTTAGTGATATTCTTTTATATAAAATTAAATTTAGTTTATACCCCGGGTATGATAGGTACGCTGTGTCGCATGGATGAGATATCTCCGTTTCTGTCAAAAACAAAAAGGCCGGCTGCGTCGTCTCTAAATGATAGTGGACGGTGTGCAAGTTGGAATGGAGTCCCCGGATGTTGCGAAATTCCACATTTAGAGTGGAGCAGGATACCGCAACGTTGACTCAGAAAACACAAAACACAATACTTTGCCTGCCCCAGATACGATACCCGAGCTCCAGCAAAATCCGAGTATCATTCCCCTGATTTCGGTACCCTCCTGGGGTATATTTTTTAAGAGTTATCCTTTTCATAATTGAACGAGGGGGTGGAGGGCGTTGGGATTCCGAAATTTCTCACTCATCGCCCGAACATAACCAAATAAATTTGGTTACTACATGCCGATATTTCGTGACCAAAACCCCAACCACCAGGTACTCTTTCATAACCATCATTCATATATCTCACATAACCTTTAAAATCACCCCGCACATATATCTGCTCATTGTCCGAACATCCATCAACACAGAATCAAAATCTTCCAAAAACTTATCTTCCGTTCTATCATCACACCCGGTTTGAGAAGCATACACACTTAATACATACAGGATTAAACCTTCAAAAATCGTATTAACAGCAATGATTCTATTAGTCACCCTCTTACACCCTCGTCACAAACTCTTTTAATTGATCATCAAGCATAATTCCAACACCATTCCTTTTTCCATCATTCCTACGGGATAATAAAACTTGTATCCCTCACCAATTTCTCCGGCTTTTGATCCCCCTCATTTCGTCTCCTATAAACATGCAACATTTATTCGTCTTCTCTTCAACACATCTGCAATTTTTCGTCCTTTTACGGCCGGTCACCTGCCTGACGCCAACCCTCCTTGGCAATGTTTATTTGTTAAAATTATAATTCTAATCAAGGTTTATTATTACTACTACTTTTATAACAGTTGTACGGAAATATACATTATAAATTAATATTTATACTAACAGTAATTATTACAATATAAGTGACAAAGTTTAAATATCCTTCCTTCCTTCCATTTCTTAGTTTTAAATCTAAAATCAAAAGTTTATTATTAAATAAAGCTTATTATAACGTTCAAGAGTTTTTAGCGGATCGAAATATGTGGAACTTAAGTTGTTGAATCATTTGCAGAATTTATATTATAATGTGTACATTGTGATGTATCACCTATTGTTATATTTCTTTTGAAAAGAGCAACTGTTGAGTTTCTGGCCGGCTCTTCTCAACAGAGCAGCATTCCGAGCCGGTGGTAGCTTACTTACGGACTGACTACACTGACCTTTTTTTATTGTAATAATTGACGATTCAAAAGTGCGTGTAAATACGTGCCTACTTGAATAAAGATATTTTGAATTTGAATTTCAATTTATCCTAATGAGTAAAGATTTAATATTGGGAAGGAAACATTGGTACAGGGCCTATACATGTATACAAGTATTAGACTAAAACAACAATTGCGTGCTTATTGTTGCACAATATCAAATATATCTATTGTTTAGGAATTGTAATTTAAATTTTAATGACTTATTTCTTCTCTAACATATCTGGACTGTGTTTTTTTATATTTTGCTGCATGCAAAATTTCATATTCTTTAATTCTATGGGCGTTTTCTAGCATATTTATTGATTGGTCTAGGGAAGCGTGTTAGGTGTTGTCGCTAATTGCCGATAGATGGCAGATCACGGCCTAACTAAATGCTTGGAGGTAGTTAATACAGCTTTCAGTAGGTGACACTCTTACACATTGCATTCGAAAATGTGTGAGTTACCACTTGACACTTATAGCTTCTGTGATTTTAAGTTTATTTGTTTATTTTTTAATTGAAAATAAAGTTTTAAATAGTTATCACTAGAAAACAGAGACTTCATAATTAGGACTTTATTAATATCAATTACAAACTTTATTTTTTTGTTCAAGCTCATTTAAATATTTAAACTTTTTGTTACTTTGGTTTGTTTTAATGGAATTTTGGATACCAAGTGACTTGTTAAAACTATTTATTAATTATTATACTTTATAAAAAATGTAATTTATCACCTTATATTTAACACTTCAATTTTAACGTGTAAATTATAACTGATGCTCTTAAGTAATCTGTAATCGGAAAATTTAATTATTTACCAGATTTATTAAATTAAATTACTGAAATTATTTAATTGATTTAATTAAACTGTCAACAATTCAGATTCAATTATAACGTTACGAGTCGTTTTCTTACCTTTTTAATTATTTCTTGAGATATATTAATATTTCTTTTGGGCCACTTTCAGCAGTCGTGATTCCGAACGGCGCCGGCGGCTGTATAAAGACAAGATTAATGTAAACATTTTTTGTAAAGATAACTGAATTTGAACATTTTAATTTTTTTTTAATTTTCTGTTTTATAATTTAAGTTAGTATATTACTTACATATATAAAGAGGTAATTAAATATATAACTATAATACTATACTTACAAACGTCGGTGTCTTTGTTATTACAATTACAAGCTCCTGCCTCGCATCCTTCAGCACACTCTTCAATACTACACTATAAAAAAACATATTTAAAAGTATCATTAAGATATAATTTATAAAATCTATAAATAATCCGTGAACAAAATACAAATTAATTGACAATAGTTTAAATAGAGCAAAAATATTTGATAATAAGTCAAGGTTGTACAACGGTACTAATAAAAAACCTTCGCAATTAAAATCGATCCATGTTTGTAAGACAAATAAAAAACTGTTTGAAGAGGGCTATAGTTTTTTCAGACTGGTTTTTATCTTGCTCTCTCGATAACAATTATTCGTAAAGCCCGGAGACATGGATACGGCCAAAAATAATAATATTATACGAGCTCATTAGACTGAAGATATTGGCGCAACGTGGTTTTTCACAATATTGCTATGATTCTTATTAAATCCTGCGTTTGTTCATACATTTTCTTCAAACAATTTTATACATATATAAGATAAGGTTGAATAATAATAGAGGTGTAAATTAAAGTTTATACACCTCAAGGACACTGTCTTGTTCACATATATTTTAAAACTATCTAAAGAATATTCAATATCAATGAATAAAAACAGCTTTTACTTTCATAAATTTCAAATCAAATTACAATGTTTTGATTCAAACTGTAATAAAATAAAATATCAAAAAAACAAACACGAAACACGTCTTGTTATCGTTATTACACACAGTCAGAAAAATAATGTTTCACTTAATATACATTTACAAAAATAAAGTAGTTATTATTATCATGATACAAATATTACTAAGACTGCACGCTCACTATTAATAGAATAAACGACCCTATCCTATCATAGATACTGCATTCAATTTTATGAAAGTAATCAAATAAATAATGTATATTGAAATTTTAAAACCTTTTAATATAATTGATTATTTTTGAAAGGATTTCAAAGTTATGTCATATTCAATAGAACCGTTTACAGAAAAATGATCAAAGTAATGAATGTTATCATGAATTTCATATTTATTTCATCACTAGCAGACCCGGTCACGCGTTGCTGTGACTACTCGTATTATTTTTTATGTATTACATTATAGTAAACTATTTAAGGGGTAACGTTCAGAGTACATCTGTCATGAAAACCATAATGTTTTCTTACAGTCGATATTAAGCAAAAATCAAAACAAAATAATTATAATTATTTTTTTAATTTTATCCAAGTTTATAACACTATTTGTATATTACAAAGTTTTTAGTAAATAGCTTGGAACACTAAACTTACGTATGAGGTAGGTAGGGCAGATACCTCATTCGTAATTACTCAATCCAGTCAATAGATACCACCATCTTTTAGCATTATTAGGAGCTAACTGCAAAATAATAAACAAATAATTTGCAATAAAATAATATTGCGACTATGAATTGAGTTGAAAACGTACATGGTGTGTAAATTTATTAAAATCAGTTAAGTAGTATAGTAGTATATAGTTGTATATAGTTGCATATAGTTGTATATAGTTGTATATAGTTATAGTAGTTCATAATTAAAAATATTTGGTGGTTTTACTAATGCATATAATAAAAGTTAAACTCAGAACATAAATTTTAAAAGATAAATCATGAAAAATGAAAAAAATAGATTTTTATAATAAATACAACAATTTTTATACAACTCGGCAGACTTCGTTCTGTGAAATAGAATTGGAAAGTGGCAGTTTATATTTCGACCTTAAGACGTTTCTACTCTACTGACTCTCACATATCGCCCTATCATCATGGTGACGGTTCTGTTCAGGAGAATTAAAGAAAAAGGTCAGCTCGGGTGACCTAAGAATATCTTCCACTTACTTAAACGAACTTTGGCCACCCTTTTGAGACCCACTAAAAACCCCGACTGGGATGTCTGCCAGAGGGCTTCAAACTAAGAGGGAAACTTAAGGTTCAAACCTGATTGAAAATAGTGGGAACCTAAAGGTGACAAATATTTATAAAGTGGGTGCTTCAATTACAAAAAATGGAGATAATTAATTATTTATTACTATTATTATTAACATAGGGATGAAATAAAGAATAATGAAATAAAACGTATATAATTATATTCAGTAATCGCTTTGTTGTAAATCAAGTGAATCACAATTATTAACAAATATCTGTTTGATTTTTATTGTAGTGCTTTATGATACACATGTTTTTTGTTTGATTACCTGGTGAATATACAAACAAATCTGATGGTTATCCAACACGGGAACAGGCAACATACAGTTGACCATGTGAGAAGCATGGGTTTTCTAGATTAATACCACAAACACCTAATGATTGCACCTGGGACTTATTATGACTCATAGCAAAAGCAAGCCGCACTGAAAACTGTAGTCGTTTAAATTCAAATGGTACATCAGTCGGAATCATTGGGATGCGTGGTATCAAAACGTCTTCTCCTTTATACTTTCCTTTCAGTATAGTTGCTTCTATCACGTTGTTCAAAAATTTTTATCGCTAACCGTGTGCCGTTGCAAAGACGCGGTTGGTTGATATTTCTCAACATTGTAACTACCGATCCAACCTTTAATTGAAGATTGTGAGGTGGCAATCCTGGTAAATCCAGCGAGTTTAAAAATTCAGGCGGATAGTTGACGACATCATCTTGGTTAGTAGCCGAATCAACTGATTTATATATCCTCAATTCACCTGTAATTTGTTCTTGAATTTTGAAATTTAATTCATTTACATCTGTTTTTTGCAGCCAATATAGCCCGTTCGCTTAACCATTCATGGTTTCTGTAATTTTGAGCAACATCTGGAAACACCTTTTGAATAAGAAGATCTTTTGATCAAGTTAACTGACAAAAACTTTGAGGAAACTTAATGCAACCAGTCAGTGTCTATAAGAAATTTGCCATTACCAATGTCAATGAGTTGTTTAGAGAATATGTCTCCAGATTGGTCATTTTGCAATTTGACACGCATATTCTTGCATAAGTGTAATACCTACACATGCTTCCACAAATTGGAGGACTTTAAACATGCAGTAAGTTCATCAGCTGGCGTTGATCGTGGAATCACTGGCAATGTTTGACGAAAATCTCCTGCTAATAAAATCATTGCACCACCAAATGGGTTATGATTGCTCCGTAGATCTTGTAAGGTATAGAACCTAAAGCCTCCATAGATTTTTTATGTGCCATCGTGCGTTCATCCCAAACAATCAATTCACATTGCTGCAAAACCTTTGCCATTGCAGAGTTCTTCGAAATGTTGTAGGTTGGAGTTTTGTTGCTTTGCATGTTTAATGGCAATTTTAGTGCTGAATGAGCTGTTCTACCACCTTCAAGCAAAGTTGCTGCGATTCCCGACGAAGCGAGTGCAAGTGCATTTTTGTTTTGTGAGCGAATTCTTGCTAATATCAATGAAATCAAAAAAGTTTTTCCTGTACCACCAGGTGCATCTAAGAAGTAAATCCCTCCTCTTTTAACATTTATTACTTTCATAAGTGTATCAAATACATACTTCTGTTGTTCATTCAATAGTGGAAGATTTGTTTGAATTAATTCTTTCAGTGTTGAGATCATACAGTTTTTCTCGGTGCAACTCTTGGCTAAAAGCATCATGCATTGGAGGATTGGGCGCGGCCAGGCCTAATTTAAATAATAGTTTGTTTGACATCATCAAGCACATGTCCTCAATTGAAATCAATACTTCATTGTAAATTTCTTCGCTTATTTGTATATTTGAATTTCCCCTTCTAATCCGTATTTGATCCAAAATATCATCACACATATTATCTTTGTACTTGATCCACAAATCCTTTGGGTTTGATGGGAAGCATGTAGATATGATTATAGAAAACAATGTTCGTATTTGATGAGCTTGTGATGATATTACAGCATCATTGAGAGTTTGATCCCAATGAGCATCATTTTCTAGCCATCGCAAACGTTGGCAAGTTTCTCTGTATGATCCACACAAATCACCACCAACAGTTCGTACATGTTGGAATGATGTTGGGCCACGTACATTGACTAATAGCAGTCGTAAATAAAAATATTCATCGTTGCTTGGATGTACTGTATAAATTCGACCAATCGCATCGGTAGAATATACATCTGGGTATCCTGGAACTGATTTTCCTTGTTTCCTTCGTATAAATCTCCTTGAGGATTGATTCCAAGTATAATATTTTGGTATTTCAGAATATAACAATGTTTGAGCAAAAGCATCGTTTTGGCATGTCTAAAAAAAACTGTTTAATGTAGTAGATGGTGGCTGTACAGCTCTTTCTACTGCGTTGTGTGCTGTAAAATACACTCTTTGTCCATTTTCTAAATGCACAGCTAAATGAACGTCAGTAGGGTGTCTCTCATGAATTGGAAAAGAAAATATTCGCCAAACTGCTTCATTACTACTAACATAGCGACCCATTTGGTATTGGATAACTTCATCATTGGATTTCTCTGCATTAATACCAATCACAGTCATATCACTCCTTTTGGTTACGTATTTGCAAATGTATTTAATAGATTTTAATGAATTGCAAGATTCAACATTGATGTGCGCTTTGAAGGTCTTTGATAAAATGGGTGAATATGGAACAATCCAGCAATTACCTATTTCAATATCTTGTTGATTTAATTTGACAATTGTTGATCTTCCATTGTCTGCTGTCGATCGGCGACGATACAAAGGATAACCGTCATTACCACTAATTGTTTTAGATATTAATGTCCGTGGATATCGCTTTGAACATTTACCATCCACCATACACGGTGAATTTTGATTAAGAGTTCCACAGGGACCATGAATCATGTTTTTGATAGCTACATATCCAGGATCTACTTCTACATTAGGGATTTCAGCTGATATTACTGCATCAACTTCATTTGGCCTTATCTTTTCAACTAACCAAATCAAAATGTGTCCACGTGGCAATCCCCGTTTGTGCCACTTCACAGAATGCATCCAGTAGTGTGTCTCTCCAAACATATAATGTTTCACAATGAAATTTATTAAAGATTTCAACTTTGTCTAAAGACTCTGGCTGTAATATCATGACGATCAATGGGTGATTGCCCAGGGAATAACTCCTGCTTGATTTCTATCCAGTGTAGATTGCATGTAAATGTGATGAACAAATCTGCTGTACCATAATGACGAACATATGACATGGCATCTTGAGCATATTCATGCATATGTAGAGGGCTTCCGATGTATGGTGCTAGAAGAATAGTCAGTAGTAGTAGTTAATCGCATCTCGAAGGTGAATATACTCTTCAGATCTGAGTTTGGTCTGATTCAACCTGATGACTGTTAATCTCTCCGTTTCAATTTTAACATACATGTCTATAACATACTTGTGATATAATCGCCGACATTTGAGTATGTCTTCATTTTCACGAATCATTAGGCGGTATGAATAATAGTTCATTGAACTGACTTTTTTGTTGGTTTCAGAACCTGAAAATAGATTTTTGTTTTCATAACATTGAAAATAAAAAAAATAATAGGTAATATAGTAACTGATAATATATCTCCATAGCTAAAATAATATTTTTTATTACCTTTAATGGGATTTATCATCTTGTTTGAGAAATCATAGCCATCTTCACCTTGCCAAAATATAATGAGATGTTGCAGTGCGTCATATGAGCGGGGTGTTTCCTTTATACGTTGTAATTGATCATTCCGTAATTTTGTCATTATCAGATGGCATCAGATCCAATGCAGTTTTAAACAACATAATCAATTGATTGTACTCATGAAATAAAGTTTATAATTGTTCTACAATAAACCTCTTTAGTGAATTGTTATGTAAACAACGCATATCAATTTCTTGTGGTGAATTGCCCATGAAATAAATTTGCAGGAATTTCTATTTGCTATCTGACACTGGTAACAGTGAACCTGCTCTATGATATATTTGGCCTTGTACCTGTAAATAAAAAAAAATGATTTTTGCCAAATATAAATAATATTTGTTCCTAAAAAATATATCTGTCTCCTAATTTGAATCACCAAATAATAATTGATATGCTTAGGTATGTCAATATGTAATAATTATTTGTAACTAATATCCATCATCAAATATTTATATTGTGTTTCAAAATAATAAAAGTGTTGCTAATACTGAATCTCCAAATAATATTATGACTAAGTAATATATGTGTTGGGGTCTAGGGAACTGAAGGTTAATGACACATATTTACTTAGTTAACAGGAAATTTTGTTCATTAAAATAATAATGATAACTGCTATAATACATACCTTAAAAGTTGGCATGAAATTTTCCCGAACTACGTTTGTTGCCCCAAATGACGTCATTTGAAAGCAATTATTATATTGTTGGATATTTGACAAAAAGTGTATGGTTCTATTCCTGAAACCAATGAGTACAATGACTCTGGTGGTGGATCCAATGGTATCAATTTCACTTTCCCATTTGCGAAACACAATCCATTGGCATCATTTTTGTATTTAAATGCCTTACAATGAGAGCAAACCAAGTTCATAGATCCAATAGTAATACATTGGTGGTTACTGTAGTCAATTGACAAATCGTAATTGAAAGCAGCTCGATTCAAACTTTCGCGATTATTAGTTGAATCTCTCGCCCTCGCTGCCCACATTCTCGATGTACAAATTCTTTCACATTTATTTCCGCCGTCACGTTCTTGTGCAGTATGATAAGATCGGTAATTAGTTTGGTTTGTAGCATTTCGGGTTCTTCTACCTAAATTACTTCGTCTTATAGAAGGCATATCGAATATACTTACCTAAATAATGTCACATGCAATAATTATTAATCATAGGTATTAAAACACTTTGCACAAAACACGATATAAAACAATTAAAATTAATTATTAAATATTATATAGGCTTTTTAACGCGATTTGTTTGACAGATGCAATGACGTGAAAACTGATGACAATTTATGTCGCATTCCGAAACTAAAACAAAAGAAAGAATATTCCAAGGCCAATCAAATCCATAGCTCTTACATTTTTTGACTTTTCAATTTGGTCGGGTCACGATTTTATCACTTTTGCGTGAACGCACATTTGATTGAATTTGAACTTTGTGCAGCGACAATAAAGCGCGAATTGACTCTTCGACGTTAGCAACACACCTACATTGTTTAAACAATAATGAATGCTTGTAATTTAATATGAACTTTATTGAATAGCAATACAGTTTAAATTGACTCTACATTTAGTTAGAAAATATTTGTATAGGAAAAAGAAAAGGGCTCTTTTAGGGTTTTCCTGGAAATTATTCGAATTTTTCTCGCCGTCAGAACCATCCTTGGGCTTTAAGGAACATTTAAAAAAAAGAATTGTTAAGATTGGTCCATGCGTTGTTGAGTTATGCGCTTACAAACACATTTTGCGATTCATTTTTATATAATAGATTATTAATTCAATTTAAAAAAATGTTACTAGCGAATTATATTTGTAATACACAAGTGACAGTATTATGATTGTTTCCATTAATTTCAAATAGGTAACTGTTTAGTGATAACTAGGTATTAGTTAATTAGACATAAATTTAATAACACGCTAACGTAGATACGATGAAAGGAAACGAGTATCTTTATTTATAATTGTTTATCCAGTTAAATATTATCCAGATATTTCTTATAATATGTTTATTATTAGAAGACTTATTCCCGTGGTATAATTTATTAACCACTATAGTCGCTAATCACTAATCACTAGTGACTTCACTTCTTGATGCTAGCAGTTTCAACGATACGAATAAGCTCTACTGACCGGCGAGTGACTTATATACCGTCTTGAGGCAAGTTTCGTAATAGCGGTGCTACCCTCTTTAACAATTAATCATGGCAAACCTCACGCACCAAGTATTGAGAATGTTAAAAATACCCTCCGAAAAGTACTGGCGATAACGTTACATCCTTTTAATGTTTGAAATTTATTATCAATATTGGTTATGTTAATTAACAAATAGTATAAAGAGTCATCAAGGCGGGTAGCGACGCGGTGGTCCAATTGGCTGATTCTCGGGACAGCATCCCAGAGATCCAGGTACGAATCCAGGACGTTCTTAGTAGTGTATTTAATAATAACATATTAACGTGATATCCAATAGAAAACCAAGACTTTTATATATTTAATAAAATGTCAGTATCAACATACACATAATGTTGCATGATTTTTCACTTTAACATTGAAGTTACAAGTAAATACTGCTTCCCAGCAGCTTATTTATATTCTTGGGCAATAATAAACTCAAATAAAATAATAAATTTAAATTATAAGGTAAAATAAAAGAAATAATAATTAAAGATTAAATTAACTTTATTTAATATAAATGAATGTATTATTGATTGATGTACAGCACATTTGATGGTACATTGAGAAAGCAAATATACGATTTACCACCGTTCAAATACTGTCAGAGACATTGCCAGTGAGTTCTCTCTCGATCAATTGTACATGTTTATATCAAATGTGTATCATCTGTCAATACGTGATTTGAATTCTAAATGCATTTCGGAATGCAATTTCGAATGATTTGGAAACACTGGTGGTCATTCAGTTACCTATGACCTACTCGTATGTGAACATTTAGATGGTCCTATGAGAAATATTATTAGTTATGTTTACATATTTATACATTTAGATTAGTTCCTGGGTTATTTAATGAAATTACTACATTATATTACAAATTTTATATTATTTTATATATTAATTATAGTTATATATTATTTTTTTTTTGGATTGTTCTTATTATTGATTGGATTTGTAGCTCCGTCCTCCAAATTCAGGTTGTTTGGGCACGTCGAACAAATGAGTGATGAAAGAATGGTAAAAAAGAGTTATATAGCAAACGTGAGCGGTAAGTCAGACAGGGGGAGGCCTCGAGTGACCTTTGAAAACACAGTATCTATTATACATGAGGAAGGTCACGTAAAAAGCATGAGGACCCCCCGGAGGGCATGTATGAAGTGGTTGATGTCTGTGGCCGAGGCGAAAGAGGTATGCAGGGACCGTTGCGTTTGGCGCTCCGTCGTCTCTGGCTACCCCGCAAGGGATATGGCATGAAGATAAAAAAATAAATAAATATATGAATTGAATCAACTATGCAAAGGCTGACAAAAATGTAAACTTTGCTAGATTTCAAACGTAAAGTATTTGACATCTTATTAAGATTGATATAAATATTTATAGTTTATAATTTTTCCTAAATGATACTTCTGTTATTATATAAACTTTGTATGTTATATCGTAAAGATACCGGGTGCTTCGATCTGAACTTTACAGAGATCTCCCGTGAAGCTCAGCTCGCCTCGCACCTTACAGCTTCTGGACCCATTTGACTGTAAGAAATAAATATTAGAACAAACACAAAAAAAGTGTTAAACAGTTTTACTTGTTTTTTCTACTATAATATAGTTAAATATAATATTGCTTTAAATAGAAAGTCTGATTTCAGTTATTTTTAATAAATTAATTAATAAACTATCACATCTTTTTATTATGTAAAGACAAATATTTCCTAAATAAACAAATATCTGAACATTGTCAGTAGCAACAATAATATGATTTGCAAACTGAGTACGAACACCGGATGTATGATATCGAGATTGTATGGATATTGATAATACTATCACAGTGCTGAGAGCAGTGCACTTAACGCAGGCAATTATGTATTAGGTCAGAGAAACAGTTTAGACGCGTATTAAATTATACGACCCACTCTGCTGCGATGCATTCTCTATTTACTCTCTTTTATTTGTTCATTTGTATATGAATGGATGTTCAACAGAATTGAAAAATGTTGTCTCGTACCTGTATATACAAGTATGTTTTTATGTTTTTATTATGTACTAGCTTTTGCCCGCGACTTCGTCCGCGTTTCCGTCGTTTTTCGAAAAAAAATTAGCAGATGTCCTCCCTCATAGTTTTGACGTAACAGGCAGATTCACTTTCGTATTTTAGAAGGGCAATAGTAATATAATATGCCAATCCACAAAACTGTTGAAAAATATAAGTAACCGCAGAATATTATAATATACCCACGCTATACCCACGACTCGGTCAGCGTGTAACTCCTTGTTTTTTATTAAGATAATATATTGCTAATATTTTTAGATCAAATTAAAATGTTTCAGCGCAAAGCTTCTGGGTAGACTATGTTAAGAGTCGACCCGTCCGGCACGTGAACGTAAAGATTCCTAGAATTGCTAACCCGGGAAAGAGCGACGTATAATTGACCATGCGAGAAACAGCTAACACCGAGATCTACTCCAGCAACACGAAAAGTCTGCCCTTGAGCTTTATTGATAGTCATGGCATAGCACACCGATACTGGGAATTGCGTTCTTTTAAATTGGAATGGAAAATTATTTGGTATTATGGGAATTCTGGGAATAAAGACAGTTTCTCCTGCACCGCAACCTGTTAAAATTTGAGCCTCGATTACATTTTGTTGCAACTGGGTTACTTTTAGCCGAGTTCCATTGCAAAGTTGAGGTGGTCTTAAATTTCGGAGCAGAATTATCAGTATGCCAATTTTTAAACAAATTATATGAGAAGGTAGTCCAGGCATAGGTTGTCTCCAGTTCTCACTCGCATATTTATAGTCAAATGCACCGATTGTATATCACGCCACAAATAAGAGCTTTTCAGGCAAGCCCTAATCTCATCAGCTCGGGTTCCCCGTGGTATTACCGGTAAGGTTTGTCGGAAATCACCACAAAATAAAACCGTAATACCGCCCATTGGTCGATCATTTTGTCTTATGTCCCTTAGAGTTCTGTCTACTGCTTCTACTCCTTTTCGATGGGCCATCGTACATTCATCCCATACGATTAAATTACACTCACGCAATACCTTAGCTTTGTCGCTATTTCTTGAAATACTACAGGTTGGACTTTCCGTGCGATCTAAATTAATTGGTATTTTAAACATAGTGTGAGCAGTCTTACCTCCTGGTAGCAATGTTGCAGCTATACCTGATGAAGCCACGGCAAGAGCGATTTTACGCTGATTTCGAACATAAGCTAATATTAATTTAGTCAAAAAAGTTTTCCCAGTTCCTCCAGGTGCATCTAAAAACCATATTGTTCCTAAATTATTCTGCACACTCTCGCACACGCGATCATAGACTAAGCGTTGTTCTGCAGTCATCATTGGGACACCGTTTTCTAATGTTACCAGCAGTTCCATTGGGTTGTAACCAATCTCTGCGGAATATTCCCTATTGGTAACCTCTCCGACTGAGGTTGGCGTTGGCAAACCATATTCACAAAGTGATTTACCGCCTACTGCTGTTAAGTCTTCCTGAAGAGCTAATAAGCACTGATTTATAGCCAGATCTCGAAAATTATCATTAGTTGCGCCTTCATTATTGTGAGATAAATTTCGAAGAAAGTCTTCTGCAAATTTTTCTTTATATTTTTCCCATAATTGGACAGGATCAGATAAATTACAAAATGTGAGTAATGTTACAAATAAATGGCGTAACCGTCGTGGATTATCACTAACACAGGATTCTGCTAAAGCGTCATCCCAATGTTGATCATTTTCAAGCAAATGACGCGCTTGGCAAGCTGCATGATAAGTTGGATAAACAACATCGTCTACTTTTCTCAAATCTATAAATGATGTTGGTCCTCGCACTGTATGTAATAATAATCTCAAATAAAAACACTCTGCGTTGTTAGGATGAACAGTATACACTCTACCAAGAACATGTTCTTTGAAAATACCTGTCTCGCCATCTACAGGCCTGCCTCGGCGTCTACGGTTAAAGACACCTCGTTGTTTATCGTAGGTATAATACGATGGAACTTCTTCATACAAAAGAGACTTTGCGAAATTATCAGTTTGGCAAAGTCGAAAGAATGCCAATAAAGTTGTTTGTCTAGGGTTCTCTAATCGTTCTGTAACATTTTCGGCGTTAAAATATATACGTTGACCGCCTTCCAGATGAACATCCAGATGGGTCACAGGTGGATATCTTTCGTGAATATTAAAACTTAAGATCCGCCACACAGCTTCTGAAGAGCTGATATATCTGCCTGACTGAAATCTAGTAACTTCATCATGTTCATTTCTTAACGCAAACGTAGCTTGGTCACTGCCCTTGTTAATGTACTTACAAATATATTTAATTGACTCTACACTATTACACATTTCTACATTTATGTGAGCTTGAAATGCTCTGGACAATACAGGCGAATACGGAACGACCCACCTATTATCTAAAGTAACCTGTTGTCCAGACATTCGCTTTTCAACAGTAAAACCACCATTGTCTCTTGAACGGCGACGATATAATGGGTATCCATCATGTCCTGTTACAGTTTCATCCACTAATGCTTTTGGATACCTTTTAGTGCAACGACCGTCTTGCATGCAAGGAGCATTTGCGTTAAATGCACCACATGGACCATGTATCATATGAGTTTTAACAATGTCGTATAACAGGGGATCTGCAGTCGGATCTGGAATTTCAGCACTGATTAATCTGTCTACATCATTAGGTCGAACCTTATCTTTTAACCAAAGCAAGATATGTGCGTGAGGTAAGCCGCGTTTTTGCCACTCAACACTATACATATAACACAATACTTCTCCAAAAATGTTATCTTTGGTAAGAAGATCTATCATTGATTTTAATTTTAAATGAAACACTCTTGCAATAATATCATGGCGGTCATGCGGTGCCTGACCCTCAAGAAGCTCCCGAGTGATTTCATCCCACTTGGGATTGGTAGTTACAGTAACAAATAAGTCGGGACGTCCATATTTTCTTACGTAACAAAAAGCGTCTTGAGTACGTTCATGCATGTAGCGTGGACCACCAGTAAAAGAAGAGGGTAAAATAACTAAACGACCCATATTCACAGTATCGTTATCTTGCTGCATGGCATCGCGAAGGTGCACGTATTCTTCAGCGCGCAGCTGCCTTTGATTAGATCGTATATAAACTAATCTTTCGGTTTCAATTTTTGCGTACATGTCAACAATAAACTGATTAAATAAGCCACGAAAACGTTGAAAGTATACCAATCTATTCCGTCTCACTTGCAGGTGGTAACAATAAAATTGAAGGCATGACACCTTTTTATTATAATTAGGTGCGCCTGTGCGCGGATCGGTTTGGTATACAGCGAAATTATAACCATCTTCCCCTCGACAGTATATCATAGGATATTGCAAACTGTCGTAAGCCCTGTGGGTTTCGAAAATACGTTGCAAACGATTGTCTCTGGAACGTATAACGATATCACGCCTATCACATTCCTGGTCGACCAGTACTACAGCAACTTCATTCGTGGATGGAACGTTATGACGCCCAGGGTGTTCCTGAGTTGGACGCTTATCGGCATTTATAACAATTTTATAATTGTTATTACCATCTTGAGAAAGGGCTTCTAATGCCGATTTAAAACTGCATACGTACGAATTAACCTGATGTAACATGTTCTGAAGTTGTGAAATGAGTTCAGTATTTAAATTCGGAAAATATTGATTTCTTATATTCGACTGTTCGTTGTAATCGGATACAAAATATATTTGAAGAAATTTAGGTTGTTCTTCAGGCAAAAAAACCCTATCAAATGGTAAACCTGACCTTGTACCTTAAAAGTAGGCATGAAAGGGCCTTCTGAGATTTGTTTAGCACCAAAGGATGTCATTTGGAATGCACTATTATAAGTGCGAATATTATCTAAAAACTGTTTGGATTGCAAATGTTCCCCTAAAAGTAGTGATTTTAAAGGTTCCGGTGGGTCTTCGAACGAAGGCAAATTTATTTTACCTCCAGAACAACAGAAACCAGCAGACTCCTTCCTCCACTTCGAAGCATTACAAAAGGAACATACTACGTTCATATCGCCTATTTCAGAAGATGATCTGTAATCAATTGTGAGGTTATAAGCAAACCCACTTTTATATTTATCGGACCACGCCACCGAATTTGTAGATTGATCTACCACGTGTATATCTAAGTCATTAAGACCATGTCGAAATCTATCTGCAGTAAGACGGGCCTCTCGCTGTTCTTCTGTTTCAAGCGACCGAATATTTTCAATTCTTAATCTTTCATTAGATAAAGTAATCAATTGTTCTTGTCTCAAAGAATTGTAATAATCGCGTCCCGACTCTAGTCGTTGTTCATGCTCATGTTCATCTTCAAGAGATCGAATCATGTTATGGTGCGCCCTATCATTTGTCAAACGGTCTTGATATTGAGTAAAAGTTTCAGATTCTCGAGACAAAATATGACGTTCGCGATCAGCTGTAAGCCGTAATTCCCTCTCAGTGAAGGTTTCGGACTCGCGAGATAAAATATGACGTTCGTGGTCAGCTGTAAGCCGTAATTCCCTCTCAGTGAAGGTTTCGGACTCGCGAGATAAAATATGACGTTCGCGGTCAGCTGTAAGCCGTAATTCCCTCTCAGTGAAGGTTTCAGACTCGCGAGATAATGTATGCCGTTCGCGGTCAGCTGTGAGTCGCAATTCTCGTTGTAAAGCAGTTTCAGCTTCTCGGGATAACGCATGTTGTTCCCGGTCAATGGAACGCCTTAGCTCTCGTTGAGAAGAGCTTTGAGAAGCCCGTGTTGTAGCTCGTCTCGCTCTTTCAGCTGCTAATCGCATCTCTCTTTCTGGAGAGCTTTCATTAGCTCGAGATGTTGAGGCACTAACTCTCATAGAGTTTAACCGATGTGCTCTTTCCTCTTCCGATTCTTGAGAACGCGTCATTCTCATTCTCCTAGCTTGACTCGAAGTTCGAGATAAAGATGGTCGTTTTTTAGGTGGCATCGTTTATTTTATTTTTAATCGACGGTAACTTAAATTCTATTTAGTTACCCAACAAAAAACTTACGTCAGAGGTCCTAACTATAGCTAAGTATATAATAAATAGAATATAAATCTAAGTGCCTATTAAAACTAAAATAATATTCTAATCGAATTATAAATATGTACGTAGGTACCTACAAATTACAAAAGAATAAAAAATGAAAATAAAGCTATACTTAATGCGTGTGCAATACTATCTACACTTACCTACTTCACTTAAAAATGAATAATAAGAAATACCTACAACTACTGTAATTAATCAAAGTACCTATGCTAATACAAAAAAAACCTTAGATGTTCTAAGTACAGCTGCTATATAATAAAAAAATATAAATCTAAGTGCCTATTTAAACTTAAATACCTAATATTCTAATAGAATTAAACTAAGAAATATGTACCTACCTACCTACAACTTAGGTACAAAAAAAAAAGAAATGAAAATAAAGCTAAAACACGTGTGCAGTATAGGTAGATAGTAGGCAATATCTACCTATACCTACTTCACTTAAAAATAAATAAAAAATACCTATGAATACTATAATTAATAAAAGTACCTACCTACGCTTTTATCTACTCAATACAAAAAAAACTAAACATAAAATGCCCAAAACTAACCTATCAGTAACTAAAAATCTAACAATAATCTAATCTATCTATCTATTATCTAATCTAAAAATCGAATCTAAATCTACTTAAAAAGAAATAAAATAGGAACTACATATTAATAGTTAAGAATTTAAACAAAACTAAAACTAATTTAGAAAATAACAACAAAAGAAATTAAAATAAACTATTTAAAGACAAAAAGTCGCGCTGATAAGCACGGTTTATAAAATAACAATTATTGTCTGTCAATAAAGTTCAACACTCTGAACGATTCACTATTCACGCGCGATGTCTTGTTGGCGTATTTCATGTAAGTAAGTATAAGTTTGGTGTTTCTATACCGATTTCAATGATTCTTTTTTTATTGAATTGGTGCTAATGTTTATTTTTTTTTTAATTAGGAATGATGGTGAGCATTATTGGTTTTATAAACGTAAAAGTAAACAAATATAATAAGAAATCTCCGAACTGCTAAGCTATCGAGAGTTATGCGTGTTATTGTGAGTTAACTATAAAAGGTAGATATATGCTGTCTTGGAATATTTTTCGTGTATTTTTATGTAGAATATTTCCGTTATACATAGTTTCTATGTAGCTCTAACCATTAAGGCTGCACACGCGACGGAAGCTTAAAAAATCAAGCAACTTCTCCCATTTTCTCAACATTTCCTTTCACTGCTCTGCTCCTATTCATTGTAGTGTGATGAAAAGTATACTATTACCTGCCCAGGAGTATAAAGAATAATTGTACTAAGTTTCGTTAAAATCCGTCGAGTAGTTTTTTTTTCTATAAATAACATACAAACAGACAGACAGACAGACAGACAGACAAAAATTTTTTTAACTGCATTTTTGGCATCAGTATCGAACACTAATCACCCCCTGCTACTTATTTTGTAAATATATTTCATGTACAGAATTGACCTCTCTACAGATTTATTATAAGTATAGATATACCCAAATTGTTTTTTTTTTAATTACTATTATTAAATTTTATTGTTTACCTACGTATTCATTCAATAAATGATTCAATCATTCATACATTTACTATATCTTTAAGAAAATTAAACTTATTATTTATATGTAAAAAAATAAACTTGGCAACTCATTTAAGATCTATATGTTAGTTTAAATAAAACCAAAATATGACTGACTCACTACTAGGTATAATACAAGACATGGGTTTACTTTTTAACAACAAGTTACTCGTCAAAATATACAAAATTAACACAGAATTCCGAAGTCCCTTTGAGAATATGTGTGTGTCAATTTTGAATTTTAAAATTAAACCTAAATTTTATATTTTAAATTTTAGTTAAAAATTCATAACAAAAAGTATCAATTACTAGTTGGAATTATATTTTTATGTGAATAAAATCAGTTTCTTTAAAAAATATAAATACTGTAAATGTTATAATTAAGGATTTTAATCCCAATGTCGCATCCGTCCTTATATAAACCCTAGTACTTATTTTTGGAATGAACAAATACATGTTATTAAATTTCTTTAGAATTTACGTAATACAGATATAGTTCATTTTATTTATTCAATAATTTTAAAACAGTTGTTTTTTTTACTTTTTTAATTATTAATTAATTATGAACTTAATTAAACTCCAAAGCGTCGTCTACAAAATATATAAATAATAGATTTTTAAATTTAATTTCAGCAAAACCTTCGTGTCCGCTTTGTTAAACACTTTTTACTTAAAAGAGTCGTGAGTCATGCTTACCTGCAGGTCCCACTCCACAATCAGTACCCGAGTATCCTTCAAAAGAATAGCAGTAAATATATTTTACGTGTGATGTAGTAGAAGAGTAGTATTTGCTGCGGGAACGTTAATGCTAAATTTATAAACGTCGTATGCTTTTGATCGCAGTACAAATTTTATAATATTATATGCTGAAATGTATAGAAAAATATTTCACAATATTCAATATTCCATTAAGAAATGTGTTTTTTCATTTTTGATAATATTCAAATAATAATAACTATTATTTCTTAAATAACAGAACACAATATGTTATTGTTATTTCTAAATTGTCTTACAGTAATCATATTCTTAAACCGTATTTCTTCTTAAAGTCACGTCACGTCACGTCACGTCACGTCACGTCACGTCACGTCACGTCACGTCACGTCACGTCACGTCACGTCACGTCACGTCACGTCACGTCACGAAACTTAAAGTCATAAACGATAAATTATTAGTTTGTACACTTGTTTAATCAATTACGAGTATAACTGAAACTATACAACATCTGTATCAACTAATAAATGTTTTTGATCTAAAGAATTTAATGTCAAAGTTAAAGACAACTTAATAATAAACGAAAGTTTAATTTCATTGAAATAATTTCTCTTAAATAATAACAATTGAACTATCTGCCAAAGTTATAACAATAGAAGGACGTTTACAATATCAACATTTAATTATTCCTTTAATTTATATTTACAGATTATGATTATTACCAGAATTGATTTAAGATATTATATTATATACAATGAAAGATTGTTGCGAAATGAAATAATAAATATTTTCTAATAATTTTAGTAGCAGGTATAAGATTTTTTATAAATATTTTGTTATAGTTACATTAATATCTAGACGGCACTGCAGTGAAAGGGTGACATAAGAGAGAATGTACTAAAATTTAGGACGACAGCGCTTTTTCTGATGCCGATTTATCTTCAATTCTCTTATGTTAATGCTTTCAAAATTTGATCGGTGAAGAAGTTAATAAAGCAATCTGCCTTAGTATTATATGGTAAAGACTACTCTTATGGCTCTTGAGCTGTCTTCAAGTTTTATATTTCACTTGACTAAAGCTATAGTGATGTCAAACTAAGTTATAGAAACTTTAATTTTCTTTTACTTTATATTTAATAAGTAACACGTTTATATAATACATTAAACTTTGTATTTATGTTAACAATGAAAATAACATTAAGAATATCTTTTATAAACAGTTCAATAAAAAACGACATGTAAAGAGGATTGAATGTTTTATTTATAATAATCGTATTCGTACAAACTAGATTTATGTAAATGTAAAATGAATTCTCAGTTCTCTCAGAAATGTGAACGACTTCACTAGAATAGAAAAATAATAACATAACTAGGAGAATTATTGGGTCGATGAAAAACCAACGAGATATAATAATACTTATCATTATATTATATATTCATGGTTTTGATAAACTTAATACATTACGTAAATAATTTTGTTTTATTTGACTAGATTATTAAATAAATAACCATTTTTGTACTTGTAATTTCTTTGTTCAAAGCAAAACATTACATTTCTTATACGATTTAAAAAATATGAAGGGTTTTCTTTTATGAAAGGGAAAATATAATATAACAGTAGAATATCAATTATTACTCTTAAAACCGTCAAGAACAATTTTAGTGTAGATTCAATAATATATGGTTTTTACATTTAACATAACATGTCGTATTAAGTCTACATTTATGGTAGAGGGAGGTACTATAATTTTTATATTTTAAGTGTTTTTGCCAGGTTTCACCAAAAGTTACACAATATCTAATATATTCTTAGATTCTACACAAAAAAATGTGTTACTGTTAAAACTATCCATCATTAAATGTAATATATACACTGTAGTGTACTTACTATGACACAGTGTAGTTAATACTAACTTCTCCTTAAGTTGTTTTCGAGTTTCGGTTATAATTTATCAAACAAGTATTACTTATGTTCACATTTACGATACCAAGTAAGAACTTGTAATGGTTTGGTTATGTTTCATATGAAAAAATGCAGTTTAAAATAAATGTATGTTATAAAATAGAGATATATATATTCAGAGTTAAACAAATTTGGTAACAATAACTTGTACATGCAATAGTACATTTTGATCATTCAGGACTTTAGTCAGTCATTTAAATATGGATTATTTACTGGTAGTGGTAGTTAATTGTAAATTGTGTTCCTTAGAATAATTACCGTATTATAAAATCTGTTTACATTTTGTAAAGTAGGGAGATAGGAATTTGAAATCAATTATTTGAATTTGAATCATTCAACACTTCATATTTTATTTTCAAGGTATGTCTTGTTAAATAAAATTATTAATTATTACTATTAAGTAATGAAATAAAAAATATATTAAAATTTATTTATATTTATAATAACTTAAAGCTGGCGGTTGAAGCTGAAGTCTAATATAAAATGGTACTAGTCGTAGTTTATAAACGCAGCTTAAGAAGACGGAAGTAACACGTAAATTTACTATGTTTTTCCTTTGCTAATGTTGAAGAATTTTAACATCTTGGTCAATACCAAGATGTTAAAATTCTCCATGACATAATTGAAGTTGAAATTGATATAATGATATACATTATATCAATTTCAACTTTGTTATTGCTTTGAGGCTATTGAACACAAAAAAAAATTAAAATATATAAAATATACACTAAACAATAAAACTCATTCAAAACACATCCTCTATCCATAATGACTGCTACTCAAAATAAATATTAACCCATGCATCATAAAGGAGGTCCACAATTTTGGTGTGACGTACTAAAAACCATGTACAGAATGCAGACTTATGTAGGATGAATCTGCATTCTCTACTATAATGCATACAACATAATGTGAGAATTGATGAATTTTTTATATCACCGAATACACAGTAACTTTACAAGCTGAAATCTGATATATTTTATTTCATCTTGAGGTTCTGTTGGCGAATGATAAACTTAATATATATAGGTTACGACTCCACTCACTAAGAAAACAACAACTAAAATATAAAAAATAAAAAGTTTATTTTCCTAGTTTCTATTTCATTTCACTTGAGTCTTAATAGATCTTTTAATCTATATTTGAATTTGTTAGTAGTCATTTTATTATCACTTATAAGTAAAACTTTTAACAACTAGCTAGGATTTGTTTAGATATTAATTAATTATTTTGTTAATATTCGTATCTGTTTAATGTTTATATGAAGACATGACTCAAATATATTTTGGAACATGAACAATCTAGTACTGTGCAGGCATGTGTTGCATTTCTCACCATATTTGATACCGTAGTTTACTTAATTAACATTGACGTTGATAATAGGAATGAAATCTTACCTAATTTTAATTATTTTTTTGAAGCCGACTTACTAAGACTCATCCATTTAGCTTTTACCTACAGAGCCTTACCCATATTTGATTTTATTGTTTAACTTCATATTAAAAGCTTTGTTTCAACATTGCTTCAAATTCTATGGTTTCTTAAAAAAATATTTGAATTTATTAGTGACATAATGGAATAAGATATTGATAATAATTACAGTTACAAAAGCATTTCCATAATAATAGCTGTGACTTATTCAATAAATCGTACCCTTTGTCGGTTTCCTAATTAAATTCTATTGATCCGTCTTAAATCGGAATATTTAAATTTCACCTCGCGCCTCAAACAATTCTGCTAGTCTTATAGAATATAATTTACATATAAAAAGACAACGGTAACATCTCATCATATAACGTGAATATTTTGGTTAAAACTTTAAATATATTTTTATTTTATTACGATTATTTCTAAATAATCTTTTAATTAAAAAGTTGTTGTAATAAATATCCGTTGATGGTTTTATTAAAAATACATTAGATATTTTATATGTCCAATATAAAGTTTTTGCCAGGATTCAATTTAAAGGAAGATATTTCTCAGGTCAGGTCATTCTAACTCCGGTATTCACAAGCAATGGTATCAACAAGTTCCAATCCTCAACATCAAGTTACTAATGTAGAATTCAATTATTTTACATTAAACAAAAGACTTTAAAAATAAACAATGAAAATTATTAATATTCTAAACATAAAAGATTACATAAGTTTAATGATATTTTTATTTAATTCTCAAAAGAGAAAATATCGTTTTTCAAAGTCTATCACGTGAGTGTTTTGTTAATGTTGAATGTTTAGGAACGTACCCGCTTTATACGTATTATGATATTTTTATGAATGCAATGAAAAATGTCAATTATTCTAAAACGATATTGCGATCATAACTTATGAAGCTCGTCAATTGTATGCAGGAAGTGAAACTTTGGCTAGACTTGGGTAAACATATACAATAAAACCGCTAGCAGATTCATATTAACTGGATACTATGATGAAATACATTCCTACTTGCTTGTATTGGTGTTGCGTCATACTGGGGACATTATTTAAAATGATTATTGACATTATTTGCAAAGAATAATAAATAAATAATTCTTATTTAAAGATTATATATATATATATATATATATATTTATATTTATATTTATTTAATTATTATTCCTAGCTAATGATTATATATTTTAAAGCTAGATTCACATGTAAATATACACGAGTGTATATATTCGGGTATGACTTTCTTTTATATAAAATTAAAACATAAATGTCAACCCCATTTAATAGAGACAGGTCAGTTCATGAGCAAGAGTTCATGGGCGGCGGTGATCACATACTAACGGTGACCCGCAATAACCCGGTTTGCCCTCCTCTAATATAAAAAAAAAAAAAAAAAAAACTAAGCCAAAGGTAAATATACCCGAGGTCGATAAAACAAATTATATTTTCTCTCCCATGGGTCCTCGGTATTTCACTAATTGCCTTTTGTATATTGTTGAAATAAATAACAGACCAAATTTAACCTTTAACGAACGAGTTATTCAATATTTTTTTAAGAAACACATCATACATGCCTAAATTATAGCAATAATTCGGTTGCTTTTATATAATTTAATACAAAATTAAAAGTATGTAATTTAGCAATGAGATGTGCTTTATATACAAATAAATAATCTTATAGGACGTTAAACTTAAGTCAGAACTTTATCTTAATAATCTCTTTATTCTTTAAAAAACGGGAAAGAAAAAAGGGCTGGAAAAAAATTATTGAAGATACATATTTTTCAATATCAAGTAATACACCAATTTTTTGTGTACTACTTGATAATCGATCTCTTAAATCTAAAGAATCATAAAGCTTAATTTTATGGTTCTTAATAGTTTGGTAAATCAATACCTATATACAATCACCACGTGTACCGGGAGACTTCATTCAAAGAGGATATTTGTTAACTGTGTGAAATGATGAATAATGTGGAGAAAGTGGAGGTAAATAGCGAGTGATCTACAGAATGGCAGGTACTAGCGAAGATGTCACGGTCAGAATGAAGAAGAACGTGCTCAGGTGGTTTGGGCACGTCGAACGAATGAGTGATGAAAGAATGGTAAAAAAGATTTATAAGAGAAAAGTGAGCGGTAAGAGAGACAGGCCTCCCCCCTGTGAGTGACCTTCGAAAACACAGTATCTATGATACTGGAGGAAGGTCACGTAAAAAGCAGGAGGACCCCCCGGAGGGCATGTATGAAGAGGTTGATGTCTGTGGCCGAGGCGAAAAAGGTATGCAGGGACTGTAGCGTTTCCCCGCAAGGGATATGGCGTGAAGCTAAATAAATAAATACCTATATTCTTCGTTTCTTCATACTTTTAATAAATAAATAGTTAACGCTTCTACAATTATTCTAGTCGAAGAAGTTTAAGTACGTCTATTCGACGGCACTAATTATTACGCTCTGTTTCATCAGCTTTTCAATCAGCCTATGAAGGTAGGCTTTTACTAAATTGATTTAGTATTAAAAACATTGCATAGAATTAAAAGCATTGGTAAATTAAGATATAAAAAATTGTTAATATTTTATAAAACATTAATTTGCATGCATTTAAATTCCATTAATGTCTTGTGAATATTTAGGTTGTGAATATATTTATATTAATTTAGTATTTGCTTGGGATTGGAATTAATCTTGTTATAATAATGATAACTTAATAGAATTTTTAATAACCACATTTATAGCCGGATTCTTCTTCCTAGAGACCAAATATTAAGTAAACTTATCAAAACTAGGTCACGTTAAAGTAATTGATGACTTGTCGATAGTCTTTGAGAATTACCAAAGCTTCTTTATGAAGGCATATTAACACATACTTACTAAAATTAAAGAAACTTTACAACATTTAGATAACACGAGTTTATATTATTCCACTACATCCTTTGATGTTTTTTACTAAACTTTATTTTGCCAACACCGTATAAATAACTGAGTAATATAAAAAAGTATTTTCAATATTTTCGTTTTGTGTTTTATTAATATCCTTACTATATAATAATGACCTAATTGACTCTGTATGCACGCGTATCACTTATCACCCACAAATCACACAATAATGTGTAATACATCAAAAAAAAGCTATTGAATCAGGCTACAAAATAGGGTGGGTGCCAACCTTATACGTGACATTTGACCCTTTCCGGCCCTTCGGGCCGGGAAGTTCCCTCGTAATAATATAATATTAATTTATATAATTGATATTTGTTTATATTTACATTTGAGAACATAACTTATTTTGATAAAAATAATTTACGAATATCAATACAATCAGAATAATATAAATACTTTTATTAGTTCAAGTACTCGTATTTAAATTATAACAAACATTATATATGAGAATTTAATGTTGTGTGTTGAATTATAATTGTCACTCGAAGTTGGCGAAGCCAAATATTTCCTGTTACTATGGGATTTGCTTTGAAAAATAAACTAGTCTATTTTTCCAAAAAAAATAAATTAAACATATATGTAGTGGTAACTATTGTTTTGTGTGTGTGTATAACAATTATATGTATCTTTACAAATAGTTTTGAGTGGTTATTTGAGTGCACAAGCATTTCTCAACATGCGACGGCTTTACTGATATATAATATCATTAGAATGTAGTTTTAACAGCGAATAAATGTAACATATTTCGATCATCAAAAATGTCATTTGATATAAATAATTTTAAATGTTAAGAAGTCAGTTAAACAGATTAAGATAAATTAAAAAATTTTGCTTATTTATTTAATGTCTGACATTATTTCTTTCAAGCTGTCTTCTTGACGCAAATGTTAAGATCCTGAGATCGTTGAATCTTTAAGAAATTAAGTATTTTTCTGTTGATGCAATCGACTCACATTGCTGTCCTCCCCGGTGTTTGAGGTCGTTATATACTTAGTGATGCTTTGTTTATAAATATGGCTACATGGAGAATTTCGAACTAAGAGATGTTCAAATATGACATAACGACAAAATTGTCTTAAATTACCTAAATTACAATTAATTTAATTAACACAAATTAATTTATTTTTCAGTGTTGATTGTTGTTTTTATTAATTTATTTAGATGTCCTTCCTATCTTTAAATTTTTGACACCATAGTATAAAATTTCTAGACATATCTTTGGATACGACATAAAAATGTTATTACCTTTTTTTTCATTTAATGCCTTTAATATTTGTTTACAAAATAAGTATATGAGAAAGGTATATTCAAAGTTATCTGAGGATAAAGAAACATGAATGATATGAAATAAATTGGTCAAACATTTTATATAATTATACTTATAGCAGTAAGCATGAAGAATGAGGCTTTCAAAATAAACACCTGCTTAACCTTAAAATATTAACAAATTCATATTCATTCATTCATTCGGATATTCAGTAAAAGAATTGTGTATTTAAATTAAAATGTAAATTCTTATATTATGAGGTTTACACATTTTAAGATGTCTATAACTTTAAATGTACTAATATTGTACATTATAATTAGTTAGTTATGAATTTATCACTTAACACATCTTTACCACAATTGTAATCGAAATCATTAATAATGTATTTGATTCATTATAAATATCTGGTTCTGATCAAACAATATATATACTCTTATGGTTCCAGTAATCCCCTAGAAGCCTATCTAAGATCATTAGTGGTCTGTCCATGACGTCCATTGTCACTTGAATACAGCTTAGTTTGAATACAACTTCAATAGTACATTAGAACAACTATGATATATATAACTCTTTTGTTATTTGTAAAAGTAAAAAAATAAATTGTCTACTATTTATTGGTATTATAGGTGCGAGTGATTTGGTTTAATGATATAACAATCAGTCATTAATCGTCAGAGAAGTGGAACCATTTATCGTAAATAAAGACTAAATCACACAATGAGTGAGATAAATTTTATATTCGCGTAAAAAGTCCTAAATGTATATTTGTAAATAAATAGTACCTAATAATGTATGTTTTCTGCTTTTAGATTACTTGTCAATATATTTTTACTAATATCATATTCGCATTGTTAAATTAAAATTGTTTTTGTCCTTGTTAAAATTGTTCAGATTACAAGTGTAAATGCGTCAAGAGATGAAAAATCAGTGCAAAGTTATAAGGTTATTAGAAAAACGTCCCAATCAGCCTGTTCGTAACATTTTAGAATATTTCAATTAAGGTTCGTGTAAGGTATAGTAAGAAAAATTGTGATGATGTACGAAATTTTTGGCATTTTCATATAGCGAACTATATAAATGCTGGAATTTTTTAGTAAATAAAATAATTCTTCGTTAATTCATATCTCGGGACTTCTTTTCAAAAGGATTTTAAAACGGCCGACACGAGTTTGGAATAAATGAACAACGACACGTGTATTACATTTCGTCTCATGTTCTGATCATAAATATTCAAAGATTCTAATGACAATATTGTATTTTGTATTTTAAGAATTTCGTGATAAAACTAATTAATAATTACGATTTTTAATTAGTCTAGTGATACAGTCATAATCTTGAATAATTATACTTTATGAAGGAGTTGGTGATGAATAAAGAGCTCTGATATTTTCAGTTCTAAAAAGTAGGCTTTAGACTTATTTTAGGCACTTTTTCAAATAGCAAATAAGATAGTGTATATTACGTTAAGAAATAGTTGTTATTGTAGGTTGTGCAATTGTTAAAAATTTATATTATTTTTAATATTATTTTTATTATAAGTCTAAATTTATGTATAGTTTTTTGGTATTTTCATATGGTCGTCCGTCAGTTAATGAGTATCCGTAAATGTATTAGGCCAAAAAATCCTTATAGTCTAGCGTTCCCTTGTTGGCTACATTCATGCAAATACTAGGTAATTTTATGGAAGATAACTGCAATGAAAAGCAGGTCGGTCTTCCTCACTGTGATTTAGTAGGTACTTAGATGAAAATCATGACTGTAAATATCTAAGCATCAGTGTATTGCTGTATATAAGAACCTGGGCATACATACACGAAATAAGGTCAGATATACATATTACATATATAAAAATGACGTTTGATTTGAACTGTAAGTTAGTTAGAGTTCTGTAAGTTAAAATATTCTAATATAAAAAACTAGACCATTTTCATACTTAATTTACAATGTTATCATCATATAAGGAAATTTATTGTATTGAACATCACCCTTAGGTTTGTGAAAAGAATTTAAAGGAAATTGAACATCGTGCAAAGGTCGCTGCCGTATGGGCAAGCAAATCGTATTTATTAATTCTTAAGAATTTCTGATTATTTTATTTTGAAATTGTAACAAAAATATTGTTGTAGTTCATATATCATACAGGAAGGCAGTATACGTATGTATTATTTTTAACATAAAAAAGTTACTAAGGCATATTGTAAATAAGATTTTCCTTTGTTACTGAATGAAAGTTACTGGAACCCTTAGATATAATAGATAGAGAAACGTAGGTATATCTATGTTAACTATATCGAATTGCACTCATGTCTACCTAAATACTATATGTTCTATATGTTCTTGAAATTCAATAACACGTTTGGAACTCACGTTATATCCAGTTTAAAGGACGTTGAAAGGATTCCTATCACATGACACTCCAGAAAACCAATAAAATGAAGCCTCTTTAAGAAGTTTTCCAAAACTTGTTCAAAGTAAATTCGAAAGAGGCGAAATTGAACTTGATTCCACTTTGCCAGAGTCTAAAGCAACTTTATTTTGTATGGAAAAAAATATATTTAAATATAACAATAACTAAATAAAATTATAATAAATTTTAACTAAATATAGAAAGAAAAAAATTATCGATACGAGCAGGATTCGAATTTCAGGCCTCTTCTAGTTCATCTCCATCGCTCTGTAGACGGAGCTAGCGTATCGATATACAACTTGACGAATTTAGTGCTTTTCATATTTAACTTAATCTAACATCTGGTCTTATATTAAATAAATCTATAAATTCTTCCAATATTTGTGATAAAATCGTGAAATCAAACGTCTTAAGAAATAGAAAAAAATACGTTTTTGGCATATCTCTTATCAGAGTTGGAAAACTGGATCATCATGCTCCTCGTATAGTTAACGGGGAATGTACCACTTTAGATAGTCTACAAATGATAGAATAAGATAAGATGAAGAATAGCATTAATAAGAAGGAAAGAACTCTCCACCATTTAGATAATAAATGCCTGCTTTTGCCTGACGGTTTTTGCTCAATATGAAGTTGTTCAACTTGTTGAAGTTGAACTCGTTGTAACTAAACGTTCCTTCATGTGTCTGATCGCTGTATGCAACAGATCAAAGCATTTGTTTATCTTCAAATCAAAAATGTTTGTTTTATTATATTTTATATTCTTTATAAATCAGCAATTTTTTTCTTATTTCAACAGTTTGTTAAAATACACAATATACACAAGAAAATACAAGAAAAAACACAAAACACAACAAAGCGTCAACAGCTAAAAGTATGGTTGGAGATAATATAAAATCATTTTCCATCTCAATTATAAATTGCTGTAATTTCGTTGTGTTTCAATGTTAGTAATAAATTATAAGAGATAAATGTATATAGTATATTATTTATGGTATATGTGATAAATATAATTTTTTCATGGGTTTCATTAGAAGTGACACACACACTACACATTAGTAATTCATTTTTAATGAACACAGCGTTTATGCTTTTCTATGATTCTTTATTCTTAATACAATTTACGATTTTCTGGGCAAAACTCTGTTTATTAAACAAATTTTCATAAATTAAACTGATTTTCTATAATTCTCGATACTAAATGACATGAAATTTCATTACAATTAAGGTTTAAGTAATCATGATAGCAGGTGTGAGAGAAATCATACAATATCCATTAATAAGTATTTTAAAATAATTTCCTGATTTCCTTTTATTTATTTTTATTTTATATCAACTTACATTTATGCTATTATTTAAGGTGCGCGCTTATAAAAGGAAAATATTTGAACTGCTAAAATATAATTTGTTCGTAGAGATTAATCTGCCTATCAAGATATACGGGATGCAGTGGTATCAATTTAACGTCAGATTCTCTAGAATTTAATTTGAGATTCAATCAATAGTTAATGTATTGCAGATAAATATCTTAAAAGTAAGTTTCCAAGTTAAGTAAGTTTTGTTAGCTTTTGAAATTTCTTATTAATTAACATAAAATATTCTCTAATAACAAACAAATTCGATATCACACATAGAATCCCTTAACTGACATTTAATAAGACTTCATCTGTAATGTCTCATTTTCCTCATAATTTCAACAGCGCTGCACAATCACAGCTGAACAAATTATTATCCGCTAAACGCTTTAGTTTATGTCAAGTTTGTGAACATAATGATCTCAAAATCTCAGTTTCTTATGTTTCTAAGAAATTATAAAAGACTGTAAGCTTTTCTTAACTTATCAAATAATTATGCCATTTCTTTTATAAATTATATAGAGACTGTAAATTTTATGACCAGAGCATAAAATTATAAATAAATAAATATTTAAATTCAGCCAGTTTCTGATTTAATATTCCTAACAAAAAACATATTGAAAAACTTATATATGGCTGAAAGTTAACTCATATTGATTATTAATAGATATATATAAAATTGTATTTTAGCTTGGAAAATACACTATAGGGTAAAGCAATAACAATATTTTATTTCTCTCAATGCCGCAGTTTGCAACTTCTGTTTCCTATATTCTTTTGGCTGAATACCAATAAAGAGAGTCGCGTTTGAACGACTATGAAGAACCCACAATGACTTTCATGTCTATACCATTGACTGAATATTCACAAAAAAATCACACTAAATCCTGTTAAGTGATTTTATTCAATAATAAAAAATTAAATTAATTATGTAACAAAAATGGTTTTTGACAGACAGACTAGACACAAATGAATATAACTTAACAATACATCACTTATAAATATTTTTAACGGTTTTAAATGTTTTGGTTATCATTTGTTAGTTTAAAAATAAATTATTATATATTAAACTACTACTACTATAGTACTATTCTATTATGACTTGTAACACTAGATATATGCTATTGGTGTTTATTTAATAAAATTTAATATTTCACTCTTTTTACACTGATATAAGTTATGACATGCGTTCTAAAAAATAGTATATTTAATGGCTTGCTTATCTTTTTTTTTAGCTCATTAACCATACTAATATGCCGTGGATATAAATATCTTTGATACTTACTTACTTATCTTCACGCCATATCCCTTCAGGGGTAGCCAGAGACAAAGGAGCGCCAAATTCTACGGTCTCTGCATACCTCTTTCGCCTCGACCACAGACATTATCAGACCTCTTCATACATGCCCTCCAAGGGGTCCTCATGCTTTTTACGTGACCTTCCTCCAGTATCATAGCTACTGTATTTTCGAAGGTTACTCGAGGCCTCCCCCTGTCTCTCTTACCGCTCACTTTTCCTTTTTAAACCTTTTTAACCATTCTTTCATCACTCATTCGTTCGACGTGCCCAAACCACCTGAGCACGTTCTTCTTCATTCTCACTGTGACATCTTCACAGTACCAGCCATTCTGTGGATCTCTTCATTACGGATTCGGTCAGCAAAATTGACTCCGTATATTCGTACATTCTTCTTCTGCGTTACCCACGTTTGGCTGCCGTATAACAGCGGCGGTATCAAAACTGAATTGTGTACAGCCAAACGTGCAGTTATGCTGACGTTTTGACGTCTCAATAATGCAGCCAACGTACCGTTAACTCTGTTACCGGCAGCAATACGCCTTTCCACATCTATTTCGTATCTTCCGTCTCTGCTAAACATATTTCCCAAATAGACCAATTCATTCACTTGTTCTATTATCTTACCATTCACGTTGATCTTACATTCTGTTCTTTCTTAATTTCTTTCAAATATCAGAATCATCACTCTGATGATGCAATGAGCACTGCATTATCTGCATATAGCAAGCAATTGATCTTAAGGTCACCTACTTTCACTGTCATGTCACTGTCTTTCACGCCTTGGAGACTGACAGTACTGGAGCTGACATAACGCAACCTTGCTTAACACTCAACTGGATGTCAAACCAGGACGACATGTCAGCTCCTACTCGCTCACAGGCTGAGTGATCTCTATAAAGCAGCAAATTTACAGCCTGTAGCAAGGGTCCGTTCACATTATATCGGGGCAGTATCTCCCATAATTTCTTTCTCACAACCCTGTCAAACGCCTTTTCCAAATCCACAAAAGCACCTTTTGGTTTAGGGCGAAAAACTTTTCCGTGATCATGCGGAGGGAAAAGATCTGATCTATACACCGTCTTCTAGGTCTAAAACCTCTTTGGGCCTCCCACAACAGTCTTTTAGATCTCTCTTGCATTCTTCTCGCTAATATTGTAGCATAAACTTTACCGCCCAAGCTGTTCAAACTGATAGCCCTATAGCTTGCACAGTCTATCTGTGAACCTTTGCCTTTATACAAAAGTACGATGACTGCACCTCGCCAATCGCCTTGGACCTTCCTGATTTCCAGAATAAATTGCACAAAACCAGAACAAGTCGAAGACGCGTGGCCCACCATATTTGATCATCTCGGAAGTAATTTTATCTGCTCCCGCAGTCCTAAATTGACAAAGTATCCAAACATTTTTCTTTAGGAACGTTTCAATTTGTTTAATCGTGAAAGGGAAATAGTTACAAAAAATGGAGTAAAACGAGGAAACGGTGACGAAATAATAACGCCAGCGCTTATATTTTATGACTTAGATAATTAGTGAAATAGAAATGTATATTTAATAAAATTTAAACAGTTTTCTTCATGCACTGAGTGGTTAGGTGAAGTTATATTAATTTGAATTCTTCATCCTGGAATTTATGATATTATGCGTGATGGATATTGTTACACTGAACTTGTTAAAATTAATTTCTTATGAGTAAGAAATATTTTCCAGATACTTTAATTTTCTATTATTTATATAGTGTATGTATACTAAATGTAACGGTTTTTTTTTTCATAAATATAAGATATAACATAAGTTATTATTTCAAAAAATATTTTAACATATTCTAAAATATAATAAACATTAGTTTATTATAAAGTTTTGAAAGATTTGTGGTGTCAAAATGACATTCTGTCAATCAGTGCGATACTTATACATAAATTACCGCCCGGTTCGCTGGGCACACTACGAATTCGTATTGTATTATTCGTATTGTTCTTGTATTGAGAAAATGTTTAATTTCTATTTTATATTTAGTGTTTTTTTTTTAAATTTAAATAGAGAAATATAATGCCAGTCAGCAAATACACAAATTTCCACATAACCTATGAGGTACTGTGTATTGGGATGCGTTCCCGTTATGTTATGTGCCGGGATCTCCAGTAGGCCTACACCACGAAAACAGCCAGCATATAAATAAGGACAAATTTAGAAAAAAAAATTAATAATAATGATTTATTTTTCATAATAAATCAAATTAATTTTTGTAATCAATTATATTTTTACGTCCTTGGTTTTTTATTTATGACAATTTTTTAATTTCAAATTTCAACTTTTTGTCCCCTCTCTCAAACATCCTCTAAACTCTGGTTGCCATGGTAACCGTTGTCATAGTATCCGTTGTTTTGATAACTGTGGATATGATAAGCATTGGTGTGGTAACCGTTGCTGTAGTAACCTTGTATTGTATTGTATTAGTAGAGATATTGTTGCAAATAAATTTATCAATTGCTTTTATTATATTTATAATTGTTAATGTAGTACATGTATTTTTTATAAATTATATATTTTTTCTTAATCTCACAACAATACTAACCATTTAAAAACTAACTATGTATTGATAGATTAAAAAAAATTTAAACCTACTTACCGAAAAAGAAACCACAGGGAACTGACGCTATCACTTGATGAACAACATGTTGAATCATTCCATATCTCATACGTTTTTCAATACATTTAAAGCTGACGAAGTAGGTTTATATAGGTTTCATACAAAATACTAATGTGACATTTAAATTTATTTACTAATCTTGTTAAGCGAAATTGTATAAACAATGAATTGTTTTGTCGAAATTGTTCCGGACTCATTCTGTGTGATGCAAACACTTTACACTATTATTTCGAAATATAAATGTTTGCTTCAACTATTTAGATTTTATTACCTTAATATCTAAAAAAAATGATGTTTCTGTACTTTTGTACTCGTAAGTATATATTTACCGTACGTACATTGTCAAAAAAATATTTCATATTATGTCTACTTACTGTGAACGTCTTAACATTAACATTATCTCGTCGAATGAGACTGCTAATATAATTGATATCTTTACTTTGAAAAGTTTATCGGCTTTCCAATATTAACTGTTCAACTTTTCTCAGCAACGTCTGCTAACTTTTGCTAAAGCTGTCGAGTTAAAATTGTTATTGCAGCAGAAAATTTTTATATTTTATATAGAAGACAACGTCCATAATGAAGGATTGTAACAAAATAACAGCAATTTTAAACTTCCGGCACATTATAGCAAACAGTAAAACCAAACCACTAAATGGTAAATTGGATAAAATTTTGTTATTTCTTCGAGTCGCGTGTCTCGATTCTTGAATAATAAAGCGCGCGCTCAGCAATAACATAACATCGAAGTAGCTAGTACTTTTAACTTTAAAACAACTATTATGAAGTGGGTTTTATTTTGTTTTCGTTGAATGTTCAATAGTTATATTATTTCAGTGTCTGTTGTTCCAGCGTGAATGTATCTTTAAATAAATTGTTTTTCTTTAATTGCGCAAATCAAATTTTTATATTTATCGTATGTCACGTGATCTTCAGTAATATTTACACATTCAATAAAACCATAGAACGGACAAGGTTTGACAATGTACTAATTTGAAATACAGACTTTTCTCGCACAAACTACATGCACAGATGTTAACACTTTACGCGATTCTGTAAGTTGTTGTGTAATGGTGAATCCTTATCATTTATAATTATACTATTCTGTAATATATATAAATTATTTTTGTATAATAATTCTACAAAAAATCTAAATTCATCTAAGTCATTATAATTTCATCACTAATTGATTTCATTAATGTCACCCTATCATTATATCATATTTCTAGTCGTAAAATCGGGTTAAGATCCACTGTCCTTTAAGATGTCCGGCTGGGCGATATTATAATCTTTAGACAAAAGGAATTGTTATAAAGTGGGTGAACCAATTAATTCCTAATGTTACATAAAATTGTTATTTCTAAGGAACAGTGTTGCTTCGAAAAACAAATAGGAAATTTAAAAAAAAAATTGAGATAACTGACGAAATATAAAACTTTCACAAGACGTATTTACGACAGAGTGTAAATAAAATTTATTTAAAAAAATATTCAATTATTTGCAAGAAGATAAAAATATTTTGTTCAGCCATGTGCTGGTTCACAAATTCTAGTTGGTGCAGTGTTTTGTAGAATTTAAAATGGCCGGTTGCGATACGACGATAACTAATGAACCGCAGCTGTTAATGAATGAATCTATTAACAGATTCAGATTGAAATAATATCACAGCCTCACGAAATAAATTCTTAACTCTGATCTTGAATTAAAATAACGCACAACACCTATATTGTAAATTTTATAATTAGGTATTAAATATTATTACGTAGAAAATTCGTTTTTGACACAGTAAATAGCACGGAGTAAGGATGAGATTCGTTTCTAACTACCTACAGTTTTCGGCAGGTGTTATTAGTGTTTGTGTGTCAATCTTAATACTGACTTTTACAATTATCATTTTACCTTGTTAGAGTCATTTTTTCAAATAAATTTATCATTACTTGGCTGAACTGTAATTACTTTTAACATCGGTCCTGACAACATTGATAGCATCACAGTGAATGTCTTTGATTAGAGTCAGAGCCTATCTACATACCGTTTGACGTTCGACCCGTTACGTTCAAAATGACAGTATATCAGAATAGAGAGATTAATATAGAGATTAAAAAGAGAGTTTTGCCAACCTTCTAAATATATACAAAATAAAAACATGTATAAGCAGAGCAAAATCCTGTACTATTATGACAAACATTTGGTTCGAAGCAACATAACTGCGTCGAGCTGCGCTGGTATGTTACAGATCACTGACTCGGAATGTGTTTGTACGTTTATGAATTGGTTATTTCGTTATATTGATTGATTAACTTTAATTTAAAATACATATAATGAAAAATGAATAATTTAGTTTCTAATTCTTTTTAATAATATTTTTTATGAATTTGAAGTGTTTTTTAAGATTTGTCCAACAAACTATTTAAACATTCGTAGGAGTTTATATTGTTACTTATTTAACTTTAAATAGAACTTTCAAATGCTTTGCAGCCAATTTTATTCATGGAAAGATGAAATATCACCTTAATATATACGTAAATACTTAAATTAGGTTTATTCTGATCTGAGGTATTGAAACAAACAGATACAGACACCATTTTCTTTATGTTTTATTTGTGGACAATATATATTTGCTAGTAAAGTGCTCAAACAATATGAAGACATTTTAAACATAATTATAAATTTAAAATATATTAAATAATTTTTTTTTTGTTTCGCACGGGAAAAAAATTGAATTTATCCGCACAATATTTAAAACTTGGAAATGGATGTCTGAATTGCAAATATCTTTCAGTTAACTTTTAGAATTATTTACATTGTCTGTTTCCTCACAATAAAATAATTGATGCATGTTATCAATTCAATGAATAAGACTAATTATTTTAATTTCACGAAGAGCATAATAAATATCGAGGTATGTAACAGAGATCGCTGGCGGTTTAATTATCGCTTTGATATCGAATACCTAAGATATACGAGTATAGATATGTATGTGATACATACAAATATTGTACTTACGTAATGACACGTTACATTAAAGTAAAGTAATACTTTTACCACTGTGAGATAACAATAAACAATGTACCTTAAATATTTTGGTACAATACAATTTTAAGGTCATAATAACTTCCTATTTTCTACAATTTGTTAATTATTTTCTCAGAATATAAAAATAATTTAAAGATTAGTATTAACTAGAATACTTATACTCTAAGAAAATAGATATCTTATAAGTAAACAAATATATGTACTCGTACTGAAATGTCTTTGTCGTCATATAAATTCATTCTCAAAACATTTTGAAACTTTAAACACTTCATATTCAGAATTTTTTTTATTAGACGAGAATACATTTAACTGTTAAAATAACTATATATACATATATACATACATACATATTAAAATAACTATATATATATTAATTTATATTTATGTAATAATATGAAGCTTAAAAAAAAAGTACAAATACAAATAATGGAAAGTATAAAATACAAAAGGTTTAATTAATATCACTTCGGAACAACCGAAGTGAGTTTATAAGAAAAATATTTATAAAAGAGAAATGGATATTTGAATTGCAAATGGTGGGTTCACAATTCGCAAACTTTAAGGTCATAACTTCAATGAATTATAAAAGTAATAACAACGTAGTCTAGATATAAATATGTTGCAGAGATTATTCAAGTTATTTTTACAATAACACCTATAAGAGTTTGAATGATTGAGAAAAATATATTTAAATAATTGTACAAATTGTTAGATCAGATCAGGATGTGGTTGGTTTCATAATACTTATTTTCATATGAACAAGAATATTATAGGATAGGTAAAAATAATAATAACAGTATTATTTTTGCTTAACTTAAAGTTATACTAAGCAATTTAAATTTAAGGGTTAATAAATAAAGTTGTATTTTAACTTTATCCCTTTGTTAATCTCTAACTCCTTTTCATTTTTTTTTGTCGACTTATACCTATTTCAGTTTCAGTTTCAAATGCAAATTCAAAATATTTTTATTCAAGTAGGCATTTACACGCACTTTTGAATCGTCAATTATAACAATACAAAAAAAGTCAGTGTTGCTGCTGTTGTTGTTGAATGCTGCTCTGTTGAGAAGAGCCGGGCAGAAACTCAACAGTTGCTCTTTCTAAAAGAAATATAACAATCTTAGACATTATAACATAAATCAACAACGTTTCAATCAATTAAGTTCCACAAATTTCGATCCACTAAAAACTCTTGAACATTATAGTAAGGTTTATCTATACTTATAATAAATCTGTAGAGAGGTCAATTCTGTACATGAAATATATTTACAAAATAAGTAGCAGGGGGTGATTAGTGTTCGATACTGATGCCAAAAATGCAGTTAAAAAAATTTTTGTCTGTCTGTCTGTCTGTCTGTCTGTTTGTATGTTATTTATAGAAAAAAAAACTACTCGACGGATTTTAACGAAACTTAGTACAATTATTCTTTATACTCCTGGGCAGGTAATAGTATACTTTTCATCACACTACAATGAATAGGAGCCGAGCAGTGAAAGGAAATGTTGAGAAAATGGGAGAAGTTGCTTGATTTTTTAAGCTTCCGTCGCGTGTGCAGCCTTAATGGTTAGAGCTACATAGAAACTATGTATAACGGAAATATTCTACATAAAAATACACGAAAAATATTCCAAGACAGCATATATCTACCTTTTATAGTTAACTCACAATAACACGCATAACTCTCGATAGCTTAGCAGTTCGGAGATTTCTTATTATATTTGTTTACTTTTACGTTTATAAAACCAATAATGCTCACCATCATTCCTAATTTAAAAAAAAATAAACATTAGCACCAATTCAATAAAAAAAGAATCATTGAAATCGGTATAGAAACACCAAACTTATACTTACTTACATGAAATACGCCAACAAGACATCGCGCGTGAATAGTGAATCAAGCTATAAGGATTATTTTTGCGTAACGGTTGCCGCGCTCGACGGGGCTCGCGGCGGCAGAGTATAAAAGGGGCGGGAGGCGAGCGCAAGCGTCATTCAATATTTGGCTGTTGATGCGTTCAGAGTGTTGAACTTTATTGACAGACAATAATTGTTATTTTATAAACCGTGCTTATCAGCGCGACTTTTTGTCTTTAAATAGTTTATTTTAATTTCTTTTGTTGTTATTTTCTAAATTAGTTTTAGTTTTGTTTAAATTCTTAACTATTAATAGTTCCTATTTTATTTCTTTTTAAGTAGATTTAGATTCGATTTTTAGATTAGATAATAGATAGATAGATTAGATTATTGTTAGATTTTTAGTTACTGATAGGTTAGTTTTGGGCATTTTATGTTTAGTTTTTTTTGTATTGAGTAGATAAAAGCGTAGGTAGGTACTTTTATTAATTATAGTATTCATAGGTATTTTTTATTTATTTTTAAGTGAAGTAGGTATAGGTAGATATTGCCTACTATCTACCTATACTGCACACGTGTTTTAGCTTTATTTTCATTTCTTTTTTTTTTGTACCTAAGTTGTAGGTAGGTAGGTACATATTTCTTAGTTTAATTCTATTAGAATATTAGGTATTTAAGTTTAAATAGGCACTTAGATTTATATTTTTTTATTATATAGCAGCTGTACTTAGAACATCTAAGGTTTTTTTTGTATTAGCATAGGTACTTTGATTAATTACAGTAGTTGTAGGTATTTCTTATTATTCATTTTTAAGTGAAGTAGGTAAGTGTAGATAGTATTGCACACGCATTAAGTATAGCTTTATTTTCATTTTTTATTCTTTTGTAATTTGTAGGTACCTACGTACATATTTATAATTCGATTAGAATATTATTTTAGTTTTAATAGGCACTTAGATTTATATTCTATTTATTATATACTTAGCTATAGTTAGGACCTCTGACGTAAGTTTTTTGTTGGGTAACTAAATAGAATTTAAGTTACCGTCGATTAAAAATAAAATAAACGATGCCACCTAAAAAACGACCATCTTTATCTCGAACTTCGAGTCAAGCTAGGAGAATGAGAATGACGCGTTCTCAAGAATCGGAAGAGGAAAGAGCACATCGGTTAAACTCTATGAGAGTTAGTGCCTCAACATCTCGAGCTAATGAAAGCTCTCCAGAAAGAGAGATGCGATTAGCAGCTGAAAGAGCGAGACGAGCTACAACACGGGCTTCTCAAAGCTCTTCTCAACGAGAGCTAAGGCGTTCCATTGACCGGGAACAACATGCGTTATCCCGAGAAGCTGAAACTGCTTTACAACGAGAATTGCGACTCACAGCTGACCGCGAACGGCATACATTATCTCGCGAGTCTGAAACCTTCACTGAGAGGAAATTACGGCTTACAGCTGACCGCGAACGTCATATTTTATCTCGCGAGTCCGAAACCTTCACTGAGAGGGAATTACGGCTTACAGCTGACCACGAACGTCATATTTTATCTCGCGAGTCCGAAACCTTCACTGAGAGGGAATTACGGCTTACAGCTGATCGCGAACGTCATATTTTGTCTCGAGAATCTGAAACTTTTACTCAATATCAAGACCGTTTGACAAATGATAGGGCGCACCATAACATGATTCGATCTCTTGAAGATGAACATGAGCATGAACAACGACTAGAGTCGGGACGCGATTATTACAATTTTTTGAGACAAGAACAATTGATTACTTTATCTAATGAAAGATTAAGAATTGAAAATATTCGGTCGCTTGAAACAGAAGAACAGCGAGAGGCCCGTCTTACTGCAGATAGATTTCGACATGGTCTTAATGACTTAGATATACACGTGGTAGATCAATCTACAAATTCGGTGGCGTGGTCCGATAAATATAAAAGTGGGTTTGCTTATAACCTCACAATTGATTACAGATCATCTTCTGAAATAGGCGATATGAACGTAGTATGTTCCTTTTGTAATGCTTCGAAGTGGAGGAAGGAGTCTGCTGGTTTCTGTTGTTCTGGAGGTAAAATAAATTTGCCTTCGTTCGAAGACCCACCGGAACCTTTAAAATCACTACTTTTAGGGGAACATTTGCAATCCAAACAGTTTTTAGATAATAATCGCACTTATAATAGTGCATTCCAAATGACATCCTTTGGTGCTAAACAAATCTCAGAAGGCCCTTTCATGCCTACTTTTAAGGTACAAGGTCAGGTTTACCATTTGATAGGGTCCCTTTTGCCTGAAGAACAACCTAAATTTCTTCAAATATATTTTGTATCCGATTACAACGAACAGTCGAATATAAGAAATCAATATTTTCCGAATTTAAATACTGAACTCATTTCACAACTTCAGAACATGTTACATCAGGTTAATTCGTACGTATGCAGTTTTAAATCGGCATTAGAAGCCCTTTCTCAAGATGGTAATAACAATTATAAAATTGTTATAAATGCCGATAAGCGTCCAACTCAGGAACACCCTGGGCGTCATAACGTTCCATCCACGAATGAAGTTGCTGTAGTACTGGTCGACCAGGAATGTGATAGGCGTGATATCGTTATACGTTCCAGAGACAATCGTTTGCAACGTATTTTCGAAACCCACAGGGCTTACGACAGTTTGCAATATCCTATGATATACTGTCGAGGGGAAGATGGTTATAATTTCGCTGTATACCAAACCGATCCGCGCACAGGCGCACCTAATTATAATAAAAAGGTGTCATGCCTTCAATTTTATTGTTACCACCTGCAAGTGAGACGGAATAGATTGGTATACTTTCAACGTTTTCGTGGCTTATTTAATCAGTTTATTGTTGACATGTACGCAAAAATTGAAACCGAAAGATTAGTTTATATACGATCTAATCAAAGGCAGCTGCGCGCTGAAGAATACGTGCACCTTCGCGATGCGATGCAGCAAGATAACGATACTGTGAATATGGGTCGTTTAGTTATTTTACCCTCTTCTTTTACTGGTGGCCCACGCTACATGCATGAACATACTCAAGATGCTTTTTGTTACGTAAGAAAATATGGACGTCCCGACTTATTTGTTACTGTAACTACCAATCCCAAGTGGGATGAAATCACTCGGGAGCTTCTTGAGGGTCAGGCACCGCATGACCGCCATGATATTATTGCAAGAGTGTTTCATTTAAAATTAAAATCAATGATAGATCTTCTTACCAAAGATAACATTTTTGGAGAAGTATTGTGTTATATGTATAGTGTTGAGTGGCAAAAACGCGGCTTACCTCACGCACATATCTTGCTTTGGTTAAAAGATAAGATTCGACCTAATGATGTAGACAGATTAATCAGTGCTGAAATTCCAGATCCGACTGCAGATCCCCTGTTATACGACATTGTTAAAACTCATATGATACATGGTCCATGTGGTGCATTTAACGCAAATGCTCCTTGCATGCAAGACGGTCGTTGCACTAAAAGGTATCCAAAAGCATTAGTGGATGAAACTGTAACAGGACATGATGGATACCCATTATATCGTCGCCGTTCAAGAGACAATGGTGGTTTTACTGTTGAAAAGCGAATGTCTGGACAACAGGTTACTTTAGATAATAGGTGGGTCGTTCCGTATTCGCCTGTATTGTCCAGAGCATTTCAAGCTCACATAAATGTAGAAATGTGTAATAGTGTAGAGTCAATTAAATATATTTGTAAGTACATTAACAAGGGCAGTGACCAAGCTACGTTTGCGTTAAGAAATGAACATGATGAAGTTACTAGATTTCAGTCAGGCAGATATATCAGCTCTTCAGAAGCTGTGTGGCGGATCTTAAGTTTTAATATTCACGAAAGATATCCACCTGTGACCCATCTGGATGTTCATCTGGAAGGCGGTCAACGTATATATTTTAACGCCGAAAATGTTACAGAACGATTAGAGAACCCTAGACAAACAACTTTATTGGCATTCTTTCGACTTTGCCAAACTGATAATTTCGCAAAGTCTCTTTTGTATGAAGAAGTTCCATCGTATTATACCTACGATAAACAACGAGGTGTCTTTAACCGTAGACGCCGAGGCAGGCCTGTAGATGGCGAGACAGGTATTTTCAAAGAACATGTTCTTGGTAGAGTGTATACTGTTCATCCTAACAACGCAGAGTGTTTTTATTTGAGATTATTATTACATACAGTGCGAGGACCAACATCATTTATAGATTTGAGAAAAGTAGACGATGTTGTTTATCCAACTTATCATGCAGCTTGCCAAGCGCGTCATTTGCTTGAAAATGATCAACATTGGGATGACGCTTTAGCAGAATCCTGTGTTAGTGATAATCCACGACGGTTACGCCATTTATTTGTAACATTACTCACATTTTGTAATTTATCTGATCCTGTCCAATTATGGGAAAAATATAAAGAAAAATTTGCAGAAGACTTTCTTCGGAATTTATCTCACAATAATGAAGGCGCAACTAATGATAATTTTCGAGATCTGGCTATAAATCAGTGCTTATTAGCTCTTCAGGAAGACTTAACAGCAGTAGGCGGTAAATCACTTTGTGAATATGGTTTGCCAACGCCAACCTCAGTCGGAGAGGTTACCAATAGGGAATATTCCGCAGAGATTGGTTACAACCCAATGGAACTGCTGGTAACATTAGAAAACGGTGTCCCAATGATGACTGCAGAACAACGCTTAGTCTATGATCGCGTGTGCGAGAGTGTGCAGAATAATTTAGGAACAATATGGTTTTTAGATGCACCTGGAGGAACTGGGAAAACTTTTTTGACTAAATTAATATTAGCTTATGTTCGAAATCAGCGTAAAATCGCTCTTGCCGTGGCTTCATCAGGTATAGCTGCAACATTGCTACCAGGAGGTAAGACTGCTCACACTATGTTTAAAATACCAATTAATTTAGATCGCACGCAAAAGTCCAACCTGTAGTATTTCAAGAAATAGCGACAAAGCTAAGGTATTGCGTGAGTGTAATTTAATCGTATGGGATGAATGTACGATGGCCCATCGAAAAGGAGTAGAAGCAGTAGACAGAACTCTAAGGGACATAAGACAAAATGATCGACCAATGGGCGGTATTACGGTTTTATTTTGTGGTGATTTCCAACAAACCTTACCGGTAATACCACGGGGAACCCGAGCTGATGAGATTAGGGCTTGCCTGAAAAGCTCTTATTTGTGGCGTGATATACAATCGGTGCATTTGACTATAAATATGCGAGTGAGAACTGGAGACAACGCAGATAATCGTGAATTTTCTGATACATTATTGAAGATTGGTGAAGGTACCTATCCACAACTACACCAAGGAAAACTTATTCTGACACCTGAGTTATATTGTATAGTGCAATCCCAACAACATCTTATATCTTCGGTTTACGGTGACATAACAATTATATTAAATAGGGACAATTCTTGGCTTTGCGAAAGGTCCATTTTGACTCCTCGCAATGACCAGGCATCTGAAATTAATAATAAAATACTGTCTAATATACAGGGAGAAAGCAAAGTTTATAGTTCAATAAATAGAATGGTTGATGAACAAGAAGCCACTAATTACCCGATAGAATTTTTTAATTCTTTAAGTATGCCTGGACTACCTTCTCATATAATTTGTTTAAAAATTGGCATACCGATAATTCTGCTCCGAAATTTAAGACCACCTCAACTTTGCAATGGAACTCGGCTAAAAGTAACCCAGTTGCAACAAAATGTAATCGAGGCTCAAATTTTAACAGGTTGCGGTGCAGGAGAAACTGTCTTTATTCCCAGAATTCCCATAATACCAAATAATTTTCCATTCCAATTTAAAAGAACGCAATTCCCAGTATCGGTGTGCTATGCCATGACTATCAATAAAGCTCAAGGGCAGACTTTTCGTGTTGCTGGAGTAGATCTCGGTGTTAGCTGTTTCTCGCATGGTCAATTATACGTCGCTCTTTCCCGGGTTAGCAATTCTAGGAATCTTTACGTTCACGTGCCGGACGGGTCGACTCTTAACATAGTCTACCCAGAAGCTTTGCGCTGAAACATTTTAATTTGATCTAAAAATATTAGCAATATATTATCTTAATAAAAAACAAGGAGTTACACGCTGACCGAGTCGTGGGTATAGCGTGGGTATATTATAATATTCTGCGGTTACTTATATTTTTCAACAGTTTTGTGGATTGGCATATTATATTACTATTGCCCTTCTAAAATACGAAAGTGAATCTGCCTGTTACGTCAAAACTATGAGGGAGGACATCTGCTAATTTTTTTTCGAAAAACGACGGAAACGCGGACGAAGTCGCGGGCAAAAGCTAGTTTAATAATAAACTTTTGATTTTAGATTTGAAACTAAAAAAAACAGGGTCTAAGATATCTTGTGGAACTTTATTATATACGTGTATACCTATGAAGAATTTATTAACTTTTGAAGACGAAATTTTAGCGTGATGAGTTTGTTTTTATTTTTCACATTAATCGCGTGTCTGTCACTGTTTTTATATAGCTGTTTAAATTTCGGCGTATATATAATATGTTATTAAATATGTACTGCGAAGCGACTGTAAGAATACCAATTTCTTTAAAACATCTCTCAGAAAATCTCTAGCTTTTAAATTATAAATAGCCCAAATTTTTTTGTAAAATAAATATAGAATTAATTTCGGCAGCACTGTCCCATATTAAAATACCGTAAGATAAAATACTGTGAAAATAACTAAAATCAACAAGTCGAGCCGTATTAACATCCGTTAATTGTCTAACTTTTCTAACTGCAAAGACGGCGGAGCTGAGTATGGCTGCCAGTGTTGAGAGATGGGGGTTCCACTGGAGCTTTTTATCTAATGTTATACCTAAGAAATTAGTTGAGTCAATCAGTTCTAACACTTCATTGTTAAGGAGCAAGTTAAAATTTATACTTTTAACATTAGGAAGTGTAAAATCTAAGCATTTAGTTTTCTTAGCATTTAATACTAAATTATTAATTTCCTACTTTTAGACAAGTATTATGTTAACTGTAGAGTTTTTTAGTATGAAGGTCGTAGATTTTAAAATAAAATTACTTATAAAACCATGTAAAAAGTAAAACAAAATGTATTTTATTCAAATAATTCTAACTCTTTTGGTTTTAAAAAAGGGACCCAAAATTATAAAAGTTAAGAAGTATCGTAAAAATGATTTAAGAAAAATATAAAGTATGCGATGAAGTAATATCCTCCGAGAATTATGCCTAAGGTAAATTACCCTGTTTCCTAAAAAAAATATACATTCGCAAAACCTGAGTGCGGTCAAAAGATTTATAAAGAATAGTATTTAATTAAGTTTTTCATACATAATATATTTGACAATATTTTATACACCTTTTAGAATACTTCATCTATGAATCTCTCGTTAAAGATATAGTTGTAATAAATGTATCTTTTATCATAACACAATATTTAAATTTGAAAAACATTGTGGAGGACAGCTGTCGTTACTAGAGCGAGCGTCGTTGCTGACAAAGAAGTTAGTTTTATAAAATAAATATTCCGTACATAATAATATAGAAAATTCTATTCATTTGAAAACATGAAAGCTTAGGATTATTAAAACTTAAATAATAAGTGTTAAAAGTTTTTTCTAAGTATAAATTGAAAAATTTTACAAGGACGGGACTCGAACTTGTATCGTCTGGAAAACCGTCCTATCGTTGTACCAATGAAACTGCCATGTTACTACCCGCCTTATTAAATCGAGGATTTTGTAAAATTCTACAGCAACAACAACATAATTTATTTCGTTCATGTATAAGCAAATGATACTTATGATGGAGTTAAATACAAAAGAATTTCAGGTCGACAAGTATTAATAACTTATAAATAAATAAGAACGTAACTTGAGCAAGCAGGTAGTAGAAAATAAAGAATTCATTTAAATTAAAAACAATTGTGACCGTCATATGTAGGTCAGCAGATGTAATTGAACCTACAGACGCTTGACATAAAAATGATAAACAATGAAGGGACACCATAATTTAAACTGCTTTGTAAAGTCAGCTGTGTCCTGTGTGTTTTGCGGACATTAATTCCGTTTTCCGAAAATCCGATTCGTAAATATTTGCAGACATGTAGGGCATTACATAAATCCTTTACTTTTCAGTTTTTGCCTCTTTTTCCTTATCCTTATCCTTTTGAAATATTACCCTTTTCTGCTTGTAAAATGGAAATCGAATTGCGAGAATCGATGATTGAGTGTAGGTAGAGGGGAAAGGATTACGTTACACGTAAGGCTAAATCAAAATTTGATTGATTTAAATAATATATGCATATTGACACCATCACCATAAAATTTATATTAGTTGGTTTCTATTGTTTTTTTCTTTAAGGTAAGTGGAAAAAACTTTCGTCATTTTAGATTTCTAAGATTATTAATATGTCATCAAGAAATCATTGGTAGAATGATGTTGTTATCTTCTTCTGAGCTTAAACGTTATATTTAACTAGTTATTGTCGACGACATCGCCTGCTCGTCTGCTTTCAAAATATCTTCAACTTCTTTGTCTTATTACTTTAAAATTATTGCAGAATATAAATCAGGTGTAAAGTAAAAAAAGGCAAAAAGTTATTAATACACAACTAGAAATGCAACGATAAACCAGTGGTATACATACATACATACTGAAATAAGTTCCAGATGTGTTATATAAAACAACTAAAATAAATTTAAGGAAGACACCGAAATCTTAAACTATTTAAATAACAATATTTGAAACGTTCTTAAATTACCTCCGACCGCGGCCGTTTTATTGACAAAAATGGTAATAGAGTGGACTAAATATATGTTAGTATTATATTGTAGTTATTTTATAAAAGACATATTTGATATTGATGCTACCGCTACCTCGTGTATGAATTTATCAAAAGATTTTAGTAATATTATTTTATCTGTCTTTCGTATTGCAAATTATTTACTATCAACTGATAAGTATTAATGTTTTTAAACCGAATTACTAAATTACTAACTTACATCTATATTATCGTGACACTAGTTTATTTTTATATGGAAAAAACACAGTATAAAATGTTTAATTCCGTTTATTTAGATAATAGCTTTTAGCAAATCTACATCTCCTTTCATCCAACTTTATACCATTTTTCAGTTCATTATATTAACTAATAAAACAAACAGATGCAGTTTTTCTTTGTTGTAATATCAACCCCCAAAGCATTCACACTGCTCTGATTATAAAACTAAACAAAATGGTGAACTTGAAATACCATTGTTTAATTACATTTCATCAAGACCAAAGAAGATAAAATATTTTACTGAGTTAAAAACTTAAGTAACTCTAGTTACCATAATATGGTTATTATGGCATGTTTCCATAATATTGAAACAATATTTTGTTTACGACTAAGTAATTATCTATATTTAAAATTTATTTAATGTAAATAATACTTTAATTTTGTTTTATATAATAATCCTTTTTATACTACACCTAAGTTTAACAGTTATAATTAAGTATAATTATATATAATTGAAATAGGAATGTTTTATGTTATAGTTTATTGAAATTAAATATAGTTAGCTTCATCACTTTTATGGCAGCTAAGAATTACTCGGTGACTCTTGCAGTCTATAGTTGGATGTCAAACGAAGGGAAATAAATAAGAGTGGTGCAACACAGTCAGATAATGCGAGCTGCGAGTGTGACCCGAACTACTCGTTAGTTTGATTTATAGTTTCCGCTACAAGAGGTATTGTCAACTGGTGCTTATGTCAGACGTACAAGACATGATTGAATTTAACTGCACTGCGGATTTAATTAAAAGATCCTAATTATTGATATACAAAATAATCCAAATAACAATTTTGACAATGTATTTTAATATGTATTTTTTTAATTAAAAATAAAAATTGTAAAAAAAATATGAATGTTCCTTAACTTTGCAATTTATTACTAATATTATTTTTAGACGTACAGCCACATTATTTCTATATAAAATAATTATTGAAAAGAATTTTACATATAATTATACATTAATTTAATTACACCTCTTTTTTAAGCGGTTTGTTGTCGATATCCCACATCTTTATTCATCTCTTTCGGCTATTAATATCAAATTTATATCTAAACTAATTATTTTTATATTTTTTGGATGATTTACAGAAATATATTTTATTGGACTAATAGTTTCAATTATTTTGATGAAAGGTTAATTTTCTTTCAGTTATTAAAAATCACTTAAATTTAGTTAAATGTATTTCCTAGCTATATCGTGAACCTTAAAAAAGATAAGTTTAGTCAGTCCATGACTCTTTTTAAATAAATTTTAACAATGTGTGATCTCTATATCATAATGTCGGCCCTTCAAATGAGTCAGCAATCTAAGTTTCACACAAACATATTTCGATCACCTGAAAACTCTTGATTGCTTTATAAGATTAAACTAAGAAACAAAAGGTTAAAGATATCTTGTGGAATTTTAGTTAATATGTGTACACTTAAAGCCCGTGAAGGATTAGTTAAGTTTTTGAAAACGAAATATAGGCGTTACCAGTTTGTTTTTATTTTTTAATATTTTAGGTACGTTTGTCACTATTTTTAATATAAGTATAAAAATTTAGGAGTATACATAATATGCTGTTAAATATTTATTGAGAGGCTACCGAAAGAATATCAATTTCTCATGGAATCACTATCTGTTAAGTTGTAAATAGTAAGTACAGCTCTTTTTGTAAAACACATATAGAATAAATTTCGGCAGCATGGACCATAATAAAATATCACAAGATACAATACTATTAAACCAACTAAAATATATGAGTCGAGCCGAATTAACGTCCGTTGTCTTACATTGTTAATTGCAAATATGGCCGAGGTTAGTTTGTCTGTTACAAATATACGAGTATAAATGTAAGATATTGTATACAATTTAGATTATAAGTAATGCATAGATATTTTAAAAGACTCAAACAAAACTACAGCATCTTGTTTTCTTTTCGCAAGAGGATTTCATTTTTTATTTCAAAATTAGTATAAATGGTGCACCAAAAGTCTTCTAAATATCCCAATACATATTTTAAACTCCATCCACAATTGTTATCGTGCCAAATAAATTCTAAATGTTTAACATTTATAGAGGGCTGTGAACTGACTATGTGAAAAAAAAATTGCTTGAATCCAACGAGACTACGTTACTAATTCGACCTTAATTAGACCACACCAAGGTTCAATTGTATCCTTGGGTATGGATCCTTGCTGCAGAGGTCAGACGGAACCAAATAAATTGTCAAAGCTGGTTACACCTTCCATGAATAAATTTTACATTTATTCACAGTGCTTCCGTAACCCCACTACTAATTAAATTTTAATTACCGTTGTGTATTTTTGTCGCAAACAGACAGATCTATTGTGTTGTTTTTTGTTTTAAAAAACTTAAATATTTTTGAAAATTTGAAAATATAAGTTTTTAGAAAACTTTTAGTGTAAACTAACCTCATACTTAAAATATAAAATATTAACAAAGGTAATATTCAGAAGGCATTATTGTCACTCCGTACGAGTACGCGCCAAACTGACGTACAAACTATACTTAAATGTGCTACAGTTAGATATTATATACAAATTTAAGTTTATTTTACATTTCATTGTTATTAAGATACATTTATTAATATTATATAATTGTTATCACCTCGTTGAAGTAATCTGTTTGTGATCATGATATATAATGTATAACATTGTTACATTATATTTACTATATATTTGTTAAAATTATTGTATTTATTGTATTGTAATTTTTTTATTTTTAAATTTCGTTAGTAAAAATGTAGAGTACATCGTTAAGTTATAATATATAAGTATCTCATGATAGGTTAATTTAGGTAACTATCGGTATTTGTAGTTATGTTTTATCTACATGTACACACCAATCAGTCTTTTACACAAAAAAATAATATGTAGATTAGGCCTCGTCACTATTTTATATAACATACAGAAATAAAGTGTTTCAAAATATCTAAACGTATTTTTTATATTAAAATAAAATAAATGGTACTACATAATATAAGGAGTATTTTTTATTAAAAAAAAATTGCGGGGCACTAATTTAACTTCCAGTCTATAGGATGCAGCCTGCATTGTTGTTTATAAAATAAATATGGTATACATTAATAATAACATAATATTTAATAACATTGCGAGTCTTGGGAAATATAATCATTATACACACCTAATTTGCTCAGAAAAGATTTTTGTATTTTTAACGTAACTGCATTTAAACGGTTGTTTAAATATTGCTACAAGGGATGACTTATATAAGATGGATTAAGCAAATGGGTTCTGGTTTTAAATCTTCACAAAGTTTCGTGACGATGATGAGAAACTGTAGAAAAATTGACAAGATTGTGTAACTCCTTATCTGTGAGACTAGTACAGAGAACTACATAAGGCTAATGCCCATAAGGCGAGTACGTAAGGCTGGTACATAGAGGAAAAACATAAGAGAACTACATAAGGCTAATGCCCATAAGGCGAGTACGTAAGGCTGGTACATAGAGGAAAAACATAAGAGAAGTACATAAGGTTAGTATTATGTTTTACATATTGAATATAATAGAATTTTAAACTTTCCTCATTAGTTAACAAATAATTTAGGAACGTTCCTGAAAATAAGCGTATTCAATAATATTCAGTAATTTTTCAATTAACTTTATCTTTACATAATTAACTTTTTGTTTTAAAAAAATATAGAAACAAGTACAAAATAAAATTACGTAATTATTAAAAACAACAAAATGAATGTTGTTATAAAAGTTCGTCAAATTGAAATTTAATTTATTTTGATGAAAAACTTCACTTTAAATATAATAAAATTGATTTATTAGTATTTTTTTATTATTAGTTACTGCATAAAATATGTACGGTGCAACACCGCACATTTCGGCAAAATCAGCTTTTTAATTGTTTCGCTATAAATCATAATTGACATACTTTTCAGTTCGCATTAAGCAAGCATCTCTATCATTTCTATCATTATTTTATAGCCAGAATAAATCAAATATTATCAAGCAAATCAATTATCATTTTCTCATTAAAGACGTATGAAAACTCCATACAAAATATTTATGTCAAGTTTCAAAGTAAACACGCATTAGGAAATTTATTATTCTTCGTAATAACTTAGTTGCTACTCGTCGATATTATAAGTTTTCTTTATTAAAAGATGAAATATAACAGAACATTGCCACTAATAAATATTTTTCACATATTTATTTCCAAGGATACCTTAAGGATATTCAAACTGACCATCTATTACTTATTATTTAATTCTAAAATATTCTTGTTTCCTTCATATACACTTATCTAATCAAATCATGGGAAGTCCTCGTATATTCTAAATATAAAAAAAGGCTTTCTCCAATAAAAAAAGTAAAAGAAACCTTAAAATTGTATAAGTCTTTTTAAAGCGGTTTTCTTAAACTTACTGTTCTGAATTAAATTTTTATTTTATAATGCATGTTATTCACTTAAAAGATTTATATATATATATTACCATTCAGTAAAATTCTATGATGCTATTCACGCTGGTAAAAAAGGACTTGTGCAAAGAAACAAGTGTAACATGAAAAAAAATCTCCTAGCATTCTTGGGGACATGATCTGTATAAAATAAGTAGCAACTTTTATTAACCATATTCATATCTGTCAATACTGCAAAAACACAACATATTCAAATTAGGTACAATCAAAGCGTCACTCGATTCCGCAGATGGTATAATCGATTTACAAAACAAATGAACTCGCAGTCAACCGAGTGAAAGTGAATAGTAATCGACTTGAACTCAACTCGTCGATTGCGATCGTGAGTACTTCTAATAATCGAATAGAGAGGCGTCTGTGTATAATTTCCAAATAAATTTTAGATTGGCTTGATTAATATTCTTTGCTATTGTAGACTCAGCTTGATAAATTTTAACTGAGATACAATTGTCAGTTATAATTGAAAAGTACGAAATGATTTTTTTTATATTAGTAGAAACAATTCACAAATATGCAAGTAATATTTTAAATATCAAAGTTTACTGCTTTGTGATAGGTAAGAGAGAGAGAAACAGCAAGTGGAGATGATATAAAGTATTAAGTATAATCCGATGCTTTAAAGCGTTATAAAAATACCAATCGCAAAGTAATATAGTCTTAAAGTGAACTAGTTTTTACATAAATAAATAAAAAATAATTTAACACAACACTTATATTGCAACCGGTAAAAACGTAAATGATAAATAGTTTGTGGTATTTTAAATGCACTCAGCACTACAGAAAATCACACTTTGAAATATAAATGCAGGCTCTTACAGAAATATATTATAAAGTCAGCGATACATCACACTTATTATATAGGAATTATGAATTATGCAAGCTTTTGAAAATACATTAATATACGAGTACCTCACTAACTAAATAGAAAATATTTAAAAAAATTTAATATTTAAACAATCATCCCATCAAGATCATCTTTCTACTTTCAATAAAACCCAAATAATTCCGACGATGACATTAAAAGAAGAAAACGAAGTCTGCGTTACGAGTCATATCATCAAATATTTCTGTCTCGAAAATGTCAATCAAAGATAACGCAGACTTGGTATGGTAACATAGAAAACATAAGTGTTCCGTCCACCGGTGACGCTGTCATGGCCAGCAGGGCTAGCAGCAGAGACATTAAAAAAAAACAAATATAAATGTTCCATATCCATGATTTTGTAAGGTTTATGCCAAGCAGAACAAAAACAGAAGACAAGCGCGGTGCAAGATATTCATAGACAACGTGAAAAAGTCAAAAATATTTTATTAAATACGTAACAAAGGAAATGTAGGTTGTGGGTTGATATATAATCTGTGCAGTGAACCTAGAAATATTGGCTAAAAAAACCATAACATAAATAAGGAGAAGAGGTATGGAAATTATAGATGTTTTTTCTTGAGTACATTTTTATATAAGCTCTTCTTTGTATTAACTTTTACAATTTACCTAATCGCTGTAGTAGTTTGTATAATATATCAAGTAACACTTTTTCTGCTGCATGATAGATGCAGGATATTATGAATTATAAGTTCATAAAATATAATCATAGGTTTAAAAAATATATATATGAGAACTTAATGAAAATTTAAAAATTTAATTTAAATATTCAGCTGATTTCTTTAAAAATATAATATCTGTCTAACCCCAAACTAATCTTTCTGATTGGTTCGAGCTAATCACATCTCTAAAGTGCTATCAAGCTTTTGCTAATATATTTTGCAGAAGTGTATATATGTATAGAATATTTCTATTTTCCGTAATAAAGATCATCATCATCTTCCTGCCCTTATCCCATTTTGGGGTCGGCACAGTATGTTTCTTTGTTCCCGGGCTAGCTTCTCGCGTGGCACCGGTATTACCATACTGCTTTAAAGATTTGGCTTAGTTTTACGGCCGGCCGCCTGCCTGACACCAACCCTCCTTGTAATAAAGATACGAATCTATATAAATTGACAGTAAGTATCATAAAACACGGACAAGGTCGGCTAATTTCGTAATAAGCAGGCATAGTAGGTAATGGAAATACGGAGACACCCGGCACACCCTCGCGGATTCATGTCTTGTAATTGACCTTGGTTAATGTGAGCTTTGATTACTCCACACCAGATTTCACTTGGGTTAAACATGTCAAAACCTTCTGGCGTCTTGATTATATAGATATGGCTGATGTCACTTTTCATAAGGATATAATGATCAACAGGGTGTAAATGGATTGGAATCTTAAAAGTACTTTAAGCTTAAATGATATTACACCATCACCATCCTTGTCACTAAAACTGCAGCTGTAAAGTGTACGAAGCGGCGGCGGCACTTTAACATAGCATAAATTATATGGTACCTATCTTACGATCTCATCACGTTATTCGGAGCTACCTTATACCAGTCAACTACAACTACAAAGAAATATATATAAAAAACACAAGTAAATTCCATTGTGTAATTTCTAATTAGAGAATGTTTTCGAAAAAATATTTATCCAAGGTAAACTTCGTTTAAGTTTATGTATAGAATACATTAGTAAGAATATAGCTTAATATCTCAAACTTCTTTCCTACAAGCCGGTTTTTCCAATTTTTTCTTTATACTTTAACATGTAAAGATAAACTTTGACAATGCAAAGACTGCGATAGGTATAAAGAAAATGGAAAGTCTCTAGAATATTTCTTTCTACTCGAAGACATTTCTCAATGACTTTCTGTTACAAAATGCCAAAGATAGATAGATAGATAAAAAAAAACAAAACTATTAATATCTTTTTTACGAAGTCATGAACAACAATTTTAAGATCTAGTAACCGTTAGAAAATTAAAAAAAAACAGTAATAATCAGTGAAGTGAGAAAATATTTCCTTGTTATAAATTCTCTATAAACTGATTTTGCTACGTAAAAGTTACTTAAACTTCCTAGAGGTTGCAGGTTCGAGGCCTGTATCGATAAATAATTCATTCTATGGTTATTTAAAATTCAAACAAAACTTTGTTTATCTTTATAATATTATTATATAATGATATGTTAATATATTGACATATACAAAATGAGGTAGTTAAAGAAATCATAATCATCTCATTATTAAGATAATATAGAAGAATTAAAAGACAAGTAAACCGAGACATCGTAAAATTCAGGAAAAGTCGACTAAGATGAGAACTTAATCTCTGAATCCGGACTAATCTTGAACTAGTCCGTAACTCACTGAGAAGTCGTTAGACAAAGCGCAGATAAGAGAGAATCAGAGACGCCAAATAATTTATAACACTTAAATTAAACCCGTTTTAGTCACACTTGAATTGAATTGAATTATTTTCATTTTATATATATATACTTTTTAATAATTCACATATAACACAGATACGTGAACTGTCAACAATGGTTTTGATTATAATGACATAATTCATTAAAAAAATTATTAACATTTAAATAACTGTAAATAAATAATTTCAAAGTATTTTTTAAGCATATCAGTATCACTTCCGCCTATTGATTCTTTTTTGGGCTATAAGGTCTAAATTAATAATCTATTATATAAAAATGAATCGCAAAATGTGTTGGTAAGCGCACAACTCAACAACGCATAGACCAATCTTAACAATTCTTTTTTTTAAATATTCCTTGAAGCCCAAGGATGGTTCTTACGGCAAGAAAAATTCAAATAATTTCCAGGAAAACCCTAAAAGAGCCCCTATCTTTTTCCTATACAAATATTTTCTAACTAAATTTAGAGTCAATTTGAACTGTATTGCTATACAATAAAGTTCATATTAAATTACAAGCACTCATTTTTGTCTAAACAATGTAGGTGTGTTGCTAACGTCGAAGAGTCAATTCGCACTTTATTGTCTCTGCACAAAGTTCAAATTCAATCAAATATATGTGTGTGCAGGTTCACGCAAAAGTGATAATATCGTGAACCCGACCAAATTGAAAAGTCAAAAAATTTAAGAGCTATAGATTTGATTGGCCTTGGAATATTCTTTCTTTTGTTTTAGTTTTGGAATGCGACATAAATTGTCATCAGTTTTCACGTCATTGCATCTGTCAAACAAACCGCGTTAAAAAGCGTTTATAATATTTAATAATTAATTTTGATTGTTTTATATCGTGTTTTGTGCAAAGTGTTTTAATACCTGTGATTAATAATTATTGCATGTGACATAATTTAGGTGAGTATATTCGATATGCCTCCTATAAGACGAAGTAATTTAGGTAGAAGAACCCGAAATGCTACAAACCAAACTAATTAACAATCTTATCATACTGCACAAGAACGTGACGACCGAAAAGAACGTGAAAGAATTCGTATATCACGAACGCGGGAAGCGAGAGCGAGAGATTCAACCAATAATCCCGAAAGTTTGAATCGAGCTGCTTTCAATTATGATTTGTCAATTGACTACAGTAACCACCAATGTATTACTATTGGATCTATGAACTTGGTTTGCTCTCATTGTAAGGCAAATGAAGCCAATGGATTGTGTTGCGCAAATGGGAAAGTGAAATTGTTACCATTGGATCTACCACCAGAGCCATTGTACTCATTGGTTTCTTTTTTGTCAAATATCCAACAATATAACAATTACTTTCAAATGACGTCATTTGGGGCAACAAACGTAGTTCGGGAAAATTTCATGCCAAATTTTAAGGTAGGTATTATAGCAGTTAATCATTATTATTTTAGTGTACAAAATTTCGTGTTAATTAAGTAAAGGTGTGTCATTAACCTTCAGTTCCTTAATCCCCAAGAAATATATTTCTTAGTCATAATATTATTTGGTGATTCAGTATTAGCAATACTTTTATTATTTTGAAAGACAATATAATTATTTGATGATGGATATTAGTTACAACTAATTATTACATATTGACATATCTAAGCATATCAATTATAAATTGGGGATTCAAATTAGGAGACAGATATACTTTTTACGAACAAATATTATTTATATTTGACAAAAACCATTTTTTTTAATTGACAGATACAAGGGCAACTATATCATAGCGCAGGTTCACTGTTACCAGTGTCAGATAGCAATTACAAATTCCTGCAAATTTATTTCATTGGCAATTCACCACAAGAAATTGATATGCGTTGTTCAAATAACAATTCAGTAAAGAGGTCTATTGTAGAACATTTACAAACTTTATTTCATGAGTACAATCAATTGATAATGTTGTTTAAAACTGCACTGGATCTGATGCCATCTGATAATCACAAAATTGTAATCAGAGCTGATAAAACATCTGTTGGCCAACATGCAAGACGTTTTAATGCACCAACTACTGATGAAGTTGCCATCGTTGTAGTTGGAGGAAACTTGGAATCCCTTGATATTGTTTTACATCATCGGAATGATCAATTACAACGTATAAAGGAAACACACCGCTCATATGACGCATTGCAATATCCCATTATATTTTGGCAAGGTGAATATGGCTATGATTTCTCAAACAAGATGATAAATCCCATTACAGGTAATAAAAAATATTAGTTTAGCAAGGAGATATATTATCAGTCACTATATTTTTTTTTTTATTTTCAATGTTATGAAAACAAAAATCTATTTTCAGGTTCTAAAACCAACAAAAAAATCAGTTCAATGAACTATTATTCCTACCGCCTAATGATGACAATCACATACTCAAACGTCGGCGATTATATCACAAGTATGTTGTAGACATGTATGTTAAAAGTGAAACGGAGAGATTAACATTCATCAGGTTGAATCAGACAAAACTCAGATCTGAAGAGTATATTCTCCTTCGAGATGCGATTAATACTGATGGTAATGCACAGAATCTTAATCGAATAACTATTCTTCCAGCAACATACATCGTAAGCCCTCGACATATGCATGAATATGCTCAAAATGCCATGTCATATGTTTCTCATTATGGTACAGCAGATTTTTTCATCACATTTACATGCAATCCACACTGGATAGAAATAGACACAGCCAGAGTCTTTATACAAAAGCTGAAATCTTTAATGGATTTCATTGTGAAACATTATGTGTTTGGAGAGACACGCCGCTGGATGCACTCTGTGGAGTGGCAGAAACGGGGATTGCCACATGCACATATTTTGATTTGGTTAGTTGACAAGATAAAGTCAAATGAAGTTGATGCAGGAATATCAGCTGAAATCCCTAATGTAGAAGTAGATCCTGGATTGCATGAGGTAGTTATCAAAAACATGGTACATGGTCCCTGTGGAACTCTTAATCAAAATTGTAAAATCAAAATTGTAAAAATGTATGGTGGATGGTAAATGTTCAAAACGATATCCACGGACATTAATATCTGAAACAATCACTGGTATTGACGGTTATCCTTTGTATCGTCGCCGATCGACAGCAGAAATTTGAAAATCAACAATTGTCAAATTAAATCAACAAGATATTGAAATAGATAATCGCTGGATTGTTCCATATTCACCCATTTTATCAAAGACCTTCAAAGCGCACATCAACGTTGAATCTTGCCATTCAGTAAAATCTATTAAATACATTTGCAAACATGTAACCAAAGGAAGAGATATGGCTGTGATTGGTATTAATGCAGAGAATTCCAATGATGAAGTTACACAATACCAAATGGGTCGCTATGTTAGTTGTAATGAAGCAGTTTGGCGAATATTTTCTTTTCCTATTCATGAGAGACACCCTACTGTTGTTCATTTAGCTGTGCATTTAGAAAATGGACAAAGAGTATATTTTACAGCACAGAACGCAGTACAAAGAGCTGTACAACCACCATCTATTACATTAACACTTTCACTGCCAGCTCCGTAGCGTGTACGGAGACGCAAGTTTCACCCCGTGATTCACCCCAGGGCCGTAGCATGTACGGAGCAATTAAAAGTCAATTTTTTATAGTATTTGATTGGCTCAACATTTTTTTTACTATTTTTCCGTTTATTTAAATGCCTATATGCAAACGTTTATATGAAAAATTGAAACAGCACACAGGGCTCAATTTCTGAAAATCTGGTGGCATTGAAAGTGTTAACCAGTTTTTTTTGACATGCCAAAACGATGCTTTTGCTCAAACATTGTTATATTCTGAAATGCCAAAATATTATACTTGAAATCAATCCTTAAGGAGATTTATACCACGGAATCAAGGAAAACCAGTTTCAGGATACCCAGATGTATATTCTACCGATGCGATTGGTCGAATTTATTCAGTACATCAAAGCAATGATGAAAGTTTTTATTCACGACTGCTATTAGACAATGTACGTGGCCCAACATCATTCCAACATGTACGAACTGTTGATGGTGATTTGTGTGGATCATACAAAAAAGCTTGCCAACGTTTGCGATTGCTAGAAAAATGCTCATTGGGATCAAACTCTCAATGATGCTGTAATATCATCACAAGCTCATCAAATACGAACATTGTTTTCTATAATCATATCTACATGCTTCCCATCAAACCCAAAGGATTTGTGGATCAAGTACAAAGATAATATGTGTGATGATATTTTGTATCAAATACGGATTAGAAGGGGAAATCCAAATATACAAATAAGCGAAGAAATTTACAATGAAGTATTGATTTCAATTGAGGACATGTGCTTGATGATGTCAAACAAACTATTATTTTAATTAGGCCTGGCCGCGCCCAATCGTCCAATGCATGATGATTTTAACCAAGAGTTGCACCGAGAAAAACTGTATGATCTCAATACTTTGAAAGAATTAATTCAAACAAATCTTCCACTATTGAATGAACAACAGAAGTATGTATTTGATACACTTATGAAAGTAATAAATGATAAAAGAGGAGGGATTTACTTCTTAGATGCACCTGGTGGTACAGGAATTTTTTTTTATTTCATTTATATTAGCAACAATTCGCTCACAAAATAAAATTGCCCTTGCACTCGCTTCGTGGGGAATCGCAGCAACTTTGCTTGAAAGTGGTAGAACAGCTCATTCAGCACTAAAATTGCCATTACACATGCAAAACAACGAAACCACAACCTGCAACATTTCGAAGAACTCTGCAATGGCAAAGGTTTTGTAGCAATGTGAATTGATTGTTTGGGATGAATGCACGATGGCACATAAAAAATCTTTTGAGGCTTTAGATAGAACCTTACAAGATCTACGGAGCAATCATAACCCATTTGGTGGTGCAATGATTTTATTAGCAGGAGATTTTCGTCAAATATTGCCAGTGATTCTACGATCAACGCCAGCTGATGAACTTAATGCATGTTTAAAGTCCTCCAATTTGTGGAAGCATGTGAAGGTATTACATTTAAGCAAGAATATGCGTGTCAAGTTGCAAAATGACCAATCTCGAGACATATTCTCTAAACAACTCATTGACATTGGTAATTGGTAATGTAATAAATTTCCTATAGACACCTTGACTGGTTGCATTAACTTTCCTCAAAGTTTTTGTCAGTTAACTAGATCAAAAGATGAACTTATTCAAAAGGTGTTTCCAGATGTTGCTCAAAATTACAGAAACCATGATTGGTTGAGCGAAAGGGCTATATTGGCTGCAAAAAACATAGATGTAAATGAATTAAATTTCAAAATTCAAGAACAAATTACAGGCGAATTGAGGATATATCAGTTGATTCGGCTACTAACCAAGATGATGTCGTCAACTATCGCTTGAATTTTTAAATTCGCTGGATTTACCAGGATTGCCACCTCACAATCTTCAATGAAACCTTTAATTATCGTTAGTGATAATGTTGAAAAATATCAACCAATCGCGTCTTTGCAACGGCACACGGTTAGCGATAAAAAATTATTGAACAAGGTGATAGAAGCAACTATACTGAAAGGAAAGTATAAAGGAGAAGACGTGTTGATACCACTCATCGCAATGATTCCAACTGACAGTTTCCAGTGCGACTTGCTTTTGCTATGACCATAAATAAGTCCCAGGGGTCAATTGTGTGTTGCCTGTTCCCATGTTGGAAAACCATCAGATTTGTTTGTATTAACCAGGTAATCAAACAAAAAACATTGTGTATCATAAAGCACTACAATAAAAATAAAACAGATTTTTGTTATTAGTACGATTACTCGAAATACTTATATACGTTTTATTTCATTATTCTTTATTTCATCTTATTAAATGATAAAGTAACATATTAAAAACAGGATAATTTTACGATTTATTTATCATATTATTTAAAATATTAAATGATAAAAAAGATCCACCAGAAATCTTAATATGTATAAATCACGTGTCACGTTGTTTGTCCGCGATGGACTCCTAAATTACTTAACCGATTTTAATAAATTTACACACCACGTACAGTTTGACCTAACTTAAAAGATATATAATAATTTTCAACTCAATTCATAGTCGCAATATTATTTTATTTGTTTATTATTTTGCAGTTAGCTCCTAACAATTCTAAAAGATGGCGGTATCTGTTGACTGGATTGAATAATTACGAATGATGTATCTACCCTACCTACCTCATTCGTAAGTTTAGTGTTCCAAGTTTTTTACTAAAAACTTTGTAATTTACAAATAGTGTTATAAATTTGGATTAAATTTAAAAAATAATTTTGTTTCTATTTTTGCTTAATATCGACTGTAAGAAAACATTATGATTTTCATGACAGATGTACTCTGAACGTTACCCCTTAAATAGTTTACTACAATGTAATATATCAAAAACAATAGTCACAGCAACGCGTGACCGGGTCTGCTAGTTAAAAATAAATAAATATTAGAGCTCTCTTTTATGTATATATCAAACTTATAACAGAAATAGCAAGATAACAATACTGATATTGACAAAGAACGTGGTTTTATAAAACAGCATTGTTAAAAAGTATTGCATTAATACTAATAGTCCCCAACCTCACATTCAATAATTTGTCATTGTAGTATTATCAAATTATACATTAATATGAAAGAGATTTCATTGACGTCAAACGTACAAAATATAAAAACACTGACACAGAAAAACATTTTGGTGATGAGTTTTATAGATAGTTTCTATAAAAGAATATAGATTCAGTTTGAATTTGAAAAAAAATCGTTTAAACATTAATTTAATGGGTTTCAGTTTACTGTTGTACTGTTTAGTCAAATGGTCTTAATTTTGCTTTCTATACTTATATATTTTGAAAGCGCATATAATAATAAAAAATACAATTCCCATTCCATTTACTTCTATATAAATAATAATAAATAATGTAATATGATAAATAATTTGGTAAAATTCAAGTATATTTTAATGTACTTTCAAAACTTCTTTCCTGACAAATCGTTCACTAAACAGTTTTTTGTAATATAAATAGTAACACCCATCTCCACTCGTGATAATATTGTCCTAGTTTTCTTATTTTATAACCGCGTTAGTTTCACTAAAGAAAAAATAATTTATGTAAACAATATAAAAGCATCGCATCATAAACTTATTAACTATACAATTTATTATGGCGGGTTGAAATTGATGGTCTGAGTAATAAATAATAATGAATTGTCACGGCCAATATTACTTTAAAGATAACGACAAACATCGATGAGAGTTGTGAACTAAAACACAAATATATTTTGTTCATTAAAAATACGTAAAAACATTTTCCATCAACTAAAACTTAGTTTGTATTAAAATATGTCTCTACGAAGTATTGACCTCCAGAAAAACTATTCTGGCCGTCTAAACCATACAATCTCTAGGGAAAAACTTATTTCTTTTATATAATACGACATCATTATTTAAAGAGCCTTATAAATACCGAGAAATATGCAAAGTTATTATTGTTGAAAGCTTTAGAGATTTTAATTTATTACATTAAAATCATAAGTTAGTAAAATATTTTTGTGATGCCTTAGTATTGTGATAGTAGCGCGCTCTAGCTCAAATGAGACAGTACCGACTTTTAGTTTTATCTTTAGCTATTGTACAATAGTTAACATAACATTAAGCTTAAGATAACTGTAAATACATATGTTTTTGTCCTTGGCTGAAACATGAGGTAAAATTTCTGTTACTTATAAAAAAAACATTAAGTAAAACAGTTATATTTCAATGTCGTACCTTAAATCTTTTAAGTACAAATTTCGTGTACCCAAAAGATTTATTTAGCAAGCGGCATCTTGTAAGTGTGGCAAAATTATTACAATAATTCAAATTTCCAGTTTAATTCACAAAATATATATTTAACACCTTTAAACTAAAAAGATAAATAAAATTTAACAATAATATAAAAAAACCATCTAAAATTATAATTATACAGAGATCTCTATAACTTAAATTACAACTTTGTACTATAGAACCTTTTTAAATCACGGATATACAATACAGCATTGTTCTTAAAATGTAGTATTTTTCTACAATTCTCTAAAGTCCCTGTTCTAACTATAATATGAACAAAAGAATAATTTAAGCTCTGTTGTTGGTAATGTAAATCAAGCAGGCACTCACACAAAGGAACACTTTGTATTATTTACTTATTCATTTAAAAGTATACGAGTATCAACAACCTCTACTTACACATACGCATTTCTACGTTTTTATGTTGTTTAGTCGTGTTTTATTTTCCTCATTGAAATGACGAGAACATAAAAGGAAGAATGAAGATGATTCTTCTAACGAATCCTTTTAATAAAAAATGTAATCATTATAAATTGTGTGAGGTGGTCGTTATTAGTATTTATTTTATTGTAAACATTAATGACATAACATGTTAAACTAATACCGGCTACAATGAAAAGTGAATAAAATGTTAACTAATGTTATAATGATGATAGAGAGAGATAAAGATTGGAACATATCGAACCCTTAATAGAATTTGACTGTTAAATGCTTAACTTGATTCTGATAAAGGTCCTGGAAATCCACAAGGAAGCCCAGATTTCATGGAAATGCAATTTTATATGAACTTAAGTCGAGTACAGATTTCGAGACTAGATACCAGCTTAAATGTCAATCAATTTATAAAAACAAAGTAATAAATTTATCTTAAGAACTGCGAGCTGTTTTATTCAAATAACTTGTATAATAAATGTTATAATTATGTTATATGATTTAATCCGACAAAAATCATACGTGGCCTCATCCGATTTTATAGTCACGATAATATTTTATATTTAATTGAGGAGGATTATGGACCGTACTCGTATAACACCGAGTTACGACTTTTATAAACATACATAAATTATGACAAATGCGGATAATGCTATTTTTGAATCAGTAGTTTTGAACAGGTGGAAATAAACGTGTTACGCCATTTTGTAGTCGCCATTTTGTTTTCAACATGTAACGCCATTCCGCTATCCACAGAGGTTTACGAGTTGTAGACAAGAGTAATTAATTAAAACTTTATTTACAAACGTAATAAAATTATGTTATTAGAATTATTAATGACTAAAAGGATTGACAAATATATTAAAATGGTTTGTGTACCTAAGTTGGTATATTAAAACTTTTTTTGGAAAAAAAGGTAACATGATATTGTAATAAGTATTATTATTAAAATGGCTTTATTACCATGTTCCATAAAACATCAGATGAAAGTAATTAAAGTGCCCTATTTTAAATCATTTAGGATATTAGGGGATAGTAAAGGTTAAGTAAGCTTAATGAGGGCATTTAATATACCACAGAAAGGGGTAATTTTAGTCTGACAACCATTTGTCTCTAATATTCACGTTAATTTTATGAACACAATAAGTGCATTCACTACTATTTATTTTCCAAATAGGATATAAAACAAATTTATTACGCGTTTGATTAAAGGAATAGGAGGTCGGATTAAGAATTCCAATCAATTATAAGATGAGATAATTTAATATAAGTTTATTTATATTTAATTAAAAAAAAATTACTGGCATTGGCTTTTTAAGTTTGCTGAATAACCAGAAGTCGCATGGAGCCAAATCAGGTGCATACGGTAGTTGTGGAACGGAAGTTTGACAAAAATGTCGCGAATAACCAATGTATTATAATATGGTGCATTATCATCATGAAGAAACCCAGAGGAGTTCGTCCATAATTTTGCATCTCTTGCACGATTTTCGCTAGATTGGTCGGTGGTTTCAGGGTCGTATGCGTAAACTCAAGTCTCGTCTCCAATGATGCATTTCAAGAGGTCCTGATAGTCAGACAGCAGAGTTTCACACAATCAATGCCACGTTTGTTTTCTAATTTTTTTTCATCAATCCAGTCTTGACGCGTTTGATATAAAAAATATTTTTCAAAATGGATTGGGCTGAGAAAAATAATATTCCAACACTATCAGTGAGGTCAATAATTGTTAATCGAAGATTTTCAATCTTTGATTTTTCGGACGTGGTCCTCGTCGGTAGAAATTTTAACCAAAATGATTTAGGAATCCATTGAGCGGCAAATTATAAAGATTTAATAAATGAATTTATAATGTTATATAAAGCTATGGGGTGTAATACGTCCTTGAAAATGCATATACTGGACTCTCACCTGGATTTCTTTTCAGTAAATTAGGTTACTGTGAGTAATGGACAAGGCAAGAGGTTTCACCGGGATATTTCCATTATATATTATTGTTTGGTGGCCTTAGTACTTTCAAAATTGTATATTATTTTACATTAAAAAAAGTTAAACTTTTATTAACCAGTGTAATTTATATCAAACTAGCAGACCCGGCTACGCGTTGCTGTGACTGCGGTTTTTGATATATTACATTGCAGTAAACTATTTAAGGCTTAACGGTAAGAGAACATCTGTCATGAGAACTATAATGTTTTATTACAGTCGATATTAAGCAAAAATCAAAACAAAATAATTAATTTTATATTTTATTAACTTTTATATCCAAGTTTGTAACAAATAAGTATATTATAAAGGTTTTAGTAAATGACATGGAACTAACTAACGAATGAGGTAAGGTAATAAGGTAGGGCAGATAGTTTAAGATTATTAACTATTTTGAAATTTAAATACTTATCATTTTAGTTTAATTTAGCACTAATCGGTGAACAATATTTTTGGTTAACTTGTCTTTAGCTGTCTGCTTAGATTTCCTCTCCTTTCTTTAATAAAAAAAGTTACCTTTGTATCCTTTGACTTTTGTTTCTGTGACTGATATTGCTTGCATCAATCATTTGTTTATTGTTGATTGATTGAATCAAAATATTTATTATTACCGAAGTGTTTTATTTTACTAATAAGAGATAATTAAATTATATATGTAGCTTGTTTATAATAACATCGATTTATATTACATTATAACCGAAAACTTGAAGAAAATATCGATTATTTAGGAATCGATTTTTTTAATTCATTAGGTCACGATGCGAATCTATCTTTATCGGAAATAATCGCCATCCCTAGTTTATATAAAACTTTGAACTGTATGGACGCAAACTATCATCAACACTCGCACACACTAATATACTCAATAGACACTCAGACTGTAATCCAAAAACTGTACCAACTACACCCTCCCCTACGGAATGACAGCGTTGGTACTCCCGTCGATTTATTACCATTATCATAACACTCTCCACATACATCTCTCGTACCGGCTGATAAGCTCGTGATATAAAATTATAAAACTTGTAATTGCCACTCAAATTAAGATTATTAATAAATTAATATATATGGTAGATACGTGTGAATATGCATTTATTGTAGTAACAACCCCTACAATAAGTTTAACATTGCACCATATAACGAATAATTATTGAATCCAGTCAACAGAGACCGCCGTCTGCCAGAATCGTTTGGAGCTAACTGAAAATTGTTACTGTCAAATAATAAACAAATAATTTGCGATAAAATAATATTGCGACTATAAATTGTGATAAAAACTGTCCTATCTTTTAAGATAGATTAAAATCCACGTGGTGTGTAAATTTTATTTATATGGGTTAAGTAGTTTAGGAGTACATCGCGGACAAACAACGTGACACGTAATTTATGTATATTAAGATAACATAGTAAGTATAATATAATAAAATATGTTAAATAATCACAAATATATTATATAATATATAATTAATAAAAATATGGAAAAATGTTCTTAAAAAATTATTAGAAGTACGAACCATTAATTATTATAATTAATGGTTCATACCTCTAATTAAACAAAAATCACAAAAAAATAGTCTTATAGGATTACACGTGATTGTGTGAGTTGATTGTAGTCGAGTTATAAATATGTAGGTGATGTCACGCGTAATGGGAGTGATACCATACAGAAACCAAATATTATTAGTATGGGTATAAATCTATTTCTATTTCTATAATTACGATCAATCAGTTTTCATGCAATAAGGACAAATATAAAAGGGCCTTCTTTATAACAAAAATGACAGTAATTTATAACAAACAGTTTTTAAGCTCAATACAGTATAAAGAGTGGAGTAAAATAAAATATTAAATAATTTCAATACATTGTACCTAAGCTTTAAATGCGGATATTGTTTGCGACTAGCTCGTGTAAGAAAACTTTAACTCGATGTTATTACCAAGTTTATTTAGTCACAAATTTATAACAATGTGGGCAGATAATTATTATTTATGTTTAAGTTTAAGATACATATGCTAAAATAACTCAATCCATATGAAGACTTAGAGGTGGCAAACTGTTGATTTCTGAGAAACAATATATAATATAAGGGTTTATCCATTTTTATCAAAATAATCTGAGAATAGCCATTAAGTTAAGGAAAAACAATGAATATAAATCAACTAACAGATTACTAATCAAACCGGTCAGATAATAACCTCATTCGTCAGATGAATAAAGAGAGTTATTTCCATTACACTATGATACAATGAAATAGAAATTTCTGTACTTAAAAAACAGAATATAAAAATGTTAAAATTTCATCAAGAAATTCTAAATATGAATTGATGCATTCTATTACTATGTTCATAGTCTTCAATTTGAGCTCAAATACGGTTACCTTCAAATCGTGAGGTGAATTACAATTAGGAAAGACTTCGTCCAATAATTCGATATTAGAATTTTCGTTTGATATTTTATACGATTTTTTCGTGTCATAAAAAAGATCATTAATTCAATTGATTTTAATGCTTGGATTTGTTTTTGGGAATTTTCTTTAACGCTATATAAATATACTTAAAAACTTTAAGAGCTTTTCTAAAAGTCAACTTCACTAGTTCTAAAAATATAGTTTGTAACAAAATATTAAATCAATTAAAAAATATATATATTTTTAAGAATACTCATATTTCACACATTTAAAGACCAATTTCGCATAGATTGAGTAGGTCTGACTGGAATGTAAATTATTAGTTATTCCAAGAAAAACACATCTCACGTTTCTGTTAAGTCTGGTATAAAAATCCCTATCAACAGGTTAATAAGTACTCAGAAGTTTTTAAAAGAAACTTAAACCGATTATAAAGGGTCATTAGTATAACTGAGTAATAAATAAGTTGCTTTCTTCAAAACTATTATATAATAAAATAGATAAAACATTTTATAAATAACTTACCTGTAACCAATTGTTCCTAGTGATGTTCTCTTCTGAAACTGTAAGCGCTTTCCGTACACCCAGTTTATAAGATTCATCTAATTATATGTATTCGGCGAATATTAATCCGCTAGTGGTGTACTGCTGCGTGAAATATATCGATATGGTACTATTTACGATATCATGCTCGATAATCCATTGCCATTTGATTGGGACTGGGAAAGGATTAGGGAAGTTTGGAAACTGCATGATGCATACGGGTCCTTTTAACCTCCCTCCACATAGGGCCCTGGTGTTCTCTTATGCCTCCTTCTGGAGTATAGACGATGTCAGCTGTGATGCTTGTTAATGTGATGCTAAGTAGACGCTGCATCGTCAGCCTGTAACCAGAAATATTATTATTTTTTTATTTATAATATATTTTTTATTTATTTATTTATTAAAACTTGATTGTACAAAAAATTGTACGATTGGCGGACTTAATGCTATGTAGGCATTAAATACCAGTCAACCAACAATGTTAACAGAAACAATAAAAACAATAAGGGTAACAAGTAAACAAAAAATATAAATTAACTTATATAGTATATTATTATTTTAGTATAGTATGGTATAGTATAGTATAGTATAGTATAGTATAGTATAGTATAGTATGGTATAGTATAGTATAGTATAGTATAGTATAGTATAGTATAGTATAGTATGGTATAGTATAGTATAGTATGGTATAGTATGGTATAGTATAGTATAGTATGGTATAATATAGTATAGTATAATATAGTATAGTATAGTATAGTATAGTATAGTAAAATAAAGAATAATAAATACAACATAATTATCTTATCGCTATAAATTAAACTAAATACGAAAGTGTATATAAATACTTAAATCATCAGGTAGGCTATTCCACAGTTTAATGGCGTGTATTGTGAAGGAATTAGACATTAAGCCAGTATGGTGCGAAGGGATACATAAACTTCAGTTCTATGATGAACGGAGATGAAAGTCATGAGTTGTCCTTAGTAGTTGAAATTTGGACTTCAAGTACAGAGAAGAGGATGAATCATTTAAAATAGAAAATAACTGACAGAGAGTTCTTAAAATTCTTCTTTTATGGATAAGAAGCCAGTCCAGCTTAGAACAGTATTCAGATATATGATCATATTTACGTAAGTTAAAAATAAAGCGAATGCAATTATTGACGAGACGATCCAATTTATTTAGATTGGCTTCAGAGATATTAGAGTAACATACATCAGCGTAATCAATAAGTGGAAGAATAAGGGAATGCACCAACAAAGTTTTGGTTCGAATGGGTAAAATGTTTTTGTGCCGATAAAGTGAACGTAACGAGTACGTAACTTTTCGACATAACTCATGGACACCCCAACTGAGCGTATTATCAATATGAAGGCCGAGATTTTTTTACGGACTGCGTGAGTGATATTCTAACAGTAATATAAGTCACTGGTGTTAGGGCAATGTAGTCTATCTTGTTAAGACCATGCTTACTGCCGATAATCATCGCTTGACGCTTTTGTGGGTTAACATTAATTCCAAAGTTCTTACACCAATCATGGATCCGAATCAAGTCCATGTTAACACAATCGATTGCGGAGTTAATAGAGTCAGGCGTGGCATGAGCATAAATTTGTAGATCATCGGCAAACAAATGGTAAGATGAAGAGAGGTTAAAATTAATAAAATTTATGAACACAGAAAAAAGAAGCGGAGACAGAATACCACCTTGCGGGACACCAGATACCAAGATGCACCACTCTGACAAAATTTTGTCAATGCAGGCGGCCTGCTGGTGATCCCGAAGGTAAGAGGAGAACCAGTTCAGTTCCTTGGAAGAAATATTAATATATCTTAAAAAAGCCAGAAGTATGTCATGATTAACTGCATTAAAAGCGTTAGAAAAATCAATTAAAACTAAAACAGTTCATTGAGAATGCTTGCTTAACATCTTCAGTAACTTTGAGAAGAGCTGTGGAAGTGCTGTGGCCAGGACGAAAGCCAGACTGAAAACTACTTAGAAGATGGTTCTTTAAAATGTAGTCAGAAAATTCTTTGCGAACGATTGCTTCAAAGATTTTAGACAGGTAGGGTAATATAAAAACAGAAAAACAGTGGGATTAGAAACTTTTGGAAGAGGAAAGACACGAGCGCCCCACCAAAGCTTAGGAAAATACCCATTGGATAAGGAAGTATTAATGATATGAGACAGAGTGGGTAGGATAAAATCAAGTAATGTGACAGTTATACGCCGTCTAATGTCGTCCTCGCCAACAGCATTTGATTTAATTGACAGCAAAACTCTTTTAATTTTTTCCTCGGAGACTAAAGAAAAAGAAAATGGAACATTAGTAAGATTTGGCAGGCAAGATATATATGAAATGGTTTTGAATTTAATGTTATTGTTTTAAGTAGAAATTTTAGAAAAATGATGATTTAATTCATCAGAAGAAAATGAGGTTAGATCAGTGGAACTTTTAGATGGCACTACACCTAGAGTCTCAAAAAACTTCCATGTCACTGCCGACGTCGTAAATAATAATTTATTATGGATATGGAGCCGTTTGGTAGCACTTACCGTATGATTGCAACGATTTCTTAAACTTTTGTAATTGCACCAGTTAAATTATTATAACAGTTAAAATATTATAATATATTGGTTTTTCATTTAACACCTACTATATTATTATGGAGGAAGGTCACGTAAAAAGCATGAGGACCTCCGGGAGGGCATGTATGAAGAAGATGATGTCTGACGGTCTGATCCTTTGGGAGAAAGAGTTCAGAAATGCACTCGTATAAATGTACTACGCGTCCAAGATGGAATAAGGTTTTAGTTTTAGTTTTTTTTGGACGAAATCTGCCTTTTCAAACTCTATTGATATTTTGGTGGTTGTTATAACCTTCTGCGCTCTTGCTACAGAGAAACTAACCGCTTCTCGTATGATTTCTAATACTTTAATTACGAATTAGGAGACAAAATTCGTAACAAATCCTTAAATGACGGAACAGGTTGAATAGGATTTTTGATCCGAGCTAAATACTCAAATACATACTTATCTACTACTAACTTAAATACCTACTTACCAAAATAAAGTAAATCATATTTGCTTCACCAATAAGTAGGGGAGGTTTATATCTATATACACATGTAAAAAGAATAACCTTTAATATCCATTTCTTTGGCTTAAAAATACAAATTAGATTTATATTTTTATCAATTGTTAGATTTCCCACCATGTTTACAACAAAAGTATTTTCATATTGTTTGTTGTTTGTTGTTCACAAAAAAATTTCATTCCATAAAAATCCAGAAGATAGAAAAATAAAAATTGCATAAAATATATGAAATTAAGTTATATTCACGTCTATAAACGTTTGAATACATACCTTTATCTATGTAAGTTTCTGATAACTGAGATGGGAATTTTTTCATATAAGTAACGCTAAAATCATATTTTTATTTTGGCGGTATGGTATGGGTTTCCGGTTATTGAAAAGTAGAAAGCAACTATGTTGACTTGATTACTTACGTTCAATGTTATTTAAAATTAAATTACCAAATAAAATAAATTTAAAATCAGGCCACTTTTTGCTTGTCACTGAAATAGCAACTTTTGCAAAACCTTCTCGCCACTCCGCTATCGAAGCTATAAGTAGGAATAAATGATATGTATCTTCATAGTAATACTTTTTATCAAAAGAGGTATAAGTAAGAAATATATTGCCAAATATACTCAAATAAATATATTAATATTTCTGACGCCTTATATATCATCCTGTTCTCTTGTCGTATTGTTATATGTGTCACTCTGTCGATATAACTCTTGTTATTTATTTCGTAGATTTATCTCATCCTTCCGCCTATTTTTCCAACTATTTATTCGTTGTCTTGCAATACATGTCGATGTGTATCCATTTTTATATAATAAATATTAAGGAACAATTCTTAAACATTGTTTATAAAATATATACTTTTCCACCCTAATACTCCTCCATATCTTAAGGAACGTTTTAATTATCTTGGTGCCAGTTCTTCACTTTCTATGGTCCTTCGCTCGCAAAATAATAACTTGCTGGAGATTCTCCTTTGTCATACGCAGTGTTATAGTGAATTTTTTGCTCTTCCGTCCGAAATTAGATGCTCTAAGTCGTTATATATATTTAAGAACCGTCTTAAGAACCACTATTTATCTCTTTAATATTTGTAATATTAAAATATTTATGTATTATATAGTAAGGTATAGTTAATATTATCATAATGGTTAATATTATCTTATAGAATTAGTATATGTATAGTTACTATGTATGTATGTATATGTATTATCAAATAAAATATATATTTTATATATATATATATATATATATATATATATATATAATATATTTTTTAAATCTATTTCATGCACCAACTACTTTAATTTTAATTTTAAATAAATGTCCTTATAGTTGTAGGTTGTCTGTAAGAGATCACTCGAAGTGATAAGGCCGCCTTTGTACCAATCTTGTATCAATAAATTTACTGTTCATCTTTTATATGTATATTGTGTGCAATAAAGTATAATAAATATATGTAATAAATAAAAATATATAATTCGATGTTTAATTGACAAAAATTTAATGACAACTTTTTTTTTTAAGTTAGTTCATAAGCCCGGCAATCTACACACAATGAATAATTTTTATCATCTTGTAAATGTAACAAAATTATCCGGTACATATTTTAAGAATGTGGTTGCGATGTGGTTGCAATGTGATGAACTGATTTGAAATTAATAAATTTTAATTCTAGACTTATCCCCATTATAGCTGTTTAGACCAGAAGTCAATTACAAATACTTAATACTAAAACCCGATTTAAGAGATTAGACAAAAAATGACAGATTCATTGTCTCACGCTACTGCACTACGTCAAATTCCATCTTAAATTAAGGTAAAGCATAAATTAGTTTCTAAATATCCGCCATCCGTGCGCGACGGGTGTTGAGCTGAGTCCCTCTCCTTTTTCTTTTCTTGATAACTTTTGAATGGCTAAACATTTTTAATCTGTTTTCGCTGTAACATCCGCGTACGGCTCAAACATACATGAGAAAATTTTTAGCTAATTATCTCGTCGCATTTTGGAGACAACTAAACACAAAAAAAGGTCTCCCAAACGGTTAAGAGCTTCGCTGACGCTCAGCTCAATTATCTTTTCTTTTATATATTGGATACAATAAATAAAATAAATGTAAGTATTATTAAAAAATGTAAATTATTATCTTTCTTAAAAAAAATAATAAGAAAAATATTATTAAACGTCACTATCATACGAAATTAGATGCGGTTCAAGACTTATCCTGATACGCCTAGAAATCAAGATATTAGTTTAGTTAAATATTAAAAACTTTATTTAGCAATTGGTTGTATACTTGGTAAATTTACTTTCGTCTTTCACCGCAAATTTGCAACTCAGATCTTGAAAATAGTGTACTTATAGTCTTAATCTTACTGTGGTAGTTCACAGTAAAACTTCTTACATCTTTTAAAATCTCCTAGATTGCTACAGACCACAGAATAGCCACACAATCAGAATAGATAACTTCAACACATGTTCACTTAAAAAAGAAAACCAATCTGCTCGTTTGAATAATGTAATTGATAACGTTTGGAAGTGTGTGCAGGTTAACTTCATGGTCAATGCGCAGCCGACTTCTTAATTTCATGATTTTTCCTATCTTCCTAGCTTACAAAATAAGACCTCCGAAAGCTAAATCAAAGGTACTTCACCTTTGTAATCTTGGAGGCTGCATGATTTGCTGAATCGCTACTAGTTCTGAAATATATTGTGAAAAAGTACTACCTCATAGTTGGTTAATTGGAATCATTTTATATGAAACTTTTTTTCTTATCTGCATTTTTTTCTGTCTGTTATCTTAAATTTTTTGTGATTGTGTTATAACAATATTTTAAGATGTATTAGTCTATTTATAATTAAAGTAACTTAGGTTTATACACCTATGTGTATTAATTATAATTTAACATAATTTTTATATAATGAACATTTACACTCTATCTAAGATATATGTATATATATTAATAGTGTATTTTTGAAAATTTCTTCTACATATCGTAAGTTCAATATTAGTATTTTGCGCGCCCCTTTATATATGTATCGTCGGTAGATAATTATTCATAGAGGGAAAATCCTTTGAAACACACCTTTTTCTAACGCCTATTATAGTACAGAAAAATATCAATTACAGGAGTTATAATAGTTTTACTAAAAATAGTAAAAACTATTTGAATAGCGTGTTCTTTTTCTTTTACAAGAATGTCATATAAAACTAAACTTACTATAAATTACTAATAACACTATCTACGTATTTTGTGAAAAGTGATTGAGATAAAAGTAATATTTTTCTTATATAAATATATCTTAGATAAAAGCATTAATATACAAAATACAATAGAATCTAGGGCAAGGTAACGGGGTGTATAACGGCTCAATGTGATAATTTTGTCTGTATTTTGGTCAACCACAACCAGTTATTAGTTAGACCATTGTGGTGATGGCAGGTAATAAATTCCGCAATTGCCTGAGAGCTGCGCTATGAAAAGCCACTATATTATACATTGAGCTCCAAATAAGAACAAGAAAATGAATATTCTGAATTATGTTAATATTTACTCTTGTAAAATATGCATGATAAAATTATTTGTTTGATGAAATAAGTGTTGTAACACCGGTTCTGTCAATTGAGTTCAATTTAAGAACTTCGTTATATACTCGTCAGCGCTTGAGACTCTATTTAGAGTTTAGATAATAATACTAAATAATTATCGATTTTTGCAACGTAGGGGATAAAATATTGTATAATTATTTATTAACCTATTTGAACTATTCGAATACTTTTCCAAAAAAAATTTAAAAAATATAATAGCAGTTCAATACAACAACTTAAGCATTAATAGAGATTATATTGCTTTAATGTGTTTATATATTTAACAAATGCATTTCAAAATGTATCAAAACTGTACCTTAATATACAAATAAACCAGACAACCTATATATTTCTATGTACACCTACTATTGTAAGACATTCCATAAAAATGTCTAAACAGTCGAATTACCATTAAATCGAATAGTGATTTATTTATAAGGAAAAAAGAAAAATCTTTGTAACATTTCAAGGTACGAAATGTATGTCGGATCCACGGTCTCGGATAAGATGCAAAGACACGCGCCAAATCGTATTCGAGTGAAAGCTATTTGAAGTTCTGGATCAATTCTTTTATCATAAACCATCAGATGAAGGGTGTGCTTTGTGAGTAATGTCTTCAGTCGTTAGTGTTTACGTGTTATGAATTTTGAAATACAACTACATTTGGAATAACCGTTGTGTTATGCTCGTATTTATTATTAAATTATATTAGAATACCACGCGTTATCTGTTTCTCGGAATTGCGTGTATTTACTTTTATTGTTACTCATCAACTAAGAAATGGCACTGTGGCAAGCGTCAAGAGCCTTCATGAATTTAGAATGTGTTCTATTTTAAGCTTTATGAAATATAAATTTTTACCTACATAAAATAAAAATTAAATACATATCTTGTAATTTATAAATTATCTTTCGCATAATTATATTTTTATAATTTAATTTTTAATTATGTTTTTTTGCAGTTTTGAAGTAATGCTTTTTACTATCAGATGAATGACACTAAGTTGGACATATACTTATAGACATGTCTAAATATATTATAATGAATATAAATTTTCACCAAATAATTTATCAAATATATGCTATTTAGTATACTATTTAGAAATTATGATTATTCATTTGTGTGTCAAAACAATTTAATTGATAATACACGACGTACCCAATAGTGCGATTCTTAAGTCGTTATGAAAATATTACGGTTATAAAAATAATTACAATAAATATCAACCCGTAGGTTACGATATTTAAGTAAAAAAACATTATGTCGTTGTTAATAAACAGGCTATGAAATAGGAGTGGCCGATCAGTAAATATCGATTTATTTGTAAAGAATGAAAATAAAGGGTGGAACAAGAAATTGGAAGTAGCTGCGATAAAACCTCTTTTATATTCAATCAAAGTTAGATGTCTTCATCTCAAGCAAATCCCTCATTTCTAATTTAAGAGGTTTGAAAATGTCCAATGACAGATCACTAACGACTTCCACGTCTTTCTGATCAATAGTTCAATACATAAAAGATTGAGGAAAACTGTGGACCTCTCACAGCCATCTTTACAAACCTATAATCTTGTTATAATTAAACCCTTTATGTATAAAAATCCTTAAATTTGCAATAAAAGAAAAAAGATTATTGATCGAGATAAACACTATCATATCCTTTAAGTTGAAAATAATAATTGATACGAGTATCATTATTTGTACAAAATGTCATTGAAATTGATTCAGTGGTTTCGGAGATTATCCCAGGACGCAGGATTATTGTATATAAAGATGGCTCTATTTTCTAATACGATAATTTATAATGTTTAAATATTATACCTTACCGTGCATAATGATGTTTGTACAAAAATAAGTGTTTTATTTACTCCTATTACTGAAGTAATATTCATTAATTATAATTCCGGTGGAAAATTAATTGTCTCGTAAGTAATGAATTGATTTTCAATTCGGTTAACATCGATCTCTCGTTGACAACATTAGTGAATTGGTTTATATTTGTGTATGAAAGTGGAAATAGGGAATCAGACCAATTATTAATTTTACCTTTTGTACGAATAAGGAAATAATGAAATATATTTAATTAAGGAATAATTAAATTTAATAACTTTTAAGATGAATTCTCTAATATAATAAAAAAATCATAAAACTATTATTACTACTGATATAGCGCATTTACAGCTGATTTTTGGAAGGATGATTAATTTAAATAGAATTAAATAGCTTTTTCTCTAGACACGTCAGATAGACTGTCTCTTCAAGCAGCTAACCAATCAGAAAAATTAAAACTTGGATATTAACATTTAATAATATTCACTACAATCCTATTTAACATATTGTTAACCCTAAGGCTTAGATAATAAAGAAAACTCCCAAAGAGGTTAAGTCTCTGTTTTATTTAGAGTCACATAATTGTAGTGAAGTTTTTGCAGTATCATAAATTGGGCGGAAAAAGGGATTGAGAGATACTAATGATACTTATGGGATGTGCTGAATACACGAAGCAAAAATATTATTCGTTGAAAACGAAAGTAATCAAAAAGTGATTGGGCACGAAACGGAGGAAACTTCATTTCATATCTTAAACAATTAAGTATTCAAGGAGAAAGGGACGTTTTGTTGTTTTTGAAATCTTTTATTTTATTAGATTCATTAATGTTTATTATTTTTAAATATCGTTCTTAATTATCTATATTCTTTTTGTATATACGAGTATATAAAAATAAAGTTGACTTAAAACATTCAAAGCGTCTTAAGTTGAAGCAAGTATTTTTTCTTAATTTTACTTATAAAATTATACTATATTATTAAAAAAAATTATACTATATTATTAGAAAGACAATTATGTTTTTTTAGTTTTACGGATACACTTATATTTTCTTTCATGATAATATCTAGAGCAAAGTAATATAAGAACAGAACAGAATTATAGTCGTCAAATCTTTTTTTTTTTTCTTAATCATAGGTATGTATGCAAATAATAGTCTGTCGTTACAACTTTTGCAAAAAGATAGAAATTACAATGTATTTTGAATTATTAGTGACCATAATTCCGCCATTCATATTAAATACAGTCAACTAAGTTACACTGTTAAACTAAAAGGTTTAAAAGTTTTAAGGTTTTGTCCTATTAGCAAGGTTAAACTTCCGCGTTCTTTAACAATAACTATTTCAGATCTAAGTTCTGTGCTACACTGGTGGTTAAACGGTTAAGCTGTGTCATGTTTTCATATTATAATGTAAGCCAGAATGTTCCAAACAAAATGCTTTATATGTTATTTCAAAATGTGAAACACATTTGAATTCGGGTTAAGTGAAAATCAAGTTGTACGTGAAATTTAAATCATATACGAAATTCATTCAAAGTAGTTTTCTTTGCTATAACATAAGTAATATTATGATAAATATTCAATTATTATTTTAAAAATTAATATATAAGTAGAAATCCGAAACTTAAGCCTTAACTTTTTAAATAAGATGAGTTGGACTTTATTATTAAAATAACTACACGCTATTTATGATTTAAAAGGCAGAAATAGTAATAAATTGAATAAAGTCATTGAGTAAAAAAAATCATGCTTTTCAGACAGCAATAAACTGAAAAGCTTTATATCTATGGTATAACGTATTACTGTTACTGTCATAGAGGATGAATTGAATTTAACATACTAACACACACACACAGGACTCACCATTATAATTATACAATACACTTCCCCTCTTAACGACGCTTAAACTACTTAATTCTTAAATGTATTATCTGACACAGAGATTTCGTTTGTTTTTATTTTATTTATTTAGTATATTTAAAAAATATGTTTTGAATTAACGTTCGAGAAAAAAAAATTACCATAGGTAATGTTCTCACGTTAACATTCTACGTTTGAGACTCTTATGTCTAATAAATCATTGTTATTAATAGTTCTTATTTAATAAGTAACACGTCTTAGAGACAGATGTCAAGAGAGTTGTAAATTAAGAAATTGACAATTGTTTTAACTAAAATGAGGTTCTTTAAGGCGATAACTTAATTTCATATTATTTGTACTCGTAATATATGTAAATATGTTATGTCAACTACATGTTATTACGGTTTCTTTACTTGTCTTTAAGTGTCCCGTTCATTTATTTCGTACACTCAACTTAGTTACACTTTTAAATACAAAATACTATTAAACGAGTTAAAGAGTTATCATTTCTTACGACCTTACGCAGACGATGTTTTTATTTATTAGTGTTGTTAATTATAATTTTAATAAGAGAGACGGAAGAGACTTTAGGGAAATGTCGTTAATTAAGGTTTAAAAATTTTATGATATTATTGAATGTTTCATGAAGAAGCTACAAATTAGGCACTTTAAGTGAAAGGAGTGAAAGCAAAATATATTACATACATTTAGTGTTTCTTGGACTGTTCTTTAATTTAATAATACAATGGCCACTCTTTGGCAACTGAACTCCATATTATGAATTAATTACTAATCAGTTTGGATCCCTCCGGCGTACAGTCGATGGAACTGCGAAACATGAAAAAGTCTTAACTTTATTATCCAGACCCAAATGATCACAAAGAACTTAAAAAACAAACAAAATTGGTTCAAATTGGAAGTACTTATATAATTTGTCTTATTATTAAATAAGATAATAACGAACCGACCAAAGTTTGTGTGACGATATTGTTTTAACCATCGGGATTCGATCTTTAATATCTATACAATACTAAAAAGTAATGTAATAATATAATAAGTAAATAAGATCCCTTATTATACTTTATAAAGTTAATAAATAATAAATAAAAAGTAACGAATAGAAGAATAGCACAAGAAATACAAACAAAATGAAACAAAAATCTTATAAAATTTTCATGTAATGATAATGGTAAAAAGTAGATATGCACAGTAAGTAATCATAAGGAAACCTGAAGTGGCGCAGGAATATAATTAATTCTATTGATGTAGAACTTTCATTATAACCACAGAAGTTCTCGTGATTTTTAATAAAAGAATATAAATAGTTTCAGTGCTTGCTGGATAAAGTAAATTAATCATCGGAATTAAATAATCATCGCAATGATGATTCGTTGTAAAAAAACAATATGTGAAATATAATAAAATTATGAAATAGTCGTATATTATGCACTAGCAACCCGCTCCGACTTCGTCGGTTTTATTTATATCTACCGATAATCAATTGGTTTTCAGAACTCCCGACTATTGACACTAACATAAATAATTAATACTTGTAACCTCAAAATTTCGCAAACGGCTGCCTTAATGAAAATGTGGTTTATACAACTTCTTAATATTTTCTGAATTACCTTTCTAATGATACCTCATACAATATTCTACTACAAGAAAAAAATCAACCCCACATTCATGGTTAGGAGAAGTGCCCTATTTTTTTCTATATTTTTTTTAATTTTGTCGGAATATTTAATATCTTTATCTATACCTAAGAGCAAAACAGCGGACAGACAGACAGACATGGCGAAACTATAAGTGTTCCTTGTTGACTACGGAACCCTAAAAACAAATAATTGAAAGCCTCTATTTTCAACTATAATCGCGCGCGATATCGTTTGGGTTGTATAGCATTCAGGGACGTCAGAGGGCGGGGAGGCGGTCACAGACGGTAATGACTGAGCGACATCTTCGCTACATTTCATCGATATTTAATTTTTCACCCGGAATATTTTATTTTGCGATAACTCATTATATATATATATATTTTTCTCATACTATAAATGGCAATTTTGATCTACATTAAATGCATAACGTATCTAACGTATTTAATTGAATAAAGATTAATAATGAAGTAAATAATCCAACATTTTATTGTAATATGTAAAAGCAAAAAAATGGTTATTGTGGGTTATCCTTGGAAGATAGACATACACACTCCCGGACTTATTTGTAGATCTTTAATTAATAAAAATATACTATGATTATCCAATAAGGAATTTATAAGTTCCAAGCAAAGGTCTATCTTGTCAATTAAAATTTCAATAAACAAACATAACCTGTATTATCATTATATTTTGCTCTACCAAATGCTTTATATTAACTATAAAAGCCTGACCTTTCAATCATTTTTCATGGAAAGAATATAAATAATAAAATTTATCAAAAAACTTCAACTGAACTTAACTAATTGACTGAACTGACATGACATGCACAGAAAATACATTTTAAATATATTTATATTAAATCGAATGAATTACTTCCTTTAGTTTAGAGTTTTCATACAATTCCGCATTAATTTTAATTTATATATTGGACATATGAAGTAATATATATAATGTTATTTATAGTTATGTCTAAACATTACAACTAATTGTTACTGTATATTTTATTACATTTTTAAATAACTTACTATTTCCTTCGTCTGCTCCTGACTCAACTAATAATCACTTAAAACTTATACAAATACATGCATTTCAAATTTAAATTTTCCTGTCTAAAAATATGACCTTTTTATTATACTATATATAAATTAGGTATTTTTTATTATAAGTGAGCTAAAACTTATTCTAATATCGTTCTCATCCTTGAACTTTTTTTCATTATTATCCATTAAGGGAATCTCAATTCATTTTTTTTTGTACTTTTCTGTTTAATCACGTATCACACAAAATCAACTAATTGGATTTCATGTATTGATAACTTATTGTTTACATATACCAGTAGGATCCTCTTTACTCCGCAAATAACATTTGTTGAGATGCTCGTTTATGAAAAATAAATGTATATAATTTAAAGTAAGAATTTGGTTTTTAATGTGAGTCAGAAGGAATAGGAAAGGAATAAAGACAAAGTCGCTGGAAACAACTAGTTCGTAATAAAAAGTGCTACAACATTTCTTCAGAATGTCAGAGTGGTGATCTTTAAAGCTGTTTTATTTTAAAGGTGTTCTGTTTTTAAACTTTTTATAAGACCAAACATGTCATAAGGGACTTTAATCAGTTGCCGTTAACGCTCAACTTCTTCTTCTCATAATTTGCCAAGTCAGGTAAAAAAGTAGAGGTTTTCAAAGTTCAAAGAGGAAGTCATTTAAAAATTTAACTGATCTTTTAACTAAGTTTACAAAATGTTAAGGTTTTCAATTTCAAAGTAGATTTTTTAGAAGTCTATAATATCTTTGAAAAGTAACCATTTAATATAGAGAATCCTTTAGAGGTAAGATAAGAGAAAAAAAATAGTTTTTTCCCTAAAACCTATAAAAGACTTGATCTGTTGAATAATTATAAATATTATTATTTAGCCTTATGGCCTGGCTTTATTATTTCATTATACCTTTAAAGCAATCACAATACAAGAGTTTATAATCATTCTTATTTTATATTTCATTATAATTATTTAAATAGGCGATTATAATATTGATTTAAAATATAATTCTTTGAACAAATCAACATATTTTTTTATATTTTATAATCCCTTGAAATACTAAAAATGCAATTATATAAATAATAACAATTAGTTACAAATGAAACATATCAGATTAAATTCTATAATGTAGGATTTTTCAATTTAATCAAACAATTCCTTTAATTTAACGTTTTTTTAATCGTTGTTTTATTTATTGAGGTTCTGTTTTATTTTGTTTAAGTGTTTTATTTTTGTATAAAACGAATCCTCTTTATATATTAAATATTTGATTTTATATATAAATTTTTGAATACATTTTAGTACAATTTAAATAAACTTTAAAATGTTTAATTGATTAAATCTGTCGTATAACTTGCAATAAAATATGACCAGTGTGACAACTATTTAAAACAATATAAAGGTAACAGTGTAGAAGCAGTGTATTTTAGTGAAAAGTGCAAAATACTTCTATCTCCAATTTTAAACAAAGGGACTACTTTACTGTTTTTCAATCTGGGAATATACCGCTTTCGAAATATCTCTAGAAAATTAAGGATAATTGTGGTCACTATCATTTATAATAGTGCTAAATAATTTTACTGACATTCCCTAAAAATCATCTTTTTGTTCAGGTTTTAATGTTTTAAATGTTTTAACAATTTCATCTGATGGAACAGGTTTGAAAGCAAAGCGATTATTACCGACTGTAACGTTATTAGGTAATTCCGTTAGATGATGAAGAATATTAATTACGCATGACTGTTGTTGGAATTTCAGTAAAGAAAAGTCTCAAAAATAGCTCCGACATTTTTGTCTACATTTATTTCAATATTATCAATTATTTACTTTATAGTTCAGCAGCCCTACTTTTCCCAGTAACATTGGATAAAACATTACAAGTTGCTTTTATTTTATCTTCTGAATTGAAGATTTTATACGAGGGCCAAACTGAAAGTTTTTAGAACTGGCCACTTAAAAGCATTATATTAAAAAAAATAGTTTAAATTTTGAAAATATAACTCTTTACCAATATTATTGAGTGTACATTTCATTAATTTGTTATTTGTTTTACGATTTGGCGACAAATTGAAAATTGTCTGTGCACGTCAGAATGAATTTAAGCCGAGAAAATTTTCGTGCAATGATTTTTTATGACTTTCGATGTCATTTAAGTCCACAAGAAAGTTATGATAGACTTCGATTGGCTTTTCACGATGAAGCCCCATCTCGTGCCACAGTGTACAACTGGTTTAATGAATTCAAACGTGGTCGAACTAATCTCACCGATGATTTGCGTGAGGGACGGCCTTCTACAGCGACGACTGAAGATAACATCAGTGTTGTGCGGCGTATGATAGAGACTGACAAAAGAATGACCTATCAGCAGATTCGGACAAGTCTAGGCATAGGTATGAGTCAAGTGCACAAAATCCTCCATGAACATTTAGCGGTCAGGAAGCTTTGTGCCCGCTGGATACCGCATAATTTGACCGAGGCTCAAAAACTCCGCCGTGTTGATTGGTGCCGAGAAATGATCCAAAAATTTAACGGAGGTGACTCAAATGCTGTGTTCGATATACTAACGGGTGACGAAAGCTGGATTTACTGTTATGATCCGGAAACCAAAAGACAGTCTGCTCAGTGGGTGTTTCCTTCCGAAGAGTTGCCAACTAAAGTGAAGAGAGGTCGAAGTGTTGGAAAAAAGATGGTGGCCTCGTTCTTCGGAAAGACAGGTCATTACGCGACAGTAGTCTTAGAGGATCAGAAAACGGTTGATGCAGAGTGGTATACTAACAATTGTTTGCCACTTGTCTTGGAAAAAGTTCGAGAGAAACGACCTCGCAGCAGGATCCTCCTTCATCACGACAATGCCTCGTCGCACACCGCCAGGCAAACGATCGACTATTTGGTGACCTCAGACGTGGAATTACTGGGTCAACCGCCGTATAGCCCCGACCTCGCACCCTGCGATTTTTATTTATTTCCGAAAATAAAAGAAAAACTTCGAGGAAAACGTTTTATAGACGCCGAAGAAGCAGTGGCTGCGTTTCAAAACGCCGTCGAAGAGACCCCTAAGGCCGAGTGGGCAAGGTGCTTTTCTCAATGGTTCCATCGAATGCAGCGATGTATTGATGTAAATGGACGCTATTTTGAAAAGTTACAATAAAACTAATAACTTGCTAGAATGCTTAGTTTTTGATTTTCTAAGAACTTTCAGTTTGACCCTCGTATCTAATATACATCGATTTATCTTATACGCAAATGTTCCGAAATGTTGTAGAGAAATTCAAAACTATATTCAAGAACAAAATCAATCAATCACTAAATTTAAGTTGTAAGAATTTTGTAAAAAAAATCTTATACTTTATTATATATATATTATAAATTTGGATTATCATTAGTTACATTTCCTTTGAGCACTCTTTGCGCAACATTATTTTAAAAGATAAGGATTCCATTGTTTGTTATCGGTCTGCACGTAAGTTTCTGAGGCCTTTCAATTTCATGACTAATTATGAGAGAAAAAGTTTCACTACAGTGGTCTGAACTTAAATTCGATATTATCATGTCTTCATATACGTTACAGTGACAGAACACATTATTAATACAAGTGCGGAAACACTAGTAATGCGAGTAGGTTCCGAAAAAACGTTCAACAAGTTATAAGATTTAACAAAATTTAATACACGTACACTACACGAACTTACCAATGTAATACTTATATATCTACATTAAAGTCACCGCACACTATCGACTGCCGACTTATTTATATAACAAATTTTTATTAAAGTACCCTTCAGTTTATTTTCAAATGCATCATAGTTACCAAAGGGAGGTCGGTACACGCATAAAATAATATATTCATTGAGCTCAATGCAGTGTAATAATTTACTTAACAGGGAGTGCCACTATTTCTGATCTAGATTTTAAAACTACATCACTACGAGCTAAGATAAGTGAACCACTGCGAATAGCTTTCTATCTACGGAACGAACTTGACAATCTGTAATTTTCGATATTTAAAACATTGTTGCTCTTTGACAACCAGTGCTCTGAAATGTACTGTAAACTAATATTGTATATATTTATGTTTGACTTCTGATTCCTTGCCGCCTAAGCCTTGTATATTTTTATGGACAATATTAAACAGCTCAGCTCTTATTATTCTATTTAAAATGGAACGATTATTATTTATTACAACAATATTATTTTGATTACAATTATTATTCATACATATTGTACCCCTTATAACGCAATTTTTTAAATTAAATGCTACTAGCATTTAATTTAAAAAATCCTTGGAATCGTATAATATTATATCTATGTAGAAATTAACTGTAGTATATTATAACAATATGTATATTACCATATCTATTTTATATATCTATATGTGTATTATTAGAGTGTATGCCTTGTAGTTTATTTTATAGTGCTTGCCACACCCCTTCTCATTTCATTTTTCACCAAGGGCTGCCTGGGAGAGATTGCTTTAGCGATAAGACCACCTCTGCCAACTTCTCATATTTTAAAATTATGTTTGTAATATCCTCTTGAAGTGTGTGAAATAAAGAATTAAGAAATAATCAAACTAACGACGTTTTCATCCAATTATAAAGTAAAAAAATATAGAACTTGATTGCAATAATATACTATACTATACTATACTATAAATAAAGAAGAGAATACCGTATATTTTATTAAATTTGGCATATGGGGGGAATTTATTATCGGAGATAAGCAGGTTATATGAATCGTCACAGGAGGGGACAACAGATTGAGGTTAAGGGCAGATCAAAGATCATTTGATTGTAAGGTTAAACTTCACTGCTTTTGTTGAGTATTTTACAGGTTAATATTCGAAATAACTGGTTCAATCTTTTTAGAATTCTCAAACAATACGCGATAATAAGTTTGTGTTCGATTTAATTGATTTTAACTATGATGATGATAATAAGAAAAAATAAGTGTCTATCTTAAAAGTGAGCTAGATACATTTTATGTTATATCATTATCTGATGGATACTCAGAATCTATAAAACTATTGGAATAATACTATCAATCAATTTACTTTCTGTTGGCTATCTCATGCTCGAAACCATATTTTTTATAAAATAGTGGGCAAAGATAGAATAAATTATAGGAAATTAATTCAGAAATAACAAATTTACTTCTTTAAACGATACAGACAAAGTCACCGCAGAAACTAGTCCTGACCAACGCAGGTAGTTAAAGAAAATCTCATATAACGTCTTCTTTACGAATCGTTAAGTTTCAGAAACATTTTTATACAAGTAGTTCATAGAATCATTGAAGCATGAAAGCAAAAAGGCAATTCTTTTTATTACTCTCGTTATATTTTGCTATTTATTAATTGATTAACTGAAAAGTAAATTAATAATATTGACAAGTAAATTAATAGCATTACCGACAATAAACTTTACAGTAACTGTAAAGTTTTCCATTTTTCCTTGTTAATTTAAAGAGATATCTCCATTGATAGACTTATTAAACTAGGATCCACCGTCTTGCGCTCGGGAATTGAGCTGAGTTATCTCAATTTTTTTACCTCCATTTCTGGACGTAATGAGATATATTAATTCTGTTTTCTTAAAAACATGCCCATTCTCAAACTTTACAGTTCTGCCAATTTTCATTCAAATTGGTTCAGTACTTTTTATGTAATTTACTTACTTACTTACTTAGCTTCACGCCATATACCTTGCGGGGTAGTCAGAGACGACGGAGCGCCAAACGCTACGGTCCCTGCATACCTCTTTCGCCTCGGCCACAGACATCACCCTCTTCATACATGCCCTCGGGGGGGTCCTCATGCTTGTTTTGGCGTGACCTTCTTCTAGTACTATAGCTACTGTGTTTTTGAAGGTCACTCGAGGCCTCCCCCTGTCTCTCTTACCGCTCACTTTTCCTATTTAAATCTTTTTTACCATTCTTTCATCACTCATTCGTTCGACGTGCCCAAACCACCTGAGCACGTTCTTCTTCATTCTCACCGTAACATCTTCGCTAGTACCTGCATTCTGTGGATCTCTTCATTGCGGATTCGATCAGCTAGACTGACTCCGCATATTCTGCGAAGAGATCGCATCTCCACAGCATTCATCTTTCTTACATTCTTCTTCTTGTGTTACCCACGTTTGGCTGGCGTCTAACAGCGTCGATAGCAAAACCGCATTGTATACAGCCAAACGTGCAGCTATGCTAACGCTTCGCCGTCTCAACAATGCAGCCAAAGCACCGTTGACTCTGTTACCAACTCCAATACGCCTTTCCACATCCATTTCGTTTCTGCTAAACAGACTTCCCAAATATACCACTTCATTCACTTGTTCTATTATCTTACCAGTCACGTTGATCTTACATTCTCTTTTTTCTTCATTTCTTTCAAATATCGGAACCTTCGTTTTATCTCTATTCAGTTTTAGACCATTATTTTCACACCAATCTTTCAAAGTGGTGACCAATGACTGCAAATCGCATTCTGATGATGCAATGAGCACTGCATCATCTGCATATAGAAAGCAATTGACCTTAAGGTCATCTACTTTCACTCCCATGTCACTGTCTTTCACGCCTTGGAGACAACAATCCAAATACTAATTGAACAATCAAGCTGATAAAGCGTAACCTTGCTAACACCCGATTCGATGTCAAACCAGGGCGACATGTCAGCTCCTACTCGCACACAGGCTGAGTGATCTCTGTAAAGAGACTTTACAGCCTGTAGCAAGGGTCCTCTCACATTGTATCGGGGCAGTATCTCCCATAATTTCTGTATCACAACCCTGTCAAACGCCTTTTCCAAATTCACAAAAGCATAGAAAACTTTTTGGTTTAGGGCCAAAAACTTTTCCGTGATCATGCGGAGGGAAAAGATCTGTTCTATATACCCTCTTCTAGGTCTAAATCCTCCTTGGGCCTCCCACAATAGCCTTTCAGATCTCTCTTGCATTCTTCTTGCTAATATTTTAGCGTAAACTTTACTGCCCAAGCTGATCAAAATGATAGCCCTATAGCTTGCACAGTCTATATGTGAACTTTTGCTTTTATACAAAGGCACGATGACTGCACCTCGCCAATCGTCTGGGACCTCTCCTGATTTCCAGCATAAATTGCGCAAAAACCAGAAAAAGTCCACGACGCGTGACCCACCATATTTGATCATCTTGACAGTAATTTCATCTGCTCCCGCAACCTTACCACATTTCAAGCTTCAAATCGCGCTCTCCACTTCTTCTAAACTGATTTCACCATCGGCTACATCCGGACTTAGCGTATCGCTGGTACTGAAGGCCGAGGTGTCCTCACATTCATGCGTCTCCTTGTAGAATTTCGCCCACCGCTGCAAAACGTGTGCTGGCTCTGTTGAAATTTCGCCGCTCTTTGAAAGCACCCCTTTCATTCTACAGGTTACCGAACAACCCCGGGAATCACTAATTTCTCGCCAGAAAAGCTTCTTGTTTTCCCGGAAGTTGTTTGTCAACCTTTCATGCCTTTCTCTCTCAGAATTTTCACGATTCAAATTTATAAGTGCTTTCGTTTTGTGCTTTTGCAACTTATCTCTCTAACTCTCTTTTTCTTATCTCTCTCATACTTTTATCCTTACCCGAAGCCTTATAATCCAGCCATGCTTTCTTCTTTAACTTCACAGTTTCTTTCACTTCATCATCTCACCATTCATAGCGCTTTTTACTAAAACCTCTTTTCCTTTTACCACATACCTCTGTCGCTACTTTTACCATACCATTCCTATGGTTCTGCCAGCATACTTCAGCACTTTCATTGCCAGTATCACAGCTTTCAAGCTTCTTGGAAACCCTTTCTTGATATTCCTCTCTGATTGGTGGATCTTGAAGCTTCCAGCTTCTTATAAGATAATTCGACTCCAAGCTAGGACACGTCGTTAGGCTGCGTCAACCTGCAGACAGACCTCTTATTCTAGCAACGACTAGATAATGGTCCGTTCCTAGATCAGCACCCCTGACCACCCGCATTTCCATAACTTGACTTCAAATACGCTGATCCAGTAGGAATAAATCAATCATACTTCTTTCTTCCGCTCGCTCCCATGTATACATGTGAATTTTTTTGTGATCAAACATTGTGTTTGCCACAAACAAATTTATCTCCTTACAAAATTCCAAAATAAGCTTTCCAGCCTCATTTACTCTCTTATCCCCGTACTTGCTTAGCAGGCTTTCGTAACCACTGCGCGCGGTTCCAACTCATCCATTTACATCCCCGCATACTATCAACTTTTCATTACTTCTGACACTGATTAGAACATCCCTCCTCAGCTCCAGTGAACGTACTGGCGCGTAAACGGCTAAAAAGAATACTTTTGTTCGCTTAAAGCGAACCCAAAGAAGCCTCGGCTTGGTGGCCTTGTATTCTACCATTGCATTAACCATCCGAGTGGACAACAACGCGCCTACACCTTGGCAACCTCGCTCACCCTCTGGAACCCCAGCACAGAGAGCGATCCGGTTGCCAGGCAAATCGGCCGTATCATTGACAATTTTTATGTAATGTTACTTCAAACGAAGTTTCCCAAACGGTAAACAAAATTGGTATGATAATATTTATACTCGTACTAACAATTTTCTGATTCTGTCAACCATAGATAAGGAACAAAGGGTTAGGGTTCATTAATTAATTAAATAATTCATTTATATGAAGGTTGTTGAAGTGTAGTGTAACATTAATTATGGTCGTTTACTTGGAATAAACGCTTGAAAATAGCCGTGGAATATATTATAAGACAGACATCAAACAGTTAGAAAAATCGTTAACTTGGGTGATCCTTTATGCGAAAGGCAGATCACGTAATGAGAAACTTACTAACCGTGAAATAGTAGGATTTAATATTAAGTTAGTGGGAATTAAAACAAAGTTATTTAAGGAAAAAGAGCCTGATCCGTTTATCTATTTTAACTTGCTGTGTATAATTTATTAATTACTAAACTGAGTTAATAGTTATAAAATCAGACACATTCATGCATATACTAGACCAGCAACCCTCCGCGGATCGACTTTTTTCAAGATTACACTTTTATATCATACAGTATTATTTAAAATAAAAATCTTAATACTTAAAAGCTTTTTATTTAGTAGCCGAATTTAAATATAGAATTGAAAAAGTCTAGCTTTTGCCTAGCAAACAAGTCAATATGAATTCCTGTATTCATCTTGGACCAGTCACGAGCTCATACACTTTGCAAACAGCTGTTATTAATTTAAGCAATATTTTATAGTCAAATGAAAGAGAAGCCTACAAAAAGTTTCATACAGTAGATAAAAATTATTTGTCAGTGTTAATCTAAAACGTTACGAACAACATGAAATTATGAGTAATAAGATTTGTTTTACTTGATATTTGCAATAGGCAATAAACACAAACAATAATAAAGGTAGGACTTGGAATTTTACGAGGGAGCACGTCTATAAGTGAAACGAAACGTCTTAAGTAAATAGAGAGGAAGAAAGAAGAAAAAGGGCCTTCGCTTCGCCACATACACTTTCAGTGAAATTCCTAATCTCCACGCATTTAAAATTAAAAAAATCATTAAAAATTAAGCCATAAATATTCATTAAAAATTTAAAGATTTGAATATAATTTTCTTCACTGTTAAATATTTATCCTTTCTATTTATTATTTTAATGGTAAAAATAATGGATCCATTGTGAGCCATAAACGTCATTAAAATAAAAAGAATAAATTAATTCAGAGAGGAAATTTAAACATTAGAACGACACAGTTTGCTGTACTTTTTACAAGAACAACCTATATCTGCAAATTGTTTACAGTAGTTTTTTATTATAAATGTTAGAATGCATATATTAAAGCAGTTACCTTTAATTAAGACATCATATTGTTATTAAGTATCTACAAATAATATTATATTCTTCGTAACATAAACGGCTCGTCTTGTTGTCTGTTCATAACTTAAAACTTAAAAACAATTAATTAAATAGTTAAACAAATTAATCAATTTATTTATTGAATCATCTTAGGCATACAATGAATATTACAAGCTATAAGTATGACAATAAGGTTGATTGATACTTAAATAATAATAATTGACTAAACATGATATGAAAAAGTGTTTTTTTATTTTCTGCTATTTCCACGAGTAAACAAACTAAATATTTAAAGACACCACTTCTGACGAAGACAAAATATTAAAGAAATATTTATTAAAACAGCTGGTAGATGTAAGTAGTTGAAGAAGACGAACACACACACATATACAAAGAGTGCAGTGAGCAGCTGAGGAGAGAGGGAGAGTGCTGAGAATAGAGCATCATACCATTGGTCATCACGATGCCCTTGACAATGTACTTCCAAGTACGAATGAAAGTTTCACACAGAATTATATTTATTATGATAAAATCACAATAACAATAAATTTTTCACGTCGACAATAACACGGGGTATTTATAATATCCCCTCATAAAACATAAACACTATAACAGTAATTATATTATATATCAGTATAATTTAAAGTTGATTTAAACAAAACGTTGTTGGAGTGCGGCCAGACACACGCCAACCACTAAGTGCTTTCAAACAGAACTAAACACACGAACAAACTGTATGGCTTTTATTAAACATTATTTCGGATATTTTAGAATTAAATTTATTTATTACTCGTATGATAAAATTTTCAAAGGTTAGGTTACTCCTCAGGTATCCAACATGGACACAATGGTTGAAATGCTAGCTAGTTAATAAGAATAAAAAAATATTCAAGGTTAATAAGAATAAAAAAATATTAATAGTAACGAAAACAAGTGATAGTAATGAAAATACGTAATTTCTAATACATTATTTTTTTATTAATAATAGAAATAGTTTTAACTAAACTACTTCAATAATATCCGGGTTCAACAACTAAGTAAAAGAATATACATTTTTCTCGCTGTACTGAACGAAATCAAAAGACTTTAATTTAAAGTGCTTTTTACACACATTTGAATTTGCATTTAATTTAAAAGCTAAATAATTCTAGTTTTTTTAAAATTTTAAAGCTTATTTTATAATTCAATGTCTAGTGAATTAAAAAAATCTGGAGTTTTTGTTTTTCACTAATTTTTCATATTATATTTAAAGATAACATAGATGTCACCCTCCGTCACAATGTATGACGATTATATATAGAATACCAAATTAATGAAGGCGGGTAACAACAGGGTCAATACACAAAGCGGCGAGGAGACGAGGTGACGAGGTTCCCTAGAGGTCTGGAGCTAATAAGCTTTTTATTTATAATTCTTTAGAGAACAATAAATAGTTACTTCATCAAATACTAATATAATGAATTTCAAAATTAATTACTTGATTTTTTTTCTAAGTATAAAGGATGTTATAGGAAAATAATTATTTCTTTTTTCCATCCATCCATTAAAAGACTTTCATGTAAAATTGTATATTTTAATTAAAACGTAAGTAATCGATTTTTTCCTAATTCATGTAATTCAACGCTGTTTACCTGAAACAAAAACAATAATATTATAGAAAAAGCATACAGAGAAAGTAACATTTTAGTGATAGAATAATTGTACATTTTTGAATATAAACTAAATATCCTTGAATAAATTGAAGGTCTTAAAGGTACGTATAACACAGAGTGCTTTTTGGTCGCATCGAATAACGGCCGGGTTTTCAGATAGATTTATAGTGTCATGTAAAATTATAGTTTACGTTAAAAATATAAAATATATTTTGTGAAAGGCGGCACAGTAATAATATATATAGATATATCTTTGAATACATTTACTCGTACGTTAGTTATTGTTAGTTTTTATTTTTAATTTCAAACAAAACGAGATCAAAATCTTTAAACGTATTATGTATAACAAGATAAACTCAATTTAAAGCGATTTTTAAAGCTATTGTTTTACAATACACTGAAATTATCTAAAAGTATCAGTTACATTTTAATGCCCATTTTTGTATTGACCACAAAAGAAATGATTCTTTTTATACAGAAGTAAATAATAAATACTTAACTTACCAAAAAGTTGGACGACATGTCAATCGTAATCGTTATCGAATTCATTCGATACAATGATATTATTTTATTTAATAATAATTAATTTTATCAATTCTTAATTGCAATTGCAAGAATTGCAAGAAGATATTTTTTGTATCTTCCATCCATCATACTGCCATAAGACAGAAAACAGAAGCAAAAGATAGAGAACAATGGTTATCTAAGGAGAAGGCCTTTACCCTCCGCAGAGAGAGGTTCTTGCAACCACAAAGTTGCAAAAAAAAGAACAAATAAATAAAAAATAATAAGAAACTGACTATGCACACTGTTTTTTTTTATATACTGTAAATCTATTTTTATAGCAAGAAATAATAGGCTTTTTATTTTTATATTTATTATTAATTGCTATATGTCGTCTCGGGACAGATTGTAGACTTGTGACAAGATTGTGACTTGTAATTTGTTAATGTTAATGAGCTTGAGTTTACACATATATAACAAAGTCCCACAATATAGTCAAGACCTCCCTTTTTTTAGTTTAAAATCTAAAATCAAAAGTGTATTATTAAATAAATCACAAATATATATCAGATACTTCTGATCGATAAAGCATATGAATTTCTAAAATAAGAGCTAAGAGTAAAATTACTTCATACACCTTAATTTTATACAAAACTGAAACTGGGGGTAGTACCCCCCGTAAGGGGTGGTACTGAATAAAAGAGGTATCAAATTCACTTTTGGTTGTCATTTTCGGATTCATCATACCAAAAACCTAAGAATAATGGGGTCTCCATCTGGTTCATGATTTTTTTTTGTGTGCCTATGTTATTAACTATTTTACATATCAAATTTTATTAAAAGTGTTGGTACTTTACAGTACAGACTAAGTATTTTCATATAAAAAATATTAATTTATATAAATAAAATATATTGTTTATAAAATGTTAATATATATTTGCTAAGTATATTATTTTATGTGCTCCACTAATCTAGTTTCAATTAGTGCCAAGCCCAAGCATATCAAAAATAAAAATAATTAGTTATTTAAATGGGATTAAAGTAATAAAAAAATTAATTAAAAGGTGCCGTTGTAAAAAACATCAAAAATTATAAACTCCTTTCATAAAGTTTGCTGAGATGTTCGCATTGAAATTTATGTCATTAACATAATTAGATAATTACAGTTGGGAAATGTTTTCTATGACATGTATTCGTTTTTTACTTTATTAATTACGACGTCCCGCTTCAGATAATAATAGAACATTATAGAGGGTTGTGTGAAAATACTAAATATCATAGAACGCTTTACGTTCGTCGTTGCAAGATGTACTGTCAACAAAATAAGGTTCACTGTATCATACTTTTATGTCATCCATTTTTAATGAAACCTTTATAGCCATCTATTTTATTACTTACTTAATACATAATAGTATATAAAATGTTAAACTATTAGAAGGTTTCGTAGGTTAGTTCTCTTCTAACACGTAATATATTATCGTTCTCAGTATTATATATATTACTTTGTAAAAGTAAACATTTTCTGTCGTCTAACTCTAGAGCATTCAAAATTTTTACTTCTGAGAATTCATAACATAACGTCGATAGCCCGATGTGAAGGGTTTAATAAAAATGAGTTTATGACTTTTTTGACAAATATGAAGCAATATTGAGTAAATACAAGTTTGCTGCACATCAAGTATATGATAGGGAAGAAAATGCATCGTTCATAAGCTTTAAACAGTTCTTGATCAAAGGTAAACACCAAGTAGGTACAATCAAAAGTGGAGAAAGGAGCGTGACTACAACTTGCATTTACGCAATGAATGTAACAGGAAAATTTATACCACCAATGTTGATATTTAACCGCAGTAGATTAAAAAAATGGAGCTCCGCAAAAAACATTTATTTGTTCAAGTAATAGTTGGATAACACTAGTCGTTCTGTGAACAGTAGACCTCAGTACGTTAGGGGATGAGACAATGTTGGGAAATTATTTATAGTGGATTTCACGAGGTCAGGCGAGGCGAGATGAGTTTTAAAGATGGTTTCAACTTTAAAATTTTTGATAATTCTCTATGGCCGCCATTTTGGATTTTGAAATAACACAAAAATACCTTAGATTTCTGCAAAGAATACTTAGACGAAATTTCAGCTCGCTAGCTGCCGCAAAGTCCGTTTTTGTGGTACGGATCAGAAATCCACCATTTTGAAATTTTTCATCCAAGCAAAAAACGGCTCGACATGAAAATTTAAATAATTCAAAGAACACTCCTATCAATTTTCGTGACGATTGCATGAAAAATACGCCTGCTACGCCAAAATAAAAACTCAAATCACAGCCATTACACACTAAAAAACGCCGCCATTTAGGATTTTTTTGCCCAATCAAAAAAACGGCTCGACATAAAAATTCAATCAATTTAAAAAACACGCCTACCTTTTTCGTGACGATAGGATGAAAAATACGCCAGCTACGCTGGAACAAACTTGCTGAAATACATACGGAAAAATAGCAGAATAGGCCTATCTACTGGAAACGTAGTCTTTCGGACAAACGCTTCACTACGCTCAGCATTCGTCCTTCGGTCAATCAGAAATGTTCATTGTTCCTGAGATTGCTGTTGAGGCAATTTCGTGTGGCTTGAATTTCCAGAAAATAAATAGATACTTATATAAATTAATTTAAAGTAATTTACATGCCTAATTGGTGCATTCAAAGGAGTCACAAAACTTAATTTTATTTGTTTTATTATAGTATGACGTCGATTGACTGAGTTGTGAAATTTTTCGTTGATTTGTATACTGAATACGTGATCAACTTTTTCATTTAGCGAATAGAGCGTGAAAGGCAATTTATCTTTTTGTCATTCCAGCATTTGTGGTCGCGGCATGTCGCACTGATCCTATTCATATGCGTGTACAATAAACATACCGTACTATAAGGCACGTATGAGTTTGTAAAAGCAGGTTCGTCCAAAAAACGTAAACTAAAACCTTATTCTATCTTGAACGCGTCTTCCGATTGGACTCTCATGATGGACACGTATGAAAGGCAATACAAAATCCCCGGGGATGTTGTGTTTCGTCTTCTAGCCGCACTTATTTCTGTACTCAAAACAACTACGGCGCGTTATACTTGTGGAGATTACTGTACCCTGGGAAACAAACATACCCAAAGAATATACATTGAAGCTTAACAAGTATTACGAACTATGTAACGAACTGATCAGGAATAAATTTATAGGTAATTTGTACGCTATAGAAGTAGGAGCGAGAGGTATAATAGCAAAATCTCTCTACAACTTATTTAAGGATCTCGGCCTTTATAGAACGATCATCAGTTAATTTTTGGAACGTATTTCAAAGGCGGTTTTAGTAGGTTCTTACAATATTTGGTAGGGAGAGGAACGTGAACAGTGAAGGTGAGCGTGTATGCGCATAGTAAAGAGGCCCCTTAAACCTACACCTGGGTCGCAAGTCCCAGGCATTGTTTGCGCCCCTCTTCTTGCAACGCTATGGGCCCGGCACCCGCACGGAATCCATGGAATGCTAAAAAGCTTCGTCTCTTATAATCATAATTTATATGTCATAGTGAGTCATATCATCATGTTACAATATAGTCGGATGCACGTTCATTTACCATAAAATACTTATATCATTAACGTTAATTGTAATTTTTATATTCATCAAAATATTTGCCTACGAGACGGAGACTGAGTGTTACTGCTTGATTAGTTGACATCAAATGACAACTTTTATCACTACATCCCGTTGAAGACATAAGTTTTAATTATAGTTTTAAACAATGCCCAAAAAATATATTTTTAAGAGAATGAGTATATATATTTTCATTAATATTTTAATTTCAATGGTAAAATAATCTAATTTTATTTTTGAAACTAGTTGATATGCTACTAACATTCTAAGTAAATTAATAAGAAAAACATTACTGCTAGTTTCTCTTAACAAGTTATATTTTAAATTGTACAACTTGATAAAGGATTACGAAAACACTAATGATAAAGAAATAAAGAATATTTATTTTTAATTGCTTCAACCATCGATTTTGTCTACTACCACCGCCCAGACTTTATAACAACTGCCATCATAACACAACTTATGTGCTCAAACAGATGCCCGAGGGATGTAGTCTACGCCCTTAGAAAAGTATATGACGGTATATATTCCTCGAGCAGCATAGCAAGATCTATGAACATAAAATCCCTTACAGGTGAAAAGATCCCCATTGACCAACCAAATACCCTATACCTGACCTTCACTCAAGAAGAGAAGCTAACATTGGAAGAAAAAGGGTACGGAAAAGGGAAGGGATCCAAAACACTCACCGTTCATGAGGCACAAGGTTTGTGTTATGAAAGCACAATAGTTGTAAAAAGAACCGGAAAGAGCCTCCCACTCCATGACAGCGTACCTCATGCGCTAGTAGCCATTTCCCGACACACCAGGACGTTTGTCTACTACACGGACCATCAAGAAGATGCGCTGGCGAGGTTCATCAAAGACAGCATTGTTAATACGGACAAGACAATAAATGATTACAACTTGAAATTAGCAATACACAACCAAGACCAGAAGGTCATAACAAAATTAACCAATTGAATAGAATATTTATTTATGTATTTATTAAAGTAATTCTTGTGCCTGAATACACAGGCAAAAATCTCAAAAAAAAAAAGAAATCAAAATAATAATTATAAAACAAATTAAAAATGGCATGGACTACAAGTCTATGGTAAATTTATAGTAATAATAATAAAAAAAAAAAAAAAAAAAAAACCATCGATTTAATAAAACAGTATTGTAACATGTTATATTAAATGTATATTTTCAGCCTTAATAAAAAGTAATTTGCAATACAGTCTTTATACTCCTCGTTTAAAGTCTTTTGTTGTAATTCCTATGTTGCTGCTGAATTAATAGCATCGAATTTATAATGATATGATATTAAACTTTTCTTAAATTATCTATTAACATTTTAAATTATACTCCTAACTATAACTCTGGACAAATAAACTTAGTTATAACATTCAGAAAATATAGGATTTTTCAATTTGTATTCATTATGTTAAACTTAATTATTATTGTTATCCTTAAACAAATTCCAGTCCCACTTTATGTTTTTTTTATTTTAATCAACTAAACCACTAACATATTAAAATAGTATAAACCAGAGGTGAGGTACATAATTCAAATGCGGGATAAAAGGTAAGTATGACATGTCCAAAACAGGTAACTGGAAAATTTATTTTTTGAAACGGATTTACAGTTTCACAAAATCTACGTTAAAAGTATTTTTAGTTACGAAATATGTTGGCTAATTCACAAAAATTTATGTATTACTTACATGTTAAAAATAAAAAATAAAAAAAAATACGAAATATATTATGTCAGATTCGAAAAACTCAATTAAATGTTTACAAGATTTTTTGTAATTTAATTATGTAATTCCGGGCTGTGAGTCTTTGCTTTATTGGTAATTTTATGTTATTAAGTACTTTTTGCGACAAAATGGCGGTTTCTTGCACATACCTTTTGAAAGATGTCCATTATTTATATACATAAAATTATACATGACTATGAGCTTTCAGTTGATCACGTTAAATAGCAAAGTTTTATTTCATGGTTTTAATTAACTTTATTTTAACATTACAATAATTATTTTTTATTTTATTTTCAACGACTGTAACGAAATAAAATATCTTCGGGAAAATAAATTTTAAAAGCATTTCTCAAGTGTTTTTATTTTATCCTAGACAAATAATGTAAATTAAACTTCTGTTTTAAATAGTTCTGAAATTATATATATTTAAGTAATATCTTGGTTGTAACAATTATGATTCGATTCGGTTTTTATAATATCTAACTTAAAATACGTTATGTATAATAATTAATTTTAATTGTAATTGTAATGTAATATAATGTGATTGTAATAAATAATAAATGTAATGAATAAAATGAACGAATGTGGCGTTGGGGACCGCCAACCAATACGCCATGTTCCGAACGGCGGGAGGTACGAGCTACGTGGAATGGAAGAGAAGGAATGGAACAGAAGATGTATGAATTATTAGATGTGATGGATGACAAAGATCTGGATGTTATTTGTGTGTCTGAGACCAAGCGGAAAGGCCTGAATGATATGACCGATTTGCCTGGCAACCGGGTCGCTTTCTGGGCTGGTGTTCCAGAGGGTGAGCGAGGTTGCTAAGGTGTAGGCGTGTTGTTGTCCTCTTGAATGGTTAGTGCAATGGTAGAATACAAGGCCATCAACCCGGGCCTTCTTTGGGTTTGCTTTAAGCTGGGGATAACAAGAGTATTCTTGTTAGGCGTTTAAGCACCAGTTTCCTCAGATCCAGTGGGCGAGCTCGAGAAGCTTTGGGAGAGTGTCAGGGATGTTCTAAGTACTATCAGAGATAATGAAAAATTGATAGTATGTGGGGATATGAATGGATGGGTTGGAACCGTGCGAAGTGGTTACGATAGCGTGCTAGGCAAGTATGGTGATAAGAGAGTAAATGAGGCTGGAAAGCTTATTTTGGAATTTTGTAAGGAGAAAAAATTATTTGTGGCAAACATGATGTTTGATCAAAAACAAATTCACATGTACACATGGGATCGAGCGGAAGAAAGAAGTATGATTGATTTATTCCTAGTGGATCAGCGTATTCGAAGCCAAGTTATGGACACGCGAGTGTTTAGGGGTGCTGATCTAGGAACGGACCATTATCTAGTCGTTGCTAGAATAATAGGTCTGTTTGCATGTTGGCGCAGCCGCAGGACGTGTCCTAGGCTGGAGTCGAATTATCGCATAAGAAGCTGGAAGCTTCAAGATCCACCGATCAGAGAGGAATATCAAGAAAGGGTTCCCAAGAAGCTTGAAAGCTGTGATTCTGAAAATAAAAGTGCTGAAGTATGCTAGCAGAACCTTAGGAATGATATGGTGAAAGTAGCGACAGAGGTATGTGGTAAAAGGAAAAAAGGTTTTAGTAAAAAGCGCGATGAATGGTGGGATGATGAAGTGAAAGACGCCGTGGAGTTAAAGCAAAAAGCATGGCTGGATAATGAAGCCTGGGGTAAGGATAAAAATATGAGAGAGATAAGAAAAAGAGAGTACAAGCTGCAAAAGCGTAAAACGAAAGCACTTATTGATTCCCGGGGTTGTTCGGTAACCTGTAGAATGAAAGGGATGCTTTCGAAGAACGGTGAAATATTAACAGAGCAAGCACACGTTTTGCAGCGTGCGGAATTTTACAAGGAGACATGAATGTGACGACGCCTCGGCCTCGAGTACCAGCAAAATGATGAGTCCCGATGTAGCCGATGATGAAATCAGTTTGGATGAAGAGGAGAGCGCGATTCGAAGCCTGAAATGTGGTAAGGCTGCGGGAGCAGACGAAGTTACTGCCAAGATGATCAAATATGGTGGGCCACATTTCAAAATTTGTGTCACTATTATCGTCATTACAGTGAATTACATTCATTGGCATTGGCTGTGTTTCTACAGACTGCATCTAACTTTAGAACTGAATTCAGTTTAGTCGAGTGTAAACATAAATGGATTGTTCTATAGTTCGACCAATCTAAAAGATGTATGAGATTACTAGTTCCTAATATTAGAAAGGATTACAAGTTGTTACGAATTTGCATTTTATTTTAATTTTATTTCGCTTCCAGTCCTATCCTATTTACTGTACATACTATTTTATTACTCTTTATACTCCTGAAATAATAGTTGTTTTCATTTATAAACTTTTAAAATATAAAGCTAATACAAAAGACAACAATTCAATATTCGGTAAAATCATACTTGTTATTTAAACATATTTTGAGCAAGAAATAAGGAGATTTGGAAGATATTGTTCTCCTTCTAGTATCGATATATGAGATCTTCTTATTAAACTAAACAAAGTCAGTTACGCTGTAGCGCTCTCAACGTGAACCTTCGAAAACCCTGAGGAGTTTATAAATATCTTTGGCAGTATTTTATTTACACTAGGATCTAAATTAGCTCTTAATATTTGATATTATACTTATTAAAGGACTAAGTGTACAAGTAAGCAACTTTAATTTACAAATATAATCGGTCACCCATCAGACAGCGCACTCGTGCTATAGATGCTTAACCTTAAAAAACAGGACACAGAACTTATAGAATAATTATAAGAAAAAACTTTACTAATATATATTTCATAGATTGTTTGTATTAGTATGGACAAACCTTTATTCATATTTCATTTCGTTTGTTAATTCATGGCGCTGTCAGATCTAAGTCTCAGTTTTCAGTCTCTAAGGTAGATACCGAAGAATAATGTTATTAAGTTTCAAGTTTATTTACTTTTTTTTAAAAAGTTAACCAATTTGGAACTGACATAAAATTATATGTTTATCGTCCTTCTAATATATACCAGCTCCATTATACAAACGTGAGTATGAACTTGTAACCTATTATTTTATGTTATTTTATTCTCATAAAAACAGAACCAAATACTAAAGAGAACATGAGAAATTTATATTTTTAATTACGAGGCATTGTTATGGAAACCAACCTATTCTGAAGCAACAATTATCACCCGAATCACAATAACAAACAATGACCAAGAATGTAATAAAAGATTTGAGAATACTCTAGAGAGTTTTGGACTATCTTAGAGACTCCTCACACCAATAGCCAATCCTAGAAGCGTACTGAATGTTTTATGCTTTATAAAGTCGACTAAGGTAAAGTATTTAAACTAAGTCCTTCTTAGTCTTCTTCTAGAAGGACTTAGTTCATACACTTTTCCTATACATACCACATAGCTGCCTTTAATTGTTATAATAATATTTAACATATTGGATTCATATTATTAAATAACACTCAAATTACTACATATAACCATAATTTGGGTCATGTCCAAAATAATATTAAATTTTGAAAAAATAAACATGAGTTATATATATAACAATATCTTAATCATTTATTATAGGATTATAAATATTCTTGAGCAAGCAATGTACCTTTGTGAAAACACTTCAAGGCGTGACGTTACTAATTCGACCTTCACTTCTTGTTGTACCTGAACCCATAAGCTAAGTCTCAGTAGACTAATATGATCAAAGAATCAATTATGAAATCTTTAAGGGTGGATTAATCGGCACTTTACGAAACAATAATGATAGTGCAATCTATTTTAAACACTAACGTTGTCTGTACTACTATAATATAACTACATTTGTATGGACTGCATTTTGTTTTCATTGTGCTTTTAATAGCACTAATGTGTCCCAACACAATGTCCTTTATGATTTTACTCCCTCGAATAACGGAAACAATTATACAATAATTCTACTGGCTTAAAACCATTTGAAAGTGAAAAACGACTGCAGTTATTTTACTATTTTTCCTAATATTCAAAGATATTAAAGAAAAAAAATTGTATTTTTGTGTTTATAATGAGTAAAATATAAAAAATTGCTGGACCGTTTCCAAAAATTGTTTCACTGTTAGACATTGCTAGATTGTCACTAAGTGTGAAGTGCCTATTACACTTCTGTTCAAATGTTTCACGAAATCGTGATCTACGGGAATGAAACCGGTGTATGTCGAATTAAAAAGCGCTACATGGTGTTTGTTTATTATCATGTAAAAAAAAGTTTTTCATAGAAACAAATAAAGAAAGTAGTCCTTATAAACTTTTTATTTGTCAACGGGGACGAAGTTGCGGTAAACCTCTAGTTTATAATAAAAAAATCATATGACTTAGCACCAAAAATGAATACAATTCCTATACATGTATTACAAATAGACGTCTTATACAACCTTTTATAAGCTCTCTATAAAATAACTGATGATCCATTGAAATATTCATAAAAGCAAATTGTTAGACACAAGAGATTCTCTTGAACCATTTATCTCGAGCTAATAAAATTTTACTAACATCGTTACAGACGCAGTTCAACTATACTCAAATCAAATATCCTTAAATTTTGTCGTCCTTTTACCTCAATTATCATTTCTACCCTTTTAAACATTTTTTTTTCTATTTTTGATAACACAATAAAAAATCAAAACACGTTTTGATTTTAGCAAAGTATTGTAAGTTGGAAGACGTTTTACAAAAATATAGCAAATACCGATGCTTTTTCTGTTCTGGGTTCCATCAGTAGTTTCGAAGTAATAAATCGGCTTTGTCTTTGCCTTGAACGAAGTCGTTTTTTACATATATTACAAATATATTTATATTTTCATTTTAATATCTACCGGAAGAACACATCTTTTAGCTTCTTTCAAAATCGTCAATAACTCAATACTTACTTTTATTATTTGTTTTGAAACAAAGTCATTTAAATTCCCGACATCTACCTAAACAACATAAACCATTATTTTAAGCTATGTTTTACCACATATATTATTTTTACTTCATAATATAATATTAAGTTACTACTCTTTCCTATAATATGTTTATTAATTTAAGTGAGCTTCATTAAGTCTTGGAAAAAATACATTGTTTAATTCCAGAAAAATATTTTAAAATATTAATAAAATTACAATTTATGTGAAAAAAAAATATTTTTTTATAATTATTTTAAGTAATAACACAGTTTTTTTTCGTTTATATGAATGAAGTTAAATATATATTTTTTAATCATAATGCCATATATATAATATGTTAGATTACAAATAATTCAAGTAAAAGATAAGCAATATTTCCTGAACATTTCGCTAACACGTAATGTAAAATATTTTCCTTATATTTTACTCCATGTAACTTGCACGAAACACTTTAATAAAACGAGTCACGTGCTGAGTACAGTTGATACGTGACCGTACATAAGGTATATTAATTAACATTGTATCATATATTTGTGTAAACACGTATTTATACATGGCGTGTAACAAATGTAATTTATGTCGTATTTCGTTATTGAAAAATTAATCTTCAGTGTACATTGAAGTTGTTTTCTTCAAATTATACGACAGATAACTGTTATCGAAGGATCTACCAGAACTTACATTTTGAAATCGTAGTAGTTCCGTATAAAATAATTGCGTTTCAGCCGCTGACTGACTTCATTGGTGTTGGACCGGCCATTGCCGATATGGCTATCATATTATATATTGTAAACATTTAAACATTTTATAGTGATTATATTATCTTATGTGGTACTTAGTACTGAGCATTTAGGATTTATTTTATGTTAATTTTATTTCTTAGAGGCCGTCGCTCTTTTTCTACGACTTACTTTTACTTCATTCATAGGTCCCAATCCTGTAAGTATATTGAAAAACTAAGTAAGGTTGAATGCGCCTAGTGAGAGTATTTTTATCAGATCTATCGCGTTAAAAAAGAACAGTGCCACTTGACGCAACGTTTGTGAAACTTAAATCAGTAGCTAACGACTATCGAGCGTCCACTGTCTTCGGATTGAATGATATTGAGGCTTGTGGTGGTAAGAGACATTGGATGCTACTGCCATTTTTTGCAAACGCGACGTAAAAGTTAGTAAACTTTACTTCAAAGTTATCGTGAAATAGAAGACATAAGTTATTTAATAAGAGGGAGAATATTGAGAGACCAATTTGAAAGGAGTTTAAATTTATATTAGAGAATAAATAAAAAAGAACAATGTTAAACTATTTTATTAATTAACATTGCTGACAATTATACATAACATGTAAAACATAAAAATATAAATATTTAATCCCTACATTACTTCTTATATATTTTTTCTCATATATTCACACTATTTAATAGTATTGCTTGCCACTTCCTGTTTATTATATTTTACTTCTCGAGTAAGTATAATCTTTATGTTGCTACTCTTAATATCTCTACCTCATTCCAAAGTGCAGAACCTAAAATATAAATAACAGTAATAAATAATGCCTAAATATTGTCAATCTTACCTAGAGTTTCTTCTACTAAAAATGTAGGTAGATGGTCGTGGAGGAGATATAACTCTCCCGTGTGTTAGTGAAGTGGTATTTGGATTGGCCCCAATACGAATTTCCTTTATGAAACGAATAATAATATTTACAAAGTAAAAATATATAACAGTAGTACAGTCTGGGTTATTTATTAGTAAGTGAATAACAACCGGTGACAATCCAGCCTCATCGTTTACTTAATCTCATTTAATTTCCTATATTCTATTGATTCGCCAACTTACTTCAAAGATTTGTTTTTCGCAGTAATCATCATTGCTAATAGTAAATCATAAACAAAAAGCTAATAAGTTATTTATCGCGCCGCTAAGTATTTTTTGACATAAAATTAATCAAACTTTATCGCGTTGCTTGAAAGTATAGTTGTGGTATTTGGGATTCTTCGGCATTGTTTTCTTAAAACATCTTGGGACTTAAATATTTAACAATAATATAATAATAATAACTCTAACCCGATAGAGATTTAAATCGTAATATATTGTAAAATTAATGATTGTCTTGTTTTTAAAATAATCCTTCAACTTCAGGGCAAAAAATTACAGAGTAAGAAAAACCACGTTTACGGTAGAAAAGCTATATCTAAGATGAATTGAGAACTATTACTTCAAAGTAGCACTTGGTATTCCATTACTAAGACATTTGCACAGCTGTAGAACAAATTATTAGACCGCAGTTTTATTAACCAATATCTCTAATAATAAATGCATACAGACCAGGTCAATGTGATAGATTAGATTTAAATTCGACTTAAATCTTAGACACAATGATCGGATCTTAACTAAAATATTTTTAAACGATTCTCATATAAACAAAATGTTCATAAATTGATTTTTAAATTATACTTAAAGGTTTATGAATTCTACTTAAGTTTATTTAAAAACCTTATTATGGGAAACAAAACCTTGAAAGAAAACTAAGACCGTTTATAACGACCAGCTACGGGCTACGAGCTGCAAGCCGAGAACAATGAACTATCACTATCATTAATCGATATATAGAACTGTAGGATAGATTTTGTAATTGAACTGACGATAATATAACCTATTTCTTTTCCAGTATTATCATCTCTGAAATGCTTAATACTACTACAGGAATAAAAAATATATAAAAAGTAGCCAGACGTGCCTTTTATAGTTCCAGATCAAAATAAATATAGCACACAACATTTAAATAAGTATCACGAATTTAAGTACTTAACTATTATGATAAAACATTTTTAACTTTCAAGTTATCAAATCCATAATCGAATACACTCACTGAAAAACATAAGCTTCCTAGTTAGTACATTTGCTTAAATTCCTAATAAAGTTATTGTTATTTTCTCAATGTCAACAATAACATACTGACCGAATTGGTAACTTTCATTTTGAGGACGGTTGAAACTGAAATCTGAAACAGATTCACTCAACCTAAACTCCATTGAAATATTCAAAAGGTTTTCGTTTCGTTAGTTTCCCTGTTGAAGCCTCTGCAATTTTAGCTTTAGCTTTGAAGTTTTTTAAAGAGATTCATATAAGTAGGTTTTATAGTTTCATATGGTTCCAGTAACTCATAACTCTACTTGTGTACTATGAAGAAATGAATAGAATAATTAAAATAAACAAAAAATACTCTTAATTTTATTTCATTTATCAATTTATCAATTTATTCTAGATGCAACATCTTGTGAGCTCAATGTACTTGTGTGATTGTGTGAATGTTACCAAAGTATGTTAAGTGATTGAATACGTTTGAAAACCCTCTATAATACACGTACTTAAATCCCACCGTAGGTTATATTAATTTTGGAATTTAATACTTGATGTTAAGAGTTGAATTTATATTTATAGGAATTTATTTATCTTTCTAATAAATTTGAATATGACTACGCATGACCGCAGTTGCTACCTTGATTCTTAATTAATGTAAAATTTAAATCTATAATATTTTTAATATAGAAAATACATACAATACAAACAAAATGGCCACCCTGTGAGGAATGTCTTAAGGGACGAACAGCATTACAATACGTTCTAGTATATACAGATTCGCAAGAGACTTGGGGGTACTTAAATTATCGGTAGTATATTAATTTAATGAAATAAAAATTTCTATACCTATTTAAAACTGAACTTCTATATATTTACTAGCTGATTCCCGCCCGCTTGGCTAGGCAAATAATAACAAATAATCGCAAATTATATGTGGGTTAAGTGAAAATAATCACAAATTGTAGGTGTGTAAATTGAAAATAATTAAAAATAATCACATACTGTATGTAGGTAAATAGAAAATAATCACAAATAATCATAAACTGTATGTGAGTTATGCAACCCTAATATAATAAAGAATAAACAAATAATTTTAATTTCTACTGCAATGGAATGGGAGAAGGGAGGGAGCGGGGGGTAAACTTTGCAGTTTTTTAGCTGTAACTTTGGAACGGTTTGGACCTTTGCAAAATCCTTTCTTATTGCATCTATTCAATATGTCAGGAGTCTTGTGTCCAAATTTCAGCTTTCTAGATATAACGGTTTGAGCTGTAGAGCGATGAATGGGTCAGTGAGTGAGTGTCTTTGTGCTTTATATATTAAGATATGCCTATAGTGTCACCTGACCGTGAGATAAATATTAATATTATTACCAGTAAGTTTTGTAGTTGTTGTAATAAGTTTATAGAAAATAATTAATATTATCAATAGTCACATTATTATATACTTATTTACTTATTGTTGGTGTAATAACTGTAGTATGTTTTTTTAAAACTAAGTGTAAAAGTTTTCATAGTCCATTTCAATTTATGACGAATGTTGACGAAAAAGCATCGTTTGTTATTTCTTGGGTTTGAAATTGTATTTTCCTCTGTATATCCATTCCGCGAAACAACAAAGCCTCAAATCTGTACCTAGAAATAGTAAAATGTATAAAAAAAATCCACACACTATCAAACCATGTATTTTAGCCAACTGCTACTTTGTTTTAAGATTTTATTATAATTAAACACAAAACAAAAAAATTGTCACCAAAGAGAGTTATAAATTGAAATAAAATATTTTTTTTCAAAGGGAATTAATACTTTGTTTATACAAACTTAAGAAACTTTAGGGACGTGATGGTTTTCTGAACTTAGTGTATGCATTAAATGAAAAAATAACCCTAATATAATGGATTCATCTTCGATGTAGAGTATATATTTAAATAAATATTTCCTGCAACGCGATGGGCACGGCACCCGCGGCCGCAGGGTGAATCCATGGAATGCTAAGAAGCTTCGTCTCATATGTGTATTCCGTGGTTGCGTATTATTTTCACGATATTTAGTAATAAAATATTTAAAGTGGTTATGTGCAAATCAGTCAGCGTTTATAAAATGGTGCAAAAACTGTACACATAGAATATTGGCAATTTTATGCAAAAGGTTACAAATCCGCTATTCCGATTGTCAGCGTGCAATTGCTTTACGTATACGGCTCTGAACACTTTTATGAAAACATTTTAATCAGACGAAGTTTTAGAATGGTGTTATAACATTGTAGTACCTTGTTTATGTTGATTACAGCCAATACATAACTACAATCTACAACTTAATAAATAATAAGTATCTAAGAAAATAAACAATCCTTATTCATATTTTTGGTAATACATATTTAAGAATTTGTTTGTAATTCAAAAAATGTTTGTCTTTATGGTTGACATATATATAGTCCATAGATTTTATTTCTTTATTACATTATTAATAGACATACATGCACATAAAATACTGTCAACGATGTGTAAATATATCTTATATTTAAAAGATACCAGAAATACAACAAGGTGGTTATAATTTTTTAACACACTATTGAACAATAAAGAAAATAAATGTACCACCATTTATTCGTTTAAGTTAAGTCTCGGTTTTTAATCTAATCACGTATTACATTTTAATTTAGTAACTTCAACCAGTTAGAATCTCGGACATAACTTTGTCTTATATTAAAACAAATATCATACGCACAGTAGTTTCTTATAAAGATAAGAAACTTTATTCAATGTGTTATAATTTTTTTTTATCAAATAATACTGTTTAACGCCCACAAATAATAACAACAACAGATCAGAAATGACATTGCTTTCATAGCTCCCCTGTATACCCTACCCTATGTTACATACCTTCCTACTACTACTTCCTACTTATAAAATATTTTTTTAAGACCTGGTATTTTTTAAAAATTAAATATATTTTTTGTTTGTTGTAATGAAATGATACACATGAAATAATGAATTGGCACGGTCCATACGTCACCACACACATCTGTCTTCAGAGCAGATTATAATCTCCGATGTTCACACATGTCCACGCTGATGAAGCGTGCTTCTATACGTTATATAGGGTTCACACAATGAAAATAAAATATAATATTTATTCTAATAACATTCTTTTTTTTATAATCATTTAGATAACAATAATATTTATTGTATTGTAATAATTATGATATTGTAAAAAATTATATAAAAAAGAAACGTATCTTTGTGAATTTATTTTTTATTTTCTCTGTGCAATATATATACTAATATTAATATTTACTTAGTTTAATGCTGTGTTTATATGTACAAGTATGTTACAATTTTTGGCCAGTACAGTCATAAATTGCAATTGGATATTATGATATTCAATCACAACTATTGATCATCAACCAATCATAAAAATGGACATTACATTAGACAACGAATTAAGAAATTATATTATTTGAAGCTTACAAATGTGAAAAATATTTAGAACTATGTAAATTAAAATTAATAATTATGAAAATATTATAACTTATTATACATATTATGTCATTAAAATCAAAGGCACATATTTCTTAAATAATCTGGAATATATTAATATTACAAAATTTAAATTAGTGAATGTCTCATACACCTGTCACAGTGATATGTTTTTTATTTGTACTCAAAGGGTTCCAAACCCTATTCTCAGAGCGCTGTCCGTCTGTCACAAGCTTCAAGCATTCAAACAAATAATAAACTATCGAACGAACGACCTTTCCACACTACACTAACCAAACTACTTACTTCCTTAACTACCAAAATAAAACATGTTATTATATTAATTTGTATCGAATAGCTAACTAATTGTTTTTATTTAGTAACAGAAATTTATAGCATTTTAAAGTCTTTGTAAAATTAGATAATTTTTTACTTAAGTAATAACATATTACATATATGTTATTATTTATAAACGTTTAAAATAAAAGTTTTTTATCTTTTTAAGGCACTCATTGCATTTATGAAACAAAGAATAACGGTAAGAAACTTCATAAATATTCTTTTAGATTATCGTAAATTTACAATATTTTATTAACATAATTTGAGTCATGAGTTACAGTCACGATAAGTGGAACGTAACTGCAATAAAATTTAAGCGTGGTGCGAAAAGAACACTACAATTAACTACGATACTAGTTCGACTTATACGCTAATATTCAACTCATATTTACAAGGACTAAATTACTTCTAACTGAAAACAAAAAAAAAAAATAGTAATTATATAAAATTTCATACCGACTTTAAAGAATTTTCGCAACTCTATTTCAAGTTAAAACTTTTGTAATGTTAATAATAACTGCAGAGAATTTATCGTTATTTTAAAATAAACGTTAAATTTAAAGAGAAATAAGAAATACTAACATGACTTACTAAATAAAACTGTTTTAGTTTTTAATATAAAATACATTTAATTATTGGAATTAAATATCTATTCCATGTTGTTAGCATTTTGTAAGAAATTAATTAAAAAGATGAATTATAAGAGGAAATTACACTACACAGACTTGACGGTGGAGTGAGTGAACCACAAGACTTATTATACTGTGCAAAATTGAGAGCAGCTGCATACAAAGTTTTCCTGTAAGGCAAACAATGACAATCAGCAATTTTCTTTTCGAGTCTGGGAATCAAACAGAAAATGTTAATTGAGAAATGTCGTTAATTTCACACAAGCAATTTAAGTTTGCTTTAACTTTTATTGTTATAGTGATTTTAAGTGTTAGATGACCAGATCTTTTTTCTCCGAGTGTTTTCATCTCTTGCAATCCTCATATGTTATTTACCATATTTGTAAATGTCCATTGATACCATCACTCACTACTATCAGGTCTCTGTTAAGTAACTGCGCGCAAACTGTTTTATTTTTTATATCCTTATTTTGTTTTTAAAAGAAATTTTCCTCCCTAAAACGTTTATAAACAACTTTCTTTAAATATATTGAAATTATGTCTGTGCTAAGAAACAAAATGAGGCTTATCTGCCATTTTTTAATAATCAGAATGTCATAATACAGGATAAGGATCAGCTTACACGAGCTATAAAATTATGTGACCTAAACCCTTGTAAGACCCATGAAACTATTATATATATATAATGGAAGCTACCCAAAAAAGCAGTAACTCTGAAATATCATAATATAATTCCCACTCATTATATTACATAAATATAGTTCTGCATGTTAAAATATAAAGTATAAAAGTAATACAACCGAAGTCGTTTTATTACTAGTTTTTAAAAATTACAATAACTAATAATAATATACAAATTATTACACAAAACGTTATTTATCTTAACAAAAATATTTTTTTTTGAAAGCAAATATTAAAGGAATAGACAATTGAAAACTAAATATACATAAATTATCTCTTTTTGGTAATTATGTGCATGCCTTGTTTATGTTGTACACATTTAGCATACACATATCATTACGAAAAACACTACACGGTTTTGATCCTGATTCTATGTCAAAAACATTAAATAAACCTTAGTCGGCTGTTAATGTAAGAAAATAAGCAGATATTCTTCAATTAGTTTCATAGAATTTATTGACTGATGATTAAGCACTGGATTGAATAACTTTTTAAATAAAAAGAAACTATCAGATTCGGTTCATACATTTAAGTTACAAGCTATAAACACATTGAGTTTTTAACATCGCTCCTTTTTCGGCAGTGTTAAAAATACTCTTCTTAACCATTGCAACATGCATTGAATATAAAACAAACTCAAGATATAATCAATATGAATATTGTATACTAGATAAAGATTTTATTAAATGCACTAAAACTATTCCGTATTGGCTTAAATGTTTTAAAAGGCTGGTGGATTAATAAACTAATCACACTCATACTTGTCAAAAGCTATGTACAGTCAGAACGAAATATGCTCAGTTTAATTGTTTTTCAATTTAATTTTTTGCTGACAACTGAAATATTTTGACATAGAAAATATAACATATCAGTACATAGTACAATGAAGAATTGCGAGGTATATATGCAAATACATATTTCTAAAACTACAATGACAATTAATTAAATTACATTAAACTACACAAACATAATAAATTAATGAGAATAAGATAAGAAAGAATAACCAAAACTTAATTGTTTTGGTTATTCTTTCTCATCTTTCATTTACATTTTTCTCAATAGGAAGATAGTCTAATAAAAATAATTCTATTGAAACTAATTATAAAATTAAGGTGCACTTGAGCTTTATATTTTTAAGGTGTAGAAGAAAAATTAGTTTTGAACGAGGCAGTAAAAGAATATCTACAACATAAAGAAAGTTGCAGATGCATTGCCACCATTAACAAAGTGGAGGAGCTTAGTCTACTGGATTTCCTCACAATTATAACTTCTCACCAAAAGTATTTGTTGGGGTCGTAGTTAATCGACTTAATTATATTTTAACATGAAGAAAAATATTTCACTTTTAATGCTTAATTTGCTATTTCAAGATGTGGAACACTTGTGAATATCCGATACTTCGGGTTAAAATGGAATGTAAATTGATTACGAACTAAATTAAAAACAGTAAACTTCAGGAATAAAAACTAAAATCTTAAACACACAATTGAATTCATAATTCTATTATAATTAAAACAAAACATTCAACTTCACCAATATTTTATTTTAGGTAGATTCCATAGATGAATCTACCTATTGCAATCGATGCGATGACGGGACCCAGAGTAGGGGCGCTACGCCGCTTATGAACTGGAGATTGAGAATCCGTCGAAAAAAAAAAATATATATCCCTCTATATATATATATATATATATGTATATATGTATATATGATCCATCAGTTCAAATTCATCGTAGGCAAAATCTGACTTCACAGGTCGATAGGATAAATTAGTAGGACAAACGTAGCATCTCGTTTTTTTGGAAAAAGTGAAAGGGGGGGCTGGGAGGGGGGTCGAAAGTGCAAACCTTTTGGATACGCTACAAGTCACAAATATTGACGGAGGATTTTCAAACTCGGTATTCTTAAAAACAAAATGAAAGTCAAGTTCTTGAACGGGGGAAATCGGTCGGGGGGTTGGGGGGCTGGGGGGGTTGAAAGTTAAAAACCGAAAAAAGTCACAGAAGAAGGCAAAATTTTACCGTCGGAAAAATCTTATAAAATTAACAAATTAAAAGAAGAAACTTTTTCGTCCGAAAAGTTTTTTGATCCGACTCCCCGTTTATGAGATAGGGGTGAGGGGCGGTTCCCCCGTCACCCAATATATGCTGAGTGACCCGTCATAAGACTCGTAATGACCAGTAGAATATTGCTGGCTAGATTTTCTTTGTCAATCCGACCCCCCCCCCCCCCCCTCCACCCCAACTAAAGTAAATCAATCAATCATTACATGTTTATCGCATTTTCGGTTTCATTGTCACCTTCGCATATCGCATATCGAGAATCGCGTGACGAGAATCTACCTAACACGATCGACCCTGTCGAACGAGGTATTTTTCTTGATATTAAATCTGTTTTATTAACATCGTTAATGTAAACATTCTGCGTTTGAAAAGATTCATATGAAATAAATTATTCTTAAAGAATTCAGTAGTTAACAGTAATAAACCATTATCCATTGCTCTATTAATAAATTAGTGTACCAAATTAGGACACTATCGTAGTGATGATTTTCTGCAAAAAAAATAAATATTTCTTTTATAACAAAATCTAGTCTTGGTTGAATTTCCGCTCGCTTAATATCCTAGTTGCATGATTGCATCTCATATGTTCTACACATGTATACAGTAATACATAGCACATAATGTATTTCTTATTAATTTAATATATTTTAAATTCATTCTTTATGAAAATTGTAAGTTTTCTTCGTATAAATTAAAATTGTGTTCAATTTTATACTCGCACAAGTTTCCTAAAAAAAAAGTACAAAGTTTAATTCACGTATAAATAATGATTACATAGAGTGTCATTAAAACTACAGACTTGTTTCCTTTAAGTTAAAACTTTGAAGTTGCCAATGTCACGAGTAACGACGCATACAACGCCGGTGAGTTGATTTTAACTTAAACAAAGTTCAACCATTACTAAGTATAATAAATATTATGCATAACTTTTGATGCTGGTGTATAACGTGTACCAATAATATATTTATGTACGGGAGATAATAAAATATACGTTCAAATTTTATTAAAGTAAAAAATATTGTCATTGGCTGAAAGTAAAGAGTTGACATTGGAGGGTATTGTAATTGAATTTTTGCTTTGCGTTCCTTCGTTATTGAAAGAAATGCAATAATAATAATAATATGTAAATTGACGTTCCGATCTCTATTCCAATTCCGAATCTGATTCTATGTAAAGGATTATAACAAACTAAAATATTCAACCAGAAAATTAAAGTCCATATAAAAATTGTTGCAAAAAAAATAATACTGGATTATTATATATCTGTTACAGCAATAGTATCAAAAAGATAAAACAACAATACTAATTAACAAAGTCTACAAAGTAGACTTATAAAAAAATTTTCTTGGTCTTAAGTGTAAAATTACTGAAGTTTCAGGAGACGAGCCAACGTAAAAGAAGTTTAAATAACAAATGATGCTGATATTCACAACTTTGTAACACGATATTACGTAGTCTCCAATGTTTATGTACACGAAGGAGCATTCGTTACAAAAATATTTTTTGATTAAGTTCCAATGTTATTTATTTGTAAATAATAGTTATTTGACTATTTTTACAAGAAATAGCAATATACTGAATAGTTTTATATTTTATAATTAATACTTTAGCCATTGTTCTTACTATTGAAATTTTATGTTTGAGAATGCCGATGTCAAAGAAATTAATTATCATTAGTTATTAAGTAACATGCCTTAGAGACAGATGATAAAACAGATGTATAAAGAGATTTAAATAGAGTGACAGTTGTTTTGCCAAATATGAGCCGTAAAGCCACTAAAACTCAGAAGATAAATAAGTTAACACATGACTCTCCGTCTCTTATAAACTATCTTAATTAGTTTCCATTAAGAGAATCTGAATTCATATCTATATTTCTATTGAAATGATCAAGGCAAAATCTGTATCTTAAATATATATAATCTGGATAATTCGTTCAATACGTTCACGTGTTGGGCCTTAAACAATCAGTTTTCAAATTGCTTACATATGGGTTATATTAGGACAGAAATAAAACAAACGAAGTCGGCGGCAACAGATGTTTGTTGAAAAAAGGAAACATCCTACAACATTTTATCGGAAAGATAGAGTTGATAATTTTTCAAGCTGTTTCATTTTATTTGAAATGTGTTTTGTTTAAACTTTTTATCTGAAAAGTTGATAGACTAACGTGTCATGAGGGACTTTAATCAGACACCATAAACGATAAAGTTTTCTCATAATTTGTGAAGTTAGGTACGGACGTAAGCGTTAACAAAGTACAAAGAGCAAATCATTTAAAAATTGAACTAAACTTTTAACTAAGTTTACAAAGTGTTGTTGGAGTAAAATATTGAATTATAAAGTAGACTTTTTAGAAGTGTTTCATAAGTTTACAAAGTAACCATTTAGTGTAGAAGATTTTTAATGGGTAAGATAAATGAAAAAAAAAACTTATATAGTTAGTTCCACTGAAACCTGTAAAAGAGTTGATCTGTGACATAATAATAAATATTACCATTTGTCCTTATATAATCGCTTTTCTTTGTTATTATATTCAATAATCACAATACAAAAGAATATAAGTATACCTATACTCTTTGACCTTGTTATATATAATATGAAATAAAATGAAACAAATCATGTAAATGTTGGATTTTTCAGTTTGAATCAAACAATTCCATTAACTTAAACTTAATATTATTTAGTAAGTTTCTATTAATTTATATTATTATTAGACATGTAAAAGGAATGTGAACCTACCTAATCAAATAATTTTAGATTGATTTTAATCTACATCTACATAATTTCTATTTACTTATTTCATAGCTGCGTCCACTTAAGATAATAAAACAATGACACATAACACTTTTTAAACTTTAAAGGCAGAAACCCGAAAACAAATATACAACAAAGAAGATTAATAACATAAGAAGGCGTCAAAAACTTAAGTGATGATTTTTTTTTATTTAATTAACCCTAACGCCAGAACCACGATGTAAACAGCTCAGTTCAGTTAAACAATAGTCGGACAAATTCAGATGTAATTAACGAGAGTACCGGCGGATAAATGTATGTGATAGTAAAAATCAAGAAGGTTAAAATACAAAAATTGATTGTATTCATTAGAGTCCTTTATATATCCTGTTCATTAGTCTACACTAATTTAAAATAAAGGAAAATGTACATTTAACCTTCTATACTCCGGGTCACTTATATAGAAATTCTTTAATGAAATTTTCACGGAATCCTCAGACACGGGCAAAATATTTGTCATAAAAATATTTTGTCAGCTCTATGTAGAAACCGTGGTCTGTTATTTGATTTAAGATATTGAAATGTAAATATTAAAATTCAGATCAAGTATTTTTTTTTTACAATTGTATGAATAATTATGTAATAAACGTGAGATTACTATATATACCTATATATCAATACCTTTATATAGATAAATATGAGACGTACTAACAGTCTGTATATATTAATTGAGAATTACAACATCTTATTCGGAAAATAAAATTAAAAGTTTAAAACAACAAACTATTGACAGATGTCAGATACTTTATCTCTGTCATTGTCAGTCACCTATCACAGACATGAAGTAGGAAATGGTACAGATAATACTCGTAGAGACACCTAAAATACTTAAACATTGCTCTCACTCGGAGACCTGAGTATTTTTGATAAATTCTTGTATAGATATTCTTTATATTTTTATTTAAATTTATCATTCGTTAATATGTAAATCATAACAAATAAAATAACATACTGAGGATGATTATGTACACTAATTAACTAATGTTACACTAAATTAAACGGGTAAATGAAATCGTAATTTTGAATTACAATTCATCAGTGTGTGTAGTCATTGAAACAGATTGGACCGTAGTGTTTGGCGCTTCGTCGCCTCTGGGTACGTCGCAAGAGATATGGCGTGAAGCTAAATAAATAAATAAATAAATATGAAATAGATTGTGTGTGCTCTTATATGGTATTATAAGTATTATTTACTTATGTATGATTTTTAAATATATTTTTTTGACTTCAAAGAGCGACATAGTGATTTTCTTTCTAAACATGTTAGAAGTAAATTCTGCTGTCTGTTCCGGTTTGTAGCGCTGTAAGAATAATGAGAATATGAAAACAAATGTTAACAGACATGCAAACAAAATGTGTCGTTAATTAATTCTTACCACAAGAATAAAATTTTTATATAATTTTCATACAATTTCTTGAATGTTTTGGCAATAAAAGAGCCAAAAACCAATTCCCTTGTATGAAAAAAAGATAAAAACCCACCAAAGCTATATTTTTAGAATTACTCTTTTCTTTGTCTGAAACAAAACATAATACAACGTAACTGCTATATATACATTTTTATGTTATAAGAACTGTTAAATTCACAATGGTACTTAACCATAGTACATTTTTGTGTCTATAAAATATAATACAGAAATTTATTTTAAGAATTTTTATAAATTTTATTCTTGAGGTTAAATAATTATAACAAAAATATATATGTTTGTTCTGTCCACCCTAGACATTTATTTCTTTTGGTGTGTATAAAACTGGCAAATAACATATATTTTTATTTAGCTGATACCTACAAGATTTCACACTTTTTCTAATGTATGTAAAATTATTTTCTGTTTAAGTAATTAACGAGACGAATTTATGAAATGTCCTGTTTGAAAACCAGACAACCCATGTGTGCTAAGTTGAAGTTTTAATTTGTCACATACTTTAATGTATCAGAACAGAACTAATAAGAACCGCCCAATGCTAAAATATTTAGTAAATAACTGGATATATATATTATATCATAAACTGTAATTAGTTAATTGAGTCTAGAATCAAGTTAATATTAAGTAATATAACTTTGGCCTTGCTTTTATATCTTTGATAGTGTGCTAGCTGTTGTAGGCGATTTTGGTTGTCTCTTGTTGGGTCGCCTCTATAAATAAGTTATCTCTTATTATCGTCATTCAGCTGTTCTTATTCTAATTATTTGGAGAAGCATAATATGTAAATTTCTTTTACGCCCTTTTTCCATATTAAGTCATTTCAGTAAGAACTTGCTTCTATTTCAAAAAATCTATTATATATATTTTTGAAGATTACCTAAATTCTCTAATTGTGATTGAACAAAGTACAAAAGCAGAATAAAAAAAATTATTAAGAACCAAATTTAAAAATATTACAAGAATCGAATAGAAATCAAAATTCAGATTGAATCAGAAGTAAAAAGCACAAAGCGCACTTGAGTGCACGTAAATAATCGGGAGGAAACCGCCGGTGCCGCAGGAAGTTAATTAATTCTATTGATTTCGATTACCGACCTTCGTTTCAAAGACAGAAGACTCAATTTCATTCTTATTCAAATTAGAAAATGAACTTGCTAGATTTCGTTTCTTCTTTTCGGGACTAATAAAAATCTTAATGAATGAAGTGAATAATAATATATGTGATAATTAATGTCTTATTATTTCTCTTTTAAGTTTTATTTTATAAACAGACATACAATAATCCTTACTATATAATAATAAGCTAATTGACTCTGTATGCACGCGCATCACTTATCACCCACAAATCACACAATAATGTATAATACATCAAAAAAAAGCTATTGAATCAGGCTACAAAATAGGGTGGGAGCCAACCTCATACGTGACCTTTGATCCTTCTCGGCCCTTCGGGTCGGGAAGTTCCCTCGTCAATATTATAATAGAAGAGATGCACAGAATGGCAGGTACTAGCGAAGATGTCACGGTGAGAATGAAGAAGAACGTGCTCAGGTGGTTTGGGCACCTCGAACGAATGAGTGATGAAAGAATGATCAAAAAGATTTATAAAGGAAAAGTGAGCGGTAAGATGGATAGGGAAAGGCCTCGAGTGACTTTCGAAAACCCAGTATCTGTGATACTTGAGGAAGGTCACGTAAAAAGCATGAGGACCCCCGGAGGGTATGTATGAAGAGGTTGATGTGGCCGAGGCGACGTATGCAGGGACCGTAGCGTTTGGCGCTCCGTCGTCTCTGGCTACCCCGCTAGGATATGGCGTGTAGCTAAGTAAGTAATACAAGGAATTTAAGAAAAGAATATAAAATGATAAAACCTTCAATTACCTTGCCTTAACTTGTAGTAAATTTTTTAAATAAGTTTATTATTATCATATTTATCAAATGATGATGACAATATTACTGACTTCGAAGAACATCAACAATTTATTTTACCAAATCTGACACTTACAGCCTCAAGTTCAAGAAAACGGATAACTATTTGTTCAGAGCGACACCAACTACGACTATTAGCTTTATCTACTTTTATAGTTTATCATGAGAAGACAATTACATTAATAGGTTGTTAGTATTTTGAAAGTCAATAACAGTATAATTTAAAATTATATATTAATATATGTAATTATTAATTACATTACTTATTTCAATAGTGTAAAACAATATAAAACATAAGTTTAGAGTTTTAACTGACTAACAAGACGTCCCGATATAACATACGAGTATATTGAGAATTTAATATTCTTTGTAGATCATATAAGTCAAAAGAAAGTTGGTTACTTTCAGAGAAATCCCTAATTCCCACGCATTGTAATTCAATGTGGTCGTGGTGTGGTTCCATCACGAATATATGTATTCTATACTTATAGAAGAAACTAAAATATTGTTATCGGCACGTTTATAAACTTAGACCTTTTGAAAAATCTAGATGTCTCTATCTTTTTATTAGTGTTTTTTTAACAAATCTAAAAACACGATAGAACAAAATATATAAAAATATAAACAAGCAAACGGCATCAATTACGAAACACGATATCAAAAACTATTAAAAAGATGAGGATGAGAATATTAAAGGGGGATACAAGTGTATACTTTGACTAAAATAAATTTCAAAGTAAAATACCATGGCACCTGTCTAACTAGACTTTAATAGGTACCAAGCTTTTGGCAAATATATTGAATATGATGTAATTTACACCGAGAGAGTGTGCCAACACGTTTAGCCGTTATGTAATATTCAATTGGACATTAACGTTTATTAAATGATTTTACAACTTCAACCTGACCTTTTGAAGGAAGACAGGATTATTCTGTATATAAATAATTTTAACATTTTATTTATTTATTTATAAAACTTCTAAACTCTTGACACAACCGAAGACATGTATGGGTCTGCACTTATCATTATTAACGTTCGTTTAAATTAACGAAGTTATATAATCTGTAAGTTACGTTTAACAGATTTAATAACATATAATAAAAAACTACATAAGTGCTAATGCCCAAATAATAATAATAATATATATATTTTTACTATTTTTTTTTTTTTGATATTCGTTGCACTTTTACCGTAAATATTACAATATTTTTTTCCAATAATGAAGGGTTTCTGGTAGAAAACTCTTTTAAGATATCTCTTATCTATGATATGACTTATCAGTCTTTCTTTATACTAATTTTATTTATCTTCGTTACATAAATAAATAACATGTTAGACAAAAATAATCAACTTAAAAACTTCCCGCTACATACATACAATAAAACTTTGACTCAGGCCTTCTACTCCACTAAAATGGTCGTCGTCTTTGTCCACCACGCTGCTCCAGTCGGCGTGATATATTATAGATTTTTTATATTATGTCTAGGGAGTAATTGTTAAAATAACTACTTATAATTAACGTCATGAAGTAATAATTATATTATTTTTAAAATAAAATAAATTGTACAGATCAACTTTCTTTTTTATTAAATAAATATGTTTTAATTTTCGACAGCTTTAAATAAAACCGTACTATTTCAGGGTAATCCACTCACATGTGAGCTGTCTTTTACATAACGTATTAACGAAGCTAATTAGTTTTCTAACTGTTTAATTTTGGTCTCATAATATATTCCACGGCTATGTTCAAGGGTTGGTGCAACTAAATGACTATAATAAATGTTACGCTTTAATTTAATTTACCCTCAATTTTGAACCCATATCACCCTTTGTTATCGAAGAAGCATTTTTAAAAGATATTTATTTTATAAATACATTCTTACATCGACCGAAATAATTAATGTTGAAAGTATAACATATTTTTTTCTATTATTCTTTTAAAAATAAGTATATAGTAAATACATATTTTTTTGTTTAGTCTACGGATTATTGTGATAATTATATTTCATAAGCATGGTTTTACAAGATATTTTGGCACAGAGCCGTAATATTTCTCGCTCATCTGAGCGAATGAATTAATCTTAATTTCGAGGAAAGAAAATTCTCTAATTAAAATGCTTGGAGAAGACCGAGACAACGAGACAAGAATATGTGTGGGTATTATAATACGTTTTCATAAATGTTTAATTACGCAATGTATATGTCGCAAAACGACTATTCGACTTCCGGCGCGCCTTGATGGAGTCGTGCGTCGCCCGAATAAGCTGATTTGTGTTCAGACACTTGACAGGGCAACACACGAAACCAACTCTCCGCTTCGGATTTCTATAATCTAAATTATAGTGATTGAGGTGTTACTGAAACAGAATAAAAGTGTTCTCATAATTTTTACATCGAGTTTTGTTTGCATGATACCCGCACAAAGCCCACATAACGTCCGAAAATTACGGCCAAATCGATATTTCTCCGACATATATAAATATTTTTATTTTAGTTGTAAATATATAATGCATTAAACTTTAATTATATGATTATCCAAATGATGGGGTCGGCACAACATGCCCACTCCTTCTTCGCAGTTCTATCACATTTACCTAAGCGGAAATGACAGACAATAAGAAAATATACATTTTCATAATATTTCATTGCTATATATTATTTCCTATAACTTTAATACGTCAATGAATTGCAAACATGCTTTAAAACGAGGATATGAATATGACGAGTCAGTATACATTTAATACAAAACTTCTGGATTTTATTTCAATAATATCGTAATTTATTCTTATTGTACTAGAGATTTTTTCTATCTGGATTCTTAACTAGGTGTTATGTTATGAATAAATGTCAAAGTAATCGACAAAAGTAAATATTTGAATAATAACTATTGGAATAATGTTAAGTTACTCAAGTTACCACAACCCTTTTCTATAATTATAATTGAATACCTTTAGATTACTTATTATTATAGGTATAATTATATAAAGTATATTAATAGTTAATTAGGATCTGCTTCATTTAGGACGATATTATTTTAACATAATTGAATGGTAAAGGGTTCTTGAGCATGATATAGATTATAATTTAATGCAATGTAATAAATAGAAAAGTTCTTCATCGAACATAACGTAACATAACATAACACAGCGCTGTATAAAATGTATATTTTCTTTTCATTTTAAAGGAATAATTTATTTCTCCCAAATGTTTGGTCGTAAAATAACTCGTTTTCCGAATTTTATAGCATAAAAATTAAAAAAAACGGTTAAGTGTCTACTAAATGATACTCGCAGTACCACTCGTATCTGACGGTAAATGTTTTACCCACGAATTTAAATGATTCTCGAAATATATCGTAACCACTTTTTAAACATTGTGTTTTATAAGAAGCGTTGTAGAATTCTATTCAAGTTAAAATATAATTGATATGTGTAATAAAAAATACTTCAAAATGCTTTGCAAACTTGAAAGTATCATATGTATAATTGTATAGAACAATATTATTTATTTATTTTATTACTACTTGGCATCACACTTTACTTAGGTTCTTATTTAATCTCGCAAGTTAAGTTTTGTTTTGCGGAAGTGATACCGCAAAACAAAACTTTGTAAATTAATAAAAAAAGCCAACAACAGTATTTAATATATATACTCGTATATGTAATGTATGTACTCATGCACTATTCTGTCAGTTTAACGAAGTGTTTGCGTCTTGGACGAGTGCAGGAGACAGTTGGACATTTCAAAGGTGTTGTTTGTATGTTTGTTTGAAAATGAAAAACTTATTTTTTTTAATTTAATTATATTTTTACCGCATAGTCTTATTTTATCTTGAGATAATATGTATTTAAATGGTTTGACAACTTCTGTGTAATGTTTGATACTAAACTTGGGATCTTATTTCATTCCAATTATTTTTTCATAATTTCTCCCGTGCATACAGATAAAAAAGTTAGGACGAAGTTTATAATAATAAAAACTTATAAAATTTATTTTGCAATACTGAAATCTCGTTTGTATCGTTCACTGTATATGGAAGTCAGACAAGGAATCATTGAACCTATGGTATAATTAATTATTACATTGTGTCCACTTTTTCTATAATTTAAAACTTTGGTCTTATATCAGTTTATCTAAAAATATTTTTAACATTTTGTAAAACATGTGAAATGTATGAATTTTTTAGAAGAAAACTTAAAATGAAATTTCTTAAAAACTAGTCTAGAAATATCATCTCGCCGTCAACCAACTCGTTAAAATCTCTACCTCTTTTATTATTCGTTGCATCAACACTTTAATATTTAAAGTTAAAAATACATACAATTTTGGTGGATCCTGTGCTTTATAAGATTATTAACCAGTATATAACTGTTCATCCGATGATTGATCGATATTTATCGACGAGTTATCATTCTAATTTAAAGCTTAAATATATATTTATTAAAATTCCAAAGATATAGACAAATTCAAAAATCAAAGTCTCAATACCAAAATCTTTGTGCTTAAGATTGTGTATAAACATTTAAGTTGTTAAGATTATTAACATTTTTTAATAAACAACTGGAGGTCCTGTACTGTTGCCGCACTCCATCAGGACGTATCCACGGATGTACGGTCGCAGGCTCGACACTACCAGTGCTGATGAACTTTTCATTTATAATACGAAGACATTCACTATAACATTAAGAAGAAAACAAATATTTCTTATTGGATTTTTTATTTACCTTTTACATTTTTTTCCATGCCGCAGCCGCAGATCAAACAGTAATGCGATTTCCGACCCCAACCGGTAAATCCCGCTGCAGCGGACATAAATAACAAAGTAAATCAGTGATGGATTTTCATATGTTTCAATGTTAAAATTAACCCATATAAAGCACTACATTTATATATTCAAGATTTAATTATCTGAGTTACAATTAATTATATCTGATAAATAACCAGCATAACCGAAATCACTGAACATATAAAGAAACATTCTAGAAATTGAGGGAGTTTTTGAATATTGCGTCAAGGGTAATATTTAAAGTATGAAAGTTTTATTTAATAGCCTTTACTTTCATAGCTTTACAAGACTTAAAAAATATCAACAAATTGAAATAGGAATTTATGATTATGATAAAAGGTAATAGTCTAGTGGGTAATTACATATTATATAATGTCACAGTAACCAACTACTAACTTTAAACTAAAGTGTAAGAAAGATTAGCGTGTTTTATCTCGCTTCTTGAATATCAAAGGTTTAACTTCTTTTTAACTTAAATTTCACTGTCTTTTATCTGTGTATTAGAAATAAAGTTAATGGGTTTATAAAATAATTTACAAAGATATCTTTAATTATACTACGAATGTGTCATGTAAAAAAGATTACTAATTATAATTATTATGTCTATTGTAGTTTGAAACTCTGCCCATTCTAATTACTTTTATGTCAATCTTTAAATACGGCACGTTAATTAAACAGCAAAAGTAAAAAAGATTGTGAGTTAAAAATATTGCTGTGCATCTATAATCGTACTGCTCAGGAACGTAAAGATCGCAATGAACGTCAAAGAATTCGGTTAAGAGAGACCCGTGAAGCGCGACAATCGACTAACAATGGTGCAAGTTTGCTTTCTGTTATATGTCAATTGATTACGGTGCCTACAACTGTGTTGCTATTGGACCTATGAACTCAGTTTGCTAACATTGTAAGGCATTGAAATACAAAAATGAAGCAGATGGATTGTGTTGCGCAAATGAAAATGTGAAATTGGTAATATTGCTTCCACCACCCGAGTCATTGCACTTATTGGTTTTAGGAATAGGAACAGATTCCATACACTTTTTAAAGAATATTCAACAATACAACGATTGCTTTTAAATAAATTTATTTGGAGCAAGCAAAAGTAGTTCGGGAAAATTTCATACCAATTTTTAAAGTTTCTAATAGAATTTGTTGCATTTATATGTTCATTAATGATAACTATTATAGTCCATACACAGTTTTACATTTTTTTCCCTTTACAGATACAAGGGCAAATATATCACAAAGCAGGTTTTTTATTACCAGCGCTAGGTAGGGACTACAAGTTTTAACAAATTTATTTTATGGGCAATAAACCAATCTACTTCCACAAGAAATCAATCTACGTCGTGAGAATAACAATTCAGTGAAAAATTCAATAGTTGACAATTACAAACATACTTCACGAACACAATCAATTGGTTTTATTATTTAAAAGTGCAATGGATATGACGATCACAAAATTGTTATCAGAGCAAATAAAACTTCAGAGGGCCAACATGCAGGACTTTTTAATGCACCTACTATCTATGAAATTGCCATTGTTGTAGTTGGAAAAAAATTGAATCAGATGATATTGTTTTACGTCGTCGAAATAATCAATTACAATGTATTAAAGAAACACATCGCTCGTGTGCAATGCAATATCCTTTTATGTTCTGGTGAAGATGGCTATGATTTCTCAATAAAGATGATAAATCCCATTACAGGTTTTTAAAATATTGGATTATGAGATGTTACGTTATCTACCAAATCACCAATAAATAGTTTAATTAGTTATATTAACTAGCTGATCCGGTGTCTTGAATAGAAGAATAAGTATTTTAAAAAAATATTGAAGAATCGTCTATTAGGCGATACAAAACTCGCCGGGTCAGCTAGTAAGATTTTAAATTGTTTATGTCGATTAAAAAAATATCTGTAATAACAAATAAAAGACAGAATAAAGAATTTTTAAATTTATTTGAAGTTATTGATTTTAGATGTCATCATGATTCCCTGAATCAGTGAATTTGTATAGATTATATATGAATTTGTAAAATCACGCAAGTGAGTTGAATTATAATTCAACTCACAGAACACTTATATTTATATGTTATATGTTATAAATAACATATAAATATAAGTGTTCTGAGCAAGGTACGTCTGAAAAATTCGTTAAAAGATTAATGGTTTTATAAGTAATTTGAAACTGATTCGTATTAATTGAGCAGAGCGTAAGCAAAGCTCTTAACAGTACATTTTGCTCTTTTACGACTTCGGTAATTTTAAAAACCATAAATGTGTTTTTTTTAGAATTTGGCACATGGCTAGATCTTTTACTAAAGATGGTTCTGCAAAAACAGAACAGAAACATTCAGTCTAGAAAAAAAGTTATAGTAAAATAAAATTTGTCTCTGGGATTTCCCATTATAAATATGTCACACGCACGCATCAGTGAGAATGCTAAATATACAAAGCCAATATTTGACCTAAAATTCTATCATTTCGCACATTGCTAGAACTTTTACTAAAGATGGTTCTGCAATAAAAAAAACTGCTCATCATTCCTAGAGATTTCCGTGTAAAACAAATGATTAGCTTTAGAGGTAACCGATCACGAACGATAATATCACAGTCCATATCATTTATTATTTTCTTGTATGAAGTGTGCGCGCATTAAGGTTTGTAAATGTTGAGATTCATTCATTCATAGAAAAAGAAATAAAACACAAACAAAAAACCTTTTGAAAACCTGGTTTTCATGGAAGTTGTGTAAAGAAAATTAAGACGACATTCATCGAACACAATAAAGTTCGTCGGTTCGGTTCGGTTTTTTTCATGAATAATTTACGAATTTAGAAGTAGAAGTAAAAAATTCTGTAATGGAAAAATACAAGTCGCGAATGATATTAACTACCTCTGCCCTCCGTGAGACTAAAGGCTATCACAAAAACTTGTATCCAGGTTACAGGAAGATTGCCTTTGACATAAAAATAACATTTATGGGTCATGCATGTACAATGAATACTTTATTAATTACTATAATCTCCCATTTATTCTTCGCTTCTATTTAAGAGGTTATCAATAAAATAGAATATTTTTCTTAGCCAGAGAAAAGTGTAATGAATTGTTTATTAAGATTGACAATCCATTAATCAAGTGATCGGTTACAATTACAAATATTACAGATGTATCGAATATCTTTGTTTTTAAAATAAATCATAAAATAACATAACTATATTAAGATCTTATTAATATGTATATTTCTAATATATTAATAAAATAAAAGTAATCGTACTACATACATAAGACATAACGACCTGTAATGTCGTTACTTCCGACCATCAATGAAACGTAATTATTTTTATTGTATTGTATTATTAATATCAGTAATTATTTTATACAAAATATATAAATAATTATGAACAATTTGATTTAAATAAAAAAAATCCTTCTCTATTAAAGGTTAAACGTCACGGTGAGTAAAGATCTCGCTTAAATATTAAATTAAGTTACAGCTAAAAAACTGCAAAAAAAATAACGCCCCTTTTGATACCTAATAGGTGGTGTGGAAATTCAAACAAAATGTTTGATCACTTTCGCCGTCCGTTGCGAAGCATGGGTAACTTGCTAGTATTATATAATTCAACTCGCTTGCGTGATTTTACAAATTCATATATAATCTATACAAATACACTGATTCAGGGAATCATGATGACATCGAAAACCAATAACTTCAAAGTATATTTTATGGTCTGCCGTGCGTATATAATGTTTCTTTTGTACTTTTTATACATTAGTATAAAGATCAGGTTTTCTCTCAAAGAATTAATACTTCACCTCACCCAAACTCAGGCAGTCGAACCTGCGGTGCAAGGTACGTCCACGCTCTCCATTCCCTAATTAACATCATGATAAGAAACCACAAAAATATAACCTCCACGGCACCAACACAATTATATGGTTAAATATTTAAAATAGTTTGTGCAGCAGCAGACGAAACCGCCGCGAAAAGCTAGTGTAATATAGATAGTATATTTGTCAAATACAAGAGGACTTAATCAAATATTTGAAGATGTTTTGGCAACGACAAAGGATTTGAACGTCAGGCAGGGTTCATTAGACAATATTGTCTTTGGTAACGCCTACACGACTAATGGGAGAGATATTGAGTCAGTACAAACTATCGCCATAGTTTTGACTTCTAATTCTTGGTATTCGTTACTCAGTAACAAATAAGAACTTAAGTGTTACCAAAATTATTGCAGCTTCACTAATGTTGGTAATGTTATTTAGTCTCAATACTAATTATGAATAAATAAGTGAATACTCGTACTCAGTTTATGCCCTGCCTACACACTATGTATTTACTCTCAGTATTCTCCGTTAATGCGTTGTTTAAATAATTTATTTGGACATGCGTATTTGTAGTCCGGTGGAATCGTTATTCTTGAACTTGTTGGCTATTAAAACTAGAAAAGCAGAAAGTATTGTTTTCAAACGAAATGATGTTATAAATATTTTCAAAGTGTGTTATACACACACACTACACAAAGAGATACACACACACACAGACAGACACATGCACACACGCTGACACATAGACACACAGATACACACACACAGTACACATAAAATATATTATTTGTAATAACAAATTGATAAATACAAAGTCACTGTAAAGTAATGTACTACCTGTGGTCGTTTATATCGTGTTGATATGATTATATATGTTATGATATCAAAACAACACACCTCTTTATTAAGGAAGACCTTCGCCAAATAGTTATATATTATTTTACATTCCGCCATGAATCACAAAATGTAGCAACACATTAATAAACATCTTATATAAAATATCGCTTACCTCGATCTAACCTTTAAAGACCGTGATTGATCTGCTCCAATGTCATAATCGCGTAAATTATTATTTAATTACACAAATACATGAATTACTAGTTACAAAAAATATAAATATTGTTTAGGTCCTTAGTCGACCGTCGTCTAAAACTTTTTTTATTAGTTAGTATCAATTGAAAAAAGTGATAAGATTTACAAAATGTGTCGTTATAATAACTAGGGGCGCCAACAAATTCGCCCTCAATTTCGACTCTATAATAGAATGTTAAAACTCTAGTAGAATGTTAAAAATTATAATTGACCATTTATTTTAGTAATATTAAATAACAATGGACATCTGACTACATCAATAATAATAATAATAATAACGTAGATTATTCATTTATTTTAAATAATAATTTATTAATAAATTAATCTATGACAAAATAATATTTAGATTATATTCGCTTCACTATTTGTATTCATTGTCTTTACGACGATCAATTGCAAGGGATTTTAAAAGAAGAGCGTCGCTTCTGGACTGAACTGGACTGGACTGGACCGATAATTATAACTTATCGTTCGATCCGTTGCTATAAAGCGATCCAAAGAATTTTCTTTTTTTGTGCTTAATATGAATTCGAATAATAATGTATTAAATTACTCCAAAGCACAATCCTATTTGTTGATTTGATGATTCCTCAGCAACACTCGGACCGAGAGGTCTGTCTCAGTCACACATCACCAATATTTTCTCTTCTATGTAATAGTGACAACAAAATTGTTCTGATATTTCAAATTTTTATTAGTGAATTTTGTTTTAATTATCGTAATAATTTAAATTTCTCGTATTAATTTAAGATTTTTTTTGCTTACTATTGCTCTGTGGTTTTTATATTACGTCAGATTTTAATTCTATTATTTTTATTGAATTTAGATTTTTTTATATTGAATTAATTGATTTGGAATAGTTTAATCAAGGAAAGCTATTTCAACTGGTATTATTTGTATTTGGTTTGGTTCGTTTGGTTGTAGGTTGTAAATGATTTAAAAAACCTATTTAGTTGCTATTAAAAAAATGGAAAGTCAAAAAATGTTGTACCTTAGTCAACAATAAAGTTCAATTAAATGTTTATATATACATATGTTGTATATATATTAAACTTGTAACATATTTGGACGAGCGCTGCCTCCGCTCTGCATCGGAAGGAAATGAAAATAATAAGTTTATTGAATATACGAATGTTTTATTTTTTCTTTTATTACAATATTTTAGTACTTTTATTTCATTAAGATTTATACTTTCTTTGTTAGAGTGTATTAAACAAACTTATAGGATTAATTATGGTTTATTGTTAAATTTCGTTTACTCGTTATTTTATTGTAAACTATAAGTTGACAATGCGCGTGTTCTCCGTCACGACGGTCGTTAGCGCTAATGTTTGAAACCACTAAACCAATTACAACAAAACTTTCTAGATATTGATAAATATTGATAAATTATAGTTTGATCCAATTTAAATGTAAGGGTAGTTTTTATCTCGATTAATAATCTTTTTTTTTAATTCTATTTGCGATTTAGATTGGTTCATATACAAAGGTTTTATTTCCTTTAAAGTTCAATATATTTAAAAACATATTAATAATATAATTTTAATTGTTGTAAAATATTTTGTAAAGATGATGCAGTTGCTGTCAACAGCCAATTGTATATATTTTATTCACATATTTGCTGGAGATACTAAAGTATTTACTAACTTAATACGAGTAGTTGTCGGTATAGGATTACGGATTATTCTTAAATATGCTTGCTTGATATTGACAAAAAAAGTGCACCACAATATAATAGTATAATCGTTAACAACGGGTTTGGATTACATGATCTTATCAAATATAAGAATCAAGCAACTTTAATAATGGGAATGTTGCCACAATTGCGAAAAGAACAAAGCTGGTATTTTACGTAATAATGACGTCATGAAAAGACAGCTATTACGTTTAATTTTGTCGTTCGTACAATTACACTAATATTATAAATGTATGTAATAAGTTGGTATATAATGTAAGGAGATGATCTTTAGAACATATCCAATATCTTTTATCAATACTTAGAATAAGTCTCCAGGGACAAATTCTGTAAAGTAATTTTACCAAAAAACGGTTAAAGAAATGTTAAGTACTGCCTGGAGACGGCGCCAGTTACATTTGGTATAATTGGTTTCTCGGATTTCGTGAGGGTCGAGAAAAATATTATGAAGGACACAAAAGAAATTTTATTCAAATAATAATATTATGTTAAAAGTATGACACGATTTCTTTTTATCAATTACAAAAGAACACAATTTCTTATTGTCTTATTAATCGAGTCACTGACTAAGTATATGATTATTTTCGATACTTCTAAGTATTCAATATATTTAAAAGTAGCTAAAACATGTACAATATCATGTATTAATGTTAGTTGTGGTATAATTGAAAGCCTCAGTTATTGAAAATTTGATTATTATTTTATAAAGATGTCTAACAGACGTCTATTTCGATTCAGCTGAGATTATTAACTCACAGCTTTTTTCTGGGTAATGATTCTTAAAATTATTGAAAATAAATCTAATGGAAGAAATTTTGAAATCTGATACTTTAATCAACAATAAAAATTTTTGTCCTTTTATCTTTTATTTAGTTATTTGAATGTTATTATTATTATAAAAACAATACTGTTATTTTAAAATAATTATTATAAAGACACATTTATAATAATATTACTAAAACAAATATAATCGGTTGACTACTAAATCTATAAGTAATAACAGCATTTTTTTTGACGACAGACCGTATAATGATAGTTAAAAATGACCCTAGAATTATAATGACAGTGAAAAGACTAGTTAGTAGTATACGATATATACTTATCCTTTCAGTAAATTTTTTCAACCTCGGAACGTGCATATAGACAAATATCCTGAAAAAACAATATATCTTTCTGATTTAAATCTTATATAAAAATAGAAAAATTTTCCTAAAGAAATTATACGGTAATATCTTTAGAAAAATTTATTAACCGCGTTTTATTTTTAGAGAAATATATTACACATCAAATCCCTAATTGTTGTCCAAAAAATCTTATCCTCCTGGACTTTGCACTGCGAGAAGATTTTAGTATATTGTAATGTATGTATACTGTAATGTTTTACAATATTTATTTTATAATATTTGCTTATAAAATAATACTTTTAATGAGAACAGTAAAACATATTCTGTACATATTTATAAATAATATTCAAAATGCAGGTAGTTAGTAGTTAACAGAGAAAGAAAATACTATAAATGGTGTTTTAATCCCGGCGAACAACTCTGTACACAGTGATTTAAACCACGTGATAAATAAGGGGTTTTAATTTTGCAAGATTGTATAAATACACCACTGCAAATAAATCTTTTATAACTGAGAAGACGTAAAGGAGATGCAAATTCACCACTTGTGTAAAGAAAGATAGTATTTGTCGGTGTCCGGTGTCGAGTATTTGGAAAAGATTTCTCACGAAACAAATTCGCTTCATGTATTATATTTTGATCGAAGAGTTCAATTTGTAAAGGAAGTTATAATAAGATATATACCGTTGCATATTATTCTTTGTGTATCATAAAGGATTTGCAAAAGATAAGAAGATTGGATTTTACATTTTCTTGTTATTTTAGTGTTGATTTGACAATAAAAAACATTTCTTTTTTTGTTTTGTTTCTTTTGCTTATTTAGTTGTTAACATACATACGGTTCACATTTCAATATAAAGATAGTGACTATTTAAAACAAAGTTCTTAATTAATTTAATGACATCTAATTCCAATTCAAGATATCGATATCGGTATTTTCTCATTAAAATAACAAATCAAATCAAATCAAATCTTTACTGAAAATAAGTTTCATACAAAACATTTTTTCATTGTCAAAGCTACCACCAGCTCGGAAAAATAATTCCCACAGACCTGAGAAGAGCTGGCGACAGAAACTCAGCGGGATTGTCTACTTACTAGCCAATCCAGCTATATGAGGGCCTCATTGTAGCTTAGCATCAACAGTGATTCCTAGAAAAACTGTAGATTCCTCCACTTCCATCGCTTCCTCATTTAAAAGTACATTAGTTTGCACCTGTTTAATATTAGAATTTCAGAAAATCTAAGAATTTTAGTCTTCTTATTATTCAGCAACAGGTTGTTAACACTAAACCAATGCACTATTCTAGAGAGAGCCTTGTTTACATCGTCATACATTACCTGATGCCGTTTTACTTTAAATATTAAAGAAGTGTCATCAGTAAACAATACTATCTCATTATGTTTGTCTACAAAAGTAGGCAGGTCATTTATATAAACAAAGAAGAGAAATGGGATTAAGATTGTACCTTGAGGAATCCCCATGTCAATCGGAGCCCCAGCCGATCTTTTTCCATTCACCTCTACCTCTAACAAACTTAAAAGTAACAGTAACAGAAAACAAATTAAAACAGATGAAATAAGAATATTATGTGTTTATGTGCTATGTGTGTGTATGTGTGTGTTTTTTTCTCAATAAACCAAACTTTCAACCTCCTTTTTACAACAAAATTATACAAAAATATTGTATATACGTTTTTCACCCACACACTATTGATTTTCAAGCTATTAGATGGTAAATTATGTTAATGTTGTAGTAAAAATAAAATAAAATAGAGACACTCGCACGCACACATACACAGCGTGCCGTTGGGTGATAATTTAGATTCCTCCCAAACGCCGCGTTAAGGAACTTTACATTATTACAAATAACTATTAACACACCCTTGCGTGCTCGTCATCTTATGTTAAGTGATTGTAATAAAAAAAATAGTAAAGGTTTACAATTATTTTATTTATTTATTATTTTGTGAAAACCTAGACTAATGTCCCAATATTAAAAATATTTTTTAAACAATTTAGAACATGTGTTGGTTCTTTCTTAAATTTAATATTATTATGTTTTGCATTCGTTTCACAATTCAGAATTCAAATCCGAATTACAGGTTAGGAATCATATTATTGATCATGAGGTCGTCATCGTCTTCTCGTGGAGTATATAATAACAAAAATCAACTAAAGGAACCAAACTAAATACCTTAAAAGTAAATTCTCCTTCTTTTAGAACTAAGATTATATAAAAGTTTTAAGTGAGATTAAACGCGTACTTTGAGGAAAGTTTCTTAATAAAAAACAAAATAAGGAAAATTATACTTTGCTAATTCTTTAATCTAGGACATTATTGGTGTTGGTAAGAGATAAGACGGTAATTTAGTTGGTAGTGATATAATAGTAAAAATTTTCCAGATTGGTTGGATTTTATGAAATGATTAAATCTGTAACTTACCGCTGTTTGTACATAGCAGATATAAAAAAAAATGTGTACAAAACAAAGGATTTAGAATGTTTATCTATTATTATTATATTATTATATGTCTTTTTATCTGTGCGTTTGTGAGTGACACCGTATTCAATAAGCAGTCTTGGAGATTATCCAAAACTGCTTATTGAATACGGTGGCCCCGGTTGTATTGTTGTACCTGCATTTAGAATTTAGGCTTTGTTTTATTTTATTCGGTCTGTAATTAAAAAAGTAGTGTCTTTTTTTATCTTACCTTTGTTATAAATATATTACCTTGACTTTGACCAAAATTATATAAAACGGTATTATTGAATTGACTCAAACTGTAACGATTCTGTCTCCTGTTAAAAACAAATTCCGCCCGAGCAGAGTCGTGGGCACAACTAGTATTTAATATACATTGGATGAATTATTTAATTATACACTAAGTGCTGTAAGCTCAGTTATAAAAAAGGCTTGCTTCGTAAAAATAAATGACAATATTTAGTCAAACATTTTTTTTTTCAAATTTGAATAAGTAGTATATTTTTATAATAAATAATTGTTTTCTTCGTATTATTTATGAGAAGGGGCAAATGATAAAGAACGACTCCACATTGACATAACTCAGAGGTCAAATGTTCCTTTTACAATGCCTTACTTAAAAGGTTTCCATCGAATGTCCCTAACAGTACTTCGTTTAACATTTACTTTAATTAGCAGTTAAATATATTACAAATTAAATATTAATGAACATTCACCTTTAAACTATATTTAGTAAAATAATAATTGAGATAGAAAACGAGTTCATATATAAATATGTAATAATATAAATATAATTGTTGAATTACCCTTCTATAAAGAAGGGTAATTCAACAATTATAACAATATATAATGATTTATATATTTAATGAGCTCTCCATTAAATACAAAGTTTATTTGAAGTTGATATTTGTGGTTCATCAGTCTGTCAAACACACGGAAGAACTTAATAAACTTAGAAAGACTATGGAGTTTAGTTAAATCAAGATGTCCAAGAATTAAAAAAAAAAAAAATTATTCATTAAATGTGGCTAAAATATTGTAATTTCAATATTTTAGTTCTTCATATAAATATTTTATTAGAAATTCACGACTAGTATACTTTGTAATAATTATCATGGTTTTAGTTTCTATAACTGCCGCTTATACGATACTCAATGATATATATGTAAAAATATATAGTTGCTGTGAATAAAGTTTATCTATTGATATTTCAACTTTGCTTGACGATTCCCGAAGGATTAGTTGTCTTAGTTCTCACATACTCTACCTACGTACATACCAGTTCATATATATATCGAGATATATATCTCTACATATAAGGAGTTAATTATAATAATAACAGTAAAAATGTACTATAAGTTAAATTATGAGCTTAAGTTATATATCGGACGTTTTATTCTTAAATGGATATTCTCAACAATTGATTTCTTATTTTTCCTCAAAACTAAAGAAGTCCTTAGATGAAGAGAAGTTATCGTTACTATTATAAACATTACGTGTTGAGCTTAATATCATGAAGATGATGTAATACACGTTTGCAGTTTAAATTAAAATATTAGTGTAACAAGTTTATGTTGATAAACATATGAAAGGATGAAATAAATTTTACGCCCTACCCACTATAAGTTAGGAAATAAAGAGATTTAAAGTCGAAGTTGTAATGAATAGTAAATTCAGTATATGATGGCTTAAAGTTATTAATACTAGTACTGTTGAAAGATTACAGATTAAAGTTCCCACATTCAAGAAATAGACAAGAAAGAAAAATCACCAAACATCAAGTTAGAAGAAAATTAGAACTAAAGTAAAATAATTATAAATAAAACGAGTTTCTAAGAAACCTATTTGAATATTATAATGCTTTACTTATTATTTATAGTATTTGAATAACAAAAGTATAACCAACATTTTGAACTATATCACATGAAATTAAAAAATCCCAAGCTATATTTATATAAGTCTCCCATTTGTTTATTTTACAGCGAACATATTTTTCTGCTACGTTCATCTGTTGTTAGATTTGTTTTTGAAATTGAATTTTGGAAGTTGAAACGATTGTAATAGGATTAAATGTGCTGTAACAGCCTTTGCCTTTCAACTGTTAATGCGCTGTTTGGTTTTTGTAAGTCCTGTTTAGTAAACGTAGTGATAAATAGCAGTTAAAAGAGAATGGTTGTATTGTAAATGTAATTTAAATAAAAGCATTTTTAAATTAAATTTTATTTCGAAGTATAATTTAAGTTTTTATATAAATAATAAATGTTAAACTTTGTATAAATGTGTTATTATGCAAATATCTGCAAAATATTGTTTTATTGATTTTTTTATTATTACATTACAAGTAGTAATTTTAAGTTAACTATGTATTTTTAAATGTTTTAATAGATATAGTATGAAAAATTAATCACAACGGGCAGGACACAAAGTTGGGACCTCTCAAAGTCTGAGCACACTGTTTTACGAACTAACCAGTTAGAATACGTACCCCACGTATGTTTTATGAATATTGAATTTTATATTTAGCCGTCTTTATTATTATATATTCTTTACTATATTACTAATAAGTAAGATCTTGATTTGATGATTGATTAACTAAAGACTGATTTTAGCAAGATGGAGTAAGCCTTACTCAAATTTAAATTAGTAGGTATTACAAGAAAGAAATATTTTTACGTTTTTCTAAAGGCTGATATTAAAGTCCCTATTAACAGGTTAATTAGTAATCCGGAGCTCTATAAGTAACATAAACCGGTTATCATGCGTGCGCCATTATGAGTATCACTATCTTATCTTATCTAAAGTAACTTACCTGTAACCAATTATTCCTAGTGATGTTTTCTTCTGTGACTGTAAGCGCTTTCCGCTCACCCAATTTGTACGATTCATCGTAATATATGTTTTCATCAACGTTAATCCATTAGTGGTGTACTGCTGCCTGAAATATATCGATATGGTCCCATTTACGATATCGTGCTCGATAATCCATCGGCATTTGATTGGGACTGGGAAAGGATGAGGGAAGTTTGGGGGGGGTATGATGCCATTTAACCTAACTCCACATATTTGAGGGCCTTGGTGTTCTCTTATCTCTCCCTTCTGAGTATAGACGAAGTCAGCTGTGATAGTAATTAATGTGATGCTAAGTAGACGCTGCATTATCAATCAATATGTTTTTATATTACTCCTTGTATATTATATAGACGTTAAATCCATGAACACTTTAGAGAAGTCATCATTAAAATAATATTTTTATTAAAAAGGCGTAGTAGAGTACAAAGAAATACCATGTTATTTTTAATTAATTACCAAGTGAAGTAAATTTAAATTATTAATGTGCTTAAAAATGTTGTAGTGGAATCTGAACTAGGATAATATTATTTTTTATTGAAAACTTATTAAGGTGTTAATAACGCCCGCGGGACTCAAATCTGCAACTGTCGAAAAACTTTCTCACCACTTTCACTATGTGACTTACATCTGTACAACAAATGCCATACAATCCTTATAGCAATACTTATTGTCAAAAGAGCTCGTAATAGAAAATTTATGGTTTGTCTGTCGATACTCTTATTATTAAGAAGATTTTCAGTTATGTCTAAGTAACACACATCCGCATATTCAATAAAAGGAAGAACAAGGGTTTCAATAAGATATTTTTTTGTAGTGGTAAGTAAAACGGTACAGTGAACGCAAAACTGCAAAGACCGACCGACTTATTTCGTTAACTTGTGTAGATCAGGAAAATGTTGAGTCTATATGGATACCGAGGTTCATTACCGTTGGTGAGAGCGGTATGGTCAAGTACCAAGCATGACAGGAGGAACAGAGACTAGATCTATTTTACATAATTGATGTGAGCAACCTAAGATTATGGATTGACATTTGGACACATTGACGCAGATCCCAATATTTTCCGACCAAGAATGTATTCTGCACATGTTTTTGTTTATCTTTTTCAAGCCAACATCTATGTCTATGTAATAATTGTTAGTTTATATTTTTAGAGTAAGAAACTTTTAATTCATGTGATTTATTTTATTATTTGTATACTTTTATTAAAACATGAGCAGACATTTGGGAAACATTACTTTACATCACTTATATAATATCCAAATATTAGGTTTATGTAATTAACTATATATTTTGCAGTAAAATGTCTTCAGTACGTATCGTTGGTAAGAAAGTAATATAATAGATCTTAGTATTTATATGGATTGCTTTGGAGAGCATCCAAAACTATAAAATAAATGGCAAGGACGATTTTTACCAAAAAAATTAAAACAGTATTGATCTTAGCCAAGTATTTTAACCTACCCTAGATGTTAAAATTATTAAATCTAGAATGTTAAAATTATGTAATCTTTGTTATATAACAAAACTGATCAATATTTTTAAGTAATTCCTCATGTAAAGGATTTATATCTGTTCACTAGATACGCCTACTTCTGTTAATCTACTTTGAAGATTCGCATAATTTTGCAACAAACACTGTTATTGAGAACCAAATTATCGTGTTTGTACATCTAACACTGTACTCGTATGTTAGATATTAAAATGTGTAGAATTTTTTATGTGGTATAAACAAATTATGGCACTGCAATAAAACTTTTTTTAGCGTTATTACAAAAATAATAACTAGTACGAGGTAAAGAATAGAATCTTACTAAACTGAAAAACAAAAATTTTGGTGGGTCACCGCGAAGAAACGGAACAATATAATCTTTTCATTTTATGGAAAAACAAGCAAAAACCTGTTCTTCCGAATATTACTGGATCCAACTGTTACCAGAGTAATGTTAGAAAGATTGAAAAACTGAAAAAAAAATAAAAAAATAAGATTGAAAAACTGAAAAAAAATAAAAATAAATACCTTAGATCTTTAAAATAATTTTTTGCCTAAGGAGTGTTATTAAGGCGTTATTAAATAAAAAATTTTTAAGTGTCTAGAGAGAATTAAACAATTCTAGAAACTTGGCTCACGGTTGGTCTTAGATGCTGAAAGTTAGTCGAAAGCGGTTACATTGAATAAAGCGGATTATAACTCGTTTATAAACAAATAATTCCAATTTGTTTATAATCGAGTTATTATTATTAGTTAGTTGATTGTTTGTGGCAAACACGATGTTTGATCACAAACAAATTCACATGTATACATGGGAGCGAGCGGAAGAAAGAAGTATGATTGATTTATTCCTATTGGACCAGCGTATTCAAAGTAAAGTTATGGACACGCGAGTGTTCAGAGGTGCTGATCTGGGAACGGACCACTATCTAGTCGTTGCTAGAATAAGGGGTCTGTTTGCAGGTTGGCGCAGCCGCACGACGTGTCCAAGCTTGACGTAGTATTATCGCATAAGAAGCTGGAAGCTTCAAGATCAACCGATCAGAGAGGAAAATCAAGAAAGGGTTTCCAAGAAGCTTGAAAGCTGTGATTCTGCAAATGAAAGAGTTGAAGTATGCTGGCAGAACCTTAGGAATGGTATGGTGAAAGTAGCGATAGAAGTATGTGGTAAGAGGAAAAGAGGTTTTAGTAAAAAGCGTGACGAATGGTGGGATGATCAAGTGAAAGATGCTGTAGAGTTAAAGAAGAAAGCATGGCTGGATTATAAAGCCTCTGGTAAGGATAAAAGTATGAGAGAGATAAGAAAAAGAGCGTACAAGCCGCAAAAGCACAAAACGAAAGCACAAACAACAAACAAATAAAGATGAAACGTGAAAATTTTGAGAGAGAAAGGGATGAAAGGTTGACAAACAACTTCCGGGAAAACACGAAGCTTTTCTGGCGAGAAGTTAGTGGTTCCCGGGGTTGTTCGGTAATCTATAGAATGAAAGGGGTGCTTTCGAAGAGCGGTGAAATTTTAACTGAGAAAGCACACGTTTTGCAGCGGTGGGCGCAATTCTATTATACAAGGAGATGTATGAACGTGAGGACGCCTCGGTCTTGACTACCAGCGTAATGCTGAGGTCCAGATGTAGCCGATGGTGACATCAGTTTGGAAGAAGTAGAGAGCGTGATTCGAAGTCTGAAATGTGGTAAGGCTGCGGGAGCAATGAAGTTACTGCCGAGATGATCAAATATGGTGGGCCACGCGTCTTGGACTTTTTCTGGTTTTTGTGAAATTTATGCTGGAAATCGGGGGAGGTCCCAGACGATTGGCGAAGTGCAGTCATCGTACCTTTGTATAAAGGCAAAGGTTCACAGATAGACTGTGCAAGCTATAGGGCTATCAGTTTGATTAGCTTGGGCGGTAAAGTATATGCTAAAATATTAGCAAGAAGAATGCAAGAGAGATCTGAAAGGCTGTTGTGGGAGGCCCAAGGAGGTTTGAGACCTGGAAGAGGGTATATAGATCAGATCTTTTCCCTCCGCATGATCACGAAAAAGTTTTTGGCCCTAAACCAAAAGGTTTTCTGTGCTTTTGTGGATTTGGAAAAGGCGTTTGACAGGGTTGTGAGACAGAAGTTATGGGAGATACTGCCCCGATACAATGTGAACGGACCCTTGCTACAGGCTGTAAAATCTCTTTACAGAGATCACTCAGCCTGTGTGTGAGTAGAAGCTGGCATGTCGCCCTGGTTTAACATCCAATCGGGTGTTAAAGCAAGATTGCGCTATGTCAGCTTGGTTGTTCAATTTGTATTTGGATAGTTGTCTCCAAGGCGTGAAAGACAGTTATATAAGAGTGAAAGTAGGTGACCTTAAGGTCAATTGCTTGCTATATGCAGATGATGCAGTACTCATTGCATCATCAGAATGCAATTTGCAGGCATTGGTCACCACTCTGAAAGATGGGTGTAAAATTGATGGTCTAAACCTGAATGTAGTTAAGATGAAGGTTCTGATATTTGAAAGAAATGAAGAAAGAACATAATGTAAGATCAACGTGAATGATAAGATAATAGAACAAGTGAATGAAGTGGTATATTTGGAAAGTATGTTTAGCAGAGACGGAAGATACAAAATGGATGTGGAAAGGCGTATTGCTGCCGGTAACAGAGTCAACGGTGCTTTGACTGCATTGTTGAGACGTCAAAACGTCAGCATAGCTGCACGTTTGGCTGTACACAATGCAGTTTTGCTACCGACGCTGTTATACGGCAGCCAAACGTGGGTAACACAGAAGAAGAATGTAATAAAGATGAATGCTGTGGAGATGCGATCTCTTCGCAGAATATGCGGAGTCAGTCTAGCTGATCGAATCCGCAATGAAGAGATCCACAGAATGGCAGGTACTAGCGAAGATGTCACGGTGAGAATGAAGAAGAACTTGCTCAGGTGGTTTGGGCACGTCGAACGAATGAGTGATGAAAGAATGGTAAAAAAGATTTATATAGGAAAAGTGAGCGGTAAGAGAGACAGGGGGAGGCCTCGAGTGACCTTCGAAAACACAGTATCTATGATACTGGAGGAAGGTCACGTAAAAAGCATGAGACCCCCCGGAGGGCATGTATGAAGAGGTTGATATCTGTGGCCGAGGCGAAAGAGGTATGCAGAGACCGTAGCATTTGGCGCTCCGTCGTCTCTGATTACCCCGCAAGGGATATGGCATGAAGCTAAATAAATAATCATCATCTTCCTGCCCTTATCCAATTTTTGAGTCGGCACAGTATGTTTTTTCCTTCCATACTCTCCTGTTACTCGTCATCTCTGTACACACTCCCTTCTTCTCCATATCGTCTTTCACGCAATCCATCCACCTTTTCTTCGGCCGTCCTCTACCTGTCCATCCCTCCACTACCATACATAGCACTCTTTTGGTCACGTGCCTTACATCCCTCCTCATAACATGCCCATACCATGACAGACGGCTACCTCTAATTTTTTCTGTCACTGGCGCTACTCCTAAGCTTCCCCTAATATACTCATTTCTTATTCTATTCCTTCTTGTCACCCCACACATCCATCTTAACATTCGCATCTCCGGTACATGCAAACGCTTTTCATCCATCACCTTCATCGCCCAGCACTCAGATCCCTACATAACGACAAGTCTAATGATGTTTTTATAAATTCTCCCCTTTAGTTTAAGGGGAATTGGGGCATCACATGTCGTCCCAGTGACCTGTCGCCATTTCATCTATCCTGTGAAGCTAAATAAATTATAATATATATATAAATAAATATATATAATTCCAATTTAAATAGTAACATATATATGATAGTAGACTTTTGCCAGCAACTTCATACAACAACTCTCCTTCAGAATTATATAATCTAATCTGTAATCCAAATAAACTATGGTGATTTTGCGTGAAAATAAGATTATGAAGATAATGAGCAAACGCCATAACTCCATCTCATAAAAAAATCTTTCTCAAGTTTTTAGGAGTATAAAATAAATTAAACAGATGTTCCACTTTTGCAATATATGATTGTACCAAAGAAATATGGAATTATTTTTATTTTAATACAAATTTGTACAAAATATTTAACTCAATAACTTATTTTTCTACTTTACATTTAAAATTAGATTTTTTTTTGTACTAAACATGTGTATCGATTATTCTTGCTGACCAAATGTGTGTAAATAAAATGCATTAAAAAAATACTGCATCTAATATTTCTTGGCGCTTGCTTTCTGAACCTACATATTCAGCAAAGTGTTTCGTTGCCAAGATATTTCTGCATTTTGTGGCAGCAATTCTTAAATAACAATTATACTACAATGTGTTTTAATAATTACATAAGAAAATTTACTCTTAATAGATTATTATAGCCTGTAATTACAGTTATGGATTAAATTATTATATTCTATAGAATAGTAATTGAATTGAAATTGTCACTTTGTTGTATTAAAGACAATATTTTGATTAGAAAAAAAACATTACACATTTGATTAAAATACAGTAAAATATGTAATTATAATATATTATTACTTACCATACCAAATAAAACAATGATTGACTTCCGTGATGTTCTTGTATGGGGCGTGTGTAAACTGCATATTAATTGTAAATGCTATAGCAAAAAGTTATACTGTTTACCATATCATTTACAATATATAGACATATTTTTAAAAATAATTCATTTATACGTTTATTTTGTCATAATACTGCTTTTAAACTGAAACTGTTATGTTTTTGTATGTTTCTGCACGTTATTTTACTCGCGGGATCGACTGTAATAAATTAAACTGTTTGATTATATTGCGTCAGCGTCACTAACATATTTATATATAATTTAATATATACAATAGATATTATGCTCTATAATAATAACGAAACTATATATCAAATTTAACTGAACTAATAAACTATCGATTGCAAGAAATAAGTTATTATTTCTATTGAAATAAACGTAGATGTACAACATATTAACAAATAATCAGCGGATACTAATAAAATACTTTCATTATCATTAATGTAATTACATAATCTATTCGACATCTGTATGTAATGATTGACGGTAGTGATTGTTCTCGGCTCGGTTGTAGCTTATCGTTACAAAGGTCTTTTTTCCTGCAATGTTTTGGGTAGACCTCGAAGAATTCGGTCTGCCCATTCATTTGTACCCGACTTTCGAATTTTGGAAAAATTTCTTCACAGGAGGTCTTCTTATGATCCCCTGAGTCCGAAATGACCATTGGTCAAAAAGTTTATATATATATATATATTATATATATATATATATATATTATATATATATGCGTGCGTGCGTCCAAATTCGACTTTTGTCAGCACGATAGCGGCCGCAGTTTCGCTCGGATCGCTTTAAAACTTTGCACAAAAATCAACCATCCAAAAATGAAGGTCAAGTTTGTTAACCAGAGAAATCCGACCACAGAGGGCGCTAGGGCCTCACTTTTTCTGATTTCAGTTTTTCGACCATAACTTTTTCCCTATACAAAGAAGATCATTTGCGTTTATATCATATGATGTCTTTTATAAATACCTATAACTAATGTAGATAAACCGAAAAACTAACTTCAATAACTTAGGGGTGGGGGTAAAAAAACCGAAAATTTTTAGAAAAAAAATCATAACTTTTTTCTGGTAAGCATTCTTACATTACAAGTATTTTTAATAGAAAGGTTATTTTTTACTCTAAATTTGAGCAACAAAAGTTTTTCCGTAAAGGGTACCGTTTCTGAGAAAAAAAATAAAAGCCACTTTTAGCTTGAAAATTTAAGATAGGTAAAACCACGACAACTTTTTTCTGGTAAATATTCCCTCCTCGCAAATATTTTTAATAGAAAGGTTATTTTTTACTCTAAATTCAAGTACCAAAAGTATTTCCAAAAAATATACTTTTTCCGAGAAAAAAAATAAAAACTGTTTTTTTCTTGAAAATTTTTGATGTAAACAACGGCATCATGTGTTATTCTTAGGTAATGAGTTATATTTTAAACAAGTTACACACGAGGTCTACCCACGCCTGTCCCTCTGCGGGCACGGATTTTTTTTTTTTTTTTCACATTGTAGTTTATAAATAAACATAATTAGAATTTGAAAACGGAAAATTAAAGTGCCAGTTATCGTTTTGTGAAGCGATAAGAACAATTTAAACTAATAAATAATGATATTAATAATTGTATAAAAACGGTCGATAAAACGGATGAATTATTTTATATGGTATAATTATGAATATATATATATATATATTAATATATCTCTTTTAATTATAGTAACGTATGAATGTAATAGATCTTGCGTATTTGAAAGTATCTCGTACAACAAATTCGTTATAGTAGCAGTTTTAGACTGTTAGATAGAAATCACATTCTCGGGAGGTCTGTATGCAGTAGCGCTACACCTTTGAAATAATGGTAAGAGAAACTGCAGTCTAATAAGTCGAGCTACAACTATGCAAATTGCTTAGTAATTGAATTGCAAGTGCAAGTGCTACTTTGTAGTATTTGTCACAGTAAAGGCATGAATGAACAAGACAAATATATTTTACAAAATATTACGACTAACATCTCAAGATTAGTTTAAAGTCTTTAGAGCACTTCTAATTTAAGAATTTTATTTAGTGCAAAAGCTAGCGTGCCTTACTCGATACCAAATTCCTTTGAAACCATAATTAAAATTTCAAATTTTGTCATTTATTGTTTTACAAGAACTAACTAAAGTTTCAAACTTTAACTAAAATATTATATTACATATTAACCGTACATAAATCTGTAATTTATTTCCAAGAAAAAATATTTTTTTCTCATAACCATAACTTTAAACGTCGGCAACGTTGATGGGTTTAGATACAAGTGTGATTTGTTATAATTGAAAATAAAATAGTTTAATTTTTTTTTTATAGATTTTACAGCCTAGATTGCGGTTTTTTTTTCCTAGAGAGAGATCGTTAACAGAAAATTCCCATGTCTCGTGAAGTGTATTAAAATGATAGCTGGTATAAATAATAAATTATGTCTAGCCCTATGCTCATAATATCTGCTTAGAGTAATCATTTTAAAATTTAGCATAATATCAAAATCTGAATTAATAGATTTAGAAAAATAATTAATTACATATTTAAAAATTATAATGAAGATAATAACAGATTCTATGTCTGGAGCTCCTGCACTGTACGTCAAGTACCATCTTAAATTAAAGTGACACGTAAATCGGTTTTTAAATATCTTTGATTTATTGGATACAAGTAAACGTAAGTATGCCAACAAATATATATTACTTTCAAAAATTTTTTGAAAATTAGTATTTATACATCACATGCTTTTTTTGTTAATTTCGTTACTATTTTTTCATTTTATAATAAATATTAATTATAAGGAAGAGGATACCATTAAATTTAAATACCAAATATAAATTTGAGTATCAATTAACCTAGGCACAGAGAAATTGTGAGAAATTCATTGTAAGATAGGATCAAAAAAAGCAATCAATCCGTCTAAGTAGTCAGAGACACGAGGGAATGAGAAAAAATAGTAAGTATTGCCTTTTTTATAATATCTGTCATGTATAATTTTTTGGTTAATTTTTCTTAATTAATCTTGAATTAATTGGCAAGAGTGAGAATTAATATTAGGAGAAGATGTAACATGTATATTATAAATAATGGTGGCCACATCGGAAATCTGAAAATTTAATTATTTTGTGTATGATGATTGATTGATTTAGTGATTAAATAACTTAAAACTATAAGTTTATAATATTAACAACTATAATGTCAACAGTGAATATTCGGTTTAAGTGATTTTGTTGTAATACGAAAGTACATACAACTACCTCCAGCTTTGTTAGTGACGTAATCAACGTGAGCCGTTATAAGTTGTGTTTATATATTTTTTTATTATTTTATTTCATTGAGAAAAAACATTCTTATCCGCACTTTACATTCTTCGGACATGTGCAAAATTACCCTGTATATACCTTTTATTTATATCTAAAAGGTATTTATAATAATTTAAGCTCAAATCATGTATGTTTCATTCAAACGAGTAGTTATCTGTATTTTAGAGTCACATAACAATTTATTTGTCAAACAGTAATTCATATTTTAAACCGTGAGTTTCGTTATATTGGTTTTAGATATACTTAATTTATTTTATCTTTCGTTATCAATTAACAGTTGCTTCACTAAATAATTTATGTATAAATCTGTAAATTTTTATTTTCATAAATTTATTTATTACAATATTGCTTAAATAGTACTTGGATTTTCAATTGACTAAATAAGCAATAATTTTATTATTACAAAACTAAAAATATGTTTGTTATTGTCCGTTATATTTATATTCCTCGTACCAAATTTAAAATAAAAAAATAATTCATGTTATATGAAATGGAATTACTGAAGGTCGTGAGATTTCTCCCATAAGGTTTCCATTCTATTGAATTTTTTTGCTTTATTTGTTGCGTCCGATACAATGTTACCTCACAGATACCTTAACCTTTCTGGTCAGCTTAGCGTTTGTGGTAAAGAAATACATTTCGCTCTAATAGATTTTTTTTTCGTCAATTTCTTTATAAGGCTTTTTAATTTTTTTTTATTGGGTTTGTTGATATCCCTATGGATTTTATAGTTTGAAAATTTTCAATATTAATTTCATACCAGTCCTAAGTTTTGAAAATTAAACATATTTATTAAGATATATTTTTAATTTCTGAACTACATTATTTGGCTTAATTTATAACTAACACTATTCTATTTTAGTATAAACTGAAGTAGTATAGTGTTGGTTTTGTTGTGATTATTAAATTGTAATTAGAAAGCTCCTCTTAATCATAGGTACAAAAAAGACAAAAATACAGGATGTCCAGGAAACAATGGATACCCTTTGAAAAGCTAATAGTGGAACTCTAAAGGCAGCACGAAAAAAATTAAAATAAAATATAACCCTTACACTGCTAGAAAAATGAAGCTTCAAAAAAAACGTATTTTTTTGTCTGATTTCATATTTTTACTCGTAATGAGGTCAAATCAGTTAATATCATAATTATTATTATAAAAAAATATTAATTTTTAACCGTATCAATGAATAACTATGAAATTACATAGCTAACTAGAATCTGTTTTTCTTTAAAATATTGTGCACATTTGATTTGTCTATGTCCATGCGACGAGCTATTTTTCGCGTGGAGTTTGTAGGGTCTTGCTCAACTTCATTGAGAACATCTTCTTCGACGGCAAGGCGACCAACCCTTCCGGGACCAGCTCCACCTACACCGCCACCAGCCATTCATTTTTTGTTTTTTTCGTATGTTTTTAATTTTGCTATTATTAAATAATTATCCCATTTTACACATTAATAAGAATAGCTCAATATTTTTTTTCATTACAATAACGACATATTACATCTTTTTAGAAACATCATTAAACCAAAAGTATTTTAAAGACATTGGTCACTGTTGCTTTTATATATTTTTTTTACCACAAAACAATAGCTCAACATTATTTTTTGAAAAAGAATACGACAGTTAGCTATGTTATTTGATAATTATTTACTGATACGGTTAATAATAAATATTTAAGTATAAAAATAATTATGATATTAACTGAATTGACCTCGTTACGAGTAAAATATGAAATCAGACAAAAAAAAGATGTTTTTATTAAAGCGCCATTTTTCTAGCAATGTAAAGGTTATAATATTTTTATTTTTTTTTGGGCTTGCCTTTTGTCCTACTATTAGCCTTTCAGGTTATCCATTGTTCCCTGGACACCCTGTATTACGTGTTTAAATTTTTCTAAACCATATTTAACATTACTTTTTTACATTAAGTTAGTACTAAAACATAAAGGTGGCACAAATTATACCGCAATAATTACTATGTTATACTAAAATTTATTAAGTATCAAATTAATTTAAGTTCTCGTTCCTGATATCTAATATTAGATAGCTTTTCAGATTACAATGACAATTACTAAATTTAAAATACGTATAGGAATTATTATTTTTTAATTGGTATTGTTTTTAATTTTAAAATATATGAATATTTATTTTTGTTTCAGATAATAAAGTATGGAGGTGGATTCAATGGTAGTTACTTCTGCAATGCAATGCAATGGCTCTCTTTTAAGTCGAGTGAAGGATATAAATAAGCATAATGCCTTTAATTTTATCCTTTTAATGATATATAAATGCTGATGATGGTTCGATGGCAGTGTTTATCTTAATAATATAGGTAGTGAAGAAAGTAAGCCTATCAATTTCGCTTCCACACTTTGGAGGCGGTTTAATCTAATTTTAAAAGGATAGTTCACCACTTAGGATTATTAATTGGCGACTGTGAAATGCGTATACGAGTACTGCATTGTTTGAATGTACAATGACAGTTTTTTCAGCTTTACAATTTTCTGAACACAAAATAAACCGCACCCACTGGCACTTCCAGAACAAATAAAATACCAAATTTTTGATTTTACACGTAAAATTTTGTTGCAGTAATAATTTTAATAGTAGGCAGTAGGTTTAAATTGTGATATTAAATTACCAGTCAGCTTTAAACGTAGATCTGTACAATCTTCAACCAATCAATGCCAAAAATCTTTCCGTATATATCATTTTTTTTTATACCAGTAAAAAATATATCATTTTTTTTTTATACCAGTAAAAAAATACTTAATAGGAATATTGGATGATAATTTCGACAAAAAAAACTTCATTATATTTATTTTAGTCGAATATCTAGCGGTCCAGCTGTTCTTGTCTAAAGAACGCAATTCTTAAGCGATTCTTGTAAAATTGTGTGGGCAGATTTTTACTCATTCGCAAAACGTACAAAATATGTTTCCACCATTTCGAAATGTGTTATAAAAAATGTTGTTACCTTCTTTAAGAACCATTTATTTTATCTAAAGAGCTGTTTCATCCAATAAATTTCAAGAAAACATGGCTGTAACAGGGTGAAAATAAATTAAAACAATACAAATCTCTAGGATCTACAGCACTCTAAATAAATATGTAAATATAAAATTATTTTGGTTAAAATCTTGTCATTACGAATAAATGTATATAGATTAAAGTATGATAAGGGATCTTAATAACTGTAGATCGATATGTTAGCAAATAAGTTACATCGTGTGAAAGCACTACAAAATAAATTGTTATTAAATAAATATGAAATTAAATATAATCAAAACGAGCAGTAATTGAACATGTAACACCTGGAAATCCATCATCATTGCTCTGATAACTCAACCTGTCTGTCTTACGTGCATTCTAGACATGATCTTTGTGCGTAGGTACGTATCTAAATAAATACAATTAATATTGTCTATAACATAAAAAAAAATCATATATATAAATAAATAATACCAGTAGTGTACAATATATTGTTTTGGCCTTAATTATAAAAACAGGGGTATATTTTTGACATACATATTATTTATTACAAGAATAACAGCATTAAAAATGCTTCAAATAGAAAGCAAACAACAACAAATTGTACCTGATTTTTGTAATTTTTCAATCGTTTTTTGGGGCCGTAATCACACTCTCGGTCGTCATTTAAAGCCTCTGCATTTAGTACGGAAAATAATAGTTTGAATGTTTTTTTAAGGAATTTAAACCTGACTCACCTCATCCGCGTTAATGCTGTTGCCTAAAAAAGTGGTTTCAAAACATACAATTTAATGTTTAATAATTACAAGATAACTTCAGAATCATTAACAACTGATATTTATTTTCATCAATAACTCGATAAATTAAAAATACTTCGTTTGAATGATGTACCCCGATGTACCTAGCTTTCCTCCTCGATCAAAAGTAATTAATTACAAAGAATGAAATTAGGTTTACTTCCTACCTGAATTATTAGAACTTTGTAGTTGGTGGCGATATTCACATTCGTATTTTGAACACGAATTTTCTAAAAACGTTAATGTTAAATGTTGTTTGTAGATATTTGTGATATCATTATACGGCATAAATATCGAAAATAACATTAGGAAGTTTTTTTTTATTAAAAGTTTATTCCGAATACACAAATATATTTTATATACATATATGAAGCTTGCGTAAAACATATGCATCAACTTTAAAAAAATATAATATCAGTTAAGAATAAAAATAAATATAGATCCTAAATATGTCTATATTATAATTTCAAATTTGAAAGTATCTTTCTTTGTTCAACAGTTTATTTTCAATGGTTTTTAAAGAAAATTAAAACTCGATATTAAAACAATGTCAAATATATATAATACATGGTTTATTCAATTCTTAATATCTTTGATGAAGTAACGACTATTTTTAAGTTCTTAATAAAATTACACTATAAATGAAATTTAATATAAAATAAACCAAGAAACTTCTCCTGAGTTTTCACATCCTGTGAGTCCCTGAATTCCTTTCCAATAACAGAAAATGTCAAAGTATTCATTCTCATAACTTAAAACTTTTACATAATATGTATTATTTAATAAATTTCTATGCTAACTGTACGACGCGACGCAACAATAAGCGTTACGGCAGGAATTTATTATATCATAGTATCAAGATGTATCTGATAAAGCTTGTATTGGAAGAAAAATATAATGTATAACGTTTACCCAAGTCTGGTCAAAGTTTAACTCTTTTGAGCATTAGATAAATATAACATAACGCTTATATTCATATTTTATGCTTAGACTTTTCAGTACATATTTTGATAAGTGAATCGACTTTTAATTTAACATAATTAAGTTCTACATTTGTATAACTATTTAAACTAAAATAGGTTGAAAAATGTAATAGATGTTAGAGATAAGAGCTTTTTGATACCATTACTTGGGAATACCGGAAATACAACGACCGGGGTGAATAGCATGTCCTCCAGTTCAGTGTTCAGTCTATTATATACAGTAAATATAATATACATAGTGAATATAAAAGATTGACCGACTTCGCTAACAAACAGATAAGGACCAGAAATGTTATTTATTTCACTAACTTTCTGATTTAAAGGTTATTTAGAAAAAATTATAATAAAATATTTAAAATTATAACAAAAGTATCAAGGTTGTAAGATGAGATGTTATCGTTACCTTTTTATATGTAAATTATATTGTATAGATGAGATGAAATTTAAATATTTAAATTTGAGACAGATTTAATAAAATAGAGCCTTCATTTGTTTAACCGATAAAAGGTAAGATTTATTGAATAAGTCATAGCTATTTAGGAAATTTTACTAAAGTAATTCTTATATACGAGTATGTCTCTATTATGTCAGTAATAAATTTCAATATCTTTTTAATTTTTTTTTTTTTTAAACTTAGTGATTAGAAGTACTATGATAAAAGATCTTAATATGAACCAAAAAATAAGCTAAGTCAAATATGGAATAAGGCTATGTAGGTAAAATATAAATTTGATGTTTGGCCCTAGATAATCTGCTTTAGAAAATCGAAACAAAATCTGCATAAAGAACATTAACATTGGTTATGTGATCAATAGTTACGATAAAAAGGAAGGAGAGAACTGAAAAGCCTTCCTGCACAGTACTAGACGGTTCATGCAAATTATTAAATATTTAAAAATCAATCGAACCTCAGCTGTACTATCCATTTTTCTGTTACAAAACGAAAGAAGATGGTAACTAAAGGTTTATAGAAAAATTTTACAAATTCCGTTAATACTGTCACTTCTTCTGTAGACTACATGAATATTGGAAAAAATATGATTATTAGTTAGTTATTAAAAGTTTTTTTATAAGTAATAATAAAACATAGATTAGAAAAACTATGAAGGCTATTAAGTTGTCTTTGTCAGAAGTTTTAAAAAATATTGTTGTATAAAACAACGAATAGCTTATACTTTATTTCAATATAAGTATTATAATATACTATAAGTTCTCCGCGATTGTGACTGTGAGTACAGAAGAGCATATTACGTTTACCTCGTCATCGTGCAGCATTGCCCATATGTATTGTATATTTTTAGTCACTTCCTATACTGGTTCTGTTAGTGATGTTATGTTATAAAATACCTTCAAAGAGCATTAAGTTATCAAATGTAATAATACTTTAGAAATTACCTTTCTTAAATAAACCAAAAAACTCTTCATACATATAATATTTGTTAAAACAGGTGGTTGTGTCAAAGTAAGTGAAGAAATGAAATGAAATAGTACATGTTTTGAATACGTCATGTGAAGTTTCTGTCTATTTCGTAATATGAAAAGACTTGTTATATGTTTGTATTATGTTATAAAACTTTAAAGTTAATAACGTTCTTTCTTTTATATAAATATATACTATTTCTTTATAGTGATCATATATGTGTTTATATTAATTATCGTAGTAGTAAATAATGTGTCGGTAGATATGTATGTGTTGTGTTCGTACACTTGAAATAAAGCATTATTCTTTTCGGCTTTCATTAGTTCCATAAGGCAATAAAGCATTACAGCAAATGTCTAGTTAAGGGTCTGATTTCGCCACTAGCTATTTAGATTAGTGTATTTGGGTTTTTATTTTAGACAGTAGTCAGCTAATAGTGGATGTGATTTAATTATTTTTTTTTAATATATTTTTAATAGAAACTAGAAAATGGTGAATCTGAATTAATATTACCATTTTTTTACCACTTAAATCTTTTTGGATAAAAGATAATTATTAGCATAAAAACCGAAATTAACAATAAACAAAAGTTGACATTAACATTACAATATAATACTATATATATATATATGAGTAGGATGGTAAAGTTCTTCAAGATTAAATAATAAACACTCTTACATATAAGTCCACTAAGCAAGCGCAAAAGTTTATTCCGTCCAAAACGGAGATGCTGGATGCGTTATTCACTTGACACCTCTGAAGAACACTTCTTAAACCGCTTTTATAAACTACTCGTAATGTTCTATTTGACTCCATCTTTTGGTAAATGGTAAGTACAAGTGCTGCCGCGTGGTGTTCATAATTTAAACTAGCGAAAGCGGGTCAGCTGTCATAAGTGTATTGTTAATTTGGATGGTATTGTGAACTCTAATTAGCAATTTTTTTAATTTTTTCAAATTGTTGGTTGAAAATCAAAGTAAAATTAAAATGGAAGATACTGTTGATAATTCGGGTGTACGTTTTTCCCCGAAAGAAAATAAAAGAAAAGCTTATTGTTGTGTTTATGGGTGTAAGAGTAAAGCTTGTAGGGATCCAGATGTTCGATTTCATTTTTTTCCAAAAAAAAATAATTTCGTGAAAATTACTAATGCTTTTGGTAAAGAAGAAAAAGTTGAGTGCAGAAAAATGTGGCAAATCATTTTGAAAATTGGAAAAGAAAAGCAAGTTTGTTCTTTACATTTCAAAAAATCAGATTATTTTTTACCAGGTAATTATAGTTGTTTTTCAAAACGTTCTTGATTATTTCATATTATAAAAATAAACTAAAATTATAAATTTGTTATTTAGATCTAGGTTCCAAAGGTAAAAGACGGTTAAAACAAAATGCAGTTCCTTCGTGTAATTTACCCTGCACAGACAAAACACGACGATTAATCAACAATAAAAACAATGACAGAGAGGCAAGAAAATTACGGAGAGATGAACGTAGGAATGAATTATTTCCAACAGATCTATCTAATCATCAAAACCTAGATGTATCAGAGGACTTACATACTAAACTTCGAAAAAAGTTTTTCTCTGATCGACTTCTTGACATCATCACTTAGTTCCTCATGATTTTTTTTTATATCAAAACAGCTGTGTTCACTCAAAGGCTTCGGATGATATTGTTCCAAACAAGCGTTGCGAGGTGCACTCCAAAGACATTTTCTATCTGTTGATGAAACGATTTTGAAGCCAGTCAAATCGTTACTAAAATAAAGAAAATATAATTTATTGAGCTTAGCAGTAAAAATTAAACATAAAGAAACATTTTCAATAATTTAAACGTACCGTGAACAAAATATCAAAACACCAGCACTATGTTTACATCTTTCACTTAACCCAGCTGTACAGCTGCATACTGAGGAAATAACCTTACCAGTTTTACTAATAACTGTAGTTATTTCATGAGGATCTCCTCGAGTATTAGATGATTGAATACAATAAGATAATAATTCGTATTGCTCATCATTTTCATTCAAAATTCCCGTGTAGATTAAATGATTAGAATTAACGACTTGCTCGCCTTCAATAAAGTTTCGGCTTTTCGTTGTAGAGTCCAAATGATCTAACACTTCACACATTGATAAGAACATTTTTTTTAAATTTATTTTTAACTCAAATTTTATATTTAACTTAACTTAATGTCCTTTCATTAAGTTAATAATTAATAAGACTTTAAAAACGGATTTGTTTACATACAATTTACATATGTCATTAATCAGCCGACCCGTTTTCGCTAGTTCAAGATATAGCCACCAGTTGGCGGGACCGCAACTCCCAGTTACCATTAGCAGTAGCTAACTTAAAGCCGGCAGAGTACGGCTTTAACTTCATGTCGTCTCAAATCTCTGTAGACAATAGATAACTTAAAGAAGTCTTATAAATATACATTCTATGAAGTAAAGCGCATATTTTTAAATATTCACAAGAGACTTTATATACAAGATATCACTTAAGCTTTGTTAGTTATGAATATGGAGAAAAGTTATATTCAAGAACGTAACGAAATAACTTTTTGAGTCTCTTAACGCGGCTTGGGATAGGAGTTGATTTAGAGATTTTTTTTCCCACTGTTTCTATACATATATAATATCGCTCTTACTTTTTATTGCCTTATCTTTTTAACAGTTTTTATCTATTACTCTATTCATTACAAACTCAGTCACGGCTGCTATGACCACAGAAAATCACATAATAGAGAAGTTTCTAATTGTCTAAGGATTAATTACTAATTGTTATGTAAAGAGCTGACTGTCTGACTTAGTTACTATGAATAAGATTAATACTTCATGAAAAATCGAATATAATACTAAATATTAATTATAGAATTTCCTCTAAATTATGCACAATGTTGTTGCATTGTATCTTGTTACGCACATAAGTCCACGTGATATGTTGAGGCGGTGGTATGATAATGTACCAGTCACATTATTAAGGAGTAGTTTAACTAAATTAACAAGTAGGTTTACAATTTTTAAAGCATATTCCGTACGTAGAAATACGTTGAGATTAAAGATTTCATCAGGGTATATATAAGATAGATGCAACCCTAAAAAATATTATTGAAATATTATGTTTCTATCGTCTATGTTTGCTTAAAAAATATTCTTTAAAGAATCTGACTTTATACAAAAAAATATATAATATGAACTGGAGAGAAATTCCATTCTTATACTCCAACGCTTCTCATTTTTAAATCTTTTCACAATCATTTATAGTTTTTACAATCTATCTAAAAAAAGATCATATCCTAAGTTCGCGCAATTGCCTCAGAATAAAGACTTAGCCCGTGATGCAATTACGCTCCACATTTGTTGAAAATGTTTGTCTGGTCTTGTGTTACAAGTTAAATTGACATTGTTCATAGCGTTCGTCCATTATGATTTTACCAGTTTAGGCAGCTTTAAAAAATGGATTTTGGTACACGACGTCACTTTATAAAAGTCATTTTACAGAAGGTAACATGTTTCTTGCTTCATTACTTTTACCGCCTATTTAAACTCTCAAGGGTGGGAATTTTGAGAATTCTCTCTTATTGAATACTTAGTCTCTGAAAGGGACCGAACTATATAAAAATTTCAAAGCCCTTATATTAATTGATCAATAGAAGTATTTGAAAGACAAACCGTGACTTGTTTTAGATTCGTAGTCCTTTCAAATAACTCGTAGTTATCTTTCTTTCAGTCCTATTTTTCTTTTTATTTATATTGATATAGAAATGTTAAATAAGTTACCAAGTTATGTTTTTACATAAATGTAAAGTTAAATTTAATATTAAAGAGATTTTAAATGATGAATGAATGAATGACTCCGTCCGCAGGACAATTGCTTTTCGACAGGCTACAGAATTCATAAATATTGAGGTAAATATAGAAAAAAATTTCTTAATGATATTTTTATGAATCGTTAAACAGGTCATACGGCGCATTTTTTATTGACCGAATTAAATAAAATAAGCACTAAGTTGTAATTGAAGGTTACAATTTATAATTCAGATTTTTTTTATAATAATGAATTATATTTTTGGTACATAAAAACTTATCCGAAATTTAGACATAAGATAAGACATTGTAATAGTTATATCATTATTCTTTACCTTTTTTAAATTAATTATTTTTGTCTTACCTCTGTTTAAAATAAATAGCTTTTCGACATGAGCTTAAAATTAAGTAGTTTTGTGGTGAAATAATGTTGTTACCTAATAAATATATTAAAGTATCTGCGACCGGCTGAACAAAAATTGTACTATGCAAGAAACATTCCGTTTGTATATATATCGTTCAATTAATTTCAATATTGTGGTTAGGTTTTTATTTAATACTAGCTGATTTCCGCCCGCTTGGCTAGGCAAATAATAACAAAAAATCGCAAAATATATGTGGCTTAATTGAAAATAAACACAAATTGTATGTGGTTAAATAATTACAAATAATCACATACTGTATGTAGGTAAATAGAAAATAATCACAAATAATCACAAACTGTATGTGAGTTACGGAACCCTAATCCTACGAATAAACATAGTGAGAGGCCAAATAATTTTAATTTCTACTGCAATGGAATGGGAAAATGGAAGGGAGCGGGGGGTAAACTTTGCAGTTCTTTAGCTATAACTTTGGAACGGTTTGGACCTTTGCAAAATCCTTTCTTATTGCACTTATTCAATATGTCAGGAGTCTTGTGTCCAAATTTCAGTTTTCTAGGTATTGCGGTTTGGGCTGTAGAGCGATGAATGAGTCAATGAGTGAGTGTCTTTGTGCTTTATATATTAAGATAAAAGATAAAAGTGAGAAGAAGAAAATTATTTATATTTTTTCCTATCTTACAAACACAAAAATATAAAGCTGGAAATAGTATGAGACAAGTGAAAAATATATTAATAAAAAGAATTACTGTGTGAGTAAAATAATCCTAATTATATTGTAATTGGTAAATTAGGACAGAATTTCAATGGTTAATATTGAAAAGAATAAATTCCTTTTTATCCTGACAAAATATAAAGTCGCTATGGAAAAGTGCCCCGTCAATGCGCAAAGAAATTGTCGCTGTCTACTTTAATTACTCCTTTTTTAAGTTATAAGAGCTAGTGTATAATAAGTTCCATTCTCTTATTATGTGCCTAAATGAAATATATAAAACCTATTTTTCCAATATAATGTAGCCAAATGCTTTCTGGAACACAGCATTCCGATCCAGCAAAGATCGGTTGTATTACCATTTTATAAATTTTCGCCATTAGCATTAACTTTCTTTGATTTGATTGATTTTATCTATGAATATTATAAATGCCCAACATTAATTATAAAATTAAAATTGAGGCCAAAATAAATAAAGAACTGTTCTCTTGTAAAAAGGTTTCTTTATTTTATTTAATTACATGAAGCAGTCAGTCAATTACTCGTCAGTGTAGCGTAGCATATGGCTACATGTCAACAGGTACCTCAATTCTTAAATTCTGAATAGTTACAAATGTTTTCAACTTCCTTTATTTTCTACTCAGCCATGAAATAATCATTTTAATTTTATGGTATTTGTTGAATCGTTCTTAACATTATATTTTATGATATAAATAACTATACTAGAGCAGATCAGTATTTTATTACATATATCGAATGTCGGTCGAATCTCTTGAGTTATTATTATTTTTATTTTTTTTATGTAAGAGGGTAAATGAGTTCGCGGGTAGCAGATGATATGTGGTTACCGCCGCCCATGGTCTCTTGCAACATCTGAAGATTAACAACGGCGCTGCCGGCCTTGGAGTTAGGAGTAAACCTTTAATCGTCGCTTTTCCAGCGATTTGTTTCCTTGTCAATCAAGATTTTGGTAACTTTTCAAGGAAATAACTGTTAGTAGCTTCAGAATTATGTTAAAAAGGAAATATAACCAAACCACAATTAATAATTTGTATTATATTTATTAATATATAAGTATCCTTTTTTTTGTATCAAAACTCGTACTCGTACGGTGCTCATTTCTCTATATTCTACTGATATTTTGAAATATCAAATTTCCTTATTCCTTAACTTAGAAAACATCTTGATACAATTTCCATTTCCATTTCCATTTCCATTGACACAAGAATAATCTTATATAATACGTTGTTCACTAACCGCTGAAGAATTGTTATATATTGAACAAGTTTTATTTTCACCAATAGTTATTGGATAAAATACGAAACATCGAATATCCGTAAAATAGTTTATTGAGGTTCCATGGGAGATGGACTTGCAATCTACCGACCATTTCTCTCTATTTTTTGTTATTATTTAACAATATGCAGGGTACCTTTCATCGCAAGAAAATAATGACTTTCACTCTATATATCTTATAAAATGGAGGGTTAAAATCCTCAATATTTTAGGCACGAACCCTATCTATTGCAAAAACAAGAGGTTTATAAGAAGCGTGATAATTCTTAAATACGTTGTAACAGCGGTGCTCAATATTTTATATTCTTAACGGGCGCTTGAATGTAAGACGGATATGTGTGTACGTGACTGTACGTGAAACTACTAAATAAAATGATCATTTTAGATTCTATTCGTATTTTATAATTTTATTTTTATAATAATAATATTTTTTTATTTTATTTAAATAACTTTATTTTTATACTTGTATATGTAACAAATAATAATACATAGAGAATCAATAAAACAATAGGCGACCTTATCTCTAAAGGTCAAATTATTTTGTTTAAAATAATAGTAGGATTTTACTACAAATCGAATCGATAAAAAAGAGGGTATTTGTTGGCACAAGACATTTTCGAAATTACAGACAAATGTTTTCTAGATAAAAATAAATATTACCTCTATTATAGACACTTTTTTTTCAGTTTCAGTATATTGTGTATGATTCTATAGTATTTTATTTTGGAAATAATATTTTCCTTGATAGTTTTTAAACTAAACCTTCAGTTACTATGAAAACATAAACATTATTAAGTTTCTCATTTATTTTAAATAGTAAATTAGCTAAATGTCAGTTACTTTGAAAGATGAACTAATATATTAAATGTTTTGCAATAAAGAACATTTATATTCTAATATAAATATCACTTTCATTTTTGGACATTGTTCATTGACATTGAATATAATTATGAAAGTCGTCATTTGGTTATTAATTGGTGGTGCGAGCAATAACTTCATTCTCTATAATTTAAATGTATTGGTTTAGGAAAATAGACTCTTTTAACATATTTCATAATTTAAAGTTCTCTATTACCATGTCTGTTACATAACATTATTATGAAAGCAGCAGTAACATTTTAATGATTAAATGTTTTAAGGAAGTCCGTAACCTTTTTTATAAAAATAATATATATCGTAGACTACTTTTCATTTGATGTCAATCAATCAAACAGTAAAACTTCATATCCGTCTCAAAGTGTAAATATTTTTTATGTAAAATAAAATTATAATTAACTTTAATGACGTAAGTAATTAATGGTAGATGATCGTGCATCCGACTATAATGTAACAGGCGATATCTCACTAGGACATAAATATGCAATTTCACGTATAAATATGTTTAGCGCGACATGAAGAATGAAGAATGGCCCATCACGTTCCATTCGGTAACTGAAAATTTAATCGCCACGACCGTATTCCTTATAAATCACCGAAAAATATCACAATTGTGCAATGACAGTAGATTGTCCGCGATCAGGTCAATAAAACTAAAATTAAATAAATAGGTCTAAATTGTATTTTCTTTCTTTCTTTTCCCTCTCAAATCAAATAATAAATGAATAACAATGTCAATGATAATTTCACAGTCAATTTGATTGTTTTATTTCGAACCTTGAGTTTTATTTTAGATTTACAGATTTTTTTTATAAGTATCAATAAAAAATGATAAGAAAAACGTCATGGCAACATAGTGTACTATCCTTTTGGGTAGACCTCGAAGAATTCGGTCTGCCCATTCATTTGTACCCGACTTTCGAATTTTGGAAAAATTTCTTCACAGGAGGTCTTCTTATGACCCCCTGAGTCCGAAATGACCATTGGTCAAAAAGTTTATATATATATATATATATATATGCGTGCGTGCGTCCAGATTCTACTTTTGTCAGCACGATAGCGGCCGCAGTTTCGCTCAGATCACTTTCAAACTTTGCACAAAAATCAACCATCCAAAAATAAAGGTCAAGTTCGTTAACCAGAGAAATCTGGCTACAGGGGGCGCTAGGGCCTCACTTTTTCTGATTTCAGTTTTTCGACCATAACTTTTTCCCTATACAAAGAAGATCAATCGCGTTCATATCATATGATGTCTTTGATGAATACCTATAACTAATGTAGATAAAGCGAAAACCCAACTTCATTAACTTAGGGGTGGGGGTAAAAAAACCGAAAATTTTTGGAAAAAAATTAATATCTTTTTTCTGGTAAACATTCTTACATCACAAGTATTTTTAATAGAAAGGTTATTTTTTACTCTAAATTTAGATACTAAAAGTTTTTCCGTAAAATGTACCGTTTGTGAGAAAAAAAAAAAAAACCACTTTTAGCTTGAAAATTTAAGGTAGGTAAAACCACGGCAACTTTTTTCTGGTAAACATTCCCTCCTCGCAAATATTTTTAATAGAAAGGTTATTTTTTACTCTAAATTTAGGTACCAAAAATATTTCCAAAAAAGATACCTTTTCCGAGAAAAAAAATAAAAACTGCTTTTTGCTTGAAAAGTTTGATGTAAACAACGGCATCATATGTTATTATTAGGTAGTGAGTTATATTTTAAAGAAATTACACACGAGGTCTACCCACGCGTGTCCCCCTGCGGGCACGGATTTTTGGGTAGACCTCGAAGAATTCGGTCTGCCCATTCATTTGTCCCCTACTTTCGAATTTTGGAAAAATTTCTTCACAGGAGGTCTTCTTATGACCGCCTGAGTCCGAAATGACCATTGGTCAAAAAGTTTATATATATATATATATATATATATATATGCGTGCGTGCGTCCAGATTCGACTTTTGTCAGCACGATAGCGGCCGCAGTTTCGCTCGGATCGCCTTCAAACTTTGCACAAAAATCAACCATCCAAAAATGAAGGTCAAGTTCGTTAACCAGAGAAATCCGGTCACAGGGGGCGCTAGGGCCTCACTTTTTCTGATTTCAGTTTTTCGACCATAACTTTGTCCCTATACAAAGGAGATCAATCGCGTTCATATTATATGATGTATTTGATAAATACCTATAACTAATGTAGATAAACCGAAAACCTAACTTCAATAACTTAGGGGTGGGGGTAAAAAAACCGAAAATTTTTGGAAAAAAATTCATAACTTTTTTCTGGTAAACATTCTTGCATCACAAGTATTTTTAATAGAAAGGTTATTTTTTACTCTAAATTTAGGTACCAAAAGTTTTTCCGTAAAAGGTACCGTTTCCGAGAAAAAAAATAAAAACCAACAGTGGTTTGTAAATTTTAGGTAGGTAAAACCACGGCAACTTTTTTCTGGTAAACATTCCCTCCTCGCAAGTATTTTTAATAGAAAGGTTATTTTTTACTCTAAATTTAAGTACCAAAAGTATTTCCAAAAAAGATACCTTTTCCGAGAAAAAAAATTAAAACCGCTTTTTGCTTGAAAATTTTTGATGTAAACAACGGCATCATGTATTATTCTTAGGTAGTGAGTTATATTTTAAATGAGTTACACACGAGGTCTACCCACGCGTGTCCCCCTGCGGGCACGGATTTTTTTTAATATACATTGTTTTACTTTATGTGACGGAACAAACTAGCCAAAGTTATACTTGATGTTGAAAATCCATGGAGATATATATATATATATATATATATATATATATATATATATATATAGTTATTTATTTAGTTTGTTATATATATATAAGAAAAATAAATGCGTTATCAGTGGGAGATATTTAAGGTTTTCAGTAGAGTTCATTTGCTATCTCACTTACCGTAGCTGTAATAACTACTTTACCCTGGATTTCTGTGATCCTGCTCCGCTCGAATCATCGCACCAGCCAGTATGAGCTGCAGTCAAATAATTGCGACTAGGCTCTACCACCTATAAAAGTACCGCCACAATCGAGTCAGTTCGCATACGGTTAAGCCAAATTTAATTAAACAGTAATATTTATGCATTATTTAAGGAAAATGGGAAAAATAACAAATATGGCAAAAAAAATAATCAACACGTAAGTTCTTAGTAGAATACAAATATATGCTGTGAATGTCAAGTAATAATAATATAAGAAAAATAATAAAGCACACAATCAGACGCAATCGTAACATATATCTAAATCAAAGCTAATCTATAATATAATATTATGTTAAATTTTGCTTATAAATGACCTACTTCAGTTTTACTTCGACTTGAAAGATAAAATCAATACTAACGCTTCCTGTCTTAACGGAGAATATGAAGTTTATTTACATACGAGTATTTATTTTGTTTTGAATGTCTTAAAATTTTTTATAATATTTATAAGTTTATTTCTAAATGAATGTCTAAAGATAACAAAAGTAATTTTCTGTCTAAGTTTTTAGTGCTTTGTCGTAATCGCTTCTACGTAAGAAAAGTTCTTCGTTTACTGTAATAAAAGAGTAAGTAAAATGAAATGAATAAAGTTACATTTATTCGTGAATCCTATCAATTGAGATAAACCCAAACGAGTATGTTTTTGTATTAGTAAAGTTTGTAACGTGAAACCCTTACTAAACGGAAACTTACCAAATATATTTTTGTAAAGTATTGAACAAGGATACTGTTATGAATTTTCTGTAGTAAAATTTTTGAATGTGCGGGAGTTATCAGGAAGGATATAGTTTATCTTGCAAATTACAGAGTATAAAAATATAATATATGTTTGATGAGAATTTTCGGCAATTTATATAGAAGAGGAAGTTAATATAAGTTTTTAACTAATGAAACCTTAAATGGTTTGAAATTAGCATAAAATATTAAAACATATTATTCTAATTTCACCGACGACTTAATAGTCGTTAATAATATGAGAATAATCGTTTAGATAATTTATGTAAGGAATAGTGCGTTTCAAAAGATTTTGAGATTTGCAATATACCCAGAGTTTAAGGATTTTTTTTTATGCAGATACATAAGTTTTTTCATTTAAGATTACGACACAGTTGATTACAACGGTTTTTCCCAGCTGAGGCGTGCTGATCAAAAAGAGCTAAGATTTGGTTGTTAAAAATAGTAACCTTTTCATCGATGATTCCAAAGTCTTCTATTACTGCCCAGGTAATTATAGAAGCGTCTGAAATATAGTGTTTGTAAATTTTGGTAGAGCTAAAGTATTGAGTATCTAAGAAAATAATAAAAGAGACAGTTATAAACAAGAGAAGGGTGAAAGAATGTGAGAGAGAGTAAAGAAGCAATAGAAACTTTTGGCCAAGATTTAGAGACAAGAACAGTGTGGACAAAATCGAGATTGAACCTATTACGTTAATGAAGATAATATGCGGAATACTTTGGGCGATGATGTGAAAAATATTAAAGTTATTGGGGAATGGTTAAAACTCATTATCCAGACTTTCAAAGAAATTATTCTTATCAGTCTTCTCATCAGAATACAAACAACTGAAGATTATAGCTAATAAATATTTAAAATAAAGTAAATACTATAGATTTAAAAATAAAAGGTTTTGAAAATGTTAATAATAAAAAATAAGAACTGGCTTTCGTGGACATCCTACTGACGGCTATTACATAGAGAATAGAAGTTGAGTACAACAGAAACCTCAATAACCACAGCAAAAATAAAAAATCCGTGCCCGCAGGGGGACACGCGTGGGTAGACCTCGTGTGTAACTCGTTTATATCAAAAATGTTCAAGCAAAACGTGGTTTTTATTTTTTTTCTCGGTAAAGATATCTTTTTTGGAAATACTTTTGGCACTTAAATTTAGAGTAAAAACTAACCTTTCTACTAAAAATATTTGCGAGGAGGGAATGTTTACCAGAAAAAAGTTGCCGTGGTATTACCTACCTTAAATTTTCAAGCTAAAAGTGGTTTTTATTTTTTTTCTCGGAAACGGTACCTTTTACGGAAAAACTTTTGGTACCTAAATTTAGAGTAAAAAATAACCTTTCTATTAAAAATACTTGTGATGCAAGAATGTTTACCAGAAAAAAGTTATGATTTTTTTTCCAAAAATTTTCGGTTTTTTTACTCCCACCCCTAAGTTATTGAAGTTAGGTTTTCGGTTTATCTACATTAGTTATAGGTATTCATTAAAGACATCATATAATATGAACGCGATTGATTTTCTTTGTATAGGGAAAAAGTTATGGTCGAAAAACTGAAATCAGAAAAAGTGAGGCCCTAGCGCCCCCTGTGACCGGATTTCTCTGGTTAATGAACTTGGCCTTTATTTTTAGATGGTTGATTTTTGTGCAAAGTTTGAAAGCGATCCGAGCTAAACTGCGGCCGCTATCGTGCTGACAAAAGTCGAATCTGGACGCACGCACGCATATATATATATATATATATATATATATATATATATATATATATAAACTTTTTGACCAATGGTCATTTCGGACTCAGGCGGTCATAAGAAGACCTCCTGTAAAGAAATTTTTCCAAAATTCGAAAGTAGGGGACAAATGAATGGGCAGACCGAATTCTTCGAGGTCTACCCAAAAGATTGCAGCAGAAAAAAAATATGAATAAAGAAATCAAGGACTAATTCATAATACGTATCGTTTATTGCCAAGTTCCGTTGACACATGTGCAGACTCGACTTTACGGCTGTTTGATTTTATAATAACAATTGAGAATTCTACGAGGGGAGGTCCAAAAGTTCGTGGAATGGAGAGGATGGAATAGGGGTAGGGGCGCTCGCTTGGTGTCATACGAATTGTAGACTCATCATTAGTATGAATACCGAGTTTCAACCCGATTGCGTCATTTGTTTACGAACAGTCGCCTGCTGAACAAGCCAATCCGGGAAAAAACTGAAACTATGGAGAAAATTGAACACCGCGCTGTGATAAAATTCCTTACCAAGCAAGAAAAGAACGCTCAAACCATTTTGAATGAAATGGGAGTCGTTTATAGGGAACAGTGCCCTAGTAAATCAATGATTTACAAGTGGCATTGTCTTTATAAACATGGTCGAGAGTCAATTGAAGACGACCACCCCTCAGGAAGGCCAGTTGAGGCCACCACATCGGACATCGTCGAAAAAGTGGAGAAAATTTTACTAGAGGATGCCCGTTTGAAGAAAAAACAATTATCTGCATTAGTTGGAGTATCAGATACCACCATTTTGCGAATCCTACATGATCACCTGGGTATGACAAAAGTCAGTGCAAGATGGGTACCGAGAATGCTCACGCCGTTTCAGAAAGAGCAGTACGTCGATACGTCAAAGCATTTTTTGGAGTTGTGTGGAGATAAACCTGCTCAGATTTTGAACCGAATTGTTACGGGAGATGAAACATGGGTTCATCACCTTGAGCTTGAGTCCAAACAAGAGTCCATGCAATGGCATAAAGTGGGGACACAACCGCCAAAGAAATTCAAGGTGACGGAGTCGGCTGGAAAGATGACGGCTACTGTTTTTTGGGATTATGAGGGGATACTCTCGATTGGTTACAAAGAAAATGGAAGGACTATAACTGGAAAATACTACGCAACGATATTAGAAAAATTAAAGGATGCCATCAAGGGAAAGCGGCGAGGAAAATTTACACAGGGTGTGTTGCTCTTGCAAGACAACGCGCCGGTTCACAAGAGCAGAATTGCAATGGCTGCTCTGCATACGCATGGGTTCGAATCCCTAGTTCACCCACCCTACAGTCCAGACCTGGCCCCAAGTGACTTTTTTTTATTCCCCAATTTAAAAAAAGACTTAACGGGAAGGAAATTTTCCGACGAAAATGAGGTAAGGGAGGCAATTTCGGCCCAAAAGATAAAACATATTTTTATAGTGGTTTAGAAAAATGAATTCATAGGTCTAATAAATGGCTTAAGGGTGATTATATTGAAAAGGAAAAATAGTTTAGTTGTTTTATTTTATTTAGATCCTTTTCATTCCACGAACTTTTGGACCTCCCCTCGTATCAACAACAATATGTTGTCAAAAAAGAAAGTGTCGACGCACATTTAATCAGTGTTATGACTTTTCCAAGTTTATCTTAAAAGCTACGTTATGAGAATTACTAAACGTCAATCATAGACTTACCTATACAGCTACATCGGCAACTTGTCGTGACAAGTTTACACCCAGACGGACGATCTATCGCCCTCAACAAGTCAATCCTGTCAAACATCATGATTTTTTAAATATAACTAACTATATTTAGTTTTTGAATTATGTTTCTTATATATACAATTATTTGATCTTCAATATATACACTCAAATAACCCTAACAGGGGCCAACGTTTTGTATATTTCACAAAAAGTATATCTATAATTAGTAAATTTATCTACAACGTAGAAATAGACATCTCTGCAATTTATAAAAACGCTAATTTGAAGCACCCGGTATCTGCTTCATTGACAGAAAAAAATGCATTTTTATCTCGACTGGCTTTACAAAAGGAACGAATAATCATTCACTCGTTTCGAGTTCATTGCGATTTAAATTAGTTTTTTAGAAAATGCACATTTCGCAAAAACTACGTAATTGAATATTTTTTAATATTTATGGTTATAAATATTACATAGAGTTTAAAAAACATAATAATTAATAAATGGTCCTTCTTTTCCCACTGTTTTCTCACGTAACACTAGTATGTGGAACGAACTCCCTTCGGCAGTATTTCTGGATTGATACAACATGAGTACCTTCAAAATTACTTACCATATACTATCATCTCCAAGGCTGGTAATGCTAATGCGAATCCTCACATGTTGCAAGAGTGTCATCTGCGACACGCACGCTTGTTTGACCTCCTGTAATAAAAAAAAATTAGTTAAGAAGCTATTTGACAGGATTCCAAATGCTCGTGTAATAAAATTACCATTATGTTGTATAAAACATAGGCTGATACAATTTAAAAAGTATATATTTTCGTATCATATGTGGAGAAACAAAGGAAAGGGGATACTAATTAATAAAATATTTCCCCTTAGCCACCTGAAATGTGATACCGTCTTAACTTTGTTTGAGATTTAACAAACATTATGTAACCCATTATAATACTCGTATACAGATCATCCTTAGAGAGATCATCGTTAAGATTGTTTGTTTGTCTAGATTGATGAATTTTTATATAAAAACACCAAACGTTTGCCCATAAATTATGAAAATTATTTAAATTAAAGTAAATATAGTATAAAAAATGTTTTGCAACTGCAGAGACGGATTCATCGAAATTTATATTTACTTAAAACTTGACGAGTCTGTCAAAAATCTCTGTCAATTAATATTATAAAAAATATTATCGCTTTCATTATTTACTGTCATCAATTAATTTACTTATCATATAAATTACCTTCAATAAGCAGCGACCAACGATTCATAGTAATTAAGTATCGATTAAACTTATTGTACAATTATATGGAATCACCGAATGAATGCTAACGCTGTATTTTGTTGACAATTATTTTTTCTTTTGACCTGCTTTTGCGTACCGCTTAAGTAGTACATTGAATTTTATCACCATTTTCTTATTTAAATTATCAGTCAGTACGAAGCATACTGAAGATTCTAAATATTGTATTTGAATCCATACTTACTTTCTGTTATGCAAATACACAGTTCTCTTTATCACCGCACTACTTTTTAATATATCGACCCGAGAATAAGAAACCTTGAAAAATGGTATAAAAATGATAGATTCCAAATTCAAAAGCAATATTTTGTGTATTTTTAATTGTAACAGTATTTTTGGACAAACTAAGTATCATATGTAGACGGTCAATAAATACTGTAATTTAATTTTTATTACAAAAATATAAAAAAAATACAATAAATAGACATAAGTAATTCAAGAAGACGAATATAATAAACATACAGAAAACAAATGGAAAATTGCTGAGGAGAAAGAGTACGACGCCATCAAAGTGCCATTCCATTGATCGTCACGACGTCCTTGACCGTGTAAAATTAGATATAATTATTATGTTAAAATCACAATGAAAGAAAAGTTATCACGTCGACAATAAAATAGTTAACTTGTAATATCACGTCATAGAACATAAGCACTATAGTAATTAGATTCTATCAGTATAATTTCAAGTTGCTCTAAACAAAACGTTATTTCAGCACCTAAATATATTAGGTACTAATATAATAAATATATATATATATATATAATTATTCAATTTTTCAAGGGTCACTTTACTCCTTATCTTTTCGAAATCATGGTCAAATGGTAAATAGATAAGATAATAAGCGAATATTATACATTTTTATCGCTATAATGAACAAAATCAAAACATATTGACTTGAAATACTTCTTACAAAAATTTTATTTATAGAGTTATATATTCTTCACTTCTAGTTTTTTTATATTTTAAAACTTAGTTTATATTTCAGTACCGTGGTGTCTAGTGGCAAATCGTGAGTTGTAGTTTGTATTAATTAACGATACTTTAATTATTATTTTATTGAAATTCGTTTCATGGTTTGATGTTACAACAATACTAAGTCGTCGTATATTATTTTAATCTAAAAAAAAATATTAACCATCTTTTAAAGATGAGAAGGAATTCACATCTGTTAAAATGTCTATAAATATGTTTCGCCACGTGGAGATTATTTATTGTTTGAAATAAATACATATTTAGATAAATTAGATGCCTGCCTTCACCCGACAAAGACGATTATATATAGAATACTAGATTAATAAGAGCGGGTACGAACGCGGTCCATTAGCAAAGCGACGGGCGGAGTCACGGAGCTATTAGATACTTGATAAGGTATTCATTTATATTTACTTTAAAGAATAATTAAAAGGTACTTCATAAAATTTTAAGAGTTTTAATTTATTTAAAAAAAACAATTATTTAATACATTTTATTGTAATAAATAATTGTTTTATGAATTGTGTATGAATATTTTTTCTTTTTTTCATTCATTCATTAACGGCCTATAGGTTATAACGTACATTTTAATAAAAAATTAAATAGTCGATAATTATATTTCTTTGAATAATATTTTTATAACTCGTGTATTTGATAGAAATAAATATATATTTTTAAATAAATTAAATACCTTTGAGTAAATTGGAAGAAAATTAAAGGTCTTAATGTCAACATATTACACTGAGTAAGTTCTTCGTGGGCGCATGATGAAATATTTTTTTAAGGCGACAAAATTTATTCCAACATCTGTCGCTCGATACATTATAAACATGTATGATATATCAGGCCTATTGAAAAAGAGTCCCGAGTAAAAGTTCTTTTGTATTTAATAGCAAGAAGTTGAATGTTGAAAATTTTTGCTTTACATATTTTTTATTATCTGGGCATTAAAACATACACTTTTATTATATCTAATTTAACCTGTAACATCCAATTTAAGGAATAATGAGTAAACTAAGTTAATATTTATAAATACTGACACATGTTTGTAAAGAGTTAGATATAAACAGCACCAGTTGTAATAACGGTGACTGTAGTATATAACAGTGCGTGGTAAAGATGATCACTGTAGAGTCAAGTGTCTTTCACGTTAATGGTTTAACTTTAGTCATATTGATAACTGACCGCATTATTCAATTTCTCTGTTTTTCACTATTATAATAGTTATTGGTATATTGCATTATATTATTGCTTTAAGTGATGTTAACTTTTAAAGAAAAGTATTTCCAAATTAGCCATCCTTTGTTTTAAAATAGTAAAAGAAAATATTATTATCTATGACTTTACTCAATTTCTAAAATTACACAAAAAAAAATAAATGTTAAAGTAACCTTGTATCGACCTCCAAAAAGTCAGGTACAAGTTGTAATAACATTTGTAATAGACATTAATATCAGCTTGGTAGTATTCATAACGGATGAACGTGTAGACTTGGTACCTCTTAAGTGTTTTCTAATTAAACATGTGACTTGATGTTTTGCTTACATTACCTTTACCTTTAATATTCTCACACTGATATCGTGTCATGTAATTGATGCCGTTTGCTTGTTTAAATACTCGTATATTGTTTTATTATATATATTTTGATGTTCAATCGTGTTAAACAGGGTTTTATTCTGTTATTAAAATTGTCCTCTTGATAAATTTTACCAGATGTTTCTTAATTCAGTCTTTGATGTTGAGGAATTAACCAGTAAAGGAATTTTCTTAAATGTTTGGACTATTACTGCATTTGGTCAGGATAATCAAGTCAATCAATCAAACCTTTTTCTTCACCTTTTTACAAAATACTTCATATTTTGTAACAAACTATCCAGTACTAACGAGCTATCATCGATGTGGGGTGTCAGAAATGATGCCGGGACGTTAATTGAAGTTTCAATTTCGTAACGATGGCCTAGTCATGTTCATATATTGCAAGTTATGAGGCCTTATCTCATTCTTTGTTGAAAACCCAATATATATTTACATTTTAGTTGATACCTGTCGTTTTAATGTAATGTAAAAAAATGTTCGTAAAGTAAGTAGTCCTGTGACTTCTCCAAGATGATTAAAGAAGTTTGTAATTACTTGTTTGCTAATTGACAAAGAAGAAATAAAAGTACGAAGTAATAAGGAAACTAACAAGATCAAGGCAAAACTAGCGAATGTTCTCTATTCATTACATATTTATATGTTATTAAAGTTAAAAAACTAAATTCCATATCACTAATGTCAATATAAAAATTTCAGGCGCTTAAAAACTTGAGAAATTATAGTAAATCATTTATTATTACATATTTAATTCTTCATTTCTTATATTTATGTTTTAGTCTCAAATAGAAATCTACAAAGGTCATTTTGAAATTGAAATACAATGAAATTGAGCCTTCTGTCTGTTAAATGAAGATTTGTAATTGAAATCCATAGAGTAAATTAACGTCCTGCTCCACCGGCAGTTCCTACCGATTATTGACGGAGCATTCAATGGCTTTGAGCTCTTTGGTTCTGATTCAATCTGAATTTTTATTTCTATTCAAGCAAACTAAAAGAGCCACTAATTTTTAATGACTCGAGTGGTCTCAATACAAAAATATGCTAAAAATCCTCTAGAAATGTTAAATTTGCTACTTGAATTTACAACGTTTAGTAAATAAAAATATAAAAGGACATTAGTTGGAACTTGTTTAAAAGAAAAGAAATCAATACCAAATAACATATTTAATAAGTATAAATTATACTCACAATGAAAGAATATTACAATAACAAATTACAATTTTGTATTCAATTGCCAATTACACAACAGATTTAAATACACACAAAATTATAATATTAGTAACAATATATGTATAAAATAATACTTAGCTTATCAGACCTCCAGTGGGGATGTTAATAAAAATCAAATGAGCGTTTGGAGTCGTATTTATACTAATTTAACATCTACAGACTTAATCATAACCTTAGACATATCAATAATTTCAATACTAATAAAATAATTATTCTGAACGATACTACATTTTTAAATGTGTTTTAGCAACCATCATTCACATATTTGTGTTTAACATACTTAACACCAGACCTGTCGGTCTGGTGTTAAGTATGTTAATTATATAATTAATAATTCAATATCATAAAGATGGCTTCTGCCAATATTTTAAATCATTATCTTTTAGATTCTTAATAAGATATATTTAGTAATAACAATTGTACTAAGTAATTGTAAATTCTTAAAATCTAATTGATACAATAATAATACACTTTAATACATTTACAATACGTAGTTAACTAGAATCACAGTTATATAAATAATGACATGACAATGTGTGTATCAACTTATGGAGGAAGCTTAATATAAGTTCGACTCCTTAACAAACGCGGTTTCATATTCCTATATTCAAAAGAATAGCATCATTTTAGCAACGAATAAAATATTATTTATCTATATTTAATCTTTTAAACATTTCGTATCATGTGGTTTATTTTGTTTTAGATATAAATTTGTTAATATTTTCATTTCATACTCTTAAACTATAAAATGTATGACTATTTTTAATGTATATATTTCACACAATGTAATTTCAAAGCGTGTCTCCATCATCGACTAACAGTTAACAATAAAGATCACATTGTCACTTTATATCATCTCTTATGTGTTTCCGATAATACGGTGTCAACAGTTCCCTGGTAACCCACAGTCTATTGGTAAGGGCTGAGTGTTTAATTGTTTATTTCATGATTGTTTATTATTGTACCAGACTTCTTAGTTTATTTATATCGTAATTATTATTTCATACGATAATACGCCTTCTTTTACACGATCGTTATATGTTAAAGCTTTAAGCATATTATATTTTATTATAACAATACTTGAAATACTGAAAAGATAAAACCTATCATAAAGATAAATCTCTTCAAATATATTTGAAATAAAGCTACCTCTATTTACCTATAGTCCACGTTATAATAAATAATGGAATGATAAGTAACATATATTAAAACCAATATCTAAAGAATATAAAAATACTTCTATTTAAATAAGTAACTATAGTAGTGTTACACTCACTAAACGCACAGTTAGACGTCTAAAAGATTTTTTGTGAAATTAATAAACTTGTGATACGCTATTATGTATAATAAAGTACTACACATAATTGTTCTGCTAAAATAAAAAAATATATTTTAACTCCAAATAGAAGCAGTTACCAATTAAATACATAAATTCAGTTGCTGAAAGTATATTGTAGGTTATAAAAAAATGTGTTACAATATATCTGATAATATTTTTCTTAAATAGCTTATTTTGTGTGAGTACGAAAATCCGCGGATAGGGACTATGCACCCATGCATGCATGCACGTATGCATGCTTTCGTCGGTTCCCGTTGACATAAAATAACAAATAATTATCAAAAAACCACAAATTGCATACTTTCAACCCAAAAATAATTAACTTTGCAAGAATTAATACACATCTTATTTTCTACTTACTTTAATACAACAAAATGTTTTAACGGATATAAATCTTAAGAGAATCAATCAAGTGTATTTATTATATAGCGGACAAGTAATATAAATTGATAAATTGCTTACCTTTTTGTTTAAAACTGGAATAACGTTTATAACGATTAATATCGAATGTACGTTCGAACGTACTTACAATGTGTGTCTAACATTAAATAAGTTTTATATTATAATTACTGTTATTATAGGAATGTATTTTATTTTTTATTAAAAAGTAGTTTTAAGTATAAATATTTGTGTTGCCTTATTTCTAATTTCATCTTGCTCCTTTGTTTTATGTAAATAATATATTACCAACGCAAAATTTTGCTCAACGCTCTCCGTATTTGACACATGACATTACAGACGGGAATAAGGAAGGGATTCCTTATTCCCGTCTGCAATGTCTGCAATAAACATGACATCAAAAATATTTTAAACACTTTTCTAATTAAATTAATGAACCAAGAATTTTAAAAACTGATGTATAAAAAAAAATTCAATATTTGTTTTTTTTACTTAACCGCATTGGCTTCTGAGCGGCTCGAACGAAATCTGTGGTTAATCATTTAAAATATTATTTTGGTGCTATTTATTTTTGAGTATCTACATATATCTCACTAAGATAAATCTACGTGCAAAGGACTAATAGGAGAGAGTTTGTATAAGAGTTATGGTTTTTTCATATCTTTATATCTAAAATTTTATACAGAATAAATTAACAGCAATTAAGAGAAAGTAAATCCCGAAAATACTTAAACACAATTAACTCAATCGGCTGTCAACACCGTAAATATGGTTAGTGCTGGTAAATAAGTAGGATTAGCAATTGCAAGCTGTAAAGCAAGTTCACTTTTAATTCAGCAAATTATATAAATATATATTTTCAGATTCACATGAGTCATATGATCATATCTTTCGTCATACATTGTTTGTTTATTCATGTCGCTGTCCGTTTTCAGCTTCATATGTCAGACGCGAGTCGAGAAGATCGTATGGCGTAAGGTAGAGAACATTTTCAAGTTTTTTTACATTTTAATCTAAATAAAGTAAAAAATACAATTACTTTAAAATAATGAATTAAAGAATCATGAACAAGATTCACAAACATTTTTTAAACGAACTGTGGAAGTTTTTAGAATACATTTGTCTTAGAATCCACAAAAACAGAATTTCTTACTCTCTTTCTTTATAACAGTTACATTTAAATAATCTCTGTATATATAAAAATTCCGTGTCACGATTTTCGTTTGCGCTAATCCTTAAAACTACTGAACAGAAATGAAATTTTCTAAATGTCTTTTGTTTGTTTGTCTAACTTAAAATACATATTCATCCCATGCAAATAATAATAGCAACACTAAAATGACATTGTTTCTGAGTTCCGAGTACACGTAGGTTCCTATATCTTATTAATGTAAAAGTATATTATTGTATGTGTGTGTGTGTTAAGCGTAAAAATACACACTAATGTGATAATACGACTAGTCATAAAAATGCATATACAATCTTTTTTAAAGTCTGGTTTATTTTTATTTATAATATAAGAGTTCTGTTTTGTTGTAATAAAATGATACACACGAAATGACGCGACACGAACCATACCATACATCACTTCACACATCCGCCCCGAAAGCAGAAAATAGTCGCGGATAGATTACGCTAATGAAACGTGCTTCTGTATTATTTTATATGATATTATAAAAAAAAATATATATAATTTTTTTGTATTTAATTTTGTTTTTTTTTAATTTAATTATATTTAATTATAACCACAAATTGAATATAAAGCTACTTTCATGTAACTGCAACTTCTAAGTTTATTACAATGGTACATTTAAAACCACTAATTAACTACTAATAACATTTTATATATTTCTATTTTCCTAATACACATAATAGGTTCAAATTGTACTAGTTTCGACTTTTGGTATTTAAGTAATTACATTTATTATTTAAGTAATGACATCAGATATTAGTATAATGGCGGTATACGTATATTAAAATTTTAATATTTATTTAAGATAAATACAAAAACCAACATTTTTCTTTCATCGTTCATATGGTCTTTATTAAAAATAATTTTTTTTAGTGTTCTATATGCTCCTCATTGCTTTTCAAAAACCACAACATGACGTTCCAATAAGACATAAATCAAATTTTTAATCAATATTTAAACATAAATCGCACAAAGACGCATCAACAAAAATGTGATGTAAAAGTGCTATTTTTAACAGTAATCTTAATTAAGAATCAAAACATCAATCTGACCTGATAAGACGGCGAGGATGTCAAATTTTGCGAAACTTTTCCGCTATTATGAACGTAGAATGACTATTATGAATTCAGCTTAAATTCTGTAACACCACGAGAACCTTTAATAAATCCGGGATTACTAAATTTTAAATAATTACATTTACATTGCACATATATATAACTCTATAGTATGACAAATAAACTATTTTTCAATTGGTTTAATGTGTATTTTTTATTTTGTATAAGATATTTTACCATTTGGCTGAAAGGTTGTAGGTGGATGATCATCTCCGCGCACGGAATGTTCTATTGTCAGTATGTTGACCATCTTTGAGCATTTTGTTCTGGACATACACATAAGTCACATTTCGATTATTCTTGGCAGAAACTTTTCTAAGACCGCGCTAAGGATAAATGGGACTCTTCCTGAAGTAGAGATGAGAGTGCATTGCGGTAATATGAATTAGCGACACGGTTCAGATTAAATAGCTCCAGAATAACATTCTTATAAATGCGGGACAAAACGCAGAAAGATGCGACGCTCTAATCTAAAACAAGAATGTCAGATAAAGACAATATTTTATATTTTACAAAACTAGTATCAAATCTCTCAATCAGTCTTAAAAAAGTTTTTTTTATCTCCTCACGTCGAAACAAACTTATAAACGCGAGAAACAGACCGGATTTTAATGTCTATTTGTATTACCAGGGGTATAAAACATTCAGGAAGCATATTAATTTATTCCACAGCACAGAAACCGGCTTTTAAAACCTATTTATATACCATAAAATGGAAAAAAAATCGAATATGATCGAATATTACGTGATCTATCGGTATGAAAATAAAATAACGTATAAATTTCTAAGTAAAACTTAAGTTAACATTTGACTTCACTTCATCAATCATGTATTGTGATTGATGAAGTGAATCTGTGGTACTCAACATAGGTATAATATTATTTTCTGAAATTAGTATCCACACTTATAAAAGTAACCTAAAGAGTTTTTGTTTGGTCGTTTTAGTTTTTTAATATCAGCGAGATTGAAAAAAAAAACCTTTTTTTAAGCCAGCCTATATGTTATATTACATTAGAAATATTAATGGAATTGGCTCGATATCTAGTCTTTATTATAGCGACTTCCACACAATAGACTATAAATCCTTTTTGAATCAAGTTTACTTATAAATAAAATATGAACATTTCTGAATATTTGGACATAGATACGCCTCTATAAAAATTGTATTTGTCTTATTCGAATATTATTATTATTATTATTACATTATTGTTAATTATTATGATATGTCAAACGGCAATCTAAATGTCTCTAGGTAATTTTTTTTGACTTTGGCAGTATTAATGTAAACAATTATTTTTTAAGTTTTATTGTATGAAATGCATGGTAGAATGGGCACTATTTTTTACAAATTTAACATTTTTATTAAATTAAATTGAAAAAATATTTGCTTGCTACACTCATTCTCCGTATAAACTTAAAATTTTACAAATTTTAAATTTCATCCTTCTCCATCCGCGCTATTTTCGTCAAAATTATAATAGCATATTAAAGTTTAATTTAAAATAAAATATCTGAAAAGAAACAAAAATTATAATTAACATATGCATATAAACTAAATATTTATATGTAACTATGGATTTCTGGAAGATTTGTACAAATATATTTTCACCGTACAAATATTATTGAAATGAAAATAGTTATATCATTAATAGCCCCAATAAATTATACAAATGGGTTTATTAATATATATCAGTATATATTGTTTAAAATTATTTATATTTTGATGAAGATATTTGAGAGCCTATTTTAATTTAGAGATTAAAATTAAAGAGAAGGTTATAGAATTATTAATAAATATTTAGTAGGTCTATTCTCTCGTCGTAATACAACAAAGTCAAATATTACTTTAATAAAATAAAATAATAATTAAATACTAATAACATACTGATTACTTTAATAAAATAAAACAAAAATAAATCAATAAACTAAAACTACTTTTATCTAGATTCATATTTATGTCATAGTATAAAAACACTACAAAATTGTGTAACGCACATATATTTCATTTATTTGACAAGCAAACTGACAACAAAAGCATTAAATTTGTAATGATAAATAACGGATCCTGTACCATCAACAATTCTAAAAGGACTAACCCGTATAGTTCACTTGGTATCAAAGTAATTTACCCCTCTGTTTATGTTTGCTACACGTCGTCACTCTTTTAACTTCTTTTGAATTATAAATATCTTTTGCGAATGTACGCATACACGTATACTGAATACTTGAAGATATGTTTTATTAATATACTTTTATGTCATACAAATGTACTAACCTTTGTATATTTGCTAAGGAAATTTCAATAACACCGAGTTGTCATAGTTGTCTTCATCCAACACTAATTGTATTGATCAAGTCCACAAACTTTTTATATTAAATCTTTGTCTCTTCATTTGCAAAGTGCGGGCGAGCTTTCATCTGTTTGTCAACCGGAGTATTTACTGATATTTTTACACAGGGACATGTATTTGTGCCAAATGGTAACTGCAACTTAGCCACATTTATATATAACCATATTTCAGTATCTCTTAGCATTCAAATATTTTAAATCTTGCGTTGATTAGATTCGAATAAAAATATTAAAAAAATATTTTGTTGAAGGTATCGTCGAATATATCAATTATGAGAATTAAATCATTGAATGTATACAACGTATACAACGAACGTTATATTATTTACTAAACTTTATTTTTCTTATGACAAATGCTTGTACAAAAATCCACCCTAACTTTGCTATTTAAAATTATACAATATTTGTATTTATAAATGATTTATGGTTATAATGATGTTTGAACAAAAGTCAAGGTTTGATTTACTGATATTATTGAAGAGGTTATAATTCCGGTGGATAATACATTGGCTTGTATATAATGAATTGATTTTCAATTTGGTAAACATTAGAATATAATTGTCATCATTCGGTGTGTAAGTTACATTTGTGTATGAAAGTGGAAATAGGGCCATGGGCATAAACCTTTTGAGTTTTATTCAGACTCGGACTATTAATTGGAGTAGTAAAAGTAGGTTCTCCTGTACCTTAATACCGATTTTACTTCTAAGCTATCCTTTAGAAATATATAGATCATTATTCTAAACATTAATTTAACCGTTAGTCGAAAACTACTTTAATCTGTAAGATTTATATGAAGAAAATAAAATATCATTAAAGTTATAACGTTACTGTCGTTGAGGAATGATATAAGGCATCATTAAACTTTAGAAAAAAAATAATTCAAATAACGATGTTTCAGTAAAAAGATAGTATGGTCGAAAAATTCAAATAAACCTAGCAGTTTCCTATTTTGGACATTTCATACCGGCCTCTTATCCAACATACAAATTATGTATCTTACCTCTACATTTTTTAAAATATCTTCTTGATTTAGTTTTTTAAGGATAATCTAATTATTATTTCACAATACAAGTGATATTAATTTACAAACACACAGCTTTTTCACAGGTTTCTTTATATGTACATATATGATATTCAACTCGAATCATTCATCTGTAAGCTAAATTTGACATTACTTAGAAATTATTAAAACATGACTTATGAATGATATTATAAAAAAAAATAATTATGCGAACGAGAATAGTTTATTACAAGATATGCATTTAATTATTATTCTATGTATGCATTAAAAATGTATTTATCACAGACCTTAAAACAGAACATATTCTAAATTCATGAAGGCACGTGACGCTTGTCACCGTGTCATTTCTGGGACCGTGAGCAACAAGGGATATACGATATTATATAATATATGCAATACAGGATATGGGTCATGTTCTAATATAATTTAATACTAAATATAACATAAATATTATTTCAAATATGATAGAAAATAAGCACGAACTTAATGTAATTGTATTTCAATATACACAACACACACACTAAACACTAACGACTGCAGACATTACTCACAAAGCGTACCTTTCATCCTAATAGTTTATGATAAAAGAATCAATCTAGAACTTCAAATAATTTTCTCACGAATACGATGTGTCACGTATCTTTTCAACTTATCTAAGTGTAGATCCGTAGTATATTTCGTAGCTAGAAATTTTATAAAGATGTTTTTTTTATCTATCTTCATAAACATTTAGTCTTCAATTTAACGGTAATTCAATTTTTTATTTTATGGAATGTTTTATATAATAACTAGCTGTATACCGCCCGCTTCGCTGGGTACACTATTACTTTGGATGTGAACTTAGACTTCTTTTATGTTTTGGCAAAATGTTTAACTTCTATTTTATATTTAGTGTAGATTTTTAAAGTTTTTAAATAGATAAATATAATGCCAGTGAGTGAATACACAGATTTCCACATCACCTATGAGGTACTGTATTTTGGGATGCGTTCCCGTTATGCAATGTGACGGGATCCCCAATAGGCCTACACCACGAAAAAATTGCCAGAATATAACTAAGCACAAATTATTATTATTTTTTTTAGACGCGTTAACACTGGAGTCAACTCAGGGGCACACGTTCGTAGCACTAATGGAGAAATACCATCCGGCCCACTCGACTTACGAACGTCCAAGGAAAATAGAGACTGCCTGATAGTATTTTGCCGAATAACTATTTCCGGCATTGAACTCTGACACCGCGGGATGATAGGCGGTGTCTTCCCTTGGTCGTCCAAAGTCTAGTTGGAGGCGAAAAGAGTGCCCAAGAGATCGGCTTTCTCTTTTGCCGTGTGAGCCAGAGAGTCATTCTCCGTGTGCAACGGCGGTAGGGACGGCTGGCTAAAGTTGCCCAGAGTGGCCTTGGAGAGCGCCCAGAATTTGCGCGTGCCAGGCGGGTACTTTGCCAGCTGATTCCCAATTTTTACGATATGCTTGAACTTTGCTCTAACGATTTGCCGTTTGAAGAATCTGGAATATATGTATGAAAGTAAAATGTATTTACAATGTAGTAGTAATGTACGCTTTAAAAACTATTGTAAATAAAAATTAAACAGGTAGATTAGTGAAATAAAATAAATATCGTCATAAAATATAAGTTTTAACTTTAATACATTATATTACACCAGGAAAAAGTAACTTGTCTTAATTTACTGATATAATGTTTTATCTAAACCTATCAAAGTTACCGACTTTATAACTTATGGTTATGAGAAAAAATAATCTATGTTGGAAAAAAAAAATAAAATTATATTAGTATAAATAACTATTATAGATATTAATATTTTAGTTAAAGTTAGAATTTCAGTTAGTTCTTGTAGAACAATAAATGACAAAACTATGATTATAGTTTCAACAGAATTTGGAGTAGAGTAACGCTTGCTGGTTTTTGCTCTAAATAAAATTGCAATTAGAATAGCTCTAATGGTTGTAATATTTTGTAAAATAAATTTGTCTTGTTAATTCCTGCCTTTACTGTGACAAATACTTAGAATATAACCTTAACCTAGGCAATTCAATTACTAAGCTATTTGCATACTTTTAGCTCCACTTATTAGAATGCTGTTTCTCTAAACATTATTTTAAAGTTGTAAAGCTACTGCATACAGATCTCCCGAGAATGTGATATATTCATATCTTACACTAAAACTGCTATTTTCACGAATTTGTTTTTGAATATAGATAAACTGTTCAAATACTCAAGATGTATCTTATTTACACGTTAATAAAATTTGATATGTATTCATCATTATAATTTATAATAAATAATTCACCCATTTTATCGACCAATTTATCCAATTATAATTAAAAAAAAAATATGTGGTTGAGTTAAATATTTTGTACAAATTAATATTTAAATAAAAATAACTTCATATTTCCTTGGTACAATCATATCTTTAGAAAGTGGAACATCTGTTTAATTTATTTTATAGTCCTAAAAATTTGAGAAAGATTTGTTTATGAGATTGAGTATAGCGTTGGCTCATTATCTAAATTATCTTATTTTCACTCAAAATCATTATAATTTATTACAGGTTAGATTAGATTATTCTGAAGGTGAGGTGGTATATGAAGTCGCTGGCAAAAGTAGTATTTTATGTTACTATTAAAATTCGAATTATTTGCTTATAGTTACAATCCAGATTATTCAATGTAACCGCTTTCAACTGACTCTTGGCATTTCAAGACCAACCGTAAGACAATTTTCTAGAATTATTTAATTTTCTCCAGACACTAGAATATTTTTTACTTAATAACTTCTGAATAACACTTCTTTAAAAAACTATTTTAAGGTTCTAAAGTAATCAGTTTAGCTATTTTTCATAATATTACTCTGGTAACAGTTGTATTCAGTAATATTCAAAAGAACAGGTTTTTGTTTACTTTTCTATAAAATGAAAAGATTATATTGTTCCCTTTACTCGTGGTGTATCACCAAATCTTTTGTTTTTCAGTTTTGTAAGATTGTATTTTTTATCTTGTACTTGTTATTATTTTTGTAATAACGATAACAAAAAATAATGTTTTGTTTCAGTGCCATAATTTGTTTAATTACCATAAAAAATATTATACTCTTTACATTACGTGATCTAACCTTATAACAGCACTAGGTGTACAAATAAGATGATTTGGTTCTCATTATTTCTGCTGTTCGTTTGTAAATTATTATGTAATTAATCTTCAAAGTGGATTAACAGTCGTAGGCGTATTTAGTGAACAGATATAAATCCTTTGCATGCGGAATTACTTAACACAATATTAGTTTTGGCTTGAAAATATTGATCAGCTTTGTTATATAAGAAAGGTTACATAATTCTAAATTACATAATTTTAATATCTAGGGTAGCTTACTTAATACTTGGCTAAGGTCAACACTAAAAATTTTTTAGTTAAAATCGTCCTTGCTGGGTACTCCCCAAAGAAATCAAATTAATTACTAAGAACTATTGTATTACTTTCTTATCAACGATACGTATTGTAGACATTTTACTGGAAAATATATAGTTAATTACATAAACCTAAGATTTGGTTATTATATAAGTGATGTAAAGTAATCTTTTTCGAGATGTCTCTGCACGTTTTAATAAAAAGTAAACAAAAAATCAAACAAATGAAATAAATTAACGGTTTCTAACTCTAAACATACAAGCTATATTTTTTTTTACAATTCCCTAATTTTAAAGTCATAAACCTGTTAGAAAACACCTGCGAATTGGTTAAAGTGAAATAACATAAGCAGTTTTTCCGTTTTTCCGGTTTATAAATAACTATAACCACGGCATACTTAATCCTGCAAAATTTTTGTTAGTTGTTTTTATTTTCATTTTTACGTATATTTACATTAAATTCTTTTAATAAACATAATATAAATATTGAAATGATGTGCAAGATCGATCGTTTAAATCTGCCAAGTCTCTCTTCCGACATTTAGATTTCTCTACGTTCAACATATTTGTAATGTGACAGATATCGAACTGAGGTTTCCAATCGTATGTATCATATTTCAATAGGCCTTAGATTATTAAACATTTAAAACTATTTGAGTATTATTGATGAAGTTTATAAAAATTATTTAACTAAAACAAAAGTTTACGAAAATTGCCCTTAGTTTACTTTCTCAAATTCGTCTTATATATTTTAATACACAAACTTAATGAGTTGTTTTACTTAACATTTAGCGTTGAATAAATGGTTGGTAAAATAGCCGGACGGACGTGATAAATGTATGATATAAATAACAAGAGTATCGACAGAGAACACATTTAACAATACGATATATAAACTGGATATAATATAAGGCGTCAAATATATAAATCAATCTATTTAAGTATTTAGGGCAATATATTTCCTACTTAGAGGTCTTTGATAATAATTATTGCTATGAAGATATGTACCGATACCTTTCATAGTACAAGTGGTGGGAAGGTTATTCGGCAGCTGCAGGTTCGAGTCCCGCGGGCGTTATTACCATCTTAATAAATTTTAAAATAAAAATCTTTCCCATCTCGGGTTTCTTGCTCGTAAATAATATAACTATAATTTTCTAAAAAAACAAAAAGTTTTGAAATCTCATTTACGTAAACAAATGAACTGCTTTTTTAATGAACAAAATATATTGGTGTTCTACTTTACCACTTTTATAGATATTTGTAGTTTTTCTTAAAGTAATATTGAATATAATAATTAATTTTAGTTATATCTTGAAAACAAACGGTTCTGTTTGTAATTTGTAATAAAAGAAGTTATAGAACTACTACCGATATACCAAATTTTTTATTAATTAGTTTTATATAAAGTTGGATAATTTGTATATAAATAAATGGAATAACCATTCTATTTAACTTTATTAGTAAGAACCCAATCTTTTATATTTCCACATGTACATAATACAGATGTATTAAGAGGAACATTTGTGGATCATTAACTTTCTTAATCAGTAGATCGATCACACGACACTAAATTAAAAGCGTTTACATCTCTACGTAAAATATAAAAAGTCTCAATCAACACCATACTGCATTCAACTGGTACCATACCCTAGAAATAAATCTACCAATATTTACGTTGAATATTTATTAAATCCCAAATAAATATGTATTCTTCTAAAGAAACTAACTTATATTTTCAGTAACGTTTGATTATGTTATATACATATTATTACATGAATAGCATGCCCTTCTAGAGATATATTATCGTAAAAGAAAGCTTGAATTAATTAAATTAATGAATTAGTATTTATTGCATAAAAAAGAACAATAGGTAGGCAGACCTGACACTAAAAGGAATCTTAACAAGTCATGTAAAGAATATTACAACATAAAAACAACAATACAACGAATATAGTACAACATAAACAAATTGTATAATTTATTAATTCATTTTAGTAAAAATCAGATAGTAATTCTATACACCATATGAATGAATAAAAAATAACAAAAATAATGTAGCACGTTTGTCTTCCTTGATATAATTTATAAATGAATATTTAACTTTTTCTGTTTAAATGTCTAATCTTATTCAATCATTGATTGATTGATAACGTGATGCTCTAATTCATGTTACAATTATTTATATGACAAGTATTTTTAACATAAAATATTATTGTAATAAAAAAAAGATGTGGAAATCTTACTCATCCGTGTTTTCTGTTATTTTAATTTATTATTTAAAATGATTAAACTGAATTCAAATAAATTAAAACAGGTTTATTATTAATAAAGTAAATTATTTGTCGTCTCTGCTTTACTCTTATCCGAGCTCTATCTAACAACTTCACAGTGAGTTACTACTTGTTCAAAATTAGCCTTGATTCAAAGATTAAGTTCTTATCTTAGTCGGGTTTTCATTAAACATGAGATCTCTCGGTTTAATTGTGTTACGTGTTATAAGCATATAACATCTATGACTTTCTTGATACATTTTACATTTTTATGAATACTTTACTTCATCCTGCATATATATGTATATATTATTATATAAAACCATTAAACAGATACATGATAAACATTGATTTAAAATGAATAATAAAATTTGAAACTTTTTTTAAAATTTACTACTTATTTTACTAACAAAATATAAAACAGACATTATAATAAAATCTATAGATTTTTTTTTTGAAATTAATTAAATATTTTATAACAGCATATTACTATTAATAAAATAATATAAGTGTCAATTTTCGCTGTTATCTGAAAATTTATTTTCTATCAGTCATCGGATCTTAAAATAATTTTTATCTTTTGATCTAGTAAAAAAAAAATTAAAACGTGTTTTTTTTTAATGTTTACTTTATTTATCTTTGACATTTTATAAAGGAACAACAAATTACTTACCAGGTTTTTTTCAAGATTCCATTAGTCATTTAGAGATGGCTTCCACCAAAAGAAATATTCTAACATAAACCTTCCATTTTCCTTACACCACTTGTAATTTTTACATCTTTAACAGTGTGAGAGGTTGTTAAGGTGTAATGAAATAGTTGAAGAGCCGGCTTATAGCAAAAAAAATTGATTGTTTCATCATGATTTTTAAGATATAAATTTAATTAACATCGTCATAATATCAACCAAAATTCAAAATTAATATATAAATTGATAGAAATTATATTTGTACTCGTATGCAATTTTGTACAAAATTATAATAATCTCAAATATCAGTGTCTCTATCTGTCAACAACAAACAAACAATAACAGACTGTATAATCAAGACACAATAAGGGTTTGACATATCTAACGCAAGTGAAATCTGGTGTGCAGTAATCAAAGCTCACATTAACCAAGTTTAATTACAAGCCATGAATCCCCGAGGGTATGCCGGGATTCTCTGTATTTTCATTACTATGTCTGCTTACTATGTCTATGATGGTCTATGATTATCTTATACGACGCTCGTCTACTGTTTTTGTTTTGCTTGGTTTAAACATATTGTAAAATCATGGATATGTAACAGTTATGTGTTCAATGTTTTTGTGTTTAATGTGTTGACATTTTCTGCCTTGGTTGGTTTCGGTAGACATCGTCTTCCATTAGCTTAATGTTACCGCAGCAACTATTCGATATTAAATAGAAGTACAGAGATAACCTTGATTACAAGATGGTTTGGATGTGAAGGTTTTTTTTTAAATAGTTACTTTTACCGTGTGAAGTAAATCAATGTAAATTCAAAAGCTGTCATCGCCCTGTATCACTGATTTTATAAAATATTTCAGTAATATCTAGAATTTAAATTTCAAAGTGTGATTTTCTGTAGTTCCGAGTGCTTTGTCATATCACAATAAAACCATATTTTGTTTGAATCTTTACCTTCTGCAATATAAGTTTTGTGTTAGACTATATTTTAATAGAAAACTTTCCAAGAATAGGATCTTTTAAACTTGTATTTCATTTTGTGCAATATATTATTTAATAAATATTCATTTTAACTTTAACTACATTTTTTACATACGTTAGTCGCCATTATAGCAAAATGACGTAAAATAATATAAATCAATTTAAAACCCTATTGCTATGTGAGTTATATTATCTTTATCAATTGATTAGTGTTTTTGCAGTACAAATAGAGTATACTTAATCATTTATATCACCTCCACTTGCCGTCTCGATTCAAATAAAATCTCTTATTTATTAACTGTTCCGATGCGACATAAAAGTCTTATTTATTTATATATTCTTATAAATAGACAAGGGCCTTTTTATGTTTAAAATATTTTTGCGTATTTAATAACAGTATACCGGCGTTGGGTACCGCCAACCAACACGCCATGTTCCGAACGGCGGAAGGTGGAGGACGGAGCTACAAATAGCTACGTGGAATGTAAGAGGAGGAATGGAACAGAAGATGAATGAATTATTAGATGTGATGGATGACAAAGATCTGGATGTTATTTGTGTGTCTGAGACCAAGCGAAAGGGCAATGATACGACCGATTTGCCTGGCAACCGGGTCGCTTTCTGGGCTGGTATTCCAGAGGGTGAGCGAGGTTGCCAAGGTGTAGGCGTATTGTTGTCCTCTCGAATGGTTAATGCAACGGTAGAATACAAGGCTATCAACCCGAGACTTCTTTGGGTTCGCTTTAAGCTGGGGATAACAAGAGTATTCTTGTTAGCCGTTTACGCGCCAGTGTCCTCAGCTCCAGTGAGCGAACTCGAGGAGTTTTGGGAGGGTGTCAGGCATGTTCTAAGTAGTGTCAGAAGTAATGAAAAGTTGATAGTATGTGGGGATGTTAATGGATGGGTTGGAACCGCGCGAAGTGGTTACGAAAGCGTGCTAGGCAAGTACGGTGATAAGAGAGTAAATGAGGCTGGAAAGCTTATTTTGGAATTTTGTAAGGAAAGAAATTTGTTTGTGGCAAACACGATGTTTGATCACAAACAAATTCACTTGTATACATGGGAGCGAGCGGACGAAAGAAGTATGATTGATTTATTCCTAGTGGATCAGCGAATTCGAAGCCAAGTTATGGACACGCGAGTGTTTAGGGGTGCTGATCTGGGAACGGACCATTATCTAGTCGTTGCTAGAATAAGAGGTCTGTTTGCAGGTTGGCGCAGTCGCACAACGTGTCCTAGCTTGGAGTCGAATTATCGCATAAGAAGCTGGAAGCTTCAAGATCCACCGATCAGAGAGGAATATCAAGAAAGGGTTTCCAAGAAGCTTGAAAGCTGTGATTCTGGAAATGAAAGTGTTGAAGTATGCTGGCAGAACCTTAGGAATGGTGTGGTGAAAGTAGCGACAGAGGTATGTGGTAAAAGGAAAAGAGGTTTTAGTAAAAAGCGCGATGAATGGTGGGATGATGAAGTGAAAGACGCTGTGGAGTTAAAGAAGAAAGCATGGCTGGATTATAAAGCCTCGGGTAAGGATAAAAGTATGAGAGAGATAAGAAAAAGAGAGTACAAGCTGCAAAAGCACAAAACGAAAGCACTTATAAAGATGAAGCGTGAAAATTCTGAGAGAGAAAGGGATGACAGGTTGACGAACAACTTCCGGGAAAACACGAAACTTTTCTGGCGAGAAGTTAGTGATTCCCGGGGTGGTTCGGTAACCTGTAGAATGAAAGGGGTGCTTTCGAAGAGCGGTGAAATCTTAACAGAGCAAGAACCCGTTTTGCATTGCAGCGGTGGGCGGAATTCTACAAGGAGACGTATGAATGTGAGGACGCCTCGGCCTTGAGTACCAGCGAAATGCTGAGTCCGGATATAGCCGATGGTGAAATCAGTTTGGAAGAAGTGGAGAGCGCGAAGTCTGAAATGTGGTAAGTCTGCGGGAGCAGATGAAGTTACTGCCGAGATGATCAAATATGGTGGGCGACGTGTCTGGGACTTGTTCTGGTTTTTGTGCAATTTATGCTGGAAATCAGGGGAGGTCCCAGGCGATTGGCGAGGTGCAGTCATCGTATCTTTGTATAAAGGCAAAGGTTCACAGATAGACTGTGCAAGCTATAGGGCTATCAGTTTGATCAGCTTGGGCGGTAAAGTTTATGCTAAAATTTTAGCGAGAAGAATGCAAGAGAGATCTGAAAGGCTGTTGTGGGAGTCCCAAGGAGGTTTTAGACCTGGAAGAGGGTGTATAGATCAAATCTTTTCCCTCCGCATGATCACGGAAAAGTTTTTGGCCCTAAACCAAAAAGTTTTCTGTGCTTTTGTGGATTTGGAAAAGGCGTTTGACAGGGTTGTGAGAAATAAATTATGGGAGATACTGCCCCGATACAATGTGAGCGGACCCTTGCTACAGGCTGTAAAGTCTCTTTACAGAGATCACTCAGCCTGTGTGCGAGTAGGAGCTGACATGTCGCCCTGGTTTGACATCCAATCGGGTGTTAAGCAAGGTTGCGCTATGTCAGCGTGGTTGTTCATTTTGTATTTGGATAGTTGTCTCCAAGGAGTGAAAGATAGTGACATGGGAGTGAAAGTAGGTGACCTTAAGGTCAATTGCTTGCTATATGCAGATGATGCAGTACTCATTGCATCATCAGAATGCGATTTGCAGGCATTGGTCACCACTCTGAAAGATGGGTGTGAAAATAATGGTCTAAACCAGAATGCAGATAAGACGAAGGTTCTGATATTTGAAAGAAATGAAGAAAGAACAGAATGTAAAATCAACGTGAATGGTAAGATAATAGAACAAGTGAATGAAGTGGTATATTTGGGAAGTATGTTTAGCACAGACGGAAGATACGAAATGGATGTGGAGAGACGTATTGTTGCCGGTAACAGAGTTAACGGTGCTTTGGCTGCATTGTTAAGACGGCGAAATGTCAGCATAGCTGCACGTTTGGCTGTACACAATGCAGTGTTGCTACCGACGCTGTTATACGGCAGCCAAACGTGGGTAACGCAGAAGAAGAATGTAAGAAAGATGAATGCTGTGGAGATGCGATCTCTTCGCCGAATTTGCGGAGTCAGTTTAGCTGACCGAATCCGCAATGAAGAGATCCACAGAATGGCAGGTACTAGCGAAAATGTCGCAGTGAGAATGAAGATGAACGTGCTGAGGTGGTTTGGGCACGTCGAACGAATGAGTGATGAAAGAATGGTAAAAAAGATTTATAAAGGAAAAGTGAGCGGTAAGAGAGACAGGGGGAGGCCTCGAGTGACCTTCGAAAACACAGTAGCTATGACACTGGAGGAAGGTCACGTAAAAAGCATGAGGACCCCCCGGAGGGCATGTATGAAGAGGTTGATGTCTGTGGTCGAGGCGAAAGAGGTATGCAGGGACCGTCATCTCTGGCTACCTACAGGGACCGTAGCGTTTGGCGCTCCGTCGTCTCTGGCTACCCCGCAAGGGACATGGCGTGAAGGTAAGTAAGTAAGTAAGTAAATAACAGTATAAGTATAATAATATTTTTCATCTCGTAATTTTATATTATAATTAATCTTCTCACTATAAGTAGCATTCTCATTCATAAGTAACATCATTCTAAATTATAGTATAAATTTAAAATTGATTAAGAAGTATAGTAATCCATTCGTTTCAACTATTAAAGAAAAGTTAAAATCTTAATTCAAATTTTCATAATGTTAAAGATGTAAAGAAATTTTTAGAATTAGTATTCAAAGTGGATATTAAAAACAAAGCCAATATTACCGATAAACCAACATTCTTATTCCACAATCGTTTCGTCGAAGGTCTATTTGGGCTAAATTATCGTAACGATGCAAAAAGAGTAATACAATTTTAAGGTTTAAAAAGTACCATTTTTCTAATATTCTTTTTATTGGAAAAACCTTTTTTATATTAAGGAACGTGGCTTTTCCAAGATTTCTTTTAGATTAGATAAACGAAACATCTAAATATATTAGTATTAAATAATTTAACTAATATGTAATAAATGGTCTATTTGAATAGTTTAAAATAAATATAAAAATAATATTTATTATTAGCAATGTTGTATTTTTATTACAAAGAAAGAAAACTTATAATATCAACCAGTAAACAACTATGGTAACTCATTACGAGAATACGGTTGCTTGGAATAAATATCCCTTCAAAATTTATTTTGTTTTATTTAATATTAATTTATTTAAATTTAATTTAGTACATGCATCTATATTTTTTTAAATAAATATTAATTAAGTAAAGAAATAGTCAGTTGATTTATCGCTGATTATTTAATATTGATTATACTAATTTCCATATTCGTTCTGTAATTAATTTTCAAATAATGTTAAAAGTTTCGTTGAGAAGGTTAAAGAGAACCCTCAAGTTTCAACAAAAAGTTGTTTTATTACTTAAAGATATCTGCCTACATAGATGAATAAGTATGATGAAGAGTTGTTGAAAGTTCTGTGTAAACATTTCGTATCAAACTGTCTTAAAACGAAAAGAAAATTAGACTAACCCTTATGGTTACTTAACCCGTAAGTGGAGAAAAAATATAAAAATATTTTTATGTTCACACAGCTTATTATTATTATCGGCTAAATCACCTAAAACACAACAAATGAGTTCCAATAAAGGGAGGTTGTCAGCTGGATGTTCTTATTGATTCATTCTTATGATGTTAAGAGCTTTCAAATCGTCAGATGTTTCTGATACCTATCCTTATATAACTGTTCTAACCGATCGATTTTAATTGTGATGATCACTACCATCACAATTAAAACCGTAACAAAATTGTTTTAAAATTACAATGAAAGGCATGGACATTTGTCTATGGTGACAAGGAAAAAAAAAAAAAAAAAAACTGTTCTAACCCCAAATAATCGGGTATTTGGGGTCAGTACAAAACAATTTTTTACATGCTCTTCCGTACGTCATTTCGATTGAGACTTTTATAATAAAATGTTAACGAGAGCCAAATTACACATTAAATATTTTTATAAAATACTACTTAGTGTGTGTATTAAGTATACGATACGGACAATTACAACATGTACTATCAGCTGATAGTTGCCTTAATTAATACACGTATAGTACAGAATACCAAATTTTTACTAAACTATTATTTTTACTTAATTCCATGGCAAAATATAGAATTAAACTAAATTTCATCTTTGTTAAATATTTTATATTTTCTAGTACGAGGTTAATTAAAAGTAAAGAAAAAATATATATTTTTAATATTTAAGTTCAAAGAAACATAAAACAACACAAATAATGACCTGTTTTGTTTAACACAAAAATATACAACGATAATAAAAATGTTGTTTCCGTTTAATCAGCAGTGGGTTGCGGAAATATTATGAATAAATGTAAAAGTTATTCAAGAAAAGTGTAACCAACTGGGCAATTTATTTATTTCCCTCGGACCTTTGCGCCGAGGACCCATTACGGACAAAATTGAACCTCCGTGTGGTCTGAAAAAGGTCTAGTTAGAATAGTTAGTAACTACTTCCTTTTGACTTCCAGCAATTTTCCCTTTATGGCCCTCTATAAATGTTTTTTTTCTTTTTTTATGTTAGAGGAGGGCAAACGAGCTTGCGGGTCACTTTTTAAATGTGATCACCACCGCCCATAAACTCTTGCAACATCCGAGGATTCACAAGAGCGTTGCCGGCCTTGGAAATAGGAATATAGGTCTTTTCTGAAGGTACCCATGTAGTATCGATCTGGAAATACCGCCGAAGGAAGTTCGTTCCACATTCGAGTGGAATGTGAGAAAAAAATCCTAGAAAACCGCACAGTGAAGGATCGCCACGCATAAAGGTGGTATGGATGGTAAAGGAGGCGATAGCGAGCTGTGCGTTGCACAATCCGAACTGCTCTCCGTTGTACGCGGTCAAATGGTAGAAGCTGATATTGGGGTGATCCGGACCAGAGATGAGTACAGTACTCCATGTGTGGCCGGACCTGCACCTTATAGAGCGCAAGTCTTTGGCCAAATTTGAAATACTGCCTCGCTCTATTGATCACTCCCAATTTCATCGAGGCCAAGTTGTCCTTGCTCTCCAGATGACCACGAAACTGACAATCGCTCGAAATGTCGATACCCAGTATTCTGATACTTGGCGAAGCAATAAGAGGAGTGCTCTCGAAGAGCGGTGATACGACAAATGGGGTTATCTTAGTGGTAAACGAGACCATCCCCAAAGAAGTCTCTATAGAAGACACAATTTTCTTTCGGCACTCGTCGACGTTTTCCCAAGAGAGACCTGCACGGCCAGAATGTACCGCATCCCCAATGCTGTCATACGCATAACAATGTATATTGGAAATATTCATATCACATATCGTTGATGTGCAGGAGGAACAGAGTTGGGGTTAACACGCTGCCTTGGGGTACACCAGCATTCACGGGCTTGGGGTCCGAGCAAAAAGCGACGAGAACGACCTGTATGCTCCGCCCAGTGAGGAAGCTGGTGATCTACTTGCATAAACTCTCGGGAAGCCCATAGGAAGGTAGCTTCGAAAGAAGCCCCTTGTGCCATACACGATCGAAGGCTTTCGCCATATCCAGACTAACTGCCAGACCCTCTTCGTTGCTTTCAATAACAGTTGCCCAACGATGCGTAAGATATAACAGAAGATCACCAGCTGTTCCACCATGGTGAAAGCCATATTGCCGGCCATTGACCAACTGGTGATCCTCGAGGTACGTTAGGAGCTGTTTATTGATTATGCTCTCCATTACTTTGGAGAGAAGAGAGGTAATGGCGATAGGTCTGTAGTTAGCTCGGTCCGAGCTATCACCTTTTTTAGGGATCGAATGGACAAGGACACGCTTCCATGATACCGGGACTACGCTTTTAAGGTAGGAGTACCGAAATAGACGCGTTAGCAATGGTGGTAACATAAGTACAATTTTCATTAAATTATCAAACGATATTCGATATACATAAACTTTTATCAAAATACTGTACAAAATAAGACACATTGTTTCAAATAAACGTTGTCCACTAAATTTGAACTAAATAAATTACTGACGTTTAGACCGAATGGATTAAACTAGTCACCTTGTGTCAGTTTGGATAAGCTGTGTTCAACTTCACAATGAATATATGTTTTTTATTAAAAACTTGGGTTTTGTGGGTAGATTTTATTCAATAAAGATTAATCGAAATTAATTAATACGCCATAATATTTCTGATGTTCTAGTTTTATTTTCTTAATTATTTATTGAATAATAATTTGATGAAGTAGTTCATGAGGGAGGACATACTCGTATATACAATATTTAGATCTAAGATAATATTATCAACACACAACGGTCTCACATTCGGCTTGTGACAGTTATATAATAGACAGTCCCCTAATGATTTTTTTACACATAGTCCATGATTAGTTATTAAGTGGGACCTGTCTCCATTGTCCTGACATCCAATGTGTTTGATATAATGAAGTGGGACAAATCACCGTCTGTTCAATGCGATACTGCTAATGTATTACGTTAAGGACTGTTATACATCTCCTGAGATTAACTGGAGACTAAACTAATTATTATATTTTTTAATCACAAAGATTTAAAGACCGATTCTTTTTGCATAAAAAGATTTAAAAAAACGATTACACAAAAACTTTTATTAAATTTGATTTAACAATAGAAATATAAAGTTTGATAGTTTTTAATATTAATTTGATGGACAATTTGTTATGTTATTAATTAATTAATTATCATAATTGTTTGCAAGTAATTTTAGATCTAATTAATGATAAGACTGTGGAAACAAGAGATTTTTCTATACTTACGTTATTATTAGGCTTTATCCAGTGTTTTTTTTCAAATTACTAATCATTTATAAAATACTCTGATTTTAATTTTTGTTTTGATAAAATTATATAAACTACAATGTATATGTGTTTTTGCAATTAGTAGTTTACACTAAAATAAATGATGAGATATTATAACAGTGTATAAATGATAATCACAATGTAATTTGATTATGAACATAAATACAAAGTTTAATGAATAAATATATACATTGACATATGTACATACTATATGAGTAGCCTTTAACGTTAAATATAATATCTCAAATCTATTTCGGTAATAATCATATTCTATAAATAAGTATTAAAGTAATAATTACATTCTAATTTTGAAAATGTGTTATTTGTTATATTTTATTTTTATATTATTTTATTATATAACATTATATAATTATATAATAATGATCCAAACAACATAATATGGAAATTTAAAATTCCAGTGTTTATTTCAAATAGTTAAAATTATTTCTCCTTCTGTCTTCGGTATTCAGAATTAATTTTGGCAATGTCTCAACTAACTGACTCAATTTCCTCTAAGTGATGCACAACGTTCATTGTTAGTGTTTCTTGTTACGTTTATGAATACACATGACGTTACGAAGCAGTAGTCGAATAATTTACAAGCCACATTAAAGAATAGTTTAACAAGATTAACTACTTGTGCTCTACTTATTACCTACTAATTTAAAATTTAAATTATATTACGTAAATAAAAGTACTGTGAAATTAAAGTTTCCAGAATATTACTTGAACCTCTTTTTAAATCTTTTGCTGAATAAAAGATATTTTCTTTGATAAATTTTCATGTTGTTTAAAAAAAATTCTACTTTAATAATATTTTTTTACTTGAATTACTTTAATTTGCTTTCAAACGTACTGACATAATAGAATTAACGGTAGACAAGAATAAGCAATATACATTAATTTATCTAACAATGAAGCCTCGGGGCACAGACTGAAAATTAAATATCTGTGGCAGTTTGATAAAATACAAACATGTTTTAATAATTTATGATAAGCAAATAATATTATTGCTTAATATAAGTAAAAGTATAATATTACTATTTTCGTATGAAATAATATGATATATTTTATATAGTGGTGATATTTTATACTCCCCTAACACTCCTACTATCGCTAACACGTCAATATTTTTATGTCACAAGGAATTTTACAGCGATTGTTTTGAAGGATACTCGGGTGCTGATTGTGGAGTGGGACCTCTATGTCCCCTAACGTGTGTAGAAATTGAGGTACGAGCAGGTAAGCATTACCCGTGTCAACACTTTTAAGTAAAAGGTGTCTAATAAAGCGGCATTGGATTTTATTGCTGAAATTATAAAAAAATTCATTACTTATACATATATTTGTGAAAAATCTTTTTGGAAGTATAAAACACTTTTACCTTTTTTTAATAATTAGTTGGAGTGACAAATAAACATGTTATCTTACTTTGATAAAATGAAATAAATGACATCTGTATTACGTAAAATCCCTAAAAAAAGCCCTTGTTAGTTTATTTCAAAAATAAGTATCAACTAATGCACGTGTTTTAATGACTTTCTTTTACTATGGTTAAAGTAATGAAACATGCATCTCGTGATTAAGCACTATAATTATAACATGTATAATATTATGAAAGTAATATTACTTTGATAGCTCCATTGTCTGTGATTGTTTAAAAATATTCTTCAAGAAATCTGACTTTATTCACGAAAAATATAACATTAATTGGTAAAAATTTCATTTTTATATTCTCTTGTTTTTCATATTCTAGTCAGTTAGAAGGACAAGAATTATTATGATGTATTATAAATATAAAATCTTTTCACAACTTTTTATAGTTTTAACAATCCATCTTAAAACAGGAAATATCCTAAGTCCTCGCAATTTCCTCAGAATAACGAGTTAGCCCGCGATGCAATTATTCTCGGTATTTCAGTCGTTACAAACTAGATTGACATTATTCGTGGCGTTTTGCCATGATGATTTTATCAGTTTCGGCAGCTTTAGAAATACCTTTTGATTCACAATTTCATCTTATAAGAGGTTTTTCATTTGGTCCTCAAATTCATCTTTCTTGGTTCAAAATTGACGGACTTATTACTTTCACCGCCTATTTAAATCCTCAAGGGTGGAAATTTGAGATTTATCTTTTATTGAATATTTACGCTCTGAAAGGGACCGAGCGACATTATAAATGTCAAACCTCTTATATTGATTGATCAATAACACCGGAACATTTTTGCTATGGATCCGCCATTGGCTCTCCCAATCTATTTAAAAAGTCTCTGTGGTACACATATACGAGTTTTTATACATTTTTATACATTTTTACAAGTAACTAAGTCTTAAAAAGAAAACCCATGGCTTGTTTTAGACTTGTGCTTTCATAGACATCGTAGTGAGTCAGTCCTATTTTTCTTTTTTATTTTTATTGATATAAATATTTTAGCAAGTTGTATTTTTATATAAAAGTATAGATAGATAGATAGATAGTTTATTTTATTATAGAGATTTTAAATGAATTAATGAATTAATGATTCATTGAATGAATAAATACGTAAACAAACGATAAAATATATAGTCATGAGTCGCCGTTTTTTATTATGTTGAACCTTACATTCATATATTTGAGCAAATAAAGATGAGTAAAAAGAGAAAAGCATCGCAGCAGTGGGTCGCAAAATTTGAAATACTTTCAAACTTATCGTCTGACGTTATATACACATTTGCCTGCGTGTATGTACTGCTCTCGGCGCTGTGATAATTTCTATACAAGCTCGTTCGTTACGTAGGAATTATGTTCTAAATATGACACACCTGATAAATGTTCCATACATCCGGTGTTTGAGCTTAGTTTGCATATTATATTATTGTTGCTGCTGACAATGTGCAGATATTTATTAATTTAGCAAACATTTGTCTTTACAAAACGAAGAGGTATTACAATATAATTATTAATTAATATTTATGTAAAGTAATGTAAAGTAAGAATGCGCGCCGGTTTTCACTGGAGATCTTTGCGAAGCTCAGATTGAAGCACCCGGTAACTTTAAAATATTACATTTTTGTATTATCATTTAGGAAAAAAGAATTATTAACTAAAAAATAATAATTGAGCTGAGCGATGAACGATCGCTCAGCTCAATTATTATTTTTTACAACTAAATTTGCTTTACAACGTTAGTAACAGTTACTAACTAAATAGAAAAAAATACTCTGATGAAGTTGAATATAACTATAGATGTCCATAAAATTTCATTGAACTCGGTTCGGTTTAAAAGATTAGCGCAAACGAACATTGTGATAATGGATTAATAAAATAAAAACAAAGTGTTCTGCTCTTCTAGTTTCAATAACCTACATGTCCAAACAAAAATTGTAATATTTTACAATACATCCAAATTAATTATTTACACAACACTCTACCCAAACTACTTACAGTATTAAATAGTACAGTGTGTCTATATATACTAAGTAAGTGTTTACTAACCACTTATTTATTCATCATTAATAATGTTGACAAAATAGTAGTACTAAATATGGAAGAACTATCTTACTTTTCGTACTGAGTACCTAATGGTAAGAATTGGAAGTGGTAAAACTATGAGGAATGCTTGTACTGACACAATATCCCACCAATTAGTCGTGTAGGCGTTACTGAACACACTATATTGTCTAGTGAAGCCCGACGTTTAAAGCCTTTATCGTAGAAAGTACATCTCGAAACATTTGATTCTGTTCTCTTATTAGTCTAGTTGACAAAATATATATAAATTATTGAGATTTGAATATTTTACATAACAAGACGAATTAAAAGCCATTTAAACTTTTAAGGTAACGTCTGAAATAAGAAATGTTTGTTCCTTTAACTTCATCAATATTCAATCAATCTTTTGTTTTCTTCTTCTTTAATGTATGTTAAACGGTATGTGAAACGGAAATAAACTGAATTTTTATCGCAGTTTTTAGTGATAATCCTAAATTATAGATCTTCAGAATAGGTGTCGCATTGTAATGGGCATTTGATAGAAAATTAGGAGAATGTGATTAATATAAATTTATATTTTAAACGTCAGTTAATAATTTATAATTATTTAAAACCACATAAATGTTTTTTTACTATGTAATAAGCGATCCAATTTAACATCAATCTTAATATGTATCTTATCTATCTTAATATAATATATAAATCTTTCATGAGCCACAAGAGTAACAACAAACACACATATATTTTTCTTTCGCTGAATTGTAGTTGTTGGTTTCCAAATTATACATTCATTATTCCCTAAATATTTAATAAGCATGTTTGATACGTATTGTCTAGTTTTAGACTCTTAAACGAAGTTTGATGAAGATCAGGTGACAAATTTATGTACTCTTAGTTCGTTCAGTCCAACGTAGCTTTTTCTTATAATTAACTATAATGCTTGTAAAAAAGCATCTTTAAATTTTCTTTCTTGAATCTATTTGTCAAATGAATTTTCTTTAGAAAAAAATAAAACATAATATTAAATATAAATTTAATTCTTTTATACCCCAAATATAAACATGGTAATTGTAAAAAGGTGTAAATATAATTAAGCATTGAGTTTCGAAAAAGCATATTTCTTTGAAGACGCAACTATGTATCTATTTTATGGAAAATTATGAAATTTTGCAATCAAAAAGACACTAGGTGAGGGTTTAAAAAAAATTAAAAATGTTATGCCGTTGAAGAATAATCGTCAAAATACTGATATCCCATTGAAGTCAATTGGAAAAATAACTTACGCTTCGCTCAATATGCAAACGGCACCCGAGAATCGAAATTGAGAGTCTGTTGGCGCCTCTAGTTATTTTATGTTTAATATTCTAAAAAATAGATATTTATCATATAGTTTTGTATTAAAAAAAATAACTCCATTGTTAGAAATAACTTCAAAAACTGTATTTGTAAAACATTAAAAAGTATGGGCTCATCCCATGACGTGACATGTACATGTCTTTCTCATCCCATGTCTACACATGACCGTCCTTACGTAATCTTTGGAAGTGAACATTCCCAGAGCTCAGTAATATACAGTTTATATAAAAAGATAACAGATTATATTTAAAGTATGTCCATCATATCATATAACGTAATAATAAATATTTGTATTATTCAATATTCTAAATTATTTTTAATATAACCTCCTAGATCCAGTCCTTTTTTTAAATTCCTGTCTTCTATTTTGTTTGAGCATAAATAAAACAACCTAGTTCTTTTAATGAGGTAAGGTTGTAGATATTGAATAAAATAATTTTTAAAAAAGTTTTAACTTTAAATAACAAAAGTCTTCATTATAAATACAACCACAGTAAGCCAGAACGGTGACTAGAGCCGTAACTTTAGAAAAACATGAAAAAAATTGGAAAAATTTATGTCGTATTTTTTGATAATAGAAACAATTTGTTCGTGTTCGGTTTGAGGAAGATCGAATTACAGTTCTGGACAATTTTGTTTAGGTGAGCGTAGTTGTGCAAATGAGAAGTAACTTCAGAATTGCGTGTAAACTGCCGGGTTACCGGTTTTGGTGTTGGATTCGTAGTGGTAATGTGGTTAGCTGCAGAGGTTCGGCGCTGTTCGTCTGGGTTCCCACAGTTGTCGGGGGCTCGTCGGATCTCGTGCGCAGCGAGAGGTAATTGACCAGCCTAAGGCGAAGGGCTGCTGCGGTCTTTTACTTCGGGGCTTGGAACGGTCCATAAGCAGAGATCCCTTCGGGGGTCCCTGCAGTTCGGGTAGCCTCCTGCTTAGAGGTTAGATGGATGAGCTAGCATCTATCCGGTCACCCGACTGTAGTATAGGGTAGACTTGCGGCCTGATCGCTTGTCGGGAAGTGAGCGTGCCCTACAGCTCCGGCACCAGCAAGGAAACTGGTAGTTAGCCTCTCTGACGATCTCAGCAAGTTATTGCTAGTGTGAGAAATCACACGGGAAGTGAGCGAGCCGTACAGCTCCGGCACCAGCTAGGAAACTGGTAGTTGGCCTCTCTAACGATCTCAGCAAGTTATTGCTAGTGTGAGAAATCACACGGGAAGTGAGCGTGCCGTACAGCTCCGGAACCTTTCATGGAGAAAAGGCAGCCGGGTGGTCGCGATTGGACTTGTCTATGACCGATAGCCTTGCGAGCTTACTAGGCTTAATAGTGCCGTTGTCGGATGACTTCGGGGGTCAGATCTGCCGTAACAAGGATCCATGTGACCAGGGTAAACCTGGACCACATGTATAGCGGCTCAACCTTTATAACCGGAGGGTTGGTGGGGTTGAGATGCTATAAACATAATCATTAGGGCAGAGGTAGGCGAAGGAGGCGAGGGCGACTATGTTCCTAAATATTCGATGCGTAAACAATTTACTTTATTTCTGCTTTTGCGTTTACGGATATTTTCAGTTTCTAAATTTATTTATATCTTTATTAGGTTGGAATTCGAAATTTCAAGATATGATTGGAAGCACTCGAATGAATGCAGCCAAAGAAAATAATATGCGTTTGGGAGGAAGAGATGCAAATCTCCTAATTTAAAACTGCCGATCAAAGCTCCTGATTAGTAATTAAACTCAAGCAGTAACCAATTTCTGAGATAGAATTTCCTATTTCTAACTATTTAGTTCATAAGAGACCTTTCAACAGTAAAGGTAAAGATTTTATTTTGTAGGAATTTTAAAAACATCTATTGATGAGATTGCATTGAGGTATTTATATACATATCTCTAAGATACTCTTATTTACTATAGATTTATTATATACTGTACGTGTTATTACAAGGAGTATATCTCCCACCCACACATACAGACCGTGTAAGTACACTCAGTTGAAGCACACACTCAGACAACACGATAATTAAACCAAGACACGACTCACTGAGAGATTTTAATCACGAACAGATCTAGAGATACATTGGTATGATACTTATAAAATACTAGTGTTTATATATAAAGATCTTAGAAAGAAATCACAAATACATCAAGAACTATTTACTATATTTGGATTTGATCTGTATATTCTTGACTATTTGTAAGAATATAAACTAAATAAAGTGTGACAAAGTCGGGTTGGAATACTAGTATACTGTGCAAATCATCGATTTGATTTGAATTGTGTTAAAAGAGTTTCAAATTTGATTTGATTAGTGTTCAGAATTTTTTTTGAAAAAAAATTAAAAGATGATTTTTTTTTGTGTTCAGTATTGATTTTAAAATCGCTCTCGTCTCAAAGAGTTTGAGATATCTTTGTTTTGAATATAATTTTTAAAAACTTATTCCAAAAACCGATTTGCAAAGTGGTTGAACTGATTTATTGACAATTAAATATGAAATAACTACAAGTATTTAACTATTTTAAAATATTGATCTCACAAATAAATTATAATCATTTTAATGCTTTATTATGTTATCTTAATTATAAAATCTTTTTTCTATCTTCTGTAATATATTTTGTACGAACTGACAGTTTTATTATTACACGTTGAGTCACTGAAGTCTCAACTGCGTAATACAATTGTTAGAGAGTATTTTAACTGCTTTTTATTATTACACGAGAAAATTATTTCTTCAGTAAGTTTTTATTTTGTTTTATCGCAAATTCTCAAGTTAGAATCTTGTATGTTTAATTATATATAGAAATATAAACCTTAATGCTTAGTTAACTGAAAGTCAAATGACACAAATATCCAAATTATATTAATAATGATACAATTATTAATATAAATTGATGAAGCGAGTGTACTTTTCAAACGAGCGGTTGTCGACAGACCTCCGACACCAGTAAAGTGATACTGTAGCTAAGTTACGTTAAATATATGGAAAGAGCTGTCATTATAAAAGATTATTATAGGTTATTATTATCTACAATATTGGTAATAAATACAAATACGTCTAAGTAAAAAAATAAGATGCAGGACTTGAAAACCATATTTAATAAAAAAAATCCTATTATATTAATTTACATATATGATCTATTAAGTGGTCGTATATTATTACGTACTATTATACGGTATCTCTTATATCGGGTGGAAGGAGCTTACTTCGTCTTACCTGCTATTGTTTAAATAACAATAATAATCATATCTAGAATAATAACATTTCTGTATTATTTATACATATTAATAAAATATCTTTGGGTTAAATTTTTTCTCTTATCAATTTAGATATCGTGAATGTGAAGTAGATTGGTCACGTGAAAATTGAAACTCACTGACGATTATGATCTCTTGAGTTACCGGGACCTAGACATCTCCTGACTTCCTGACACCTGAATTTATTGATGTGTCAGGTTCCCTTCCAACCAACCTTGATATTTGAGGTAAGAGTGAGTATGGGGATAGAAAAAATTGAACGGAAATATAAGATACTAAACATTATTTAAAATTTGCATAAAGATACCAAATTATCTTATAAAATTAATGATGACGCAGACACGTCTAGATTTTTTTTGCCCAATATTCTTTGAAATGTTCGTTTTTTTTGCTGTTTTATTAGGTATTTTTTTTAATTTTAGAAAAAATATACAATTTTAAAATTGCGTTAACTAAGTGCGTTTTTTTAAAGTAGGTACACTACATACTTTTGGTAACTACCTACAAGCAATACATTGTTTTATCAAAGAAGTATAGTGTACATTTTTGACGAAAGAAAAATAATATTGATGATTTTAAAAAATGACCCAGCATACTTTAAAACAAAAAAAAAATCTTAAAGCTTAAAAAAAATACAGACGGTATAAAAACTTTGCAAAGAAACTTCGACAATACCTAAGGTTCTCGAATCCTTTAGTAACGGTAACCTAAGATCTCGGGAGCGGAACTTGGTTATTTTTCATACGAAAGGATCACTTGTGTTGTTCCAAAGTAGAAAGTTTCGCCAAGTTATTTGTTGGGTCATGAATCTTCTTAAGCGTGGGTTTACCTTTCGTGATGGCCGAGTAGAGAATGAATATAAATAACATTCATTTTCCCGCTATTTATATCTTGTAAAATCGCAAAGGTATTTCCTTTTAGTGGATTCTTTTTCGAACTTACATAATTTGATTTTTTTTTATATGGAGTATTATAAATATTTTTAATCAAATAAATGTTTTTTTTATTAATTATCAACAATTTTTTTTGTAAATATAGTATAGAAAATGAGGTCTAAAATACTGACTGTGAAAGTATTAAATTAACGAATACTTCTAGCAAATGCACTCAAACTTTCGGGGGGATAATTGAAAGTTAGCTCTGAGGAAAATCCTACGAGCTCCAAGGAAGGCTTTTCTTTGAAAACTTTGGTCTTAATGAATTTAATTACACAGACACCGCCGAGAAACCAAAACATTTCTGCACTCGACCTTTATAGAGTATCAAACTTGTCAGATGCTTATTGACATTGTATTTTTTGTTTATTATAGGTTGTTTCACAGCTTTACAGTTTGATAAAAGTGTCTCAATATAATTATTAATATTTTATTATAAGTACTGGTTGGTTGAAAAGCAATTAGAGAATAGGATAGAACTTTCAAACTTCGGTTTCAGTGAGACAGCTGTGGCGGAGGGATTCTCAATTATAATACCATTAAACTGATTGAATATTATTTACTAAAGTTTTATCTAATTAAAAAATTGTAAAAATAAAATTTTATGACTAAAATGTTATTGTAAGTATTGTTTCAAATTAATATTTCAATTATAACATTATAATATAGTATATAGTGTTTATACAATGACATAAGACCGATGTGCCGTCATACATTGACTTCTGCAGATAGGAATGGATGAAAATAAATTAACTTTCAAAAGAATAGACGCAGCAGTTGTCTCTTTAATAGATGAGAGAAGCAGTGATCGGATATGGATTTGAAATAACCTGTCTGCTTAATAGTACTTGCTATGGTAAAGATAGTTATAATTTTATAGATAACTCTCTGTGGTTAAAAAGTGTATTTGTGTAATTATGTGATGGTAAGTTATATTTTAAAAAGTTGACTATAAATATATGTCTACGGTATGTCACTACGCTACGCTAGTTTGATTGGTAAATTAATAATATCACACAAATTCTGCTAATTTATGAGGGTTCCTTATTTTCTGTTTCCAACGTTCTAAAAACCATTTTTATTTACCGTTCCATTATATTGAAAGTTAGATAGTATAACTAATAAGTATGAAGGAGAGCCCCTCGAGGATGCGCCTTTCTGTCTCACTTCTCAATAGATTTAATGAAATTCATTTCAACTTCATTAAAAGAGATTGAGAGATTAACATCATTTAAATCAAAATGAAGTGAACTGTGCATTTAGTTATTTTAAATATTAATCAAAATTTATGGTTTACAAAAGTAATTATTAATTAAAATAAATATGAGTATGGTAGAAATTAAATTTATTAGAAAAACTTTTATTAAAAACATTTTACAATCATGTATTTATTTTCTACAAAAACGTTGCCATAAAGATACTATTAATATTTGAAATAATATATAATTAATTTTTTCTAAAACGTGGCAGAGCTTCATTCTTTATAATAATTATTACTAACATTATAAATATATTTATTTATTTTTTATTTTGTGATATTTATTGAAAACCTTGTGTTTAATAGAATTGTCAATAATCGACTGACACTATAAAGCTTTAAAAAAATGGACCCTCGAGACGGGACGAAGCATAAGTGTAGAAAATGAAATACCTCTTGGAGCAAAGTATATTTATTATCAAATCACGATGGCTTTCCCTTTTGAATAAAAAAATTTAGTGTGTCATTGTTGGTAACGGTCTCTGGTTTTAAATAATTTGTATTGCGTGTACTTTGAAAGTTATGTTGAAAACTCCATCAAATAAATAAGCATCGTTTTGTCTTTTTGAAGTAACAAGTGTTTCATTATATTCCGTTATTTCATTCAAATTATAGATCATGTATGAACAAAGATATACTATGTTAATTTAATTTAACAAGTCTATCTTAAGCTATACCTATTGTCTCTCCCTCTCTTTCTATCAAGTTATTTAGTATAATGCAGAACACTTCTCTAAACGAAAATGTAATAGACTATCGATTACCTTTACATCACATTAGATACAAACCGGAAGGAGCGATCAGAAACTGTACACGAAACCACTGTGCTATTCATGTGTTCCTTCGGGACTGATATACTTTATTCCTGTATTGATAAATCTTGAACACTTGTGAGTTGATTTATTATATATATTATCATATATTATAATATTCTACTAGTACTATTTTGAATTGTTATTTTAATTTATAAATTTATTGTATATTGGAAGGACTTAATTCTGAATTTCGAACAGTGATTTTAATGTTACTTTCTTTATGTTTTTTTAATGTATTATTTGGTCGATAAAATAAGTAAATTAATAAGCAATGAATAGTTAAATATAAGTATAATCTAAACTAGGTAATAAGTTACTAAATTTGTGTTCGAGATAAAAACATTGTACAACCAAAAGCTAACGGTCGAAATACCTCTGTTTCTTCACTAACTATTCCTGACACATTCGGTGTTGTGATACACAAACCAACAAGAATCAATACAGATACATACGTGGCTTGTGTAATATTAGTCGATCAATGATTTTCAACTCTTTATATACAATTTTAATGGTTTTTTTTTTAATTCAATTGATTACGAATTAGCTAACTTGAATTATACTAATATATTCAATATAATGTTGAAGATATGCTTTAACCTAACACCATAACAAGCTGTCGTGTGATGAGGCATTTGATATACTGATTTATAGAATAGATTTATAATATTATTATGAAAATAAGCACTATGACAGAACATTTCCATATGAATGTACTTATAATAATATATATAGAACTTTTAATAGCTTGAAGTCACAAACCTGTATTTTATTACTGCAAAACTTTAAGCTATGAACAATAAATGGAAGTGCTTATTATCAGAAGTTTATAATCGGATAATGGTATTTTATATCCAATAATTCATTTTGTATCTCTATTTGTATAATCATAAACAAGATATATATATTCTGGTAGGTCTCTTTTGTCGCTGTTCTTTATCACTTCAATTCTCTTTACATTCACTAGCACCTGACAAGAACGAATAGTTCATCGGAGTTCATGATACGGAGATCAAGGACGAAGATGTAATATGGTGGAAACAAAGGACTGACTAGTGCCATTGCAGTAGAATTTTACTTAAACAAGTAGACCTAAACATACAATAACAAATACAGGCTTATCTTTTTTATAACATTATTAATTTGTAATAGACTGTGAATATTTTCAAAAAACAATCACTTATATCATTTTGTTTATAAAATTATTAGTGTCGAAATGCTAATTATGGCTAATAATTGGTACACAAAGTATTATATGGTTACGATATCACTGAGTCACTGAAAGTGTTCGTGAATACTTCATGGAGTTTGATACACGTTGTGAATACTTAGCTTCCGATGTGTGATCAGAAACTTCGACCATCTATATATTAGAGATGGCATCGCGTACTTTCAAAGTATTTTCAAAGTACTTTGCATTGAGACCAACATTAATTTTGTGTTTTGCCTGAATTTGACGTCACAAACGTAACGTATGTCCGTTTATACGTAATACCTTAGACTGTCTCTAGTATGTGGATGCTCGAATTAGGTCTTGTACAAATTTACATTCATTTGTTTGAATTGAAATAACCAATTTAATATAAAATAAGTTTCATGTGCTTGAATTAAAATCTATAAATTAAGTATTGAATACAATCATACAGATATACCGATATAATTATGTTCTAAAATTATACGAAAATAAATATATGGCCATTATTATGAATCAAGAATAATTTTATACAAAATAGAACAAAAGTACTTTTTACATATGTATTTAAGAAATGTTAAAGTGAGATGGTCACAGTACCGTGTCGCGAGAGAGTGTAAAACATTTTTACAATATTTTTTTGCTTTACTAATAAAGAAAATATACATATAATGCTAACATTTATGACGAGTTAAATAAAGCTTCTTAAAAATATGATGCCTTATATTGATTCCATTCAAATGAGTTTTCATAAATATATATATTTTTAAGATTTATATTATATAATGGTTATTTCATTGTCTATTAATAATGCGGTCAACATGTAAGTCGCAAAAAAGTAAACACTGAATCAAATTGCTAAGCCATAACTTACTGACAGTACTAAGTTTTTACTAAATGCAAATGAAAGTTATACTTACTTCAATTTAAAAAAAAAACTATTTTTACGTTATCTATATATTTTTATATACCCACCACTAAATAAGAACTATTCGATTTTTTTTTAATTATTGTTTAATCTTTAAAATTAATATTATATATATAGTACTTCGTGCTCTTATATATTGCGGAGAGAGCGGTATATTAGAGTCTTGCTTGTTATAGCTGGAGTCTTCTGGTGCAGGAGCCGTGGCGTTGATCTCAGAAAACTAACAGTAATAATATTAGTTTTATTTACATTAATCACAATAATAATCTACTCGTACATGACACTAGGAAGGACTGAACTTCAGCATTTACTTATAAACTAATACAAGCTGAATGATAATGATACATGTTACAGTCGTGTGAATGTTTAATTACAATTAAAGTAAGTAGTAATAAATATAATAAAAATATAAACATCATAAATAAAAACATTCACAAATTTGTTCTTTCTTTATGTTAGTGATATATTTGATCTTGAAGTTGATAATATATTATTTCAAAGAAAAAAAACTTTTCAAGTCTAAGGTTTTATAGAACGTGTCGATAAAATGATTTACGAGTATATGACTTTGAAGTTACGGATTGCCTCCGAATAAGCTTTTCATTGAATTTATACCTTCTTTATTACTAGAATAACCTTTCCAGTAACATTTACAAACAGTTAAGTTCTATTTGGTTCTGTTCTGTTTTATTCTCTCATATTTTTATGACTGATTCAAAAGTTTTTACTATGAAAAAAGAAAATTAATAAGTTAAAAGAATATTCTTGGAGATTCTTGCCGGTTCTTCTCAATGGACTGCTATGGGTGTATGTCGAATGTAAAAATGAAGTTTGAATTTAATGAAATGATTATAACTAATTATTATTCAAGTCAAGTAGTAAATATATCAATAGAAACTATAAAGAGCGAAAAAGAAACTAAAAACTATAAATATTTTTTTGTCACATAATTAAATGCATAATCAATTATTCATTACAAAAGAACTAATATTTTCTACTTATCAGTTAAAAAGTTGTTAAGAAAATAAATAAGTATTAAACAATATAAAATACCAAAAACTAGAACAGATTCAGAAATCCAAGTCTAATATCAAAATAATTAAATTACATAATCAATAACTAAATCATTAAACAGAAATTAACACTTCATTAAATTTTAATAATAAGATAAGAAAATAATCAGTGAGTTAATACTAAGTTTATTTTTTAACCTTTCGTTTATCTATTCTAAAGAATTCTAGTTTTAAACACATATTTTAATTAAATGTTTTAAAACATATTAAATTCATATTTCATCGTTTCTCGTCTGAAATATACTAATTTATATCTTCAGCGCGAGACTATTAATTGTAAAATAACAACAAATTAAGCTATAAAATAGTGATAGTAGCTTAAAAACTAAACAATTTGAACAATTCCTCACCCGCACTAATCGAGGTGAAGGAATGTTGGGTGGACCCGATATACACCACGAACGCCCTCTCGCGACGAATAGGGGAAATAAAACCACTTTCGCCTGATCTATGGTACTATATTCGAGATCAAAAATTGTACAAGTTCAATGGCCTTATATACTCGCGTTGAGAACAAAACGCTTGCGCCTTTTAATTTTGTCATTACGCCATCTAGGGAACGATACCTTAAACTTACAATGTTTAACATACCGCCCACCAAGGACATTAGTGACGAAATGTCCTTTTAAACATACATACATGAAACTCAAAAAAAAATAAGGTACTGGTGCATATGAACTAAGGTTGAAAAACTTAATATGTATAAATAATAACAATTGTAAATAGTAATTTAGTGAATACTGCGGTCTAACTTAGGTTACAGTTGATTTGTATACTTATACTAAACATTTTAATTCTAATAAAAATACATTATTCAGTGTTCTTCAATTGGTAAAATACAAAGTTTTGAAGTTGGTCTTTTTAATACTGAGGACTTTGTGCGCAGCGTGACGACACGGGTAATATTATCATTGCCAGGGTGTTTTTGTTCTACTCTACCCAGTAACCATCGACTTGGCGGCAAGTCGTCTTCTTTAATTAACACGATATCTCCAATTTTAGGTTCTGGTACTTGTACTGACCACTTATAGTGATTCATCAGATTTGACAAGTACTCAGTAGACCAACGTCTCCAAAACGATTGAAGCATGCGTTGAACGAACTGCCATCGTGTTAAGCTATTCATATTACAATCTTCGTACGTGTAGTCAGGCGCATGAATTATTGATTCACCAATTAAAATGACCTGGTGTTAAGGGCATTGGTTCACCAGGATCTGCTATGTTTATTATACTTATTGGACGTGAATTGAGGCAAGCCTCCACCTGTGTTAAAAGAGTGCTCAGTTCCTCATACGTAAGCGTCGATTCGCCTATGACGCGCTTAAGGTGAAATTTAGTGGATTTCACTCCCGCTTCCCACAAACCGCCAAAATTGGGTCCATGAGGGGGAATGAAATGCCATTCTGTTCCTATTGCTTCTAAATGTCCTGCCTTGCCTGCTTCTTAAATACACCACGGCTGAGTATGCTACTTTCGAGGCGTCACTAAACCCATGCAGCTCTAAATCGTTATTAAGTTTAGTGCCAAGCCAGCGAGGTATTTTAACTCTCGTAAGAAGCGAAAGCTCTGTGCGGTATGTACACCACTCCTTTATTAGGTTAGCAGACAGTTGCTCATCCCAGTCAACGCCGGCGAGCCATAATTTCTGAATAAAGATATTCGCGACCACAACACAAGGAGCTAGCCATCCTAAAGGGTCGAAAAGTCTTGCTATGTCAGAAATTACAGTTCTTTTTGTTATAGAACCAATTGATTCAGTGGGGAAATGTACTAAATATTGGAATACATCTTCAGTGCGATCCCAAGTAAGTCCTAATATTTTTATTGTACTATCTATCTTGATTACTACATTATTTTGTTTTTTGTTCTCTTTATTATTATGGTCTATTGCAAATTGATCCTTTGCAATTGAATTAATTATTATTAATATATTCTCATCATTACTGTTCCACTTTTGTAATTTAAATCCACCCTTTTCTAGTAAATCAGTCACTTGTTTATAAATTTCAGCTCCTTCGTCTACCGTATTACAGCCCGTCATTAAATCGTCCATAAAAAACGAATCAAGTACTTTATTAGCCGCTAATGGGTACCTATCACCTTCATCATACGCAATTTGGTGTAGGGTCCGCACTGCCTGATATGGAGCTGAAGATGTGCCGAAAGTGACTGTAAGTAATTCGTAATCTTGTATGGCCATTTCAGGATTGTCAGATGATCAGATGATCAGAGGATGCGTTGATACATGGTATCTTCCTCTGCTACTCTGATCTGACGATACATCTTCTCGACATCAGCCACAAGACCTATTGCATGACGCCGCCACTTCGTTACTGTATGTCGTAGATCAGCTTGTAACATCGGTCCCACCATTAGTGTATCGTTCAGTGATATACCATTGCTGTTTTTTTCAGAGGCATTGAAAACCACCCGTACCTTGGTGGTAGATTTATCATTCCTTAACACTGCGTGATGTGGAAGATAAACAGCTTCGTGCCTCTTGCAATCATTTTTACTTACTGCCTTCATGTGCCCTAACTGTATGTACTCCTTTATGACCTTAGTGTATTCTTGTTTTAGTTCTATATTCCTTTCTAGTCTTTTTTCTAATGTTCTAAATCTTGTTTCAGCTATTTTTCTTGAATTACCTGCCTTACAAGGAGGATCTTCGTAGCGAAACGGTAGCTTCACAATATATCTCCCATTTTCATCTCTCTTCGTTGTTTCTTTATATAACTCTTCACATTTTTCTTCTTCTTCTGTGAATATTTTCTTTTTATCAGGTTTTTCTTCAATTTCCCAAAATTTCTTTAGGATTTCATCTTCTCTGATCTGAGCATGCATGACACTTATATTTCTTGCCTTTTCATCGTTGGTAGAATACATTGAGCCTGATATAACCCATCCTAAAGTTGTACTCTGTGCCATCAGAGTACCTGAAGGATTTTTCAGTAAGCCTTCTTTAATGATGCTACTATAAACATCGGCACCTAATAGTAGGTCTATTTTATTAGGTACGCTGAATTCAGGGTCTGCAAGATATATATCTTTAGAGTTAAGCCAGTCAAAATAATTTATATCAATGTTTTGGTCTGGTAGATATGATGTGATTTTATGTAAAACATATGCATTAAACTGCAGATTAAAACTTGCATCGATACGTGACTGGATGGACAATTGCACCATATGCTTGGCTATGGTTGGTCTATCATTGCCTAAACCGGAGATGGTACCATGAATAGGAATCTTTCTTAAATTCAGCAGTTGAACCGTAGCTTCTATTATAAAGCAGGCTTGTGAACCTTGGTCCAACAAAGCACGAACTAATTGGTAATTACCTATCCTTGACTCAGCCTTTACTAGAGCCGTTGCTAGTAAAACTTGTCTAGGTTTAGGTATAGTAGCGGTTGACAAGCACGAAACTATAGGCTTATCACACACGTCTGAGGAACTGGGTTCAACATTTGAAGAAGTCAAAGCTTCATTATTCCTACGGTTGCAGTCTTCATTAAGATGTAACAAAGAATGATGCCGTTTTTTACAAACCTTGCAGGTGGATCGGCTTTTGCAAGTGAATGTAGTATGGTTACTGCCTAAACAGTTAAAACAAATTTTGTTCTTCGCAACGAATTCACGTCTAATATTTATAGGTTCATTAACAAACGCTTTACAGAAACAAAGTTTATGAACTTCTGAACAATATTCACAACGCATCGGTGACGAATTTTCTGATGAACTTGTGGCCAACATAGCTTTGTGATGGTGAGCTTGTGTGTTATGGGATCGATAAACTGAAGGTTTTCGCGGTTCTATGAATTCTAATGCACGATACCGCGATTCTAAAAATAATTTAAATTGCTCAAGACTAGGCAGTTCGTTATTATCAACGGACCTATCACTTAATTCCCACTGTTTTCGTGTTTCAAAATCCAATTTATTTACTACAATATGAATAATAATAATATCCCATGTCGTCACGTTTAAATTTTTAAGTGCACTTAAACAGTCATTCGTGGTATCAAGCAATTCCTTTAACTTAGAACCCGATTCTACAAATATGCGATTTTGACCAAACAATCGTTTAAGTATACAATTGGCTTGATATTTTTTATTGTTGTATCGCTTTTCTAATAGCGACCAGCATTGAGCATAATTAGCATCACTTATGGGGGTATGCCTGATGAGTTGTTCAGCTTCACCAGATAAATGATTTTTAAGATAATGTAATTTTTGACAATCATTTAAGGAATCATTTTTATGAATTAAGGCAGTGAAAAGGTCACTGAAAGTAATCCATTCACTGTATTTGCCTGAAAAGGTTGGAATAGTAATTTTTGGAAGTCTAACAAATGCATTAGATGATTTCTTTTATGATTTATCACTAGCCCTATCTGCTTCATTCACCTTTTCTTGAATTTTATTTAACATTGTTTTGAGAAGTGTTCTATAATTTACATAGTTGTCTTCAGTAATATCATAAATGTCTTCTACCTGCTTACCTATTTCTTTTATACTATAACATTCGTAAAGTTTAGAATAAATATCTTTAAACCTTGTCCAATCTTGTTCTAATAACTCTTGTCTAGTTTCAATGTACTTTAATGTTAATCTTTCCTTTGGACTCTTTTTTAAAATTTGTTAAACCTTTCTGTATAACATCTTTTGTATTTTTAATAACATTTATTATGCCTTCCATTTTTTGTTATTTTCTTATATATTGTTTCGTGATTAAATATTTGATATAATCTGAGCTGGTATTTTACTAACCACTACTACTACTACTACTAACTATTTAGCTAAGCACTAAATTCGGCTAGAGACTAATAAACCAAAAAAAAAACTAAAATTACAAACAACAAAAAATATTTTAAGTACTTCGCAAATCAACAAAATTATTCTAAGTGTTATTTCAAAAAATTTTACAAGTGTTTTAACTTTACACATTCGGTGGAAAATCGGGCATAGGTTCCCCGTCTCACCGGTTTTTATAAAACTATTTTAAGTCCTAACTAGCATATATTACATTAAAACTACATAAACTTACAGATTACTACAAACTACACTTAAAATTTTCTAAGTCCAATATTTTCACAAAATTCTTCTAAGTTTATTTTTTACTAAAAATAAGGTTCAAATTACTTCTACTTTCTTGAAATTAATATTGTCAAATTGTACTCACGATTTGTCACTTCACACACTCACTTGTTGCGCGCCCTCTATCTTCACTTACGTTGAACTTGCCGGAGATCGCAGCGCCCTCTGCAGCCACTCACGACGAACTTTCCGATATCACTGATGCACTGCTGATATCACTGATGCACTGCTGATGCCACTGCTGCACTGCTGACGCCACAGAGCCAATACTCTGTCGGCGCGTATAGACCCGTACCTTTGCCACAGCGATCCACTGTGAGTACGGGTTTCGGTCCAAGATTGAACCGATGAACTAAAAGATCCCGGCTACGAAGGACCAATGAACAATTCCTCACCCGCACTAATCGAGGTGAAGGAATGTTGGGTGGACCCGATATACACCACGAACGCCCTCTCGCGACGAATAGGGGAAATAAAACCACTTTCGCCTGATCTATGGTACTATATTCGAGATCAAAAATTGTACAAGTTCAATGGCCTTATATACTCGCGTTGAGAACAAAACGCTTGCGCCTTTTAATTTTGTCATTACGCCATCTAGGGAACGATACCTTAAACTTACAATGTTTAACACAACTATATAATAAAATAATAACATCATATTCGTAGTATTACACAATATTAATAAAAATGTTTTCTTTAATGTAATAAATTACTTGAAAAGTAAAAAGGAATAGACAAAACAAAATGTATTTCAGTGTATGTCTGTATTGTTGGTACTCGTGTGTGAAGCTGGTGGTTCTTCAATTTATTTACACACACCGTACATATTGTGTGATATGAAATACTTTTCTACCTTTCAATTCTGTTGTTTTTAACGAATGTCACACACTGATGCCCGTGGTGCCGTGTGTTAGTAAAAAAAAACATTATTGCCTGTAATCTTATAATGATAATAAAAGATACATAATGAGTTAATATTTATTTGTATTATAGACAATGTGTTATTACATACAAGTACATGTTATATAAGTGATAGTTAGATAATTAAGTCAATAAATACTCCCTGAATGATAAATCAAAACCGTTGTTGTTAAAGATTTTAAACTTTCAAGGTTTCTTTTATGATTTTTTACCACTCTAAGACATGCTTAAGAGAAGGTAAATTATATCTGTAAGTATATTAGGAATGAAAGTTTAAACAAAAGTTTCTTAAGCGAATCAGAAGATAGTATTGTAAATGAAATACTACGTTTGAATGTATTTATATCCAATAAAAACAAAATATATTACGATATCCTTAGCTGCTTGTTGAACTACAGCACATTGCAGTTGTAAGTGTGTAAGATAAATCAACCACTGACTAGACAAAGTAAGTGTTAATGAAATAGATACCTTAGTGAACTTTATAATGAAATTAACTTAAGATCCTGTGTTATATCTCTTAAAAGTTGTATCGGGACCGCATGAAACCAGAGACTGGTCATAAAGTTGAGTTACATACGAGATACGTTTAATTAGTCTCACTCTATTCACACTCCACATATATCAACATTTACATTAATAAAGAATTTTAAATTTACAAAAGCACGCGCTTATGTGTCACATGTTGTTATGTTCGGCCATTTTAATGTAATAATCTCATTACAATAATTATTTTATTGACTATTTTATATGTATTTGTTTATTATTTGTTTTCCATACTTCGGAACTGACTGACTGACAAAGGCTATGATCAAGGAGTAAATCAATGACAATTTTAATAACTTAGTATTGTCTTATAGGTATTTAAAAAAAATAGGCTACATGAAGTAAAGTAGTTATCTATAACTGACGCCAGACTCGTCTTTTCTAAACTCGAGTAGGTGGTTCTATGGATCATAACAGGTGGAAGATTTCCTTACTCCCAATATTATTCGTGAGACAGGAGCTTACAACAAATATCTCTATTAAATTTAGTTTACCGACTAAAATAATAAATAATGATAAAGTTGCACAAGATATCTTAGACCTTCCATTTCTTAGTTTTAAATCTAAAATTAAAAGTTTATTATTAAATAAATTTTATTATAACGTTCAAGAGTTTTTAGTGGATCGAAATATGTGGAACTTAAGTTGTTGGATCATTTGCAGAATTTATATTATAATGAACATCACCTAAGATTGTTATATTTCTTTTGAAAAAAGCAACTGTTGAGTTTCTGGTCGGCTTTTCTCAACAGAGCAGCATTCCGAGCCGGTGGTAGCTTACTTACGGACTGACTACACTGACCTTTTTTTGTATTGTAATAATTGACGATTCAAAAGTGCGTGTAAATGCCTACTTGAATAAAGATATTTTGAATTTGAAAAAAAAGTTACGTAAGTTACTTACGAACTAACGAATGAAATTCTCTAAATTATAGGTAATATAATTAAAAAAAATAAAAAACACATTAAAAATAAACGAAATCTTCACTATCTATACATACAAATGGTGAAATTTGTTTGTACAATTTACATAAATTGTATTGTAATAAAATTTCACAGTCACTGTAAAGCATCACCCAATTTAACGTCAAGTGACGTCATAATATATTTATGATTATGTAAATGCAAATGCAGCAGGAGCAGCAACAGCAGCAGCAGCAGTATGACTGAAAGAGAATTGACAAAAAGATTAATTTTAACAAATAAAAGAATAATATGAATAATATTTTTGAAAGAGGTTTTAATTTAGTCTGCATTGAACAATACTATGTACTTATTGACATTTTTCAAAATATATATTCAAATAATAAGTTGCCTGTTTGTTGCAAGATTTTATATTATTATAATGAATGTTTGTGACATTGATAATTATATATAAAGTTAATTCGTTCATATATGTACTAGAATTACATTCCCAAGATTAAATCATTTGAGAGTTAATTAATGGAACAAGAATTAATATTGTGACCAGTCGTTGTATCATAAGTTAGTAAAGTTTGGTTCCAATAGATGGATGGATCCATATATCAAAGTACAATCCTGATGGTGTTTTGTTCTAATCTGATAATGGAAATAACTGAACTCTTTTTTACTCTTTCTATTTTATACGTCTTATTTTTATTAGGATAGGGATTAGCATTCACTAATTCCATATTATAGATATTTTTGAGGACGAAAATGACTTTTCATTATTGTTAACATTGTTACTGTTATAAAAAAAAAAACGCGGTATATAAGTACAATTATATAGAATATATAATTATACACATCAAGTCAATAATGCAAAACGCAAAATAAAAGTATTTGAATAAAATAGTATAAATAAATATATATATATATATATATATATATATATATATATATATATATATATATACTTTCAGTAAACCAGAAAAAACTAAATGTGTACTGTAGGTACTCGTATAGTACAAACTGAAACCACAACACATACAGGTAGCCGCGGCCTATTTTGTGGTATGTTACGCAATAAGACCTTTTAATACTCTTAATTTCGAGCGCTCATTTAAAGATATATATTTTTTAAGAATTTCACGACAAACAGTTGAGTAAGCACATTGGAAATTAATACTACCTTAGCTACTAACTTGTACCTGTCAGAGTGTCATGGTTTTGTGTATAATAATTGTCAGGGTACTTGGTAGCATCAAATAGTCGGTAACTGACATGATATTACGATCGCTTTTTATTAGTTCATAAAGGATAGCATAGACTCTAGAACGATCAAAAAGTGGTTTTTAGACTTGAAATATTTGAGATTTTTACTTTACATAGAAACTACAAATACAGTTTAGTTTTAATTTGCAAAGAGCGTGTCTTCGTAACCTTTATTAATTATCACTTGACCCATTTCTTTTATCTCAATTATTAATGCAAATCTTAGATGTTAAATTGATTTGATATTTTAATATTCAATAAGCCAGTTTATTAAGTATTAAATAGTTAACCTAACTCTCTCCTGCCCAAGAGTAATTTACTAATAAAAAGGAGTGGTCTAAAAGAGTAGTACACAGCCTATTATGTATATCCATGTCATGTTACAACATGTCTCTATCTGCTTTGTAACAGATTTCAAAGATCCTATAAAAATGTTTGAAACTGGGGACTAAGGGGGCTATATGACTTTTAAATTTCTTTCATATAAATTTTGACCTGTAAGAAATAATTTGTCAAGCCATTTTCTAATACTCGGCTTTTAATTTTACACACCAGAAAATTGTTCTTTATCCATATTAATCTTATAAAGTTGGAAACATATATTTTGCAATTAATTAAGTTGCGCCTGTTATATGAATAATATAGTATTACGGTATAATATATAACTAATGCTTATTTAACTAATAAATTATCTACTCTAGTAAAACCATCGAAGGTAAACCCTTTGATATAAAATATTTCCATAAAGGAAAAATATATATGTCTCACTCTCTCTTTCTCTTTGTCTCTGCATGTATATAGATGCAGAATATACTTAGCATTATAAAGAGGACTAAATGACCTCCAGTAACTATTTTGTAAATAATTTTATAACTCATATCATTGAACAAAAATATATAATATATAGAAAAACATAAGTTTAAATTTATGTAAATTTCACTATTTCTTTATCTGTTATAAAATAGTAGAGCCATCATAAAACGAGTGACGCAACGGTAAGGCGCTCGTAACGAAGCAGAATGGCCGAGTTGCAGACAGCTTAGTTTATTCTTTTGATTAACTTTTCTTTGAAATATACGAGGTATTAATTGCTAGTATTATATAATATATAGATCATTTTAAAAGTTTTATAGATTAATGCAAAAGATAAGTTAAAATGGCTATTATTGTTTTGAACATAACTCCTAAGGCGGGAAAAATTAAACTGTTGACAATTATTATGAGCTCGGTTTGATTCCGCATTCCTATTTATAACTTTTAAAATACTGGTTAAATGCTAGAATAGTTGAAATATGAAAGAACAAAGATTAAACAGTTACTAACAGTTACTTAGATATATATATATATATATATATATATATATATATATATATATTCTGTGGTCAGTTAATTCTTAATTCTTTAAACTTTTGTTACACGTGGGTTGCTAATAGGTCTTAGTGTAGGTGAGATGATAGCAGTATGCCTTACTTATTATTGTCTTATTATCTCACTACAAAACCTGGACAAACAGTAAGCTCGGCAATAAAGACTGGTTAATTTATGCTTTTACGTAATTAATATAGTTTTCTCATTGTTCATAATATAAATTACATTGAACACGAATTACCTCCACCTCTTACTATGACATTTGACCTTTAGTGGTGAAGGGTTTATACAATCCCAAATAGTATCTCTTGTATTAAAACATGATCTACATTGTAATAAGATTAGTTGTTATGTTAATTTTATATTAAATCAGAAACGCTTAAATAGATTCAGGTAAAAAACATTTAACATATTTTAAAATTTCAGAATGTATAGTAATTAATATTTGGCAGAAAGAACTGTAATATTCTTTGTCTTAAAGAGTGATTATAGTTATATATTTATAAATGTACAACTTTTACTACAAGTCTATGATATTCCTTCTTTCTAATTCAATGGAGTGGTTGACTTTTAAGCCCAGGGTGCGTTTTGCGGTGTTCAGTAATGTGAGAGAGAAGTTATACAGCCATAAATTCTCACGTATCATTTTACTTCAATATTAGACCTTAATTTTTCTTAAAAATATTTTTTTTCAAAAACCAGTTTTAAAGATTATTAATTTTGTATATGATTAAAGGTTTTAAATTTACTGAAAGTTAAATGACAAACTTGATAATACCCGTAACCGTTTATAGTGATAAAACAGGATAAGTTAAGTCGTAAATTTGATATATGTATATCGTAAGTGGGTCTTTTGAGTTACTGATTTACAATTACAAGTTAAATTATAAATTACGAGTATGTATGCTCAAGTTTATGTTCAAATAATACTTAATGACTGGGATGAGAATATAACTTAAGAAGACTTTCAATGATACAGATTGAGAGATGATTGAGGTGAATTTCTTCTTAACATATTATATTTTAAATAGTATGCCACTTTTGCGTGTCCAGTTAGTCATGAGATTTGTAAGTGCACTGAGTCTGTAAAGTTACTTTCAATATAGAATCTTACATTTGAATTTGATTTTGGCTTTATTATTAAATAGTGCATTAAATATGATAAAAGGCTTTATTTTAGTGAAATAACTAGATGTTGTTGCTTCACATACAAATATATTGGAATATTTGGTAACAATTGTCTGCGGAAAGTAAATTATGAAGCGACCATTAAGCTTGTAAACTAAATGGGTCTTGACTCGTATTCTGCGGAGTGTGTAGTGACCTTCTTGATTTTATATTTCTTTCGTATTTTAAGGTATTATCTTTAATTCTGTGTTTTGAAATGAGCTAAGTGTCGTTTCATTATATATTTAGATATGATTTTATGAGGAAATAAAAGTGATATTTGATAGTTTGTTTATATGTCACAGTAAAAAAAAATTTGAAGAGAAAGAATCTATTAAAGAAGTAAAAAACATATTTTTACTATTTTGGTTCTAATACTAAATTCATATATTAAAAATAAAACTTTCTAAAAGTTTTAATATTATCTGTTTTAACTATTAACTACCTAGGCTTCCGTTTCGAGTAACAATTATTTTGTGGACACCTTCATAAAAAAATGATTTATCTTTCCTCCTCCACACTACTTCCTTTCCATTCTGCGTATAAATACACCATTCCATGCTTATTTTAAATAATGAATCAAAAAATTAGCAATTTTTCTTTATATTAAATCCACCAACTTAATATTATTACACAAAAAAGTGAATATGTAAAATAATAACCATCACTGGGTTATTGTACTGTGACCTGTTCTATTTACTACACTAGTGTGTTACTAAACTGCACACCACTCACGGCGGACTCGTAAATGTTTAATGTCAATAAACTTTATGATCAAAATTCATAAAAATACTTTGGAACAGCCAAAAACATATTTATATACGACATACTCGTACTAACAGACGACATACAGAATATATTACACATAAAGTCATCTAGTATTATGTGTTAATTTTAGTTTTGTCATAGTTTAAACACATCAGAATATCGAACATGATAACAAATGATGAATGAATGATACAGAATAAGAATACGTGCGGGCTATTCATAAAATAAATTAACAAAAGTTTCATATATTTTAAAAAATGATTACTAACTGAAACAATGCTAAATATAGATTAGGTGATTTCATCACCTTATATAGTATTAGTATGGATTTTGTATCAATATTTTTTTCTCGATTTAAACCATATTGTATAAAATCATATATTTATATGTATAAAATAATGTACATTACATATATATATACATTTATTTGTTCCAGGTAAATGCACCTTCTCTAACATCTATCACTTTTATTTACGCCTCATTGATGTTTAGATGGTCAGACAAAGAAGGACATTGTCTTATATCGATGGGTCCTATGTATATGGGCCAAAATGCAAATAGTCAACTTTACAAGAGAGGCGGTCAAAGTTTAAATTTACTATAATATTAGATTGACAAAACAGAAGTATACGAAATTTTGCTTATTTGCTAAAACAATTATCCTCTACATTTTTACTACAGTATTTAATATATACATTTATCGGTTTTTTTTTTACGTCACATTGGCCCTTTTTTTTTAGTTTTTATTTAAATTATTTCTATTCAAAAACATCTTAAAAAGGCCAATGTGTCATATTGGCCATTATACGCGTATGTCCTTAATTAGTGTAACGTTAATCTTTACTTTATTTTTGTCTCATAAAATTAGTAAATAGTTGATGCAGTTGGAGTTGCAATTATTCAAACTAAAAGTACGTCGATATTAAGGTAATTATGTCACATTGACACTTATACGTTTTAAAACCTGCTAACCTAATAACTGAGTTACCAGTTAGATCATTATAAACAATAAAAAACACAGATTGGTTTCATTCATTTATTGAAACAAAAAATTAATTAGCCTTAAAACTAATGTTATGGACCCGTATTCAGTCTTTTTGGTAATTTAATAGTAATAAAAAAATAATGAAGTACTTAAGTAATCATTATGTAATGATTATATTGTTTTTAAAATTCCGTAATTATTTATAATTAGTTTTTAAATAATCATTCGTAATCAAAAAACTGTTATTTCTCTAACTTCAATCTCTTAAAGACATTGTATTGACTGATTGGTTGGTGATTGGTAAATTTCACGTCCAATCGGTAAATTTCACATTGGATGTGAAATTTATTATTTAATAATTCATATTGTTGCACCTTTTCATGTTAAACATTTAAAGTAAAACTAAATTAGATTTATTATAACTCCAACATTCATTACGTTATTAAATAAACCAAACTTTATTTAATTTGCATCCTACGTGGTGCGCCATCTGTTGAAGATTCATGTAAACTTGTAAGAAATGGAGTTTATAATCTTAAAATAAATGTAATTTGTATAAAATAAATCATTTAGAGTTAGATAAAATTCATTATAATATCAATTGTAAAGATTTAACTATATTTGAAGAGTTTTATATACAGTAATTTTAATATTTGCTTTAATTAAGTACTTAAATAATAAGTATGAAAGAAAAAGAAATTTGACAAGTGTCAAGTAAAAAAATTTTTAAATATTTTTAATTTACAATATTTTACGTATTTTTTTGTCAAATGTTTCTAAATTATTTAAATTAATCAGTAGAAAAAGTAGATAAAAAAGTAATACATCTGGAGCGTCGTACATGTGAACTCCCGAACTTCATTGGACTCCTGGTATCGACCACGACCACGCGACGACTGATTTTAGCAAGTTTGCAGGCGATGGTACTGGGGACGACACCGCCTGGTACACGCGAGCTTGCCAACCTATAACCTATTTATATATAGGTCATTCCACATAATACCTATCTCGGGCCGGACGTGATCCGTGAGACGTTGAATTGTATTGTTAAAGTGTAAATAGTGAAATTGAATATTTTGTCTAAGGGCCTCCCTTGGACAAAAAAAAAAAGAAACCTTGGACAAGAAAGAAAAGAATATATATTATGATTATGATGATCAAACTGAATATTTTATTACTGATATGTTTATCACAAACCGAAGTTATTAGTATCAGTACTTGTTGATATGAATAAAATTATAAACTGTAAAAAACTTTCTTATAACGTTTTTTCATATTGTGAATGTTACAAGAAGATAAGCTGTATGATAACTGCAGAATAAAAACCGAAATGTTCATGTGTAAAATATTATAAACTTAGTTATTGTAATTTAAAAAGTACTTTAATACTTTACTTTATTATATATATATATATATATATATTTATGTAAATAATTTAAAATATTAATATTTTTGTATTTTGTATTTAAAATTTTTGTATTTAGAATTAAAACTATAATTGTATGTTGAAATAAAATGTATATTTATAATATGTAATATAATATGAACAAATGCGGCGTTGGGAACCGCCAACCAACACGCCATGTTCCGAACGGCGGAAGGTGGAGGACGGAGCTACAAATAGCTACATGGAATGTAAGAGGAGGAATGGAACAGAAGATGAATGAATTATTAGATGTGATGGATGACAAAGATCTGGATGTTATTTGTGTGTCTGAGACCAAGCGAAAAGGCAATGATACGACCGATTTGCCTGGCAACCGGGTCGCTTTCTGGGCTGGGGTTCCAGAGGGTGAGCGAGGTTGCCAAGGTGTAGGCGTATTATTGTCCTCTCGAATGGTTAATGCAATGGTAGAGTACAAGGCGATTAACCCGAGGCTTCTTTGGGTTCGCTTTAAGCTGGGGATAACAAGAGTATTCTTGTTAGCCATGTATGCGCCAGTATCCTCAGCCCAAATGAGCGAGCTCGAGGAGTTTTGGGAGAATGTCAGGGATGTTCTAAGTAGTGTCAGAGATAATGAAAAGTTGATAGTATGTGGAGATATGAATGGATGGGTTGGAACCGCGCGAAGCGGTTACGAAAGCGTGCTAGGCAAATATGGTGATAAGAGGGTAAATGAGGCTGGAAAGCTTATTTTGGAATTTTGTAAGGAGAAAAATTTGTTTGTGGCAAACACGATGTTTGATCACAAACAAATTCACATGTACACATGGGAGCGAGCGGAAGAAAGAAGTATGATTGATTTATTCCTAGTGGACCAGCGTATTCGAAGTCAAGTTATGGACACGCGAGTGTTCAGAGGTGCTGATCTGGGAACGGACCACTATCTAGTCGTTGCTAGAATAAGAGGTTTGTTCGCAGGTTGGCGCAGCCGCACGACGTGTCCAAGCTTGGCGTCGAATTATCGCATAAGAAGCTGGAAGCTTCAGGATCCACCGATCAGAGAGGAATATCAAGAGAGGGTTTCCAAGAAGCTTGAAAGCTATGATTCTGGAAATGAAAGTGTTGAACTATGCTGGCAGAACCTTAGGAATGGTATGGTGAAAGTAGCGACAGAAGTATGTGGTAAAAGGAAAAGAGGTTTTAGTAAAAAGCGCGATGAATGGTGGGATGATGAAGTGAAAGACGCTGTAGAGTTAAAGAAGAAAGCATGGCTGGATTATAAAGCCTCTGGTAAGGATAAAAGTATGAGAGAGATAAGAAAAAGAGCGTACAAGCTGCAAAAGCACAAAACGAAAGCACTTATAAAGATGAAGCGTGAAAATTCTGAGAGAGAAAGGGATGAAAGGTTGACAAACAACTTCCGGGAAAACACGAAGCTTTTCTGGCGAGAAGTTAGTGGTTCCCGGGGTTGTTTGGTAACCTGTAGAATGAAAGGGGTGCTTTCGAAAAGCGGTGAAATTTTAACTGAGCAAGCACACGTTTTGCAGCGGTGGGCGGAATTCTATAAGGAGATGTATGAACGTGAGGACGCCTCGGTCTTGACTACCAGCGTAATGCTGAGTCAAGATGTAGCCGATGGTGAAATCAGTTTAGAAGAAGTAGAGAACGTGATTCGAAGTCTGAAATGTGGTAAGGCTGCGGGAGCAGATGAAGTTACTGCCGAGATGATCAAATATGGTGGGCCACGCGTCTGGGACTTTTTCTGGTTTTTATGCAATTTATGCTGGAAATCTGGGGAGGTCCCAGACGATTGGCGAAGTGCAGTCATCGTACCTTTGTATAAAGGCTAAGGTTCACAGATAGACTGTGCAAGCTATAGGGCCATCAGTTTGATTAGCTTGGGTGGTAAAGTTTATGCTAAAATTTTAGCGAGAAGAATGCAAGAGAGATCTGAAAGGATGTTGTGGGAGGCACAAGGAGGTTTTAGACCTGGAAGAGGGTGTATAGATCAGATCTTTTCCCTCCGCATGATCACGGAAAAGTTTTTGGCCCTAAACCAAAAGGTTTTCTGTGCTTTTGTGGATTTGGAAAAGGCGTTTGACAGGGTTGTGAGAAAGAAGTTATGGGAGATACTGCCCCGATACAATGTGAACGGACCCTTGCTACAGGCTGTAAGGTCTCTTTACCGAGATCACTCAGCCTGTGTGCGAGTAGGAGCTGGCATGTCGCCCTGGTTTGACATCCAATCGGGTGTCAAGCAAGGTTGCGCTATGTCAGCTTGGTTGTTCAATTTGTATTTGGATAGTTGTCTCCAAGGAGTGAAAGATAGTGACATGGGAGTGAAAGTAGGTGACCTTAAGGTCAATTGCTTACTATATGCAGATGATGCAGTGCTCATTGCATCATCAGAATGCAATTTGCAGGCATTGGTCACCACTCTGAAAGATGGGTGTGAAATTAATGGTCTTAACCTGAATGTAGATAAGACGAAGGTTCTGATATTTGAAAGAAATGAAGAAAGAACAGAATGTAAGATCAACGTGAATGATAAGATAATAGAACAAGTGAATGAAGTGGTATATTTGGGAAGTATGTTTAGCAGAGACGGAAGATACGAAATGGATGTGGAAAGGCGTATTGCTGCTGGTAACAGAGTCAATGGTGCTTTGACTGCATTGTTGAGACGGCAAAACGTCAGTATAGCTGCACGTTTGGCTGTACACAATGCAGTTTTGCTACCGACACTGTTATACGGCAGCCAAACGTGGGTAACACAGAAGAAGAATGTAAGAAAGATGAATGCTGTGGAGATGCGATCTCTTCGCAGAATATGCGGAGTCAGTCTAGCTGATCGAATCCGCAATGAAGAGATCCACAGAATGGCAGGTACTAGCGAAGATGTCACAGTGAGAATGAAGAAGAACGTGCTCAGGTGGTTTGGGCACGTTGAACGAATGAGTGATGAAAGAATGGTAAAAAAGATTTATATGGGAAAAGTGAGCGGTAAGAGAGACAGGGGTAGGCCTCGAGTGACCTTCGAAAATACAGTAGCTATGATACTGGAGGAAGGTCACGTAAAAAGCATGAGGACCCCCCGGAGGGCATGTATGAAGAAGTTGATGTCTGTGGCCGAGGCGAAAGAGGTATGCAGAGACCGTAGCGTTTGGCGCTCCGTCGTCTCTGGCTACCCCGCAAGGGATATGGCGTGAAGGTGAAAAAAAAAAAAAATAAAAAAAAAAAAAAAATGAAGTACTTAAGAAAAAAACTTGTACTCAAGACCTAAGTTTAATTATCTAAATCAGGTAAGTAATATAAATAATGTAGGTACTTTACATTACTAAATTCTAGATAAATAACAAAAAATAACGTAACAAAAATAAAAGCCTGTCTGGCGTAAACAAAAATAAAAATATCTTTGTATTATAGTCTAGTACCTAATAAAACTCTCATAATCAACAATTCTAGTAAGTGGAAAATCTCTGTACCTATTCATTATCACTTTCATTGATTGACACAATGTCATTAGATGCTACTAAATTTTCATAATAACTATGGTATAAAGGTGGGATAATATTTTTTCGACATAAATCAAGTAAGTCTTTCTTCTTCGAAGGTTGTATTGGTAACAACTGATTGTAGCATGGTTGCAGGGGAATATCTGTTCGCCTATCAGTTATATTATTTTGTCTTCTTGTCCGTACTGGCTGATCGAAGATATTAATATTATTTTCAATAGCATCTTCACTTAAATCATATTTATAATGTAAAACGTATGATTCGTCTCGGCTTACACGAATTTGTTTTAATTTAGACCAAACAATCTTTTGTCCTTCTTTGTTTTTAGTCCAGTTAAAGTATGTATTTGTCTGCATCTTTTTGAAGTCATAAATCATATTTTGAGTTACGTCTATGACGTTATAAGGACTTCCTTTTGTTTTCGCCCATCGAATCAATGAGCTCCATTCAGATGGTGTGTAAATATTTTTATATTTTGAAGCTCTTTCTATTGTCGCGTGTATGGAGTCGCCTTCGTTCTGGGTGTGACCCACTTCCAGAAAAGTATGTTTTATTTATTTATTTATTTATTTACCTTCACGCCATATCCCTTGCGGGGTAGCCAGAGACGACGGAGCGCCAAACGCTACGGTCTCTGCATACCTCTTTCGCCTCGGCCACAGACATCAACCTCTTCATACATGCCCTCCGGGGGGTCCTCATGCTTTTTACGTGACCTTCCTCCAGTATCGTAGCTACTGTGTTTTCGAAGGTCACTCGAGGCCTCCCCCTGTCTCTCTTACCGCTCACTTTTCCCATATAAATCTTTTTTACCATTCTTTCATCACTCATTCGTTCAACGTGCCCAAACCACCTGAGCACGTTCTTCTTCATTCTCACCGTGACATCTTCGCTAGTACCTGCCATTCTGTGGATCTCTTCATTGCGGATTCGATCAGCTAGACTGACTCCGCATATTCTGCGAAGAGATCGCATCTCCACAGCATTCATCTTTCTTACATTCTTCTTCTGTGTTACCCACGTTTGGCTGCCGTATAACAGCGTCGGTAGCAAAACTGCATTGTGTACAGCCAAACGTGCAGCTATACTGACGTTTTGCCGTCTCAACAATGCAGTCAAAGCACCATTGACTCTGTTACCGACAGCAATACGTCTTTCCACATCCATTTCGTATCTTCCGTCTCTGCTAAACATACTTCCCAAATATACCACTTCATTCACTTGTTCTATTATCTTATTATTCACGTTGATCTTACATTCTGTTCTTTCTTCATTTCTTTCAAATATCAGAACCTTCGTCTTATCTACATTCAGGTTAAGACCATTAATTTCACACCCATCTTTCAAAGTGGTGACCAATGCCTGCAAATTGCATTCTGATGATGCAATGAGCACCGCATCATCTGCATATAGCAAGCAATTGACCTTAAGGCCACCTACTTTCACTCCCATGTCACTATCTTTCACTCCTTGGAGACAACTATCCAAATACAAATTGAACAACCAAGCTGACATAGCGCAACCTTGCTTAACACCCGATTGGATGTCAAACCAGGGCGACATGCCAGCTCCTACTCGCACACAGGCTGAGTGATCTCGGTAAAGAGACCTTACAGCCTGTAGCAAGGGTCCGTTCACATTGTATCGGGGCAGTATCTCCCATAACTTCTTTCTCACAACCCTGTCAAACGCCTTTTCCAAATCCACAAAAGCACAGAAAACCTTTTGGTTTAGGGCCAAAAACTTTTCCGTGATCATGCGGAGGGAAAAGATCTGATCTATACACCCTCTTCCAGGTCTAAAACCTCCTTGGGCCTCCCACAACAGCCTTTCAGATCTCTCTTGCATTCTTCTCGCTAAAATTTTAGCATAAACTTTACCGCCCAAGCTAATCAAACTGATGGCCCTATAGCTTGCACAGTCTATCTGTGAGCCTTTGCCTTTATACAAAGGTACGATGACTGCACTTCGCCAATCGTCTGGGACCTCCCCGGATTTCCAGCATAAATTGCACAAAAACCAGAAAAGGTCCCAGACGCGTGGCCCACCATATTTGATCATCTCGGCAGTAACTTCATCTGCTCCCGCAGCCTTACCACATTTCAGACTTCGAATCACGCTCTCTACTTCTTCCAAACTGATTTCACCATCGGCTACGTCTTGACTCAGCATTACGCTGGTAGTCAAGACCGAGGCGTCCTCACGTTCATACATCTCCTTATAGAATTCCGCCCACCGCTGCAAAACGTGTGTTTGTTCAGTTAAAATTTCACCGTTCTTCGAAAGCACCCCTTTCATTCTACAGGTTACCGAACAACCCCGGGAACCACTAACTTCTCGCCAGAAAAGCTTTGTGTTTTCCTGGAAGTTGTTCGTCAACCTTTCATCCCTTTCTCTCTCAGAATTTTCACGCTTCATCTTTATAAGTGCTTTCGTTTTGTGCTTTTGCAGCTTGTACTCTCTTTTTCTTATCTCTCTCATACTTTTATCATTACCCGAGGCTTTATAATCCAGCCATGCTTTCTTCTTTAACTCCACAGCGTCTTTCACTTCATCATCCCACCATTCATCGCGCTTTTTACTAAAACCTCTTTTCCTTTTACCACATACTTCTGTCGCTACTTTCACCATACCATTCCTAAGGTTCTGCCAGCATACTTCAACACTTTCATTTCCAGAATCACAGCTTTCAAGCTTCTTGGAAACCCTTTCTTGATATTCCTCTCTGATCGGTGGATCTTGAAGCTTCCAGCTTCTTATGCGATAATTCGACGCCAAGCTTGGACACGCCGTGCGGCTGCGCCAACCTGTGAACAGACCTCTTATTCTAGCAACGACTATATAGTGGTCCGTTCCCAGATCAGCACCTCTGAACACTCGCGTGTCCATAACTTGACTTCGAATACGCTGGTCCACTAGGAATAAATCAATCATACTTCTTTCTTCCGCTCGCTCCCATGTGTACATGTGAATTTGTTTGTGATCAAACATCGTGTTTGCCACAAACAAATTTTTCTCCTTACAAAATTCCAAAATAAGCTTTCCAGCCTCATTTACCCTCCTATCACCGTATTTGCCTAGCACGCTTTCGTAACCGCTTCGCGCGGTTCCAACCCATCCATTCATATCTCCACATACTATCAACTTTTCATTATCTCTGACACTACTTAGAACATCCCTGACATTCTCCCAAAACTCCTCGAGCTCGCTCATTTGAGCTGAGGATACTGGCGCATACATGGCTAACAAGAATACTCTTGTTATCCCTAGCTTAAAGCGAACCCAAAGAAGCCTCGGGTTGATCGCCTTGTATTCTACCATTGCATTAACCATTCGAGAGGACAATAATACGCCTACACCTTGGCAACCTCGCTCACTCTCTGGAACCCCAGCCCAGAAAGCGACCCGGTTGCCAGGCAAATCGGTCGTATCATTGCCTTTTCGCTTGGTCTCAGACACACAAATAACATCCAGATCTTTGTCATCCATCACATCTAATAATTCATTCATCTTCTGTTCCATTCGTCCTCTTACATTCCACGTAGCTATTTGTAGCTCCGTCCTCCACCTTCCGCCGTTCGGAACATGGCGTGTTGGTTGGCGGTTCCCAACGCCGCATTTGTTCATATTATATTACATATTATTAACTTACATTTTATTTATAATACAATTAGTTTTAATTCTAAATACAACATTTTAAATATAAAATACAAAATTATTAATATTTTAAATTATTTACATAAAAAAAAATATATATACATATATTCTTTTCATTCGCCTTCCTTGGACACAATATAAATTTTCACAATTTGCACTTCAACAACACAATTCAACGTCTCACGGATCACGTCCGGCCTGAGCGGCCGTCAAATTTTAGAAAATTTTAATAAATTTTAGAGAAAAAAAAAATAATAATTTACATAGGTATTATGTGGAATGACCTATAAATAAATAGGTTATAGGTTGGCAAGCTCGCGTGTACCAGGCGGTGTCGTCCCCAGTACCATCGCCTGCAAACTTGCTAAAATCAGTCGTCGCGTGGTCGTGGTCGATACCAGGAGTCCAACGAAGTTCGGGAGTTCTCATGTACGACGCTCCTGATGTATTACTTTTTTATCTACTTTTTCTACTGATTAATTTAAATAATTTAGAAACATTTGACAAAAAAATACGTAAAATATTGTAAATTAAAAATATTTAAAAATTTTGTACTTGACACTTGTCAAATTTCTTTTTATATTCAAATTAAACTGTTTAGCGGCGTAAAGATACATAAAAAACATAATCCTGTTTCGGTTCTGGCCAGTGCAATTGTCTGACCAGAATCTAAGGTCTTCACAACCTTCTTGACTTTTTAATTTGATCATATCGTAAATACAGCTCGCTATTTCGTTCGATCCCTTCATTGCAATTTGCTCATTCCATAAATAACAGGTACCGAATAAATTTCCAATATCAAAAACTGACAAGTTATGTACTTTCAGCCTTTTGCTGTAATAAAATAGACTAATTTCACCACTCGGCGACAACAACACCTTTTGCAAATCGAAAGTAGCGCAGAATATTTTAGTGTCATTTTGTGAATCACGTTTATCTTTTTGAAGGAATGACAAACATGGCATTGGTCTTTTTTTGGCTGGTGGAATGATAAATTAATATTTTTGTTTACTATGTCCCTGTATTGCCTTAACGACTCACATTTTTTATCATATTTTGAGGGATCATACCATTCTTTATAATATAACTTGAACATGCGAATGAAACTTAAAGAGCCATCTAAATAAAGTTTGTTACTGTCTTTACGACAATAGTGTGAATCGACCGGCTCAAAGGACTTGACGTGGTCCAGCACACTTCTGATCATTTTCTCATCAATAGATGTTTTATGGTGATCATGTCGACCTCTATTATCAATCAACGTGAGCCTACTTGTATCAGCGAATTTACTCATTGCAGTTCGGATCATTTTAGGCCCACAGCTGATGGTGTTTAGAAACATCGTCTTGCATACCACTAGTTTCGTCTTTTGATTGTTATGAGTAATAGGTAAATGATACACATATGTGTATGACCTTCGTGAGTCACCTTGGGCAACCGTTCTTTTTTTATTTATTCTTACTACATAGTTAACAATAAAGTCATATTGCTTGGAATGGTCTCCAATCATCCAAAATTGATCAAATATAGCACTCCTTACATCTTCATCAAGTTTTTCGTAACACTTCAGTTTACACGTGCTCTGACACGGTTCACCAATTTGTTTCTCATCTCTTAATTTACCATTCCTACTGTTATAAACTTTCCCAGTATTTTTAAGTCTTTTTCTTTTCGAATCTATCCATTCATTGCAAAATTTTTCTCGCAATCGTCCACTATCTCTTTTTTTAGTAAATTTTCTTTTCCTGGGCCGCGTAGGAGTTGAAACGTCACTTGATGAGTAATGTGAAATTGGGGACAAGGCAGTGGCATCTGATAACAATGAGGGCACTGAAGGAATAGGTTCTTCCTCACCGAAAGAAGTGTAATTAGAAGACGGCATTGGGGTCGCATTATCGGCATCGCGTACATCTTCATTCAATAGATCTACATTTTGAATAAACTCTTCACTGTGATGTTCGATTGAAGATTCGAAAACTGTTTCGCCTGATAGATCTGTTGTTATGATTGATGACCTGGTAGCTATCGGCTCATCATTTGTTTCTTGTACTGAAAGACAGCATGAGTGTAAATCAGAGTGATTTTCCTTTTCATGAGTGTGGGAACACTTTTCATGGGGTTGGCTTAGTTGACTATTAGAAATAAAGATGTCATCAGGTTTGAGCAAAGTAGAATTTTCCAATATTTCATTTTGTCTGTCTTCTTGGGACTGATTATTTTTAAAAATATCTTTAAGCAGACTTAAACTGCAATTTTCTAAGATATCACTAGCTCTAAACGGCAAAGGAGCTGAAAAAAAATGAAGTAAGATTAGAGCGGAGTATTGTATTAAAATAAGTTAAATTGAGTTAATAATGTAGGTAATGATTTTAGTTTAGCAGATTCTGAACAAATACTTTTCCTAATAATACTTCAACCCTTGCTTTCCACATTATCAATATTCAAAACAGGTAAAAAGTAAAAAATACTGTAGGGCGAAAGTGTATTTTTTAGAATAAGCTACGTATAACGGCCAATGTGGTACATTGGCCGTTCATTCTAAAAACTCGTGACATTTCATTTAATTTACTAAAAAAACAATAATTAATGGAAGTATAAAGATGTACTAGTATATAAAAACACAATTTTAAATACTTACAAAGATTATCATCGCTGTTTTCAATAAAATCGTCGTTTTCATAACCTAAATCGTTTCTCTGGGCACTGTTATTTTCATTTCCCAATGCTAAATTCACCAATTGCCGACTTCTACTTTTAGTACGATAATTAGATGCCATCTCTAGATTGTCTTATGAAATAAATTCTAACGCAAAACAATAGTTGACATTTTTAGATAACACTGTGCGACCATTGTTCCGATCAACGTACAAGTGTCAAACCGGCTCATTGGTCCAAATTATAAACAAACGCGCGGGTACTCCCCGCGTATAAGTCTCTAATTACTCTTTGGACCTTATACGTTTAAAATCATGATACATATGCCATTATACTTCAATACAATAACGTGTTTCTATGCAGAAATATATATTTTTTAATATCCAACATGATTAATTAGATCAATAAGAAGCGTTTACAATAGAAAAGGTAAAATAGCCAAATTGTTAGTTTGGCCCTTATACATAGGACCCATCGATATGTAGTATAGTGTAGTATGAATAATTTCCTATACTATATACTCTAGAGACAGCATTTTTGTCGAAACATATTGTTTTTATAAATGTGTTGTATATATGCATTTTAACATGATCTTCATACAGGTTTATTATTTGATATATTTTGATGCATGTGTAGTATTTATTATCGTAAGTGGTCATGTGATTAACGGAATGTCAATCTTAATAGAAAAATTTATAACATTTTCCCCTGACTAAAACAAATATTTTAATTGTCTTAAATAGAAGATGGTTAATAAAAGACAGATAAGAATGATTGATAAAATATTCATTGTGTAGATAAGCAAAATAAGATAATAACTCTCTAATATTATTTACGAAATCCGATATCTTAATAAGTGTTTTATTAAATTGACCCAAAACCAATTTATTATTCGTCTCTGATTCAAAACTTCACAGATTCATTAAAGTGATTGAAATTTACCTCATTTTAATAATTATTAATTATTAATCAGTAATTTTGTGGTAAATTATTCAAAAACTTTGCTAACCGAGTTTTTTTAACACAAACGCTGACGTAATTTAAAAAACTTATTAAACTTGCTTCACGAGTTTCCGAAAGTAGATGAGGCCAGAATTTTATTAGATGTTGAGAATATACATTGACTGTTGAATCATTAAATGTATATATTGTATCTAATGTAAGTAATATAAACAATTTATTTATTTATTTAGCTTCACGCCATATCCCTTGCGGGGTAGTCAGAGACGACGGAGCGCCAAACGCTACGGTCTCTGCATACTTCTTTCGCCTCGGCCACAGACATCAACCTCTTCATACATGCCTTTCGGGGGGGGTCCTCATGTTTTTTACGTGACCTTCCTCCAATAACATTGATACTGTGTTTTCGAAGGTCACTCGAGGCCTCCCCCTGTCTCTCTTACCGCTCACTTTTCCTATATAAATCTTTTTTACCATTCTTTCATCACTCATTCGTTCGACGTGCCCAAACCACCTGAGCACGTTCTTCTTTATTCTCACTGTAACATCTTCACTAGTACCTGCCATTCTGTGGATCTCTCAATTGCGGATTTGGTCAGCTAGGCTGACTCCGCATATTCTTCGAAGAGATCGCATCTCCACAGCATTCATCTTTCTTACATTCTTCTTCTGTGTTACCCACGTTTGGCTGCCGTATAACAGCGTCGGTAGCAAAACTGCATTGTGTACAGCCAAACGTGCAGCTATGCTGACGTTTTGACGTCTCAACAATGCAGTCAAAGCACCGTTGACTCTGTTACCGGCAGCAGTACGCCTTTCCACATCCATTTCGTATCTTCCGTCTCTGCTAAACATACTTCCCAAATATACCTTCATTTACTTGTCAACAGGCTCTGAATTGTTTAACCTTATTATGAAATAATCATTGATACAGTTGGATTAAAAATAGAAAAAACTGTTGACAATTTTTTTTTTATTGTACTTATTAATTGATTGGTTATATTATGTATATTTTTGATATAATAGATGCAATACGAATATGCTTCATTTAAATTGAATATAGAATCATGTTTCAAATGTGTTTATAATTATGATTACTAAGTATATATATTTGATTTATTTTTGTGTACGTTTCAAGTGGAAGATATTCAAACAAGAGATAGACAGATAAAGGTTAATTACACTCTGGGTAAGTTTTATTTGAATACAAATAATAATACAAAGTATAATATTTTTGATGACGGTCTTTTTAAAAATCTGATTGTAATTAATTAAATATCACGTTAAGTTCATAATCGACTATAAGAAACGATAAATCTCTAAGTTTCTAAATTGCAAATAGGCATATTAATGCAATTGAAAAGTAATATTTTACCTGATCCGACTTAGCCATAATAAAATACCTTGAGACAGTGATAACAACTTATAAATAGTAAGTAACGAGTTGGCATACTAATTATTCGAAAGAAAATATATTATTTACCAAATATATAAAATTATCGCATTAATTACATTCAAAGTATGATTTCAACAAACAAACAAATTTCCAAACACAGTGTGGTGAGACACGTCACTGAGAAGTCATCAGATGTTTGTAATAAATTGACTGATATCATTGTCATGATAGACTATAGAATTTCTAAAGTTTAAGGTAATTCAACAAAACACTCTCTTAATAATGTTTTTATCGAACGTTTACAGTTTACGTTAACTTAAACAAAGGTAGTAAATTAAATAAAACAATTATTTTATTTGATTCAGTCATTTCCTACCTGCTAAACAGAAAGTCGTGGGTTCGCTTTATAGACGAGACAATTCATAGTGCAATCCACAGAATGCTTATTAGATTTTTTGTGCCCAGTATGCCCTCTTTACAGAGATTACGGGGGACTTTTATAATAATTAGTGAATTATACAAATAGTATAATTATATAATAGTATAATACTTATTCTGAACTTAAACATAAAATAAAACATTTTAATAGGTACAATTTTTTTATTTTTTCCTTTTTAAATTAATTCTTAATGTCTAACCTCTATCTAAAATAAAAATCTTTACGATGGTGACAGAATGTTTGTGTGTAGTAAGACACAATTAAATATCTGCGTCCTCGGGGATCGAAATTGTAATATTCCAGAAACATTAACATTTCGTATCCGTGTATATATTATATTTGTTTTTGTTGAATAGCGTAGGTACTATAGCGTAGGCTTTTTATATAATATTAAAAAGATAAAGGCAAAAAATATTATAATTAATATAATTCATATCTAAGACAAAAACCTAAAATAGGAAATAGTATGAGATATATGAACGCAAATAACTTAGTGAAAAATATATTGATAAAAAAGTTGTCATATGTTATGTAATAGTGTAAATTTGAAAAGTCGCATGCATTAATGTTAAGGGACAAATGAAGAATGAAGAATTATTATTGTTATTTTTGTTGCAGAAATGCATTTTATATTTTACTGTATTTATTGATGTTATCTTCTAAAGATTGAAAATAATTATTAAAAAAGATTTCTTTTACAACGTGTAACCGAGAGGAAAGCAATTCAAAATTTTTGTACTCGTTCTTCTATGAATAATTTCCTCCAATACTAAAAAATCCTTAATCTTAACGACTTCGTATTTAAAACCAAAATGTTTTTGATAATTCCACATATTTCTTGGAGACATTTAATTTTAGAATTACAACAATCTAATAAAATTTGATTAGCGTTCTAGTTTACACATTGTATATGACATCTAACCCGCATGCAGGCATTTATCCTTTTTTGTATTTTTGTGGTGGGGCATCTATACATGTAGGCAACTATAAAAAAAAAAGTTTCCGCAAAGTGGGGCAATTATTCCGGTTTTACCCTATATTAAAATAAAATATACACAAAAATATTGAAATTTTAGTCTAAAATATCAAATAGTATTTGTCATAACTATATGTTAATGAAAACAATAATCTTTTAATATATTTGTGGCATATTATTTAGTGTCTTTGTAATACGTATTAAATATAAATATTAGCTTTCTTCACTTCAATGTTTTTTCACGCTTTTGTAAATGAAATTTTAAATGTCAAATTATTCATTTAATTTATCGTTTCTATTAATTGATAACAGTAGGCTTTGACTAAACTTATTTATATTATTATTATTGTTATTATATCTTAACACTACAGCGTAGTTTTTGAACTTTTTTAATCTATAACGTCTAACTAAATAACGGATTATGATTTTAACAATTTATATATGTATATACGTTTTTATTATATGTACAATCTATCTATCTATATATTATAGAGTTATATCGCCTTAATAAACTCGACTACTATTTTGTTTAATGACACACGATTATATATAATTCCTTATTACGTGTAGTTATTTAATATTATTTCATACATTATTAAATTGACTATTAATATTTTTACAGCTCTTCTTTACTGCTTTATTATTGGTTTTATTATTTCCTGTGATTTCTTTACACTGGTATTATTATTTCCTGAAGTATTGAAATTTTATCGGCATAATTTCAAGATTTAAGAAGCTTAGAAGCAATGATCAGCTGCAGCAGTCTTTACTTTATACTCAAAGGTTTCCTTAAGTTTGAGGCCCACAAGAGAAACGATAAAAACGGATATCTCAATAACACTTTACAAAATGTACACACAAATAATAATACTAAATAAAACTTTAGAATCTCGTTATTTAGATTAGATTCAAATATTTTCGTAGCCTTATATAGGATTCTCAGTTTAAAAATGTAACAATCTGTATCAGATATTAAAATTAAACCATGTTTTGGGTCTGATTCCAATTATTTTTAAATAAAAAGGGCTGTACGTGTAGTACATCAATTTAACAACGTGTAATATTTCTATACTAACGGAATCTCTACTAAAGTTTTTAATCAGTCTTTTTTTGGACGGTTTGTCTTATTAATAAGCTTATATAGTTTTCTAAAATAAATTAAGTTATTATTTTTGAGAAAAACTAGCGCTTACTTATAATTCAAAGATTAATAAATTATTACATATTTTTATTAAATTGATGTATAAATCCCATTCGAACAATAGAATCAGATAAAATGCCGCTGCGAGAAAAAAATGAACACATTGTTCACGAAAATAAAATGAAATGAATTCATTGAAACATCTAACTTATTGTCTATCAAAGCCCTTGTACTGCATCAGCAATGCGCCTCAATTTATTTAAACAAAACCCTGTAAAAGCTTCCACATAAAAGAAATATAAAAAAATGTCTGAATTATTTTATCTCTGAATAATTTCTGTATAAATGATTATCTTTAAAATATCTTTGAGGTTACTTTTGGTTATGTAAATGTTTAAAACAGCATTCTAATACTTGACAGATTAAAAGTTACTTTTTTCATTGACTATTCTATTAAATATTTCAATTATTATATATGATTAATCATTCAATCTGCATTGTCTTCTGATTGTCAATCTGTATCAAAATTGAACATATTAAAAACGTGTATTGTCTCGTCATTTCCACTTATAAAAAGAAATATTTTTCCCCTTGCATTCTTTTTAACAAAATTTTTCTCCATATTTTGTATCATTCTATATGCTGTATTTTCATTTTATATATTCTAAATGACTGTCGGCCACGCTGCCGATTATGATACTTTGCGCTTTCGCTTCGGCTTTTTTACTCTCGACATTCTTAAAAAACAATTTATCTTTAATCGCCTCTTCACAATTGTATTCTCTTAAAACACTTTTCACTCTATAAATCCACGTTGAATATCCTTATCCTTAAAATTGTTTTAGGTTCAGTTTTAATTCCGCCATTATGCTGATGCTTATTTTTAGTTTTGTCTTAATCATTGTACGTAACCACGCTCAGCTACCACTATTGAGGATTCTCGTGGATCTTATTTTATGAATTAAATACTTCACTTCAGTCTAATAAACTTGGTTTTATTATTATAACACATAGAAAATACCTACCGTCCGTCCTACATCTTACAATATTCTAGAAGGCCTCTCGCATAGACAATATAAACTAACTATAAACTACAGATTAAACAGATTATAAAATTGCATATATCATCAGTGACGTGTGATAGAACTGTAAAGAAGGAATGGGCATATAACGCTGTCCGCATAATCTTGATAATCATATAATTAAGTTAATTCTCGTACATTGCAATGAATGCATTTCATCTATCTACAACTAAAATAAATATAATTGAATAAAATTCGTAACTCAATATGTAGGAAAACATATCATATACACACATATACTATGTATATTCTCGTCTCGTTGCGTCTCCGAGCATTTTAATTAGTAAACCTTTTTGCCTCGAAATTAATCTGAGGAATAAAACGGAACTATTTCAAAATATCGTATAAAACCGTAAATTTAATTATCATCATAAAATGTAAATTGAATAATAAAAATATATATAAATATATACATATTTATTATGTATTTTTAATCATCGATTTTGTTTAAACAGAAATAATATCACTAATATTTTATTCTTTCAAAAGTATTTTATATACATATTTTTAATTACAACAGTATTATTATTAGTATTGGTAGATGTAAAAATGTATTTATAAATTAAAAATGTTTTCATAATGCCTCATCACAAACAAATGTGAAGTTCATCTGAGGTATTCAAATTTGGAAATAAATTTCTTCTTAACAAAAAAAATCTTAGAGAATTAAGTATTTTTCACTTTAATCCCCATAAATTGAACTACAAATGTGAATTTTATTTCGTTGAGACAAATATATTATTAATGTAATGAGTTAAAATTAAACTATCTGAATGACGTTGTACTAAACTGTGAAAATTATTTGTAATTATCGTATATTGAAGCTGGAATTTTTAATTACCATCTAATTATTCTTCAAAACAATAACATGTCAACAGGCAGTCAAATTGTTTCAGTTCTATAATGAAATAACAAGTGATACATGTTTCTGAACTATGAATAGAGAAAATACTTTAGACTGCCTTTTATATTCTACGAAGTAATGAGTAACATTTTGTATTTGTTTTGTGTTTTGTTTCTGTTTCATAAATAAAAAGAATTATTTCATGCCGAAAAAAGTTTTTTTTAATCAAACTTTAGAAGTAGAATTGATAAGATGTTTCGTTAATACTGTCTTTGGTCTTCTGTTTTTCCTATACTACTGTCTAGGAGAGTGCAGAACAGAAAGAACAGAAGACAAATATATTAATATAATAGGTTTTCCAATAAAGATGATTCGACAAGATATTGGCAACTATTCAAGGAAACAGATTTGTTGGTAGCTTCAGAACTATATTAAAAGAAATGCGAACATACCAAGAATAATTAATATTATACTTATTTATCGCTGTTTTTGGTAGTCAGTGTACTTGTATGTATTGCATGTATGCTTTGATCAATGCTCTTGTCAGATGTTATATAAGAATTATTAATAATTATAAAGTCAATAAATAGAAAGAAAATTACCTAATAAAATATTTTTTTAACTTAATTATTCCATCAAACTAAAAAAATCACATGAATATGATTGACAACAAAGTTTTAAAAACGCTACAACTTATTTCGATATGCATTCAGAGTTGCAGCATGGATTTTGTCATAGCCTTTGCATGCATGACTTTGCATTTCTGAATAATATAAATATTGAGACCATATATTCAATAAGAATATAAAGTATTATTAAAGAAGTTACGCGCTTGGCTGGAAACTACTTTCATAATCAAATTATTTGGTTCTAAATAAAAACAGGATTTTATTTTAAATTGAATTGATAGGAATAAAGGCCGTTTGTTGGCACAAGGCATTTACGAAATTACTGACATTTGTCTGTAATTTAATTTACATAAAAATAAATGTTCATGTTACCTTTTTTATGTTTTCTAAATACTTTGAATGCATCAGTTAGACTACATGTCAATTATTTCAAATGAAGTTAATGAATTTGTCTACATTTTATTTTACCAAAATGATAACCGCACGTAAGTGTGTTAACAGCAACTTCAGGATCCGGGGTTGAAAGAAAGATGAATGACTCCTACTTAAAACGCGATAAAAAAATTACGCATTGCGCAATGTTTCACGTAAAGTTGAGACATCTCTAAAAAGTTCTTTATACGAACTAACACATTATCATTTGTAGGTAATAAAACTAACAAAATTATTTTAAGAGTATATGAAACTTACTTGGGTATATGGATACCTAAAGCTAAAACAAAAGTTTTTAAGTATTTGTAGTTAATGCTGCCATAACATACTATAGCTATTTTAATGTTTCCAATTTAGTGTTTGTGTATTGGTTGCTTTAAATCGTATATCCAATTTAATATTTACGGCTCTATAACTTCTAACTATAACTTTTTAATACTTTAACGGGGATAGGAATTTTAAAGGCAGATCTCATATACAGGTAGCTGCAGGTAGTTACAGCTACAGATCAGAAAGCAGAACACTCAGGTTAACGTCCCGAAGTTACAGGTATAAACATGGTACTTATTTATTAGGCTATAATATATCCCCCTAATATAAAAAGGAATCTCATTTAATCAACAATATTTAAATAACACTAATCAGGCCGTAATCTATCCAAATAATATCAAACTATAATATCCTTATTGAGGAAAAAGTCCTTACAAGCAATACTATAGCCTATGTTCATTCCAATAGTCGAAACAGGGCAAATACTGAAATAATGCAACTTAAACTATTAAGCTGGGTGGTTGTATTTTTTTAGCTCTCTCACTAACTTTAGGTATAGAAATTACTTCATGCTGGATTTCTGTGATACAACTCGGATTGAAACATGACTGGTTCGATCCACACTGACGTATGAGCTGCAGTCAAGTGACTGTAGCTAGACTATCATCTACCAAAGTACCACCAAGATTACGTCACTTCACCTGCGGGCCAGGTACACTTAATTAAATAGTAACACTGCTTAATATGGTGTATTTATGTAATATTTTTGTATTCATTTCCGTAGGGAAAATAAGGAATTTATCAAATAAGAAAAATTAATTCAACAACACGTTAAGGTCTGAAATAATACAATTACATTCGCACACTCAGTAATACTAACGTGAGAGGAATAATAAATCACACGATGAAATCAGACGCAGCTGCGGGATACGACTAGTTCTAAACTAACTTATAATATAACACATTTTGCTTACTCTTCCTATCCTTGGGAAAAATATGAAGTTCATTTATATATTGTATTATGTATTGATTTTGATCGTTTTAATAATTATTTTATAAATTTTATAAACTATATATCTTTAAATGGTTGTTTGAATACAACTAATGTAATTTCCTATCTACGTTTTTAGAGCTATGGCGTTACCGCTCCTACGTAAGAAAACTTCTTTATTAATGGTGAAATTAGAGAAAAATTAAATGAATTAAGTATCATTTTTTGAGACTCCAAGGAATTAGGATAAACAAAGTTATATAAACACACAAGGAATGAGGAAAAAAACGAGATAGTGTTTTTCGTTTCTAAAGTTTAACGTGAAACCTTTGTGAAATGCATATTCACCAAATATTTATTAAAGTATTGAACAAGAAGCTTGTTACGAATTTTCTAAAGTAGAAACTTTAAATGTGCGAGTTTCTTTAACATTTAATATATAAGTTTTTAACGTAACCTTCATATGGTTTGAAATTATCATAATATATTTTAATTTAGTAATAAAACTGAATCGTTTCAGAAATATATATAGTGAAATATATAAAATAAAATTGAAATATATACACTTTAAGTTACGTTCATGCTTCATGTTAATGCTTCAGTAAGCAGTGACTAACGAAGCGGTAATCCACAAGTCCACGATCCGTCGCGAGACGATTAATGGCAGTTAAGTCTTGATTCAAAATTATATTTGTATTATATATAACCGATAAAGATTTCTATTGACATGTCGTTCCACTTCTTATTAAAATAAGTATTTTTATTCATCATATATTATCATTATTGTTGTAACAGTAGAAAACTGACAATAACATATACTTGATAGTTTTAGAAAAATCACAGAACTATAGAACAAAATCTTCAAGAATAGTGATTCCGATTAACATCGGTGAATCGAGCTTATCTAAAATGACCCTGATATCTCGTTTAAAAATATTACATTAACTAACAGTAACAATAATTGGTAACAGTGAAAATATGATATTCTATCTATTTTATATAATTTTTTTTCTTCAATAAAACATATTAAAAACACTTTAAAATATATAGCGAAATATATTTTTGTTGCTTTTTAACAAAAGATATTTCGCATTCTTTAAAGGTAAGTTGTAATTTTAATGTCACTTATAGACCCATGTCCCCTCCACCGGCCAGTAGTCGCTGCGTCCGAGAGCACTCTGTGGAACACTTTAACCTTAAGACCTTCAACTTACTACCAATTTATTAAAGAATATGTAGTTTACATTAAAAAGTATTCTACACAGAGTTATTTCTTTATAATGAAATATTAACATAAACAAACACTTTTGGTTTTTTTAAAGAACGCACTGTCTGAAATTTGTTTAGGAGTTACACAGCTTTTAACAGTTAAGTTTATGAAAAAAGTTTAATAAACACAAATTATTAACATATTAAGTACTATCCTCGGAATCGTACAATAAAAAAAGTTTTTATATATTCACTATAATGACATTACAAAGGAAAACGATGTGTTTTAATAAATTTGATTAATTTATTCTATAGTTAAATATATTATGTATATATCGTCAAAAATAAGTACAATCGTTTGAGTACAATCGATGCGCATCGTCAAATATCGGGTACAATCAATTGAGGTCGTTTGATTGTTATAAAACTCCATCACCTGTTTTTTTGAGAGCATTGGGATATTTGAGATAGTTGGATTAATCTGTTTCGAATACTCACACAATACGGAATAATTATTTTAAGTTTGATTCAATTGGTTCTAATTATAATGTTGATAATTATAATAAATAATAAAGTATATATCTTGTCATTAACTTAGATATGTATCTAATTCAATGTTAAGATATGATTTGTTATATAATACTAGTTATCTAACAGATACTTAGACAGATACAAAGATATTTCTTCAAACAGAGTCACCGGAAAAGCTAGTCCTGACTGAATGTAGGAAAATCTCGCATAACGGCTTCTTCAAGGATCACTAAGTTTCAGAAGCAATTTTCATGTAAGTAGTTCCTAGAAACAATGAATGAAGCATAAAATCAATAAAGAAATATGTATATATTTTTTTGTGTACTTTTTAATATTTAATCGCATTTAGTAATATAGTAAGTGGTTATTAGTTATTAGTGATGGTTCACTGACAAATAAATTGGTAATTAGTTTTGAAATGTGTTTATTTTGAAATTGATTTATTGTTAAACGCTGACTGCTGCTGACTTGATCAGTAAACGGATTTTCTTAAATGTTAGGACCTTTTGCATTTGACTCATGTTAATCAGGAAAACATTTTTTTGTAATTTTATATAGTAAAAAGTAATATTTGTGTGCATCGACTTGTGTACGATAATATATTTTTTTAATGTTACACACTTTTAATTAGATTTCTAAACTTTATACTTTATAAGTGATTTCTGAGAATATTGATGATTGCATTTTGCACGTGGCGTCATCCACCGACCACATTAATAGTACAAAAAGTATTATTATCACATAATACCCTTAAACACTTTATGATCAGTAATTTTTTTAATACTAAGAGGAATAGGATGCAATGACATCTTTAATTACTTTCAATCGACCAATAACGTTATAATTCCCGTATAACACAATTGCAATTTTGATTGCACTTGTGTTTGGTGATGAGATTTGTATGAAAAAAGAACGTCGAAGAAATTAATATATTGCTAAAAACAATTGAGATAAGGACAATTGAATAATGATGATATTATTTGTTCTACTTGTTAAATGTTTTTAACTATATTCTAAAATACTACAATAGCAGTAGTATTTCACAATGTTCTATTTGTCCACGCTTTTGTATATATTCCTATCTAACATACTAATATTGTAATAAAGTAAAACAAATAAATCCCAAATCATTATTATGAATATAAAAATATCTGTAGAAAGTGATAATTATTACAATTTCTCATAACATAAAACTTTTAAAACTATATAAGACACTCATTATTACAAATTTTATTATTTATTTCCTACATTAAGACTTTTATTAGTTTCAAATAGAAACGTACCAAGTTCTTTTTAAGTTGAATAACGATGAATTTGACTCTTCTTTCTTACAGGCGAAGGTTGATAATCGAACTCAATAGAATTAATGAACATTCTGCATAACTGGAGGTTTTCTCCCGATTGTTTAAGGTACATCTAATAGCTTTATGTTTTTTGCTTTTGATCAATCTGAATTTTCAATTTCTCTTCGAGTGAATCAAAAGAGCCACGAATATTCAATGATTCGAGTGTTTTTTATACCAAATGATGATATTTTTTTTATGTGAATGTATTATATGATTTACAAATGTGTGTTTGTATTATAAATGGTAAAATATTAATTTTTGGTTCTGATTTGGTACGTTGTTCATTCAAGTTTACAGCATTTAATATCGATTTGTAGAGAAGGTACATATGTTCATATTTGTACTTTTATCTCTGGCTATGGCGGCAGACGCCGCTAGGTAGCTACACGCCTAGGCCATACCTTTTATCGGCGCTATACATTTTTTATCGCATCGGAACAGCGGCTCCAACCTCCTCTCTGAGCCGCTCCGCTACTTCCTTCTGCGACATCATGTCCTCCCAGAAGGAGTGCACCGCACTCCAAGCTTTTTCGCTCGTAGCCATGTCGTTGACTACGGTCGGTCCCAATGGTTGTTAAGAAACCAAATTATAAAAATTCTTAAAAAAATATATTTCATTTTATTTTATTGGCAACTTACAGAACATTAAAAAATAAAGTATGGTTTCTTAGCATCATTGTGAATTCAATGGATCTTATAAATATAAAAAAAATCCATATTAAATATATATTTTTTTAAACTAGCCAAGTCTTTTATTTTCTTTCTTTAATTCTATGAATTTAAAATACATGAATATTGTTCATCGTATCTCTTTAGCGAGATCTTAATGCTTCAGTTATCTTCAATGAGTATACGATGTAAGTATGAATTACTTAAGGTTTACATTAAACCGTTTTTTAAAGATTTATTAAAGACTTACTAATTTGTTTATGCATAATATTATTTAACAAATTGAAAGAGGGTTTTTTATTCTTATCTGTGTGTTAATCTTTAAAGTTACAAGGTTGAATAATATTGTGTTTGTAATTGGGTGCAAGAAGATGAAATATCCATCATATCATCGATAGTACTATTTTTCTATTAATATTTCAAAAAATGTTAACATTAAAAAAATGTGAGTTATTTAAAGCTACTAGTTTAAAAAATACTTCATACTTCATTTACTTAAATGATGATGAAAATGGTGGGACTGACTATTCACATACAAATGACATTCTTTATATAAAAGACCTAATTTCTTTTCTTGTATAAGTTTCTATAAAAACTTAATAATAATTGTTATGGTGTCTATGTAAAAGTTTATATTTTTATAGTTTTATACCAGACTATTATTCTATTTTCCCGAACCAGATCTTGAAATCTGCTGTAAACATACACAGTCTTTTCATCTATCTCGTATGTATGTATAAGATGGTATGTAATATTATATATACATTATAATCTCACTCGCTGAAGTAATTTCACGTTTCATAAGATTGTTGCGAAAATTGCCTTGAGATCAATTTGCATATTTAATATAATCAATTAAATAAGTTGATATTGCCAATAACAACTTGTGTATATAATACACAATTAATTAATATCTGCTGTAGATAAAGTTGTAGTTTAATTCAATATGAAATTTATTTATATAAATTTTAAAATAATGTCTATTATACAAACATTACCAGGATACTATCTGTTTAAAAAATAAAATTTTGAGATGTACTAAATATTTTATTAACGTATTGACTGACTGAAATTCTATATTTGAAGATTACTATCTTTTAAACATTTTTTCGTATTTCAGCTTTTTATATCACTTCATCTTTTTTTAATTACATTTTAAGAAAAATATATTATACTTTGTATTTATGTAACATTAAAGAGAAAACAATCTTGTTATCTATCATTAATCAGTTAATTGGTTTTTCAATTCAATACATGTATATTTTGACATCTAATTCATTTATTTATTTCTAAAGTTATAAACCTAATTGCTTATTGTTCTTAAGCCACTTATTTTATTTTATTTATTTTCAGGGCCATAAAAAAGTCGTTAATGTTCGTTTTTCTAGTTTAATGTCTCTTCTGCCTCTCTTTGCCATATTTAAGTTAAATATATTCTTACGGATATGTAAGATATAAATCTTGATTGATCATCTTCTATGGCATTACAAATGCTTCAAATAACATACCATTGTCTCTGCACAGGGTTGATAAAATATTTTTATGATGAATATATTACTATTTGTCCTTGTCTGAGGAAATAATAAAAATATCATACACGAAATTCTACAATAAGTGATCCGGAGTACAGAAGGTTAAGTGTACTTTTTCAGTTATAGGAAATAAGTATCAACTAGGGACAGAATATATTAATGAAATTGTTATCACTTATACCATTATATACAATAGTTTTTTTTTTTATATTTTAACCTTCTATATAAAACGAAATTTGCTCGACTATTTTTGAGCTGCACCGGGTTGCTCACGCTGTGGTTCTGTCAAGTTCCGACCTCATTACGGATTCTGAATGAGTTGGTAAAGAAGAACAAATTTCGATTTAATTAAGGTAGCTAGATGAATATGTCGTTATTGCATAATTATTATAATACACATTCTTATAATCTTTCCTATTTTTATTATATAAATTAAATAATTTAATATGGAATTGTATGAAAATTTAAATTAGTTTAGAATTTTTGTAAGAGGTGGGCAGATGAGCTGGCGGATTACAGATGGACGTGATCACCGCCGCTCATGAACTACTGCAACATCCGAGAATTTACAAGAGTGTTGCCGGTCTTCAAGATAGGAGTAAACGCCTTTTATGAAGGTACCCGTGTCATACCGATTCGGAAATACCTCCGAAGGGAGTTCGTTCCACAAGCAAGTGGAACGTGGAAAAAAGGTCCTTGAGAACCGCACAGTGGAGGATCGCCACGTATCCAGGTGGTAGGGACGGTAAAGGAGTCGGTGGCGCGCAGTGCGGTGATGAAATTCGGCGGTAGGCATCAGATCAAATAGCTCATCGGAACACTCCCCGTGGTAAATATGATAGAAGACGCACAGAGAAGCAACGTTTTTACGCAATGCCAAAGAGTCCAGCCGTTCACAGAGCACTGGGTTCCCGACAATCTGAACGACTCTCCGTTGTACGCGGCCAAATGGTAGAAGGTGATATTGGGGTGATCCGGACCAGAGATGAGAACAAACAGTACGGCATGTTTGGCCGGACCTGTGCTTTGTAGAGCGCAAGTCTTTGGCCAGGATTGAAATACTGCCTCGCTCTATTGATCACTCCCAATTTCATCGAGGCCAACTTGGCCTTGCTCTCCAGATGACCACGAAACTGACAATCGCTCGAAATGTCGAGACCCAGTATAACTTTCTTTAGAACTTTTTAAAAGTACAGTAAAATACAATTATTTTGCTCAGTCCTTTAAGGAATGTATATTTTGAAAAAACCTACTGATTTTTATGGCAAGTTTTCATATAAGAAACATATAAAAGTATTATTTGTTTGTTAAAAATTATTTCCTCTCAATATATTTAGTACTAGTACCATATTAATAGGTATAAAGTATTATCATCCATGTGTGTCGTCATTGAAGTACGATCTCATAACGAACGCAGCTTCATGTTCGTATATTCCTCAATATTAGAGTAACATTTTTTCAACGAATCAATAAAAAAAGTAAATCAAATAAAATAAATTCAATTAAAAATAAAGAGTAAATTTAATTTGTTAACTTGACAGTCTTTTATTTGACATGGTTTATTATATTTTAGATATAAATTCCTTACTGTTTTCATTTCGTACTTATAAACTATAAAATTCATGACTATTTTTAATAGATATATTTCAGACAATGCAATTTCAAAGCGTGTCTCTATGATCGACTAAAAGTTAACAATAAAGAACACATTATCAGTTTATATCATCTCTTATGTGTTTCCGATAATACGGTGGCAGCAGTTCCATAGTAACACAGTCTATTGAGAAGAGATAACTATTTCACGGTTGTATACAGTTCTACCAAATTTCTCAGTTTATTTATCATATTCTTATTACATTTCATAAGATAGTGCACTATTTTTAACACGATATTTATATGTTAAAGCTTTAAGTATATTAGGTTTTATAATAACCATATATGGATATTACTTTTATAAATATATTTATTGCTTAACTTTTTCTATAACTATCTGAAGATTACTAATAAATATAAAATAAAATGATCATCAACTTCAAATATCTAAGGATTCCAGTTCGAATTTAAAATTATTCTAATTAGGTGATTTAAGCGAAATGTTAATTATGCCTAAACTTTATATAAAGTTAGGCAGAAAATAACGGCAGAAAAATTCTTGGAAATTTCTCTCGTTTTCAAATAGAGGTCAATCCATAAAATTTTACAGTAATATAGGTAATTTTTTTGCTTTAACGAGGCATTAAGGGTTTATCGGTGTGTATGTAAATTAAAAATAATAATAAAGAATATGTAATGTGAAAAGTATTAAATTCTGTATGATCTCTTATAATTTAGTACCTCGTTACTTTTTATAAGGATCAAGATATACCTCAATTAATTTTGAGTTCCTTCTCTCACATTTTAAGTAAAGTTTTATGAGATTTTATGGTAGGGAATTACGCTTATAATATATTATAATAAGATGAAAATATTTATAAATATGAACTTTGACCTGTTTAAATCCTTTTTTTAATATGAAGTAATGATTTAAAGTGTGAATGAAAACATGAGCTATATTCTATATTTTGAGCTGATTAATTGTAAGAATAGGCCGGCAGCCGTTTAGAGCAAATTTGAAAGGTTTGAATTCATCACTAGTCCTAAAAAATGTACTCGCCCTTATGCCCATGTCTAATTTGCATATCGTTTAAATATATAAATATACTTGAATGAAGCGAAGTTTTTCACTGACACAGCGGTTTTTAGGTGGTAGAGCCTAGCTGTAGCTATCTGACTGCAGCTCATATAGGGCTGGCTCGACCGGGGAAGGACCACCCTCTCACAGAAGACCGACGTGTAGTAACCAAATTCATTTGGTTATGTTCCGTCGGTGAGTGAGAAAATTCGGAAGCCCAACCTCCCCATCCCCCGCGCAAAACATGAAAGCGATGCCTAAAAGAAAAATACCCCAGGAGGGTACCGGTTTTGGTGAAGCCGGGGACCCCCTCCCCGAGCAAAATCGGGGAAATGATTCTCGGATTTTGCTTGGGCTGCCCGTCGTATCTGGGGCGAGCGAAGTATCGCCTTTTGTGTTTCTTGAGGGCAAACAACGAGTCAACGCAGCGGCACCCCGACCCACTCTAAATGTGGACTTTTGCAACATCCGGGGACTTCATTCCAACTTGAACGCGCTCCACAATCATCTAGAGACGGCGCAGCCGGCCTTGTTGTTTCTGACGGAGACGCAGATATCTCAACCTAGCGACTCAGCATACCCCGGGTATAAACTGTCATGGCTGTCAGGGCTGCAGCAGCTGGCAAACGGCTTATCAAGCTTAGGCCAATGCGTTAGTCACTAAGGATCCGAACTCTAGAGTTCTGAAGAGGAAATATAATCTTGCCTCCAGATTCTTCAAACGGAAAATTGCTAGAGCAGAGTTCAGGCAGGTCGTCAAAATTGGGGATCAACTGGCAAAGTACCCACCTGGCACGCGCAAGTTCTGTGCTCTTTCCAAAGCCAGTCTGGGAAACTTCTGTCAGCCATCCCTACCGCCAATGCACACTGGGAGCGACTCTTTGGCCCAATCGGCAAAAGAGAAAGCCGATCTCTTGGGCACTCTTTTTGCCTCAAACTCGATTTTGGATGACCAGGGGAAGACACCGCCTATCATACCGCGGTGTCCGAGCTTAATGCCGGAAATAGTTTTTCGGCAAAAACTCATCCGAACAGTCCTCCTTTCCTTGGAAGTTCATAAGTCGAGTGGGCCAGATGGTATATCTCCAGTTGTGCTACGAACTTGTGCCCTTGAATTGACACCAGTGCTAATGCATCTATTTCGGTACTCCTACCTTAAAGGCGTAGTCCCGGTCTCATGGAAGCTTGCCCTTGTCCATCCGATCCCTAAAAAAGGTGATAGCTCGGACCCAGATAACTACAGACCTATCGCCATTACCTCTCTGCTCTCCAAAGTAATGGAGAGCATTATCAATAAACAACTCCTAACCTACCTCGAGGATCACCAGTTGGTCAATGACCGGCAATATGGCTTTCGCCATGGTCGATCAGCTGGTGATCTTCTGTTATATCTTACACACCCCTGGGCAGCGGTTATTGAAAGCAAGGGAGAGGGTCTGGCAGTTAGTCTGGATATTGCAAAAGCCTTTGATCGTGTATGGCACAAGGGGCTTCTTTCGAAGCTACCATCCCATGGGCTTCCCGAGAGTTTATCCAAGTGGATCACCAGTTTTCTCACTGAGCGGAGCATTCAGGTCGTTCTCGACGGTTTTTGCTCGGACCCCAAGCCCGTTGAACGCTGGTGTACCCCAAGGCTGCGTGCTATCCCCAACTCTGTTCCTCCTGCACATCAATGATATGTTGGATATCTCCAACATACATTGTTATGCGGATAACAGCACTGGGGTTGCGATATATTCCGGCAGTGCAGGTCTCTCTCGGGTAAACGTCGACGAGTATTGAAAGAAACTTGTGTCTTCTATAGAGACTTCCTTGGGGATGGTATCTGAGTGGGGTGAACTGAACCACGTTCAGTTCAATCCCCTTAAGACACAGGTTTGCGTGTTTACCACGAACAAAACCCCATTTGTCGTATCACCGCTCTTCGAGAGCACTCCCCTCATTGCCTCGCCAAGTATCAGAATACTGGGTCTCGACATTTCGTGGTCATCCGGAGAGCAAGGCCAAGTTGGCCTCGATGAAATTGGGCGTGATCAATAGAGCGAGGCAGTATTTCAAACCTGGCCAAAGACTTGCGCTCTATAAGGCGCAGGTCCGGCCACACATGGAGTACTGTTCTCATCTCTGGTCCGGATCACCCCAATAACAGCTTCTACCATTTGACCGCGTACAACAGAGAGCCGTTTGGATTGTCGGTGACCCGGAGCTCTGCGAACGGCTGGACTCTTTGGCATTGCGTATAGATGTGGCTTCTTTGTGCGTCTTCTACCGCATTTACAACGGGGAGTGTTCCGAAGAACTATTCGATCTGATGCCTGCCACCGAATTCCATCACCGCACAGCGCGCCATTGACTTCTTTACCATCCCTACCACCTGGATGCGTGGCGATCCTCCACTGTGCGGTTCTCAAGGACCTTTTTTGTGGAACGAACTCCCTTCGGCGGTATTTCCAGATCGGTACGATATGGTTACCTTCAAAAAAGGCATCTACTCCTACCTACAAGGCCGGCAACACTCTTGTAAATCCTCGGATTTTGCAAGAGTTCATGGGCGGCGGTAATCACAAGTCATCTGTGACCCGCCAGCTCGTTTGCCCTCGTATTCAATAAAAATAAATAAAATAAAAAAAAACACATCGTTAGCTATCCCTTATATACGTTATACGCCATTAAAATTTTTCGTTTATTGCTAAACATGGGTATTTCACGTTTTATAGGAACATACATTTTAAAACATAATGAAATTGAATAACAGTGTACTTTGCTGTTCACACTCATTAACGACATTAATGTTATAATTTAGTTGATATTGCATAATGACGACTCAATTTAATTATCTTCGTTTTATAAATTTTATGAATGAGAAAAAAATTTAACGTAAATTAATTTTGAAATTAATGTTCTATATATTATATAGACCTAAAAGAAATTTAGAAATATTTTAATCTAAACTAGGGTATAATATGTTTTCACGTGCATGAGAATATTCGACACATCCTAAATAATAAAAAATATTAATACAAGATATTCAGATAAACGTCTATACTATGATTATACTATTACCTGTATCGAGAACTGCACTGTATAGGTGAAATTATTGTAGTACATTCCTTCTAATATATAACCATTACTTCAAATTATCTATACGTATAAAAAATTAAAGTGTCTGTTTGTAATTCTAAATTAACAGCAAAACAAATTTAGCAAATAAATTATTATTAATATTATTATTATTAATACTTTCAATGTCAAAAATATAAGTTGGAAAAGTGTAGACAGTCACCCGATATAACAGAATAATTTTAAAAACGATAAACGCAATGATTATAGAGGTGTATCTTTTTAAATAAAAAATAAGAATAAAAAAGTTAATAAATAAATAAATACATAAATAAATAAATATATTTGAAACCTTATTAATATTTAAACTGAATTATTATAGAATTTCGACCACTTGGTGAACTTACTTCTTTATTATTATTGTGTACATATTTATAACAAACTGCAATCGTACATGCAGACAGATAAAATATTTTTATGATTTTTTTTACACATATTTCAATTTTAGCCAATAAATTCTCCGATAAATTACTATCCTAACTTCTCTAAACTATTTAAACTGGTAAGATAATAAACAAAAAAAAAACTATAAATACTCGTAATTTTCGTATTATATAACGCACAGATATGTGTTATTGTTTTGCGTTAAAATATTGCAGTTGCCAGTAATAAATAAAATCGAAAAGCCAATTAAGCTTTGCATATAAATTAGCTTTCGTTCTGACCGTACATAACTTCTGACAAGTATAAATGTGAACTGTTTATCAACCTACCGGCCTTTGAAAGCATTATTAGACATAAGTCAATACAGACCAGTTGTCACGAATATAATACAATTAATATGTAAAAAATCACGTGTTACTCAAAATTTATCGTATAATCTTTGTAAATATTATTTAATTTCTTCTATTATATTATCACGAAATACCCAATCGCTAGTGTTTTGGATATAAAATAAAGTTCGTTTCAAATACAATCAGTTTTGGATAGCTTCTGTTATTTATTTATATATTTGTTATATTAACGAATAAAGCTGAACAATTGGAAAGAAAAATTTCTGTTTCATGTTTTCAGAGTATCCTATAAGTGTCATTAATATCTCTTTATCTCTGTTTCCGTCCGGTTTATGATCATAGAACTCTAATCTAAATAAAACAAAGACTTAACCGAAATGAGATTTCAGTTTGTTATCTAAGCCCGTATTGAAGGGGTTTTGTTTAATTCATTCAGCAAAATTAGATTTATCATTTAATTTTATTTGTGGAGGCAGAACTGTAAATAATAATTTATTTGATGTTAAATCTCGTCTTACCCTTTTTGATTGGCGAGTCACTTAGTTAATAGATGAAAGGATAGTGAATCTGACCAGTAACGAGAACTGCTGTTAAGTTCTTTTTAATTTACTGAAAATTCAGCTGTAAGTTGCAGCACTATTTTTTTTGTTTTCTTAAATATATTATTTGTGAGTTTATTATTATAATTGTATAATGAAATTATAAGGTATTATTAACAAAGTTAACGTCCAATTACGTTACTTTAGATAAGTTTGTACGGAAACCTTAGATCAAAATTACCTTTGGACGTTTTTACTACTCTTTTTTAGTTAAAGTTATATTTGGTTAATAATATCTAATAAAAAAAAGATTTTTAATATCCATATAGTTAAAATATATAAAATATAAAGTAACCCCTTAAATGAATGGGACGTGTCATAAAATCCTTAGCACCATGAATTTACATATTATTACATTCCTTTTAATAATGAACTAACATCCGCAAAATGCAATTATATAAATTTAATTGTCAACTTATTATTTTTAGACAACGAAAAAGTTTTTTGCTTTAATTAAATTACCGCTTATATTTTTCAGAACCCGCTGATAGCTGCATTATTGGTAAATGTTTGTTTAGCTTTGTTGTGTTTGAGAGCAACTCCTACTCGTACTTATTGTGTAATAAAAAATAGTAATGATTTTATTAAATGTTCTTTAAACGTACTAGGGATATCAAGGTGTAAAGCCTAATTTAGTGGCCCGTAAAAAAAAGCAAAATACTTTATTATCAACACTTGCATCAAAAGTTATAAATAATAAACTCCAACTTCAGCGAAACTTGTCTGTTCTTTTAATGACACTTCATGTTGTTTTTTATTATTATATACATTTTTAGAACAAAAAGTAGCCATTATATAGAATGTAATTGGTTTTTTAGAACATTTACAAATTTAATAACATTAGTCTAACTTTTCTTTTACAGGTTTCCTTGATATATTTTTATTAAGTTTTTGTTTCATTCCTTTTGATTTAAAGATGTATTTTAAAAAAAGGTTGATTGGTTAATGTATAAAAAAATACCTCGTTCGACAGGGTCAATCGTGTTAGGTAGATTCCCGTCGGTCGGATCGACAAAGGAAAACTAGCCAGCAGTATTCTACTGGTCATTATGAGTCTTATGACGGGTCACTCTGCATATATTGGGTGAGCGGGGAACCACCCCCCACCCTATCTCCTAAACAGGGGGTCGCATCAAAAAAATTTCGGACAAAAAAGTTTCCTCTTTTAATTTGTTAATTTTCTAAGATTTTTCCTACCGTAAAATTTTGCTTCCTTCGGTTTTTAACTTTCAACCCCCCCAGCTCCCCAACCCCCCGACCGATTTCCCCCGTTCAAGAACTTAACCTTCATTTTGTCCTTAAGAATGTGTATACCGAGTTTGAAAATCCTCCGTCAATATTTGCGACCTGTAGCGTGTCCCAAAGGTTTGCACTTTCATCCCCCCTCCCAGCCCCCCTATCACTTCTTCCAAAAAAACGAGATGCTACGTTTGTCCTACTAATTTATCCTATCGACCTGTGAAGTCAGATTTCGGCTACGATGAATTCGTACTGATGGATCATATATACATATATATATATATCGGGATATATAAATTTTTTTTCGACGGATTCTCAATCTCCAGATCATAAACGACGTAGCGCCCCTACTCTGGGGTCTGGGTCCCGTCATCGCATCGATTGCAATAGGTAGATTCATCTATGGAATCTACCTAAAATCATGTATTAGTAAATATGAAATATAAAAACTTGAGTCTTTGAATATATTTTCCTACACTAAAAAGGACAAAAGAAGCCCTTTCACCTTGGCTCCTACATTCCAGAGTGTATCTCTGGAATACAGTGACCTGCTTCAGTTGTAAGGCTTAGAGATTGCCTCGAACTTCAACTTTGGTCGGTGTATTGAGTCCAGAGCAAGAGCAGCTGCAGGAAAGCTTGCCGTTCTTGTGAAGGTCCGTCAGTACTTTACACCGGGACAGTTTCTTGTATTATACAAAGCACAGATCGTGTGTAGAGTACTGTGGTCACATATTCGCTGGTAGCGCAAAGCGCTCATCTTGCGGTTCTGGACTCAATTGAGAGGCGAGCAAAGAGGCTTATAGGCGATCCTGAATTGGTAGAAGCCAGCCTCCACAGCCTTGAACACAGGAGTAGAATCGTTAGCCTCTCAGTATTCTATAGGATACATTTTGGTGAGTGTGCGCTGGAATTACACGACTTATTTCCTCCGTCCCCCTTCCATCACAGGACGTCCCGACGCACGGCAGGTATACATCCATACGCTGTGGACATTCCCTCTGCCGGAACGAAGCGTTTTGCTTAGTCCTTTTCAATTCGTACAGCGAAGGACTGGAACAGCTTGCCTGTGGTTTTTCCATCCGAATTCAATGTGGGTGTTTTCAAGAGAATAGTGAATAGGCTACTAGGTTAATGCGCTTTACCATCTAAGACTACATTTTCATTTTCCATCAGGTGGAATGTAGTCAAGCATTAACCTAGATGGTATAAAAAAATACTAAATAAAAATATTTTAACCTGTTAAAATTCTAATAAATATTTTTAAAAAATTTTGTCATTATACCGGTATTGGTCGCATTACCTAGTTTTTTTTTTTTAGTTTATCAACCCACAAGACAAAAGTATTATTAGAGGTGAGATCAATAAAGAATGATTATCAGGAATATAATTAATCGTTGCATCGCTTAATTCTTCAATACTTAAAAAAAAGAGATGAAATAAAGTTTCCTCCGTTTCAAACGCAACCTTTTTTTTCTATTACTGCCTTTTTTACGAATGAGACTGTAAAATCTGACAGAAAAAATCCCATTTCGAAATGATATTTTTGCTTCGTATTTCCAAAGCATCCCGTAAGTGTCATTAGTATCTCTCAACCCTGTTTTTCGCCCGGTTTATGATCCTGCAACTGCGCGGTAATTAAACAGGCGTAATTTAAGCTGAGACCTGACCGCTTTGGGACTTCAGTTTATACACTAATAACTCTGCATTGAAGAGGTAGCCACCTGTTGTTCTTCCGACTACGATTCTTATTAACAAATGTTTATTTGTTAATAAGAATCGTAATCAATGTTTTATACATTCAATTAACTTGGGCGGCTTGAGATTTAAAGTAAAAATTAAATTGTATTCCTCGAACTCCAATGAATATAAAATATTGGATGTCAAATCTCGTCTTACGCTTCCTTATTTAGAGTTAGCTGCATGAAATGATAGTCAAACGGAATTTAACGCGAGATAGTATTGTTCCATTCTTTTTAATTTAATCATCCTTAAGCTGTAAGTTGGCTTCATTAGGAGCCACTAATGGCCTTATCCATATGGCAGGTATAATTAATCATGCGATTAATTCCCTATTTCCACTTTTAAAGACGAATGTAAAAGGAACCACTAATGATGTCAATTGTACGCTAATGTTTATCGAATTGAAAACCAATTCATTATTTACGGGCCGATGAATTTTCCAATAGAATTATAACCAGCTGTATGAACATCACTTCAGTAATAGTAGTTAAAATATATTTTTTAATATTAATGTGTAGATGGATTTTTGTAAAAATAGTGATCATGAGTAAAATAAACTTTAAGAAACAACTTCCGGCTTTAACGTTGTTTATTTAACCCTCTTAATTTGAATATTTGACGATACCTTCAACGAAAGATTTAAAATAATTTAATGTAATCGAATACGGCTATATCCCTCTCGTACTTTCTAGAATCAAACAAAAGATCTTCGATGATCATTCGATACATCACACAATGTTACAAAATTGGTCTTTTGAGTTAGTTTATAAAAAATAATCATTAAACAAAATGAAACCCCCCCTGACTTTTGTCAATAAGGTTTTTAAACCGTCGCTTGATATTAATTATTTAAATAGGCAAGTAAAAAGGCAGTGCCAATACGCAATGCCATTAGCAGAGCACTGGGTGCCCCATTCCCCGGTCAAATAATAGATGCTGATATTGGACTGATCCGGACCAGATATGAAAACTGTACTTCATGTGTTTGCCGGACTTGCTCCATATGGAGCGAATTCTTTGACCGGCTTGATACTGTTTCAATGTATTGAACACTCCCAATTTCATCGAAGCCAACATGGCGTTACTTTATAGATGGCCATGAAACCGACAGTCGCTAGAAATGTCGAGGCTCAATATTCTGATACTTCCTGAGGTATTAAGTGTGAGTACTTTCGAGGAGGGGTGTACGACAAATGGATTTTAGATATAAACCCGCTAACTTTTATCTTTTGGGGGTCGAACTGAACGAGGTTCATTTCACCTATACCTAAGACCATCGCTTGGGATTAGTTTTTAATAAAATAATAATGTGTAGAAAATGTAAGTCATAATTAAACTTTTTCATTAGTAATTTAATTTAAAAATACATGTAATTAGATCAAGGTGTAGAGTATGTTATACAGTTTTAATTTAAATAATTCTAGAGCTTTATAGAAACTTAGCATAATTCTGTCTTTTCAATATTCACAAAAGTGAATTACGATAATAAATCGCCTGTTCTTGATGCAAGTAAATTGCTCTACGATTCCCAGTTATTTCTATTGCAGTCGCGCTTGAGTTGCGCCGCACTACAGAGCGCTAGTTGTCGTCAAGGCCGTTTTTTTGTCATTATTTTAAAATAAGAATGGCAATACATTTGTTTTCTTAATAATTTAATAGTTTGTTATATAATTATAATCAACTAGTAGTATTTTTGGTATATTTTTAAGATATAATCACATTTTGTTGACGATGTTTTATAGGCATGTATATCTTTTAAGAAGGTAATGAATAAATCTGTTGAGTAAATGTTTAAATCATATATACCTATATTTCTAAATTTAAAATAATATCTTTATTTATTTATTTACTTCTGTACCATAAATAGTAATAATGACATTATAAACGAAGAAAATTCACACGAAGGATAACTTATCTCTTGCAAGAGATCTCTGCCAGAAACCCTTGGTTATTGGAGATATTTATTGATATGAGTTATAGGAACATATAACATAAACTACACATAATCACTTTTATATATCAATATATTATATACTTACATACTAATATACATAAATAACAACAACTGTTTACACAATACATGTAACTAATGGATATATTACAAGTTAATAAATGATGCTGATTAATACGAGGAAAGAAAAAGTAGGTGCTTCTTCAGTCTAAATTTGAATACAGTAGTATTAGGAAAGTCTTTATAAATGAAATCGGGTAGTGAGTTCCAAAGTTGCGCAGCAAGGACAGGAGAGGAGTTACGATAAAAATTTGAATTGTATATGGCACTTCAAGAAATTTCAGTGCAAGACAAGAGCGTTCAGGTCGATTTCTAGGGGAGGATAATTGGAAGCGTTCCGGAAGGTACGTCGGACCATAACTTTTTAAAACATTCTATAAAAGTGTTAGCACAGTCATATTCCGGCAAAAGCGAATTGCGAACTTTAATATGTACTACACATAATATCTATATAGTATAATATATGTACATATTTTTATATTACATTGGCATTAGTACTTTCATTTTATTCAATGAGTATGACAGTGTTTTTATCGCCCGCCATTTCCTATGACATATGTCAAAAAAGGTTGTCAAAAAAGGTTCACCGCGATTCGGTCTCCATAGTAAAATACTCCACAATCATCTACTAATGACCTTGCTCCACATTCCACATCCATGAAAGCACGTGCTTCAAGAAACTGAGTTCATTATGTTAAAAGAGATTTATTTACTTAATCTTAAGTTCATTACCTACCTTGCATCATGTAGATAGAATTCATTTATTTTCCCAGATACTTAATATTTATTAAGGCCTAGTTATCTTGTAATGTTTCAGGTAATATTGAAATAAACGGTTTCCACTAAAGATAATAACAGAATTTCCTAAAACTTTGTCTAATTAAAACGTTTTGATGTAATTATACAGAGCCGTATGACTAAAGTAAATGCAAACTGAAAATAAAACTGTATACCGAACTTGTATAGAAGTTGCAAATGCATTATATTTAGTTTTTGCGCCTTTCTATACGCGCACTCCTTAATTTGCACATCACGACTACATTTTTTTCATTAGGCATATAATTTGTTGTCTTACCTTTGTTTTATATCGATTTTACATATAGTTATTACTTTTTAAAGACATTTAATGTTTTGTTTAAATACCATTAATTTTTAGTCTAATAACTGCGATTAAGCTAACAAGTAACATAATAACATGAACTTTATGATAATATATCGGCAAATATTGTTCAGACTTTATAATAATACTTAAACTTGCTACAATATTCTATCCAGTACCCGAAAAACTAACTGTAATTCTTCCGAACTAATTGAATAAATATTATTTATCAGATGTCATTAACCAATGGTATCTTTAAATTGTACCGGTAATCTTATTTTAAAATATTATTCTGGAAAACATGTCGCCCTGGTTTGACATCCAATCGGGTGTTAAGCAAGGTTGCGCTATGTCAGCTTGGTTGTTCATTTTGTATTTGGATAGTTGTCTCCAAGGAATGAAAGATAGTGACATGGGAGTGAAAGTAGGTGACCTTAAGGTCAATTGCTTGCTATATGCAGATGATGCTGTACTCATTGCATCATCAGAATGCGATTTGCAGGCATTGGTCACCACTCTGAAAGATGGGTGTGAAAATAATGGTCTAAACCTGAATGCAGATAAGACGAAGGTTCTGATATTTGAAAGAAATGAAGAAAGAACAGAATGTAAAATCAACGTGAATGGTAAGATAATAGAACAAGTGAATGAAGTGGTATATTTGGGAAGTATGTTTAGCAGAGACGGAAGATACGAAATGGATGTGGAGAGACGTATTGCTGCCGGTAACAGAGTTAACGGTGCTTTGACTGCATTGTTAAGACGGCGAAACGTCAGTATAGCTGCACGTTTGGCTGTACACAATGCAGTTTTGCTACCGACGCTATTATACGGCTGCCAAACGTGGGTAACGCAGAAGAAGAATGTAAGAAAGATGAATGCTGTGGAGATGCGATCTCTTCGCCGAATTTGCGGAGTCAGTTTAGCTGACTGAATCCGCAATGAAGAGATCCACAGAATGGCAGGTACTAGCGAAAATGTCGCAGTGAGAATGAAGAAGAACGTGCTGAGGTGGTTTGGGCACGTCGAACGAATGAGTGATGAAAGTGTGGTAAAAAAGATTTATAAAGGAAAAGTGAGCGGTAAGAGAGACAGGGGGAGGCCTCGAGTGACCTTCGAAAACACAGTAGCTATGATACTGGAGGAAGGTCACGTAAAAAGCATGAGGACCCCCCGGAGGGCATGTATGAAGAGGTTGATGTCTGTGGTCGAGGCGAAAGAGGTATGCAGGGACCGTAGCGTTTGGCGCTCCGTCGTCTCTGGCTACCCCGCAAGGGACATGGCGTGAAGGTAAGTAAGTAAGTAAGAAAATGCAATTATTAAAAGAAAAAATGTATTTTACCAAGACTTATATGAAGCGCACTTAATATAATGGACACATTAGAGGAAAGAGCAGTAACTTAATATTATGTTATGAAATAAGAATGATACATCTAGTACGAGTATTACAGTTTTAAATAGAGTCTTATATTGTATAAGCATATGGAATTAAAAATAAATTAAAAAAAATCCGTGCCCGCAGGGGGACACGCGTGGGTAGACCCCGTGTGTAACTCGTTTAAAATATAACTCACTACCTAAGAATAACACCCCTTGCGAGAATAAACTGTGATAATTTTATTTGGCTTAGTCAAAGGAGTACCTAGTGCGTTACCTTAAATTTAGAGTAAAAAATAACCTTTCTATTAAAAATATTTGCGAGGAGGGAATGTTTACCAGACAAAAGTTGTCGTGGTTTTACCTACCTTAAATTTTCAAGCTAAAAGCGGTTTTTATTTTTTTTCTCGGAAACGGTACCTTTTACAGAAAAACTTTTGATACCTTAATTTAGAATAAAAAATTGCCTTTCTATTAAAAATACTTGTGATGTAAGTATGTGTACCAAAAAAAAGTTGTGATTTTTTTTCCAAAAATTTTTGGTTTTTTACCCCCACCCCTAAGTTATTGAAGTTAGGTATTTGGTTTTTATATCTTAATTATAGGTATTCATCAAAGACATCATATAATTTAAACGCGATTGATCTACTTTGTATAGGGAAAAAGTTATGGTCGAAAAACTGAAATCAGAAAAAGTGACGCCCTAGCGCCCCCCGTCGCTGGATTTCTCTGGTTAACGAACTTGACCTTTATTTTTGGATTGTTGATTATCGTGCAAAGTTTGAAAGCGATCCCAGCGAAACTGCGGCCGCTATCATGCGGACAAAAGTCGAATCTGGACGCACGCAAGCATATATAAACTTTTTGACCAATGGTCATTTCGAACTCAGGGGGTCATAAGAAGACCTCCTGTGAAGAAATTTTTCCAAAATTCGAATGTAGGGTTCACCTGAATGAGCAGACCGAATTCTTCGAGGTCTACCCAAAAGATAAGAAGCAAAACGATGTTTGCTTCCAATAAACATTAAAATGAAAATATAACCATGACTGCAAATCAGATAAAAAAATCCGTGCCCGCAGGGGGACACGCGTGGGTAGACCTTATGTGTAACTCGTTTAAAATATAACTGCCTAAGAATAACACATGATGCCGTTATTTACATCAAAAATTTTCAAGCGTAAAACGATTTTTATTTTTTTTCTCGGAAAAGGTACCTTTTTTGGAAATACTTTTGATACTTAAATTTATAGTAAAAAATAACCTTTCTATTAAAAATATTTGCGAGGAGGGAATGTTTACCAGAAAAAAGTTGCCGTGGTTTTACCTACCTTAAATTTTCAAGCTCAAAGTGGTGTTTATTTTTTTTCTCGGATTCGGTACTTTTTACGGAAAAACTTTTGATACCTAAATTTAGAGTATAAAATTACCTTTCCATTAAAAATACTTGTGATGTAAGAATGTTTACCAGAAAAAAGTTATGAATTTTTTTCCAAAAAAATTTGGTTTTTTTACCCCCACCCCTAAGTTATTGCAGTTAGGTTTTCGGTTTATTTACATTAGTTATAGGTATTCATCAAAGACATCATATAACATAAACGCGATTGGTCTTCTTTGTATAGGGAAAAAGTTATGGTCGAAAAACTGAAATCAGAAAAAGTGAGGCCCTAGCGTCCCCTGTGTCCGGATTTCTCTGGTTAACGAACTTGACCTTCATTTTTGGATGGTTGATTTTTATGCAAAGTTTGAAAGCGATCCGAGCGAAACTGCGGCCGCTATCGTGCTGACAAAAGTCGAATCTGGACGCACGCACGCATATATATATATATATATATAAACTTTTTGACCAATGGTCATTTCGGACTCAGGGGTCATAAAAAGACCTCCTGTGAAGAAATTTTTCCAAAATTCGAAAGTAGGGGACAAATGAATGGGCAGACCGAATTCTTCGAGGTCTACCCAAAACAATTTGGTTAACAAGTTTTTTGTGATTTTTGGGTAGACCTCGAAGAATTCGGTCTGCCCATTCATTTGTACCCGACTTTCGAATTTTGGAAAAATTTTTTCACAGGAGGTCTTCTTATGACCCCCTGAGTCCAAAATGATCATTGATCAAAAAGTTTATATATATATATATATATATGCGTGCGTGCGTCCAGATTCGACTTTTGTCAGCACGATAGCGGCCGCAGTTTCGCTCGGATCGCTTTCAAACTTTGCATAAAAATCAACCATCCAAAAATGAAGGTCAAGTTCGTTAACCAGAGAAATCCGGACACAGGGGACGCTAGGGCCTCACTTTTTCTGATTTCAGTTTTTCGACCATAACTTTTTCCCTATACAAAGAAGACCAATCGCGTTTATGTTATATGATGTCTTTGATGAATACCTATAACTAATGTAAATAAACCGAAAACCTAACTGCAATAACTTAGGGGTGGGGGTAAAAAAACCAAATTTTTTTGGAAAAAAATTCATAACTTTTTTCTGGTAAACATTCTTACATCACAAGTATTTTTAATGGAAAGGTAATTTTATACTCTAAATTTAGGTATCAAAAGTTTTTCCGTAAAAAGTACCGAATCCGAGAAAAAAAATAAACACCACTTTGAGCTTGAAAATTTAAGGTAGGTAAAACCACGGCAACTTTTTTCTGGTAAACATTCCCTCCTCGCAAATATTTTTAATAGAAAGGTTATTTTTTACTATAAATTTAAGTATCAAAAGTATTTCCAAAAAAGGTACCTTTTCCGAGAAAAAAAAATAAAAACCGCTTTTTGCTTGAAAATTTTTGATGTAAACAACGGCATCATGTGTTATTCTTAGGTAGTGAGTTATATTTTAAACGAGTTACACACGAGGTCTACCCACGCGTGTCCCCCTGCGGGCACGGATTTTTTTATGATATATTTACATAATTTTATATATTTATATTATTTTATCTTACAAGTAACCTATTAGTTTTGTGTTCAGATTTTGGTGATTAAGTATTTATGACACAAGTGCGCTCTCTGATTTGTAACCGATTATATATGCTTTATCAGCTTATATACTCTTAAGGGTTCTCGAAAATTCACATAGACGACAATAGTGACACTAATTTTGAAATGTCATTCCATTTATATAATAAAATAAAAGTCCTTTGATTTTCCTTGAAACATTATTGTTGACTTTGATTTTGGAGATAATAAAAATTTAAGGGTCTCCCTTTTTAATTGAATTTCATTAAATTAAAAGACAGTTTTCCTTTTTTTTATACACCTAATACAATAGTATTCTTCAGCACATAAAAAAAATATGATGTTGACCGCCGATTGATTGATTGATTGATTAATGACTCTCCCAGATCAAAGTAACTTAGTAAGATGGGGCAAAGCCACCGAAATATCTTGCAACATCTGTGGGGAGGTAGTAGGAACCGCGAAACACTTGCTAGTAGGGTGTAAGGTACTTCTAAATAAGGGCAAATACTTGCGTCGTCACGATAAAGTATTAGAAATCGTACGAGAAGCGGTTAGTCTCTCAGTAGCAAGAGCGCAGAAGGGTATAACAACCACCAAAATATCAGTAGAGTTTGTAAAGGCAGGTTCGTCCAAAAAACGTAAACTAAAACCTTATTCCATCTTGGACGCGTCTCCTGATTGGACTCTCATGATGGACACGTATGAAAGGCAATACAAAATCCCCGGGGATGTTTGTGTTTCGTCATCTAGGCCGGACTTATTCCTGTACACAAAACAACTAAGGCGCGTTATACTTGTGGAGCTTACTGTAACCTGGGAAACAAACATACCCTAAGATCATACATTTAAGCTTAACAAGTATTACGAACTATGTAACGAACTGATCAGAATAAATTTATTGTTAATTTGTACGCTGTAGAAGTAGGAGCGAGAGGTATAACAGAAAAATCTCTCTACAACTTATTTAAGGATCTCGGCCTTTCTAGAACGATCATCAGTTCATTTCTGAAACGTATTTCAAAGGCGGTTTTAGTAGGTTCTTACGATATTTGGTTAGGTAGGGAGAGGAGTGTAAACAGTGAAGGTGAGCGTGTATGCGCATAGTAAAGGGGCCTCTTAAACCTACATCTGGGATGCAAGTCCCAGGCATTGTTTGCGCTCCTCTTCTTGCAACGCGATGGGCCCGGCACCCGCACGGTGAATCCATGGAATGCTAAGAAGCTTCGTCTCTTCGACTCAAGATAATTTATTTGTGACTTTCATCCATGCTGGTGTAATTGCTGTTGTCAATATTAAATTGCTAAATAAAAATTTGCGTTTTACTTACAAAATCGTATTATCGTAATTCTCATACAAACTGTCTTCTTTTTTACCTCTTTACAAAGAAATATTGCAAAATCTCTTACTGCTATGTGTCTACCTAAACATAATTAATACACGAACCAAAATTTATCCGTTTTCATTACGAAGCAGTCTTTATTAATTATTGAAACTACGAAAATTTTTTAGAATAGTAACGATTAATATGTAACATAGCAAAGAATAATTTAGTAGTAAAGGTAGAAATAAAATGGTCTTAAAAAATCTATCAATGATAAAATTTATCCTGACATCTTTTAGATAATTATAACGATAATCACGTAAATAAAGAAGGAATCAAATACGGCAAGCGATGAGCAAAAGTTTAGCATTAATTTAGTAATATATTATTTCTATAATAAAAACAGGAAGGGTTTAGAAAAAAGTTTATACTCAAGTAACACAAGTGTTTATATGTAGTTACAATTACTTTTTTGTCTAACAAAAAGGAAATAAAAATACATTGCTATGATAGGAATATTTTAATAAATAAAATGACATACACATTTAATACCAGATAATTCAGGTTTCTTGCATCTAAATCAGAAACGCCATCAATTGTCTAACTATTTTATAATTATTTTTATCGGTTCTAAGGTAATAATAGTAACAATAATATAAAACTTATTTTAATTTATACAACCGTTATCAAATCATTACTAACATACGTTATTCCAGTTAATTCAATTTATTTTACTTGTCTGCGATAGAATAAATATACTTAAGATATACTTTTAGATATGCTCCTCAAGACTTTTCATTTCATTAAAGTCTTTGAAAATATGAGATAAATTATTTACTACGAAATTAAATGTTTCATTCAACAGAAAGTATGTAAATTTTATACAATGGAACTCTAAATTGTTGTTCTCACGAAAACTATTTGTTATTTTACGGGTACAGATGAAAGAACGTATCCAGATATCATGTTATATTTACATAATGGAAATCATACAATACATCTGTACCGGAAACCGCTACTTTGTTGCAGAAAGTACATGCGATGCATAATAATATAATATTAATAATAATGAAATACTTGCAGCCCGCGAATACCTTCATAATCCAATTACAAAGTTTTCTTGCAGAAATTTAACTGAGTCCATCGAATCCAATATTATTTATTATTTCAACTTTGGAACTATTTTAAACAATAAACATAAATAGTTATAATGTAATAACCTAATCTAACGTTGCTACAAATATTAATAAATAAAAAAATACTGTTAAATAAAAAGGCATTTATAATTAAATTTGTATATATATATAATATAATATATAAATATATAATGTTAGATCTACCAGAAAACTGAACCCTGAAAATGATGAAAAACTAGTGAAGTGGGAGCTCTACTCCCATAAGAAAAAAAATTAAGGACTAACAGAAAAGATCGAATTTAATAATACAAATACTAATTAATTAACAACATGGATAGTATCATATTAATATTATTCATGTTGTTAATGTGTGTGTGTTAAGAGATCCTGTAAAGTTAATCTTTTAAAATTTTCGATGTAAATAGAAAAGTTTTGATACGATCACAAGTACTATATGAAAAAGCAGAAACATTTTAAGGAATGTATACAATACTCGTAAATCCAACAATTACACCTGGAAGTGGCGTTTCAACTATAATTAAAGAACACTTACAGATTGTATATTTATAAGTCTTCCATATGTATATGTCTTGCACAAATACAAAATACTTTTAAATAAATATAATTTATTATTTATTACCAAATTATTGTGATTTCTACTTGTAACGTGAAAATAAAATATTTATCTTTGTGGTGTGGAATAAAGTGTATCTAGTAATATTATTATTAGTTTAAACTTTCCCAGTTTTGAACAACAGATTACTAGTATTCTTAATTTATTACATTTTTACGTACTTGGTTGTATAAACAATGTTTTCGTGTTAGTCTTAAATTATTTACGCAGACTTAGTACAGTTATCGAAAATGAGTTAGTTGGAAACAGCGAAAAAATTACATACGTAAAATCAGGATGGTCCATATCAGAATTATCTATATTACATGTATATATAAGTTCCTACAAAAAGTCCCAAAACGATTGAAAATTATTTAAACACTCTTAACAATTCTGAAATGACAAAACGACAACTGCATATATATATCAATTAGAACAATGATGGTTAAGGATTGCATCGGTAACTAGGACTCGTCGCAATCGTCATGCGCTGGCGGTTCCTAGTTCAAGATGGCTTCCTCTCTGCAACGTGTCTGATATTCCGCTAGAATGATCATTTTAAAATCTGTTTCCTGTGTATTCCGACAGATGACATTTCGTATAGGCTGTCAAATGTATTGAGAAGTCAAAGCAATAGAGCTGTTTATTTGTCGTTTTTTTATAGTTTAAAAAAATCAAGCTGAAAATAAGTAAAAGAAAATAACGTATATTATTATTTTATTTTATTAAAATTGTTAAATAAATTGATTGTACAAATATTGTAAAAAATATAAACAAAAAAGGTTTAAACTAAAGATCTTTGTGGGTAGTTGTACAATAAACAACACGTACTTTTTTGTCTTCCGTTTTTAATCTTTTTTTAAAATACAAAATAAAATATAATACCACATATTGGGCTTTAATAAATGTTCTAATAAGCATCCTACATACCTGGCGTTAACAAATTTCCAATACAAATAGTTCTCACATACACATCATCACTAATGGATCTGCACTCTCAACTAAGGAAGAACATGGATGATATTGTCCACATGTTTGAATCACGGATGGATGGTTTTGACAAAGAACTAGCACAATCTCAATCTTCAAAAACATCTTCAGGTACGTTGAAAGATCTTTCCGGACTTGCTGCTGAATATTCATCCTTTAAGAATCTGGTTTGGAGAACATTGTCCATGCTTCAGCAGCAACTACAATTATTATCTGAAGGTTTTGATAAAAATGAGGCCATGTCAAGAAATAAAATTCTTCTGTTACATGGCGTGCAAGAGTCGGCCAATGAGAAGACTGATTCCATATTAAAAACTGTGCTATCTGATCACATGAAATTGCCTAATACAGCTGTTGACAATATTGATGTCTGTCATCGGCTAGGGGTAAAAAGGGACAAACCCCGAGCCATACTTGTAAGATTCTCAGGTCTAAAATATAGGCAAATGGTTTGGAACTCTAAAACCATGCTGAAGGGTAGTGGCTTCACGTTTTCTGAATTTCTTACTAAACCTCGGCATGAAGTTATTGTAACAGCAAGAAAACATTTTGGCTTGAAGAATTGTTGGACTTCTGAAAGGTCTATAGTTATCATCTCGCCAGATAAAAGCAGGAACAAGATAGTCACTTCAAACGAGCTTCAGTCTTTGATTGTGAAATTTCCTCATGCTTCCTCTTCCGGCCATCAGGAACAAATACAAGCTACCCGAACTCGTCGTACTCACAAGGTGCCGTCATCAAAATAATATAAATAATCCTAAGAACTGTAATAATAACTCTAACTAATAACTGTGAACGTTTCTTGCTTACTTTTTTGCAACCTATATTTTATGTGTTCTTTGTATTTTTGTTTTAATAAGTTTAACTATTTTTTTGTTTACATTAATTGCCGATATTATATTTATTTTGCTATGATATTTTGAAATTTGACACTTATTAGTACAGAGTGCTGTCAAGTCCCAGGAAGAAACGTTCGGAAACTAGTTTTAACTTTTAACAGATATAATTTTCTTTAATTTTAACAAAACCACTTTTTGTCTTATACATTTTAATTATTTTGCTTTCTTTGTTGTGGTTTCTTTTTAAATTTTATTTTACTAGTAGTTATAAGTATTATTATGTAGTATTAATTTTTTACTATTATCTGTGTTTACTAAAAATTTCATCATTTTTTTGCCAGAAATGTAGGAGATTATATTTGATATATATATATATATATATATATATAGAGTTTTTATTATTATTATTATTATTAGTACATATTATTATTATTATTATTTTATTTATTACAATAAATATATATATATATATTTTTTATATCTATATTATATGGATTCTAGTATGTCTGATATTTCGTATATTGATATGATTATTTTTCTTGTAGTTCAACCGATGTTTTTCTCAGCCCTAATAGTAGTGGTAATTCTTCATCCCTGAACACTATTACCCACACTCTTGAAGCTCAATTAAATTCGGTATTTCAAAATCTTTCTAATAAACTTAACTTAGTTCATATAAATGCACAAAGCATTCCGGCACATCACTCCGATCTTCTCGCATCGTTTAGCAACGTATCTATTGATGGTATTCTAGTCTCAGAGTCCTGGCTAAAACCCTCCCTTCCCTCCTCTGTCTATAATATTCCTAATTTCACTCTTATACGTAATGATAGATCTTCCAAAAGAGGTGGAGGGGTTTGTATATATCTTCGTGATAGTATCCCTTTCAACATAATTAAACATTCATCTGATACTTCATCTGATATAGACTTAGAATACCTATTTATTGAAATTATCTTTCGTCATTCTAAACTGTTACTTGGTGTTCTTTATTGCCCCTCTCTTCATTTTAACTATTTCCGTTCCTTTGAATACCTTCTTAAAACTTTATCTCCTTCCTATAACCACATCATCCTAATGGGTGACTTCAATACTTGCCTCATCAAAAACGATCCTCGAACCCACAAACTCAGATCCTTAGTTACGTCTTTTAATTTTACTATTCTCCCCCTCTCAGAAACTCACTTTTCTCTTAATTCTAAACCGTCGCTTCTCGACCTTATCCTTGTTCTTAATTCTGAAAACGTTTCTATTCATGGCCAGCTTACAGCACCCTTCTCTTACCATGACCTTTTGTTTCTTAGCTACAACGTAACCTCTTATAAACAGAAATGCAAAACTATAAATCGTCGTTGTTTGAAAAACATAAATTTAAATGAACTTGTATCTGATGCATTATCAATAAATTGGTCCTTATTGTCAGAATCTCAGTCTGTTGATGAAAAAGTGAGCATTTTCAATGCAGAAATTCTGAAACTTTACGATGTTCATGCTCCGTCCAAACGGATAAGAGTTCGACATCTCCCTGCGCCTTGGCTTTCTCCAACAATAAAAAAACTCATGGCCAAACGGGACAAAGCTAAGAATATTTGCAAAAGGTTCCCATCGCAAGATAATTTGGTTGTTTATAAAAAGTTGCGAAATCTCTGCAATCGTATGTGTAGAGATGCCAAACGCCGTCACATTTTTTCTTCTATTAATAATTTATCCACTACACAGATGTGGAATTTCTTAAAGTCACTAGGTGTGGGCAAAAATCGGAACAGCTTAAATAATTCTATTAACTTAAACTTATTAAATAAACATTTCTCTACTCCTGCTATAGAATTTTCTAAACACCGCAAGTCTAAGACAATTCAAAAACTAAAAGATGCCACCCCACCTATCTGTGATCCTCTCTTTTTGTTCCAGGAAGTAACGGAGGGAGATGTTAAGAAGTCTCTCTTATCCATTTCTTCTAAAGCGATAGGGCATGATAATATTAGTAGAGATATGCTTATCCCCTTAATTGATATCCTTCTGCCCATTATCACTCATATCATAAACTTTTCCTTACATACTAATACCTTCCCTACGGAATGAAAAAATGCACATGTCATTCCCTTACCAAAAATATCTAACCCTACCACTCCTTCTCATTATCGACCTATATCGATACTCCCTATCCTCTCCAAGGTTCTTGAAGACTTAGTTTTTAAGCAACTTTCCGACTTCCTTTACAGTAATAATCTATTAAGTCCTTTCCAATCCGGTTTCCGACCTCACCATAGTACCAGCACTGCGTTACTGAAAGTAACCGATGATATCCGTTATGCTATGGATAACAAAGAACTCTCCATACTTGTTCTTCTTGATTTCAGTAACGCTTTTAATTCATTGGATTTTGACGTTATGCTTAATATTCTTATAACTTACTTGATATCTCCATCCGTTATTGACTGGTTTAAAACATATCTTTTCGGTCGTCAGCAGATTGTGAAATCTAATGAGGATTCTTCTGATTGGATGAATCTATCTGCTGGGGTACCACAAGGCGGCGTCCTATCTCCATTACTCTTTTCAATTTTCATAAATGAAGTTTCCAAGATTATATCTTCCAACTACCATCTCTATGCAGATGATTTACAGCTATATAGACATGCCAAATTATCTGACCTAGCAGAGGCTATTGATGCCATAAACATCGACCTTGAAAAGATTCACTCTTGGACGCAAGAATAGTAATAGGCCATAGGGCCTATTACTAAATCCTTTTAAATCGCAGGCCGTAATAGTAGGTAGTAGAAAACTACATAGCAAAATCGATTTTAGGACTCTCCCTTGCCTAGTCTATGATGGAACTCCAATACCATACCTAGAAAATGCAAGAAACTTAGGACTTATTATAGACTGTCACCTAAGTTGGGTAGCTCAAGTCAATGATGTAAGTAAGCGGCTTCACCATTCCATACATTCCCTTAAACGACTTCAAAATTTCCTTCCTTTGAAAACTAAAATTATACTATCACAATCCCTCCTCCACCCTATACTCGACTACGCTGATGTTTGCTATTTAGATGCGACTAATGAGCTACTTGATAAATTAGATCGACTCCAGAATTTGTGCATTCGTTTTATTTTCGGCTTGCGCAAATTCGATCACGTTTCCGAATACCGCCGTGAATTAAAGTGGCTCCCCATTCGCCTTCGCCGGAATATGCATGTTCTAACACTGTTATATAATGTTTTAATAAATTATGGTCCGACATACCTTCAGGAACGCTTCCAATTATCCTCCCCCAGAAATCAACCTGAACGCTCTTGTGTTGCACTGAAATTTCTGGAGGTGCCAAAATACAATTCAAATTTTTATCGTAAGTCGTTTTCTGTTCTTGCTGCGCAACTTTGGAACTCACTACCTGATTTTATTTATAAAGACTTTCCCACTACTACTGTTTTCAAGTTTAGACTGAAAAAGCACCTATTTTCACTTTCCTCGCATTAATCGGCATCAATTATTTACTTACAATATATTCATTAGTTATATGTATTTGTGTAGACAGTTGTGTATGTAAGTATATGTAAATATATATATATATATATATATATATATATATATATTTATTTATATTTATGTATATTAGTATGTAAGTATATAAAATATTGATATATTAAAGCCATTATATTTTATTTATGTTATATGTTCCTATACCCCATATCAATAAATATTTCCAATAACCAAGGGTTTCTGGCAGAGATCTCTTGCAAGAGATAAGTTATCCTTAGTGTAAATTTTCTTTGTTTATAATGTCTTTGTTTGTAATTTATGGTACAGAAATAAATAAATAAATAAATAAATAAATTTCAATCAGCTACACTTTTACGAATTATGCAAAGATCTCTAAATGTAAAGTATTCAAGTAGTAGTAAAGTACATTTATTTTTTGTTCACTTCTTTCTTAGCAAATTTTTTCTTTAAAATTCCCTTCTTCCCTTGAAAATTTAATCATTAAAAAGCATTCAAAAATTTATGTCAAGTAAGTACTACTATTAAAAAGCTCATTTAATTATTCAAGCGTATGGTCGGGCACTAATTTAACTAACTACAAGAATTTATTTCTTGCACACATAAATTTGTAAGTAGATACATAAGTACATAAATCAAATACATCTTGTATGGTTTCATCGGCTGATATCAGTGCTTTAGTGACTCGAAAAATCAGAATGCAATAAATGGCTAAAGATAAGGTTTTATGATCCAGATCCAGAGTCATCCAGTATTACTATCTGATATGTTTATAATTAAGGTTAAGGCAATATAGGTACTTCTTATTATGAATGAAAATGAAAATTATCAGAACATTGCTCAAACGGCTAACCATCCCTTTTGTAATCGAAATTATGGTGTAATTTAAAATTATATTTTTTCTTAGTATAGCTGTTATCTAAGCGCTAGTAAGGCTTACTTTATGTGTGTGAAATTGGGACAAAAGAAGGTAATAATAAGTATTTATGAAAGCTGAAGAAAACAAGCACAGCGTGATACACAAAAACAAATGTAAAGTACTTATTGAGAGATAAATATTTTTCCTCTTAACTAATGAATGTCTTTGTTTATTACAGGCTTTTCTATTTAACTTGAAATTTCTAAATCAGTTTCCTTCTGTTCATCCAAATTTAATAAATTCAAAGTAGAAAAATGGAGCCTCACTTACTAAATACTTACGAACTTTTAATACACATAGTAAAATGTAATTAAGTTTATCCAGTTGGTAATTGCATTTTTCTTATTTGAAATTAAATATGTACTGCAGCTTAAATTATGTTTCCTAGAAGAAGCAAAGAATATTCCGACGTCGCTTTAATATCAGCGCAGGAATTCTCTGTTTATGAAGGTACATCATGTTGTTTTAATTAATTTGATATTAAACTCGTCTATACAAATGTTTATTTGATAAATAAATTTATCTATCTTTTCGTTGATTGTAACATTATTTTTTATCCATCCATAATTTATTCCGTTCCGATACTCGTCAAAACTTCATATAAGTATCGTTAAATTGTCAAGACGGCCGGGGCTTTCTTTCTTTGTTTCTTCTTTTTTGTATTTTATTACGTTGTACTTGTCTCTTTTACTTCAGATTAATGAATCCGAACAATGGTTCGCACTATAACTAGCTATAATTATTTCAATATTTAAAACGTTGAGAGTTTCTTCATTTTTTTATTATTTTTATATATAGTTTTTATAATAAAAAAATACCAAATAAATATTTACAGACTAACAATAATAACCTTTTGATAGTAAACAGAAACTAAAAATAATCCCGTGGTAAAGGCTTATAAATGTTTTATCATAAGCAAGAAAAGTCAAAAACATAAAAGTTTTCTCATGTATATGATAAAAAAATATACTTTTAGGAGGAGAACAAATTAAAACATTGAGAGAAACAGTTATACATTTAAGAAAGTAATAGTTTTTTCTTCGTAAAATGCTCTAATATTCTAGTAACCAAGTAATTTGTTGGTTCCAGTTTGATAAACGACTCACTGTGCGGTGTACCAAGTACGTGAGCTGTCGGGTGTGTAATCAAATTGTCGACAGAGCGGGTGTAATCAGGGACCCTAAAGAAAATTTGTGACGCGCAAACATTGCGTTTTATTAGAAATATAATTAATAAATAACTATATAACAAATATATGATGTATATTTGTTTTTTATAACAATTGAAATAAGCCGCACTTAGCATTTTAACACTTGAGCAGTTTATTCAGAACCACCATAATATCTTATCTATTTTAATATTCTTACTATATAGTTATAATGTGTTTCATAGTTGTAGACTTGACATAAAACATACAAAAGCCGACCTCGACAACTTATGTATACATATTACTATAAGATGTCAGATTATTATTATTACTTTTGTAATATTAATATGCAACAGTTTTTTTGTCTATATAATTTTAAATTATAACTACATTCTTAATATAATTTAACCCACAAGATCCATATACAGTTGACGTATATAAAACAAATATATATATATAAATATATATATATATATTTATATATATATATATATATATATATAATTTGATTACCACGCTTCATTTGATGAACTACGGGATCTATTAGAGTAAATTTATCGTACAATTTATATTATTCTTCGTGGCGTGATAGGTTATGAAAATTTGAATATTAAAGTAATCTTATTAAACAATATATATTTGTTTACAGTATGGCGTTTGTCGTACTCGTATAGTGCAGGAGCCCGAGACAAAATTTTTTTCATTTTCTTCATTACAGGTTCTTAACATATATTTAATTATTATTATTATTATTTATCTCTTAATTAAGTCCGCTTTAAACAGCTACTGTTGAAATAGTTATAGAAATAATTTATTATTGCTACCAGGTATCCTAATAATACAGTTAACGAGATATAGAAATGTTCTAAAAACAAGCGCATTTACAAAGAAAGTCCCCGTTCTATTTCTTAAAAATTATAATAAAAAAATATTAAACAGATAGATTATAGGTATAAAGTAAATATCATCAGTAAATATCCTAATTTCAACCATAAAAAATCACCGAACTGCATCGCGCCGTAACTGACGACGACAGGACTTGTTTAGTCTCCTAGGACTAGTTTGATTTTCGACATATTTATTCACAAATAATAATTAATGAACTTAACAACATAAGGATATTAAAATCGATTCAATAAGAGCTTTTGTTAAATTATTTCGATTAACTAAAAACATAAAAGTTTTAACTTGAAAATATTATATCACACCACGAAAAGGTAACTTGTCTTAATTTACTGATACAATGTTTATTCTAAACCTATCAACGCGGTGACGTTAACAGTTATCATACATTGTATATTTATGTATTTAAAGACAATGTGTATAGTTAATATGTAGTATATAATAATATAATAATATTTAAGTTCTTGTATAATAATAAATGACAAAATTTGTAACTACATAATTTTAGTTTCACAGGAATTTGGAACTAAGGTAAGTCACGCCAGTTCTTGTAATAAATAACATTTAAATTAGAAGTGTTCGACCTGTACTTGAAATCACATTCCTAATTAATATATTGAAAATATTGTTGTTTTGGTTTAAATGATTTCTTTACCGAGCCAAATACTTAAAAGACAAAGTTAAATTTTTAAATAAATTGCATATCTGTAGTTCGACTTATTAGACTGCAGTGTCTTTAATTATTATTTCAAAGTGCTAATACTATTGCATACAGACATCCCGCGAACATCATATATTCATATTTAATGTACCTAATTTAAATACAGTAAAACATTTAATTATTCATTACTTTTTTATCATTTCATTTAACAAAAACAGACACTTTATATTTCTATTTTCAAAACTCTATATATATTTATGTTTATTTATAAGCCTCATTACGTGAAAGAAAAATCACAGGAAAAACCTTTCAAGAAAACAAAGGCATTTCTAACGACAAGCTACAAACGAGCCGACAACAATCACCACCATCAATCATTACATACAACTAACTGTAGGATAAAATATGTGACTATGTTGATGGTAATGAAAGTATTTTATATTTTATAATGAAATGTATTTTTAATAATAATATAATATTAATTGCGATGTCTCGGTTGACTCGTAATTATTAATATTATATCAACGTATTTATTAATATTTGTGTCCACTTTAAGTACGCGACCTTTGTTACGAAAGCATAGCCAAGGGCAATTGTTATAGTAAGAACCAACTTGGTTTCACACGGTTAAATGCTGACACCACGCTTCGAGTATCCTGAAGACGACACCATACGGCTTGCGTTCTCACCATCGATGGGAATCGAGGATAAAATATATTCATTCTTGGGTCAATCGCTGACCTGGAATCACCGTTTTTTTAGTATTAATTAATTATAAGTTTTAATTGTAACTCTTTAATATAATTTTATAAAATAATTGTTTTTCTTTGCATCCTTCGCTGCCACCAAACTTAATTGGCGCAGTCGGTAGGATATTCGAGATATATTCGGTACGCGTCGCGTCAAGATTTCCCCTAATATCGGTGCGAGATCCCGCGTGACTAACCGATTTCGAGTATCCGAATCTACATACATCGTGGAGGCCAGCGGAGGTGAATCCGAAAATCGATTCGGCAAGAAAATCATGTTCATGTAAGTACTCTGAATCTTTGAGGTCCTTACCTTTCCTAATTTTTAACCTTAATCTTTACCTAATCTAAGTATTTTTTTTAATTTCAAGTAAATTACTATTTAAAGTATTTTTTGAAGTTACTTAGAACTTTAAAGCATACATCGATATATTCTGAGTGAATTACTTTTTTATTTGCCTATTTGTAGTGTTTTAAATTAGTTTTAGATTTTCTATTCAAAAGAATCGAGTAGCCGTAGTTTGTAGGAGTAGACCTAGCAGCATTAGTAAAAAAATATAAGTCAAAATCTAAAAAAAAAAAACCAGGAATTATTTCAATTTGTTGATTTAAGACTAACTATTCTCATAACTAGCGATAACGTTGATAGGTTATCATAAGAGATATCTAAGCTACAGAATTTTTTAGCTTTTGTAAACAACATTTACAGCTGACTATGAAGTTTTTAATTTAAACTCTGATAGAACTATAATTAATAAGTAACGTAGTATATATGGTAGTAATAAAGTATTAAATATACGAGCGAGAGAATATTAAGATATGATACAGTTAAAGAAATAATCATAGTATATCAATTCCTAATTTTTCTATTCCACACATGATTTATATAAGATATCCATAGTAACTAACGAAAATCATGAGATTCCTGTCCCTCACTTCCAATACCCTGCAATCCATCTGAAAGATTTCAAGTACACAGAGGCAGAATGCCCGAAGGTCACTAAAGGGTATCTATGTGAAGAGATACACAACATACATAGTCCTACATCGCCGGATTGTGTAACAGCCCTCGTTACTACGCAGCAAAAACTCCCCGAATGTAAACCAGTCACCGTATCCCTACTTACTCGAGAAACTCGACGATCGCCACTACACCATCAGCTTTCCAATTCTTACTAAAGTATCCTGCGATCAAGATATCTACAAGATGTTGCAAGGAAGTTATCTCGCTATAATTCCATATGATTGTTTCATTCAAACAACAGAATTCATCATCTCGAACTTCAACGATCGACTAAAAGGTCAAGCCTTGAAAATAATAGATGTCCCTATTGAAAATACACTCAGTTCAGCAGTACATCTGATATTCAAATTTAACTCCATTAATTTGACTAATTTTCACGCTACCAATAGAGAGGTTATTCTACAGTCACCAGTAAACTTAAGCAAGAACAACGATATAAGCTTCTACCATACAACAATACCTTTATATGCGTTACTATTCGGTGCATGTGTACTAATTAGCGGCCTTGCATACCGGAAATACCGACTTAAACATACGAAACACACCATCCAAAAAACTCAAAGGGATGAATCAGAACTTCCAGCGCAATTTACAACGAAGGTCTTCAATAGTCGCTGTTCTACGGGGGGAGGTGTTACGAAAGCATAGCCAAGGGCAATTGTTATAGTAAGAACCAACTTGGTTTCACACGGTTAAATGCTGACACCACGCTTCGAGTATCCTGAAGACGACACCATACGGCTTGCGTTCTCACCATCGATGGGAATCGAGGATAAAATATATTCATTCTTGGGTCAATCGCTGACCTGGAATCACCGTTTTTTTAGTATTAATTAATTATAAGTTTTAATTGTAACTCTTTAATATAATTTTATAAAATAATTGTTTTTCTTTGCATCCTTCGCTGCCACCAAACTTAATTCCTTTAATAATATTTATTTTATTTGTTTGGAATTAAGCGAGTATAAATTTTACCAAAATATTAATTAAGTTATGACTAGATCATTTAAACTTATATAATTTAATAATTAAACAGTATTTTTTTTTACGATTTTTTTTTTGTGTTAACTACCTAAGGTGTATATTATATATATATATATATATATATATAATGTGAACATTATTTTATGTGATCTGTTTGTATTTACATAAAATAAAATGGTTTTGAAAAAGTTAACTCAAAGCATAGTTTTTATATGTTCATTATATAACAGCGCAGAGCCGCTGTACCAGTAATCATTTCTTTTTATTTCTTTGAGGTAAGGTATAATCCACATCGCAGTAAACGGAAATAATCAAGGAATTCTTAAGAATTTCTAGTTTCTAGTGTTAACAAATTTAATATTAAATTTTGTTGGTTGTAATTATTTTTAATTCCTTAATAATGTATATGTAAATAGCAAAAAATAATTATTATGCGGTTAAAAAGTATCATGAAAATACTATAAAATTAATTACAAAATTTAATCATGAGCTTTTTATATATCGCGTTTTTATTATTATTTTTGTTTCTTTTGCAAAAAAATATCTGATAATTCTTAGTTATTGTATTGTATCTTGGATTACAATTGTTACGACATTCACACACATGTATATATCTATATATATTTATATATATATATATATATATATATATATTATGTTAGAAAAGATATATATACATATATATATATATATATATATATATATATATATATATATCTTTTCTCACATAAAATTATATGTTATTTTATTACTAACGGCACTTGTTCTAACATTGGTATCGATATTAAAATACAAAATATTTAAAGATACAACTGTACCTGTATTCTGTTATTCAGATTTTAACGATTTAAAAAGCAGTTTTCATTATTATAAATCACAATAGATAATGTAGAATATTGAAGCACCGGCACCATTTCTTTATTTAAATCCACAAAAATATTGCACACAATTTATTTTAACCCATGTAATATACAGTTCATAAAGGACGGACGGAGAAGGATTTTTATAGAATCTGATAGGGTTAATTAATTACATTTGCAAACTGAGTACTTACAGGCTTGTCAAATGCGATGAATTTCGAGATCCTTTGATGAAGACGCAACTCAATTAATATCCTCTTAAAAAGTTATCTACTTAAAAGTTTCCTAATATGAACATCAAAAGAGCCATTATATAATTAGGGATAACTATACAACAATCGAATAATTAATTAGTCTGGTTGGTTATTTTGTACTATTTTTTTAAGTTTGAGGTAAAGGTCGGGTCTAGTAATATTAAGATATAAAAAAATTGCTTTTTTTCCTTTATAATGAAAATGTTAAATGGTTCCTCGCAATTATTCTTAAATTTTTTTGGTTATCAAGTTTTATAATTAAAGCGATTATATTATTGATCTCGTAATAATTTTTATTTGTAACATTTTGCTAACAAAAAGTATTTTTTGGTGCAACGCCATAATTTGTTTATTAAGTATTAAAAATATATACTAAATACTACAGTTATGGTAAACATAAACATATACAAATAATCTAGTTCTCAGTGTCAGTGTGCGTTGCTATATCGTACGGATCTTCAAAGTGGATTAACAGAATAAGTATTATAGTGAAGAAATCCGTTGCTTGTGAACGTATTTGATACCATTTATTATTTTCTCAGTGAACATTTAGTCTATTGCACACATATGCATATTGGACAATATATAGTTAATTACATAAGGCTAAGATTGAATATAATGATTTATTTATATGATACTACTCATGTAAAAGTATACAAATAATACTAAATAAATACAAATAATACTACAGTTACAGTCTTTATTCAGATAAATACAAATAATACTACAGTTACAGTCTTTATTTAGTCTTAATATTAAGCCGGTTATATGTACATTTTCCTCTCGGTACAAAATTATTTGCCCGTGGTCTGCAGTGAACAGACAGTGCTTGTTAGCTTTTGTGATAATATTCTCTTAATTATAAACAAATTATGATATTCACTCTGATACATACTAATAAATAATTGATATGTGAGAACAAAATAAAAATTAAAAGCGTACCAGTAAAATTATTCTAAAATAACTAACCAAGACACTGGTTCTATGACGTTCTTGACAAGTGATTAAAAAATTCTAACTTGAAACATTGAAACTAACAATAATTATATAATTTCTTTGTTTAAAAAAATGCTAACAGACAACACACGGGAAGTGGTTTAAGTGAACTGTTAATAAATTGATTATAGCAACATGAATATAAAACATATCCAAGAATAGCGCACTGAGTTCTTCTTGCATCTTCTTTGTCCGCTGAACAATCAGTAATACAATTAAACCAAGCTCTTAGAACACGCGCCGGATAATTTAGTTACATTTACGTGACGAGAAAATCTATTTATTACTTGTAGATGCCGGGTTTGTGAATAGTGATAATCACGACACACGTCATCTTCTCATTTGTTTGTTTGATATTTATCTGTATTTTCATGTATATTAAATTATATCAATATACACAAAATACTTTTTGAAAATATTGAAATAAATATTTTGTTATTGTTAATTTAGGTTCTCAAATTATAAACTTTATAAACAATGTTTACGAATTGTGACCTAAAATTTATTGTAATAAAATGGAAATCTGTATATCAGCTTGTATTGCAAGACATCGAACTAATTGGAAAAACAGCTGAAAGGACGAGATAAATATACGAAATAAATGACAGTGTGATATCGACAGAGTGACGCCTTTAATATATATACTCGTACCTCTTTTGATAATAAGTATTAGAAAATTACATATCATTTGTAGTACCTATAGCTTGGAAAGCGTATCGGGAAGGTTTTGCAAAAGTTGCAGGTCTGAGTTCCGCCGCCGTTGTTTTAAATTTTATATGTTTATTTAAAAAAAATTTCAGACACAAACCTAGTATTATTTTAAATTTATTTTATTTTGTTATTTAATTTAAAATAACAACGCACGTTACTAAGCAAGAATAATTTACTTGAATATTTAAAATACAAAAAATTTAGAACAAAGTGGCTTCTTACTTTTTACTAACACAAAACAAATACTGAAGAAACAAATATATGAGTTTTTATCTCGTTTATTGGAAACACATATATACAGGGTGTATGGTTAGACGTTATATATAATATATTTTTTTATAACAATATGAAAAAAAAATGGTGTAAACTTGGTTGAATATCTAACAATTGATAATTGATAAATCTAATTAGTATTTTCCACCCTTGAAGATAAAAGAGGCGTGTTAAATGTCAACAATTTATATATGCAGTAGTAGTAGTAGTAGGGGACTCTACTCTTACTGGTGGATCGAATATGATTTAGTTTGTTTTGGTTCGTAGGTGATTTAATGGAATCCGTTTTTATTTTAGCCATTCATAAAATCCGTTTACTCTGCTCAGTCGTTTGAAGATTTGTAATGAATTTTGTTACCTATTTCATAATGAATAAGAGGAATTTATAATAATAATTAAATTGTTTTAATTTTTTTTTACAATTTTTTAAAAATATATAATTAAGAATGAATTAAGGTTAGGCTCCATTATAGTAAAAGAAACAAAACCAACAATAACTTAAATAAATCAAAGTAAACAGGGATATAAACAACCACATAAGCTACGAAAAGCCAACATTTTCTAAACTCATTTAGTGACGTCAAAGTGCTTTTACACAGGCGTATTTCAGCGCATTTTCGCCCAAATCATCATCGTTACAAAATTAGAAAGATTCGTAGTAGTTCTTTGTACTTTATAATATTTTTTTAATACAAATGTCTTCTCTAAAGTATTAATAAATTTTACGTTTACATAATATAAAAATGTAATATAAAAAAATATATATTATAAATGAAAATTTAATTATTTATTTTGTATCACAGCTGACATCGTCTACACTCAAGAGAGAGGCTTAAGAGAACACCAGGGCCCTCAAATATGTGGAGGGAGGTTACGAGGACCCGTAGGCATCATCCAGACCCCAAACTTCCCTAATCCTTTTCCAGTCCCGATCAAATGTCGATGGATTATCGAGCACGATATCGTGAATCGAAATCGGGGCCATATCGATATATTTCACGCAGCAGTACACCACTAGCGGATTAACGTTCACCGAATACATGTATTACGATGAAACATATAAACTGGATGAACGGAGAGCGCTTACAGTCACAGAAGAGAATATCACTAGGAATAATTGGTTACAGGTAAGTTATTTTAAATAATTTTCATTTATTTTATTATATAATAGCTCAAAAGAAATGAATTTATTTGTTACTCCATAATACTGATTAATCTGGTAATAGGAATTTCAATGCAGGGTTTTGGAGAAACTTAAAATGATTTTATTCTTGGAATACCTACTTATTTAGAATTTACTAAGATGGCGTAAGTTTTACTAGTCAAACTTACTCCATCTTAGTAAATTCAAAAACAAATCTAACATCAAACGAACCGCGCATTCTTACCGCGGCTTACGGGAAATGTGATTTAGGAGAAATCGCGACGTAACTAAATGCCATATACTGTATGTTTGTGTGCGTGTATCGAGCAAGTGAGTGTGCAACTTTCTCTCTTTCTCGCTCTCTGTGACCCTGACTCTTTTTATGATATAACCTCAAAACAAGCTCGTACAGACAGATGGAAAATTTATAATAACGCATTTTTTGTGTTAAATCATACGATGAATATTGTTTTAATATTCCAATTAAATTTTGAAAAATGGAAACTGCAGCAAATATGTGCATTAAGGTTTAGAAATAAATGAATAACAAAGCTAAGATATAATTATCAAACATTATTTATATAAATATATAAAATTAATGTTCTCATGTTCGGTATAATCTATTAATAATATTTATGTAATTACTTTCCACATAAAAATAATCATGGTGAAAATTTATGGCAGGATATATTTATAGATTTTGTTTGTCGGTCGGAAGTGTTAGATATAATTTATGTATTATCACGACCTGTTATATATTCTTTTTTTTGGTTTTATAAATCTCTCAATAGTTTGAAGGTTTTAGAGAATTATAGAACAAAATATGAGATCGCTCCATTTTCACCATTCAAGCATTAAAAAATGTATTCCAATATGATATAATCATTTTCAACTAATGCTAAATCTTAGACTGTTAATGAAATTGTGTTAAAATAAAATTTATGTTAATAAAATATATTAGGCATATTTTGTTTATTAGATAAGATATATATGCTAAAACATAAACTTCTTAAAAAATGCATTTTTTTATTCAGTATGTTGTAAAAAAATCTATTCTAATTGGAACAAAACTTGTAATAGTTTGCTCTGTAACAAATTACTTACGAGTATGTCGACTTTAGTCTTACACGAAATTCTGCTCAACAAGATAGAATATGTTTTACTTTTTAAGCTATTTTTAATACGAGTTTTTGTTTTTACCAATGTAGAATGAGCCTCGTATTGCTGGCAAAGACTTTGTTTGTGTACGGCAGGTACTACTACAAAGTAGTCGGTAGTTTAACAAAAATATTAAATTACCTATTAGTAAACTATTCTAACTTTAACAATAATTATTGATAAAAATATTAACAATTGTAACTTAATTTTTAAAGATGTTTAAATTTCACGACAAATCAGTTAAAATATTTGGAATAAAGTAAGTGTTTAGATATCTGAATGTCGTCAAGGCGACATATTTTATTTTCATCAGGCATTCAGTAACTTTTGTCCAAAGGTTCACTTCAAATCAACACTACGCTTATAAAATAACATACAGTTGAAATATTGCGTTCTAAATAAGTGTCTCATCGGATTATTAAGTTTGATAATCGTTTAGTATTAACCAATGATTAATCACGAAACATTCCGTTATCGTAGTCTTGACTGCAGTAACGGAATGTGATAATTTATCATTTATGTTAAGTTTCTTTGTAACGACATAGATTAAATAACCTGCCCTATTGATGAGTTCCAATAATTCTGGATAAAAGCCTGAATTGTAAATTATATTTAGTTAACGATAAGCGAAATGCAACGGCACTTTATATATACGAATACACATAGTATTATGAAGTACATGTAGTATATATAATCTCTTAACATTACTGCCCCTAGTGTAATACGGTAAGATTAGTGTTATTATTAGTTAACTTCAATGTTGTCAATAATCAGTTCATAATTTTGTTCTTATCAATCTTATAAACATACATTCTATTTTATTTAACACGTAATTAAATATATCGTAAAACTGCTTCATTATTTATTTTGTAACATTGTAGAAGCTATATTTTATATAAAAGTATTTTCTTTTAATAAATATAACTACTAGTTCTTTATTCGTTTTCAAAATAAATATTTTAAATAATAAAATATTATAACTTGTAAGTTGTTATTTAGTTTTTCACCTAAATTGATTACCATTAACCGTTTCTTAAAGCATTAAATGTTAACATACATGTTGTTTATTAAATTATCATAAATGGTTACGTAGGTTTTAGAGATTAAATGGTACAAAAAGACAGACAAAACTAAAAAAATAATAATTGTCTAAATACCATATAAAGTTTCAAACGCATTTAATGAAAAGCTATTAATTTGTATTACTAACAGACACTTCAATTTTATTTATATGTATAGATTAATATTAAACGTATAAAAAATACTCCATATTTCGAAAAACAACTAATAAATGAAAACATCATCAAAGCAATAGTTTACGCACAACGAACAACTTGTTAAAGTAGTTAACATATAAAGTCATATGGTCACATGGGTTGCGGAGATGCGAGTAAAACTATCAAACTCGCACATTACTGAGCTTACTAAAGCAGATTGCGAGCGAGCATTTAGCTTCTGACGACTTGTTCACTGTGGGGTGAGGGAATGCGCAACTTTCGAACTGTATTAATATAAGAAATGTCGTAATTATTATATAAATACATATTTATATAATAAATAATTATATATATAATATATAAAAAAAAATGTAGCAACACATCATGGCTGACATACTCATAGATAATTTTAGTAATATATGTCTAAATACTTATTCATATTTACAATAAAGTATATACTACTACTGTCCATCTCAGCAAATTTGTAAAGATTACTGTATTTATTAAAGAACTCGTTACGACCATCGTCTTCATTCTTCTTTTTATGTACTCGCAATGTGGAAAATAAAACGCACCTACAGAACCCAACAAAGAGTAGAGATTTGAGTGAAGATTGGCAATGTGCTGATTAATTAAATAATACAAAGCTTTCCTTTGTGTGAATTCATGTTGAGTGAGTTACATTATCAACACAACTTAAATCATTCTTTTGTTCATATCGTAGTCAGCATAGACTTAGACAGACAGTAAGTATACTACATTTTAAGGACTAATACTATGTTTTATATCCATGATTTAAAAAGTTTTTATAGTATTAAATTGGAATTCGAGTTTATCTTAATATATATAAATTACGTGTCACGTTGTTTGTCCGCGATGGACTCCTAAACTCCTTAACCGATTTAAATAATATTTACACACAACCTGCATTTTGATCTAATTTAAAAGATAGGATCGTTTTTATCTCAATTTATTGCAAATTATTTTTTATTTTAGGTATTCACAATTTTCAGTTAGTTTCCAAACGATTCTAACAAATTATTTGCTACAATGTATTTTAATATAACAATAACCATAAACCATAGTCACAGCAACGCGTGGCCGGGTGTACTAGTAAAATTATAATTTTAGATGTTAATATAATTAAATATTTAGATATTAATGTTTATGAAAGAAAAAATTCTTTCATAAACATTAATATCTAAATATTTTATATATTTTTATGACATAACTTTTAATTTAATGTCTTTATTTTAACGTCGTTCTTATTTACTATTTTAGTTAAACAACAGCTGTTTCAATCTATAGTAGTCCCGCCAAGGACAAAACTATAGGTATATACAGGTCACAAGCTAAATGTTAAAAATTATACAATACCTACTTTACGTTAACATTCTGTAAAAGGCTGTGAAAAGTGTGAAAAACTGCTTCAGTTGCGCCAGAGGGCGCTGCTATCACAACAGTAAGACGTCTATAATTATTTCTCTGTACCTTATATAGGCAAGCTACAAAGAAATAACTATAGCTGCCACAAAAATATTTTACTAATTGGTGATTTTAATATTATAAATTAAAGTTTTTAAAACTTTATAAATAACTTTCAATAAACTTTGGATATTTCTCGGTATCTAAAAGATAAATTAATCGTCTTAAATTCAGATAATGTTAAAAGAAAAAAAAAATTTTTTCCCTGATTATCCTATAGCACAGACGGCAGGATAGTTTAAATTATTAAATTAAAAAACTAGAATAATATTATCATGAGTACAGATGGTGCTTCTCAAATAACAAGTAGAGATCGGTGCTTCATACTTATATTTCAAAAACCTTTTTAGTAAGTAATTTGTTATGAAAGAAGTCTTAAAAATATCTCAAAGTATACTTAAATTTTTGTCAAAGTAATTAACATGATATTAGATAATTTATATAACTAATTGAAATAAAAATTGTTTTTAATTTTTTTAGTAAAATCAGATTTTTTTTATTATATACGCTTACAAACTACATAGCAAATTTTGCATACAAATTTTGCATCGAAAGAAAAATTTGTAGACCTTCTGACTAAACAATTACAAGGAAACTAAAACCGTTTACGTACGTACAATACGTACTACGTAATACGTACATACAATATAAAAAAATCGGACAGTGAATAACATACTGCATTCAAGTGGCCATACCCAGTGAATGAATGTCCCAATATTTCTTCTTCTAAAAACTATCCATAAAACTCATTCTCGAAATTTTTTTCTGTGTGTTTTGTAGTTAGTATATTTGACGTTCATAAAATCTCTTTCAAATCACTGTATTATTTTCACAATACTACAAAGAGTAATTTTTGAGTGTGAGTTCGGGAACGGAGTTAATAATTTTAGTACAATCCTTTTTAATAGTTTTACTTTATAAAACTACGTTGTTCATTCATAAGTGTTGTTATTTCGGTATTTCTGTTATAATATTTATTTATTTTTAATGATTTATTTTGTGTTTATTGTCATGTTCATTTGTGGATACTGAAAGGTTTCTCTAAAGTCATACCGACATTACAGTAGGACATAAAAAGGCGAAACAGAGCAGCACAACGAATACAATACAACATGAAACAAATAGCATAACTTATACATTAGTTCATATAAAAACAGACAGTATATTCATTGATCCACACCACGTGAAATGATAAGAGACAAAAACAACAGAATACGTTTGTCGAAAAAAAAGAATTATACTTGTCAATATTATAAAGAAAACAACATACCTGTACCGTGAAGATTTCAAGATTACATAATGTTCTAATTCTTAATACAATTATTTAGAAGAAACACTTCTTATTTGAATAATATTTTAGGAATCAAAAACGGTTTTGAAATCACTTACCTGTGTTTTATGTTAAGTATTTTTAAAACCTATCTAAAATGATTAATCTGAATTAAAAGAAGTCTAAAAGAGGGTTAATTTGAGTAAAGTTAATTATTTCGCTTCTCCGTTTTTTGTCATCTGAGCTTTAACTAACTCAGTTCTCGGTGAGTTACGGACTAAATTAAAATTAGGTTGGATTCAAAGATTAATTTCACATCTTAGTCGAATTTTCCTTTATTTTACCTAAAGTAAAAAGAAATAAAAACATGTTTTTTTAAGTGTCATCTATATTTGTCTTTGACATCTTGTAAGGGAAACAGCAAGTTGCTTACCACGTCTTTTGGCAACTGCCCAAATAGTCACTGAGAAATGTCTTCCAGCAAAAAGAAATATTCTAACAGAAGCCTTCGATTTAATTTATACCACTTGTAATTTTTGCATTATAAAGGTGTAAAGAAATAGTTGAAAAGTCGACTTATAGCGGATAAGTTTGAGATATTAAAGCCAAATTCTCACTGATGTATTCCATACATTAACTTAAAAAAAAAATATTTTGGAAATGAGTTTTTCGATAATATTCTCTAAGGAAATTACATGCGATGGAATTTATTTATGTATTTTAATATGTAGTCCTCTGCATTCAGGTAAGCTTGACTGGTATAAGGCATTTCATATAATTTATCCAATCTAAAATTGCCGCCGCCGCCTCGTACGTCTGTATTTTAGTAACGTGGATGGAAGTGGTTTAAATTTATTTAAGTAAAAAGTAATTTTAAGATTCCAGTCTACTAAAACACTTGCTGTGGACAATTTTATTTGTATGAAAACTTGATTATCCAGAAATATTTTCTCTATATAATTTTTTTCCGTAATTTATATTAAGCTCCAGCAGTAGTTTTAAGATATAAATTTAATTTCCATTGTCTTATCATGAATCAAAATTCATACTGTGTTTATTAACTCATTAATACGTCAATTGATAGAAATGTTCCTTGTGTGATTTTTTATATAACTATAATAAACTTTAATATTTGTGTCTCTTTCAATGACAAACAAACAATAGGAAACTACTCAATGAAGCCGCCAGAGGAGTTTGACATATTTAGCCCAAGTGAATTCTGGTAATTATTTATTATAAAAGCTCACATTAACCAATTTTAATTAGAAGACATGAATCTCCAAGGGTATGCTGAGTATTTTCGTATTTGCATTACTATGCTTATTATGGCAGTAGCCAGATACGGCCTTGTAAATTTTTTATAATTATTGCTGTCAATTTGTATAAGTCTAAATCTTTATTTTGACAGAATGTAAATATTATATACGTACTACACACTTCTGAAAAAGTGAGTAAAGTAAAAATCATTTAAAAACGCTTGAGAGTTAGAATTAACTTTTACATATCGAACTGATCAGATGTTAAGTTAGTATGGAATAAACAGATCTTGTAGATGGTAGAGCCTAGCTGTAGTTATCTGACTGCAGCTCGTATGGGGCTGGATCGACCGGGGAAGGATCACAGGGGATCGACGTGTAGTAACCAAATTCATTTGGTTATGTTCCGTCGGTGAGTGAGAGAATCTGGACAATGCCGATTGGCTAGGGTCACGTGCCACCGACTACGCGGGGAGATCTGTGTTTGACTTTTCTCTGGCAAATGGTTAGTCCCAATTGGTCAAGACGCACACTCGTCTACAGGACGTGGACAGCCATATGCCCTCTTTGTTGGATCTTCTGCTGACTACACATCCCGGAAAGTACCAGGTCACTGTCGAGACTCCCTTAGGTTCCTCTGATCACAGCTTGGTACGGAATACTTTTTTGCATCCTATATTTGTTTCCCTTATAATGATCCTAGTGACTGCACTACGGCTGTAGAGTAGACTGCACACGGCAAAAGAGAAAGCCGATCTCTTGGGCATTCTTTTTGCCTCAAACTCGACTTTGGACGACCAGGGAAAGTCACCGCCTATCATCCCGCGGTGTCCAAGCTTAATGCCGGAAATAGTTTTAGCAAAAACTCATCCGAAAAGCCCTCCTTTTCTTGGAAGTTCATAAGTCAAGTGGGCCAGATGGTACCTCTCCAGTTGTGCTACGAACATGTGCCCCTGAGTTGATACCAGTGCTAACGCGTCTATTTCGGTACTGCTACCTTAAAGGCGTAATCCCGGTCTCATGGAAGCGTGCCCTTGTCCATCCGATCCCTAAAATTACAATAATTATTACAATTCAATAAAATTCTGTGCTAATATTTATGGTGGTAAAAAGGGCTTTTTAAATAGACAAGTGTATCTTAACAAAAAATGGCTTCTAGCACTCTTGGGGACATGTTTTGTATAAAAAATGTAATTCTGATTAATCATGTCCATCTCTGTTAATACAGAAACACAACATTCAATAATTCGAAATAGGTACTATCAAAGTGTCAATGGATTCCGCAGACGGTATAATCGATTTATGAATCAAATTAACTCGCAATCAATTGAGTCAAAGTGAATAATAATCGACTTGAATTCAACTCGTCTACACTTCTGGTCGACGAGAGCACTTCTGGTAATCGAGTAGAATGGCGTCTGTGTATAACTTCTGTGTTAATTTTAGATTTGCTTGGGTAATATTCTCTGATATTGTAGTCTCAACTTAAAACTGTTAATAAATACGCATATATTATTTTAAATACTTGTTTATTTGTTTACTTATTTGTTTGCGAGAATAAGTAAATGCTGAAGAGCTTTATGTTGCATCGGAATAGTTGTGGACAAGCGAGAGAGAAACAATGAATCAAGTGATTCTTATAAACCATAATAATGATACCAATACCATATCCATATAGTCCTAATTTAACTAGTTTATTCCAAATTATTTTACTGGCATGTCGGATCGACTATAAAAATAAAATTTGGGAAAGTTAATATAAATATTTATAAAATAATATGTTTGCAACAAAACTAAATACAAGTTTAAGATATACTGTTGTAGGTAAGTTCACCACCGAAATATATTTACAAGTTTTCTTATAAAGTATAATCTAACATAACACTTATAATGTAAAAGGTAAAAACGCAAACGAAATATAGTTCCATTGTGATATTGTAATGCACTCAGCACTACAGAAAATCACACTTTGAAATATAAATGCAGGTTCTTACTGAACTGAGGTATAAAATCGACAATACATATTACACTCGTTTGGGGACGATAAATCTTGGAAACCTCTAAAATTATATTGATATTCCGCACTAACTCAAAAAAAAAATTATTTAAAAGACCTTCATATCCAAACCATCATTTCATAAAGGTCATCTCTGTACTTTAATTTATGACAATTGCAGAGATAACACTAAACTGAAAGAAACCGAAGTCTGACTATCAAGCACAAGAACTAAACAAAAGGCGGTTTTGGTAAAAACATTGAATACTGTTCCATATTGAAAATATTCAGAGAATAAGTTAAAAGTTCACATAGATGGTTAATATTCCCAGTGCCCAATAAGAAAAAATACAACATAAATAAGAAATATTGAAAATATATGATTAATTTACTAGAGATTTTTTTTTATCGGCACATCGTTGTATAAACTTTTACAATTTATCCAATTGCTACAAATATTTATATCTATAATGTTCATAAAGTAAAATAAAAGAATTTAATGAATATTTTTCACAATAACTGGGTTCCTTGAAATTTAAAAATTATGTCTTTTGGGTAGACCTCGAAGAATTCGGTCTGCCCATTCATTTGTCCCCTACTTTCGAATTTTGAAAAAATTTCTTCACAGGAGGTCTTCTTATGACCGCCTGAGTCCGAAATGACCATTGGTCAAAAAGTTTATATATATATATATATATATATATATATATATATATATATATATATATGCGTGCGTGCGTCCAGATTCGATTTTTGTCAGCACGATAGCGGCCGCAGTTTCGCTCGGATCGCTTTCAAACTTTGCACAAAAATCAAACATTCAAAAATAAAGGTCAAGTTCGTTAACCAGAGAAATCCGGTCACAGGGGGCGCTAGGGCCTCACTTTTTCTGATTTCAGTTTTTCGACCATAACTTTGTCCCTATACAAAGGAGATCAATCGCGTTTACATTATATGATGTCTTTGAAAAATACCTATAACTAATGTACATAAACCGAAAACCTAACTTCAATAACTTAGGGGTGGGGGTAAAAAAACCGAAAATTTTTGGAAAAAAAATCATAACTTTTTTCTAGTAAACATTCTTGCATCACAAGTATTTTTAATAGAAAGGTTATTTTTTACTCTAAATTTAGGTACCAAAAGCTTTTCCGTAAAACGTACCGTTTCCGAGAAAAAAAATTAAAACCACTTTTAGCTTGTAAATTTTATGTAGGTAAAACCACGGCAACTTTTTTCTGGTAAACATTCCCTCCTCGCAAATATTTTTAATAGAAAGGTTATTTTTTACTCTAAATTTAAGTACCAAAAGTATTTCCAAAAAAGATACCTTGTCCGAGAAAAAAAATTAAAACCGCTTTTTGCTTGAAAATTTTTGATGTAAACAACGGCATCATGTATTATTCTTAGGTAGTGAGTTATATTTTAAATGAGTTACACACGAGGTCTACCCACGCGTGTCCCCCTGCGGGCACGGATTTTTTTATGTTACAGGAGGGCAAACGAGCTAGCGGGTCACAAATGGTACGTGATCACCGCCGCCCATGAACTCCTGCAACATCCGAAGATCCACAAGAGTGTTGCCGGCCTTAAAGTAAATGCCTTTTTTGAAGGTACCCATGTCGTACCGATCTGGAAATATCGCCGAAGGGAGTTTGTTTCACAAGCGAGTGGAACGTGTAAAAAGGTCCTTGAGAACCGCACAGTGGAGGATCGCCATGCATCCAGGTGGTAGGGATGGTAATTCTTGTCACCCCACACATTCATATTAACATTCGCATCTCCGTTACATGCAAACGCTTTTCATCCATCACCTTCATCGCCCAGAACTCAGATTCATACAAAACGACAGGTCTAATGATGTTTTTATAAATTCTCCCCTTTAGTTTAAGGGGAATTCGGGCGTCACATGTCGTCCCAGTGACTTGTCGCTATTTCATCCATCCCGTGTTGATTCTGTGCTTTACGTCCCGGTCAATATTGCCATCGCTCTCTATCAGAGAACCAAGATAGTGAAACTCCGAGCAGACTGGTAACGGTACAAAACAGGAACAAAACTGGAGACACCGCCGAAATCGCAGAACATGTGCTCTGTTTTGGTTCTGCTCAATTTCAGGCCGACACTCTCCAACTTTTGTTGCCATTTTACCAGTCTACTCTGCACCTCAATAGCATTCTCGCCGACAAGAACAATATCATCAGCAAATAGCATGCACCAGGGTGCCTCTTCCTGTATGTCCAATATCAGAGCATCCATTATCAACAAGAAGAGGTAGGGACTCACAGCCGACCCTTGATGCAAACCTACTGCCACATTGAACTTGTTTCCAACGGCCGACCGGAGTTGTGTACTAGATCGACTGTACATTGCACGAACCAACTCCACATACTTCCCAGGTATACCCTTCTCTTTCAAAGCCCACCATATCACATTACGGGGAACCTGATCTTATGCCTTCTCGAGATCAACGAACACCATGTGCAGGTTCTTGTGGGCTCGTCTGTATTTCTCACACAATTGACGAACAGCGAATACAGCATCCGTCGTACCCCGACCAGGCATAAAACCGAACTGGTTCTCCGAAACATCACTCTCGTCTCGCATCCTTTTCTCTATCACTTTCTCCCATATTTTCATAGTATGTGAAATGAACTTTATACCCCGAAACTGTTGCGGTCTTATATATCACCTTTATTTTTATAAATGGGCACTAGGTCACTATTGCACCATTCATCGGGGATCATTTCTTCATGCAACAACTGATTGAAAAATAGAGCCAGCCACTTATACCCATATTCATTTAAAACCTTTCACACCCCCACTGGTATCGCATCTTGCACAGCCGCTTTCACTTCATCATCGGTCACTTCTTTCATTAATACTTTATTTACCGGCTGGTTTTTCAAAACTCCATTCCAATCATTTCCGTCATTCATCAATGTTTCAAAATATACCTTCCACCTCTTTTTTTATATTCTCATCTCTTATCAGCACCTTTCTAGTATCATCTTTTATGCATTTTACATGTATGACATCTCTAGAATTCTTCTCCCTACGCTTTGTTATTAGGTAGAGTTCCTTTTGACCTGCAGGAAACTCTAGCGACCTATACAACTCCTCTTGCACCTCAGCTCTAGCAATGGCCACAGCTACTTTCGCTCTCTTCTTACATCTTTTATATAACATTTTCATCTCCTCTTTCATACTTTCATTATCATCCGGTACTTCCTGCCATTGCTTAAACGTATCTTTCTTCTCTTTCAGAACCTTTTACACATCTCCATTCCACCACCACGTTTCCTTATTTATCATACCTTTTCCTTTCGTTTCGCCTAATACATCCTTTGCCACAGTTTTTATTCATCCCACCATTTTATTCCAACTATCCTTCAAGGATTTTTCTTCTATACTACTCACATTTATAATTTTATCTGTCACTCTTTTTTAAAATTTACTCACACATTTTTCCTTCTCTAACAAATACCATTTTATTTTAGGTAGGGGTCGTTTCTGAAACATATTTGTACGCACTACATGTTTAATTTCCATGATGAGGATTGAGGATTGATTTTATTTCTTCTTATTAAGAAATAATCAATCTGCATCTTATGGCGACCACTTTTGTATGTAATTAAGTTTCTTCCCTCTTTTTGAACCAAGTCTCGGATATAGCCAAATCGAAGGCTAGAGCCGCCTCCAGCAAGGCTTCACCCTCGTCATTACGGTGACCGAAACCCCAACCACCATGTACTCTTTCATAACCATCATTATTTTCATTACATTTTCATAACCATAATATTCCCACAGCCGTAGTTCATAAAATCAAAATAAATCTGTTCTTTCAATAATATTATATTCTAATATGTAATTATAGTATTCCAGATAATGTAAATTAGTAAGTAAATCATCAGCTTAATTAGTAATACGAGACGATCAGAAGAGTTAGATTATAGTTAAAATGAAGTTTAAAGAAAACCCTTTACTTTCAACTAAAAGTATATAACAAGTATTTCCAATTATATATAACAAGTATTCAAGAGACAAAAGCAAACAAAAAAAATCAATTATGTTTATTACTCGTAATTATTTTCTACCAATTACAGTGAATAATAAAATAATTGTTATAGATAAAAAAATTGTTTCATTTACATTAAATAAATAAAGAACATTTAGATTTTTGATAATTGGTTGCATTTTGTTTCATTTTGTTTCAAGAATATGAACAAGTCTTAAGACTGTAAAGCTTTTTGTCACAGAAAAATATTCTATCTACAGAAAATATATAACGTAACAGGCTTCCATTCCTTTAGTTCTCAAAGAAATTTATTTAAACACAGGCATTTGAAGTTCTTCATTTGCTTGTGTTTAATAAACAGAGCAGAAGATTAATGAATAAATAAATGAATGAATGTTTATTAAAGAAAGGTGCCAACTTTTGTATTTCTTATATGTAAGCACCAAGGAGTTTTTTTTAGTTCCGATTCTAATATTAATATTACTTACATTAAATCTGACGCTACTGTATTTATTTATATAAGATACAAAAATAACTTTAATACTTTGAAAAAGCTTTAGACTACGAATATATAATTAAGTCGATTATTGTAATAGCAATGAGAGTCCGCTCTTATTTTTATTTTTAAATATATACGGAAATGTTCCAAAAATCTTACAAAGAGGAAACGTTTTTACACATTTGTATGTTATAAGAAATACTCTCTTAATGATTGTTTATTTATTCGACAATCGACGGATAAAATACTTCAGATTTTACGTTTTAAGTGGTGTGTGGAAGGTGAATCCCTTAAAATCTTTGAACCAACATAATATCTTAATTATAGAATGTTAGAATCAATAGAATTAAACTGTAGATATATATACTATATATGTAATTAAAATGTGTATTTATTTTATTATATTGTATTTACTACAACCCTGCAGTTCATCAAAGATCTAATTCCATTATTATTTTAATAATTATGCCCTCAAATTCTGTTAAAAGTTGTTGGTATTAATTATTACTCGTATTATGCCCACAAACAAGTATTTTCTTTCCGCTATTACAGCTATTCGCTTAGAAAACCAGGAAAATGATAATAATATGATGATACCATAAAAACATTAAAATACGAAATATTTGTTCAACTTAAGATTTTAGTTAAAATTTCGTCTCTTAAAATTAAAATAAATAACTTATCCAATGAAATTGAACATTGTAATGCGTTTTACATATTTTTTGATCTCATTATTTCAGGTAAACGTACTACATTCTATTATTCTGACATAGAGTAGGTTTTATTGAACTGTATTTACTTGGAAATCTCTAGTTTATTTAAAGATAAAACGTATATGATCATTATGTATAAATAAATGCCCTTCCCTTCTATTATACGTTGTTCCTGTCTTATTAAATCTATTTATTAAGATGTTTTATCAAAAACTTTAGCTTATGTAACCAGTTTCAAAATTGTAGTTGGTATCTGGTTGGAAATGAAAGTCTTATCTAAAGTTGGCATCTTAATCAAACTCCTTGTTATTCTAAGAAACTTTTAATGATCTTCGATCTGAATAAACATTTTAATATTTTATTTTATTCATAAAAAGTTAATTGTTTGTTTGAAGTTTTAATTATTACTTAACCTTCCACATTTAATAATTTCTTTTCAATAGGCGCATTGATATTTCATTAATTACTGTTCGACAAATTTTATTTCTGAAAGATACTATAAACAAATTAAAGTAAATATGAATAATGTCGTTAATTTTGAAGTTCTTCATTTTAGATCTTTCTTACTATTTAGGTTTTAGACCAAAACTGCAATTACATCTTTAAAAGACCACAAATATATTTATGTGAGATGAAACCAATCACCAAAACATGTACCAGTAAATCGCCAAACAACTACCTTGAATAAAGTACAGGCAGTAACCTCACTGTGCTTTGTGATATATGTACACGTTAACATTTGATTTCAAATAGTTATTGACTATACCAAATTATCAATCAATCTCAATTGGTTATTATGTAATGAATATATAGATCACCGATCAAGGTTGTCAACTACGAAGCTTAAAAATCTGGTGTATACCCACCCCTTGGTACAATTTGTGCTGTATCTACTGATTTACAGAGATGTTCTTTTTGTATGTTCACATCGTTGGCCTGTTAATCTGGAATGTTTAGACCTCATTGATATATGTGGTGCAATCTGTTCTATTTCGAATTTGCTAAGCGACTTAAGTTTTTTTTCTATTACGGATTTTATCTATCTAACATAATGAAATCTCATTTCCAATAATTATTTTCAATATATTAAAGCAGTAAAATTTAGTATTAAATAGATTTTGTTTGCTTTATTTTATTGTTTGTATTGACATTAAATGTATTGCGTTGAATAAATGGCTATTAAAATTGGTATTTATAAATATAATTTGATAACTACCTACTAACTAAGGATTATTCGTATCCGAATAAATATAATTAATTAATATTTACGCCCATGAACCCGCGAACTTTACATATCTTGATTTTTTTTTATTAATAAAAAAAACAATAAATAAAACAAGTTTATGTGAACATACTATTTATTACCAGATTAATTTTATTCTCTTAAGACTAGCACTTTTTGCTCAGAAAAATATTCTTACTTACTAAAAACAAATAACACAACAAGTAACAGACAACCATTCTTTTGTCTAGAAGAAATTTTATGAAACAATGTTATTTTAAGTTCGCCATTTACTTGTGTTTAATAAACAGAGCAGTGAGAATGATTAAAGGATTCATGTTCAATAAAGAAAGGTGACAACTTTAGTGTTTATCTATTATATAAAAATAAATCGCGAAATGTGTTGGTAAGCGCACAACTCAACAACGCATGGACCAATCTTAACAATTCTTTTTTTTTTAATATTCCTTGAAGCCCAAGGATGGTTCTTACGGCGAGAAAAATTCGAATAATTTCCAGGAAAACCCTAAAAGAGCCCTTTTCTTTTTCCTATAGAAATATTTTCTAACTAAATTTAGAGTCAATTTGAACTGTATTGCTATACAATAAAGTTCATATTAAATTACAAGCACTCATTTTTGTCTAAACAATGTAGGTGTGTTGCTAACGTCGAAGAGTCAATTCGCACTTTATTGTCTCTGCACAAAGTTCAAATTCAATCAAATATATGTGTGTGCAGGTTCACGCAAAAGTGATAATATCGTGAACCCGACCAAATTGAAAAGTCAAAAAATTTAAGGGCTATAGATTTGATTGGCCTTAGAATATTCTTTCTTTTGTTTTAGTTTTGGAATGCGATATAAATTGTCATCAGTTTTCACGTCATTGCATCTGTCAAACAAACCGAGTTAAAAAGCGTTTATAATATTTAATAATTAATTTTGATTGTTTTATATAGTGTTTTGAGCAAAGTGTTTTAATACCTGTGATTAATAATTATTGCATGTGACATAATTTAGGTGAGTATATTCGATATGCCTCCTATAAGACGAAGTAATTTAGGTAGAATAACCCGAAATGCTACAAACCAAACTAATTAACGATCTTATCATACTGCACAAGAACGTGACGACCGAAAAGAACGTGAAAGAATTCGTATATCACGAACGCGGGAAGCGAGAGCGAGAGATTCAACCAATAATCCCGAAAGTTTGAATCGAGCTGCTTTCAATTATGATTTGTCAATTGACTACAGTAACCACCAATGTGTTGCTATTGGATCTATGAACTTGGTTTGCTCTCATTGTAAGGCAAATGAAGCCAATGGATTGTGTTGCGCAAATGGGAAAGTGAAATTGATACCATTGGATCTACCACCAGAGCCATTGTACTCATTGGTTTCAGGAATAGAACCAGATTCCATACACTTTTTGTTAAATATCCAACAATATAACAATTGCTTTCAAATGACGTCATTTGGGGCAACAAACGTAGTTCGGGAAAATTTTATGCCAAATTTTAAGTTAGGTATTATAGCAGTTAATCATTATTATTTTAGTGAACAAAATTTCCTGTTAATTAAGTAAAGGTGTGTCATTAACCTTCAGTTCCTTAATCCCCAAGAAATATATTACTTAGTCATAATATTATTTGGTGATTCAGTATTAGCAATACTTTTATTATATTGAAACACAATATAATTATTTGATGATGGATATTAGTTACAACTAATTATTACATATTGATATACCTAAGCATATCAATTATAAATTGGGGATTCAAATTAGGAGACAGATATACTTTTTACGAACAAATATTATTTATATTTGACAAAAATCATTTTTTTTTATTTACCTGCGGTACCTGCGTGAACCTGCGGTATGATATAGGCCAACTATATCATACCGCAGGTTCACTGTTACCAGTATCAGATAGCAATTACAAATTCCTGAAAATTTATTTCATTGGCAATTCACCACAAGAAATTGATATGCATTGTTCAAATAACAATTCAGTAAAGAGATCTATTGTAGAACAATTACAAACTTTATTTCATGAGTACAATCAATTGATTATGTTGTTTAAAACTGCACTGGATCTGATGCCATCTGATAATCCCAAAATTGTAATCAGAGCTGATAAAACACCTGTTGGCCAACATGCAAGACGTTTTAATGCACCAACTATTGATGAAGTTGTCATCGTTGTAGTTGGAGAAAACTTGGAATCCCTTGATATTGTTTTACATCGTCGGAATGATCAATTACAACGTATAAAGGAAACACACCGCTCATATGACGCATTGCAATATCCCATTATATTTTGGCAAGGTGAAGATGGCTATGATTTTCAAACAAGATGATAAATCCCATTACAGGTAATAAAAAATATTAGTTTAGCAAGGAGATATATTATTAGTCGCTATATTTTTTTTTTTTTAATTTTCAATGTTATGAAAACAAAAATCTATTTTCAGGTTCTAAAACCAACAAAAAAGTCAGTTCAATGAACTATTATTCCTACCGCCTAATGATGACAATCACATACTCAAACGTCGGCGATTATATCACAAGTATGTTGTAGACATGTATGTTAAAATTGAAACGGAGAGATTAACATTCATCAGGTTGAATCAGACAAAACTCAGATCTGAAGAGTATATTCACCTTCGAGATGCGATTAATACTGATGGTAATGCACAGGATCTTAGTCGAATAACTATTCTTCCAGCAACATACATCGTAAGCCCTCGACATATGCATGAATATGCTCAAAATGCCATGTCATATGTTTGTCATTATGGTACAGCAGATTTGTTCATCACATTTACATGCAATCCACACTGGATAGAAATAGACACAGCCAGAGTCTTTATACAAAAGTTGAAATCTTTAATGGATCTCATTGTGAAACATTATGTGTTTGGAGAGACACGCCGCTGGATGCATTCTGTGGAGTGGCAGAAACGGGGATTGCCACATGCACATATTTTGATTTGGTTAGTTGACAAGATAAAGTCAAATGAAGTTGATGCAGTAATATCAGCTGAAATCCCTAATGTAGAAGTAGATCCTGGATTGCATGAGGTAGTTATCAAAAACATGGTACATGGTCCCTGTTACCATGTATAGTGGATGGTAAATGTTCAAAACGATATCCACGGACATTAATATCTGAAACAATCACTGGTATTGACGGTTATCTTTTGTATCGTCGCCGATCGACAGCAGAAAATGGAAGATCAACAATTGTCAAATTAAATCAACAAGATATTGAAATAGATCATCGCTGGATTGTTCCATATTCACCCATTTTATCAAAGACCTTCAAAGCGCACATCAACGTTGAATCTTGCCATTCAGTAATATCTATTAAATATAATATCCAGTTTCAGGATACCCAGATGTATATTCTACCGATGCGATTGATCGAATTTATTCAGTACATCAAAGCAATGATGAAAGTTTTTATTCACGACTGCTATTAGACAATGTACGTGGCCCAACATCATTCCAACATGTACGAACTATTGATGGTGATTTGTGTGGATCATACAAAAAAGCTTGCCAACGTTTGCGATTGCTAGAAAAATGCTCATTGGGATCAAACTCTCAATGATGCTGTAATATCATCACAAGCTCATCAAATACGAACATTGTTTTCTATAATCGTATCTACATGCTACCCATCAAACCCAAAGGATTTGTGGATCAAATACAAAGATAATATGTGTGATGATATTTTGTATCAAATACGGATTAGAAGGGAAATCCAAATATACAAATAAGCGAAGAAATTTACAATGAAGTATTTATTTCAATTGAGGACACGTGCTTGATTTCAATTGGGCCTGGCCGCGCCCAATCGTCCAATGCATGATGCTTTTAACCAAAAGTTGCACCGAGAAAAACTGTATGATCTCAATACTTTGAAAGAATTAATTCAAACAAATCTTCCACTTTTGAATAAACAACAGAAGTATGTATTTGATATACTTATGAAAGTAATAAATGATAAAAGAGGAGGGATTTACTTCTTAGAAAGCAAAGCAACGAAACCACAACCTACAACATTTCGAAGAACTCTGCAATGGCAAAGGTTTTGCAGCAATGTGAATTGATTGTTTGGGATGAATGCACGATGGCACATAAAAAATCTTTTGAGGCTTTAGATAGAACCTTACAAGATCTACGGAGCAATCATAACCCATTTGGTGGTGCAATGATTTTATTAGCACAGAGATTTTCGTCAAATATTGCCAGTGATTCTACGATCAACGCCAGCTGATGAACTTAATGCATATTTAAAGTCCTCCAATTTGTGGAAGCATGTGAAGGTATTACATTTAAGCGAGAATATGCGTGTCAAGTTGCAAAATGACCAATCTGGAGACATATTCTCTAAACAACTCATTGACATTGGTAATGGCAAATTTCCTACAGACACCTTGACTGGTTTAGCTTTCCTCAAAGTTTTTGTCAGTTAACTAGATCAAAAGATGAACTTACTCAAAAGGTGTTTCCAGATGTTGCTCAAAATTACAGAAACCATGATTGGTTGAGCGAAAGGGCTACATTGGCTGCAAAAAACATAGATGTAAATGAATTAAATTTCAAAATTCAAGAACAAATTACAGGCGAATTGAGGATATATCAGTTGATTCGGCTACTAACCAAGATGATGTCGTCAACTATCCGCTTGAATTTTTAAATTCGCTGGATTTACCAGGATTGCCACCTCACAATCTTCAATTAAACCTTTAATTATCGTTAGTTATAATGTTGAGAAATATCAACCAATCACGTCTTTGCAACGGCACACGGTTAGCGATAAAAAAATTATTGAACAACGTGATAGAAGCAACTATACTGAAAGGAAAGTATAAAGGAGGAGACGTGTTGATACCACGCAACGCAATGATTCCGACTGACAGTTTCCAGTACGGCTTGCTTTTGCTATGACCATAAATAAATCCCAGGGGTCAATTGTATGTTGCCTGTTCCCATACATACATACATAATCAAACAAAAAACATTATGTATCATAAAGCACTACAATAAAAATAAAACAGATTTTTGTTATTAATACAATTACTGAAAATACTTATATACGTTTTATTTCATTATTCTTTATTTCATCTTATTAAAATGATAAAGTAACATATTAAAAAAAGGATAATTTTACGATTTATTTATCATATTATTTAAAATATTAAATGATAAAAAAGATCCACCAGAAATCTTAATATGTATAAATCACGTGTCACGTTGTTTGTCCGCGATGGACTCCTAAACAACTTAACCGATTTTAATAAATTTACACACCACGTACAGTTTGACCTAACTTAAAAGATATATAATAATTTTCAACTCAATTCATAGTCGCAATATATTTTATTTGTTTATTATTTTGCAGTTAGCTCCTAACAATTCTAAAAGATGGCGGTATCTGTTGACTGGATTGAATAATTACGAATGATGTATCTATCCTACCTACCTCATTCGTAAGTTTAGTGTTCCAAGTTATTTACTAAAAACTTTGTAATTTACAAATAGTGTTATAAATTTGGATTAAATTAAACAAATAATTTTGTTTCTATTTTTGCTTAATATCGACTGTAAGAAACCATTATGATTTTCATGACAGAAGTACTCTGAACGTTACCCCTTAAATAGTTTACTACAATGTAATATATCAAAAACAGTCTGCTAGTTTTGTATAAATATCTCGGACTCTCATTGCTATTATAAACAAAACTACATCTCTTGGGTTTAATTATTTACATAATTAAATGAAAAATGGTATATAGCTGTAAACTTAATAGATTTGCTAATTAATAACTGCACCTACGGTCAATCCAATACTTTTTATTATACGCACCATCCTAAATTAAACTTATATCATGATATTAGGCTTATGATTGGATCAAATAAATGTTACAGTTATTGTCACAACAATTTACAAATAAATTCGATAATAGCTCTTTGAAAATATACCTAAGTATTTTTTTTATTTTATATACCGAAGAAAATTTTTAAAATTCCCATTATAAACTAACACATCAGGTAGCAGGTCTATTCAATATGTCTGAAAATATATTTTAAAGTAAACCCAACATTTAGACCACTCTATTCATATTTTGTTGTATTTGTAATTAAATAGTAATATGTGGGTAGCTTATAAGTAAGATTAATGTTTGAATTAGTGTCAGCCAGTCAACTAATATACGCTATATAGCGAAGTAGTGTTATTATTACTAATCCCAGTTTGAAGGTGTATAATATTGTACATAAATAAGAAAAGAATAAAACATTTTTTATTTCTATAACACTAACGTTTTCCGTATCACTTCTATAATAAAGTACTATTCATTGGATCAAAGATACAAAACATCATCCTGATATTCATTTATTGGTTCGTAGTATTTCAAATTCAAAATGGAGAAAGTTTTTTTCCACTTAGTCGAAAGAATATATGTTAGTTACCAACAAATGTAACTTTTAGGGTGATCGTGCTAATTATTTAAATCAATGGCATATTGGTGTGCTCTTATCGCCCCGTGACGCCGTTCTTTCCCCTTTACCAACAATGAATCATCGATTCTCGCAATTCGATTTCCATTTTACAAACAAAGAAAGGGCAATATTTTAAAAGGATAAGCAAAAAAACTAAATTTCTACCCCTTTTAGATATTAGGAGAAAAGAAGCAAAAATTCCAAAGTAATGGATTCGTGTAATGTCGTACGTGCCTGCAAATATTTATGAGTCGGTTTTTCGGAAAAAAGGAATTAATATAATGCCTGTAAAACACAGAACACAGCTGACTTCACACAGTCTGTTTAAATTATGGTGTCCCTTCATTGTTTGTCATTTATATGTCAAGTGTCCATAGGTGCGATTATATTTAATGACCTATAGGTATATGACAGCCACTGTTTATTTTAAATTAAATGAATTCTTTATTTTCAACTAGCTGACTCAGAGCAACTCGCTCTTCTGTCTTCTGTCTTCTTCTTCTTCTTGTCTCTTTCTTTCTTTCTTGTCTGTCTTCTTCTTGTCTCGTCTTTTATAGAAATTAAAACCTTTCTCCCACAAATAAGACTTCAATATTCAATAAAAATTGTGTACACAAAATAAATACTAGAAATAAAAATAAACTTGCTAGGCCCATATAATAGGTAATTTCTTTTAGGGTTATTTTTATAGGTTTTGACAATAAGCTCCCCAGTAAAGCCTTACATTTGTCATTCAATAAATTCAAAATATTCATTCATTATTCATTATATATATACACCAAACCAACCAACCAATTTTATATGCTTGTAACAATTTACAATATATATATATATATATCGTGTTAAATATATATAGATATATATATATATATATATATATATATATATATATATATATATATATATATATATCGTGTTAAACAAACAACAACAACAAACATATAAAATTTATATATACATACATATATAATATACATGCTATACTAATACATTTTATTTATTTATTTATTTATTTATCTTCACGCCATGTCCCTTGCGGGGTAGCCAGACACGACGGAGCGCCAAACGCTACGGTCTCCGCATACCTCTTTCGTCTCGGCCACAGACATCAACCTCTTCATACATGCCCTCCGGGGGGTCCTCATGCTTTTTACGTAACCTTCCTCCAGTAACATTGATACTGTGTTTTCGAAGGTCACTCGAGGCCTCCCCCTGTCTCAACAAGTTAAGTAAAATATTTTAAGTTATGTAAAATCTTTGCTTCAGTGTTAAGCGATTCGATTGAACAATTTACGTACTACCATTTTTTTAAACATCTTATTTATGTTTATTTAAATCACGTTCTATTCACATTAATATTTAACAATTCGATAATTCTATATTTCGTTAAGTAACAATACAGAAAAGCTTCTGTGTTTTATTGACCAATGCACACCTCACTGGAGCCATTCATTTGATTTGTTTGTTTTAAAATATATTGTTACATTATCATTTACTGTATCATTTATAGTTTAGGATTTCTCATACAAATAAGATTCGTTTTCAATAGACTCTATCATATGCGACTATCTGAAGGGTGATTATCTGAAGATAGCTAGCAATATTTAAGCTGTCTGTTACAAAGACCGTTGTAAGACATAAACCGTCGATTTACGTTCACGCCCCTTGAAATTGAAACAAATAGCTTTTCCGAAAACAATTCAATATCTATAAATTGAAGCTGGTATTGGTACAATGATTTATATTGAGTTTCTATTTTCCGTTTGTTCGTTATGTTCATAAACCATATTTAATTGTATAAATTAACTCGTCTATACTTTTGAAATAATAATGTCTTAAGTAGAAACAATTATTATTTGTAAGGACTCGTACAGTCCAGGTCCATTTTTACAATTTACTACTATCAAACAATTTTTTTCGTGATTAGCTTTTTTTTAATGAGACGCAAAACTTTCTTTCTGATAACATCTCTTAATAGCGATAGCTAATAGGAGTAGCAGCTATAAAATAAATTAATTTGACAATTCAAAATTGTATTACTAGCTGGATTTTTGTTATATGTCTCTTTATGTAATTTTTAAAAACAATCTTTATATAAGATCGACATTAAATATTTACCATCAAATTTGAATAAATAAATAACATTGATTAAATACAGAGAATCTGTTTGTGAGAAATTTATGTCGAAATATTCGAAACCAAGAAGCTATAATTTAGCAGTAAAAATATTTCACGAGCTTCAACTGTAAATATAATATTAAAATAGTTTGTAGAAAACTTATTGTTATTTTTTTTTTGATAAATTTAATTAGAACCCAACAATTATCGGAGTCATAGCTAAGATTTTTGCATCTTGAAGCAACTTATTTATTCATGCTCCGGGTCCGGTTTATAATTAATAAAAGAAGACAAACTTTGTTACATTTGTTAAATGTTGGATCAAGATTTATTCATTAAAGTGGCCTATCGAAGTTAATGTTCTTATATTTATGATAAATTAAAAGAAATGTTTTTTTTGTATTGTGGTTAACATAGACTTCTATTTCCTTATATGCTGTATGTAATATAATATGTATATATATATATATATATATATATATATATATATATATATATATATATATATATATATATATGTAATGGTATAATGGTAGTAAATATAATGATATATTTATATTGTATAAGAAATATACGGAGTACAAGGTACAATATACGGAATAGAATTCTTTTGTTATAAGAATTTACTACTCGCTAATTAATCACAATTTTTAGAAATATATTTTTTAAATCTATCTTTAGGTGGGCTGAAATATGGAATCCCTTTGTCATCTCAAGTACAGAAGTGTTGTTAATACAGACGGGACTTTAGTTAATATTTCAGCTGTCAACGGAAGGACTGTCACGGGCATACATACTTTATCTTATCCTAGTTGTTTGTTAAGACGTTTGTAATCGTTATTCTGTAACTTTCCACTATTGACAGTTATCGGTACCAAAGTCGCGTAGTGATTGTTTGTTTGTTGTGTTTGTTGAACATTCACTTAATCTGAAACAATTATAATATTTCACCTTAGAAAAACGAAGAATAATTTTAAAATAATATTCGTTTATAAATATTCATATCGTTATTATTATTTATGATTATTTCACTAATGTATAAAAAATATTAAATAGATAAAATAAATATTATGGATATTTACTTTTCATTACTTTTTTTATTATGTACTTGAACACACACATAAAGACACACACACGGACACACGCACGAACTCACGCACATATATTATTATAATTGAATTTACACTATTTAATCAATCAATCAAGATATTTTATTACCATTTTATGTTTCACCTCACCAACTACATTACCATCTTATCTCTTAACAACACCAATAATGTTCTAGATTAAAGAATCAGTAAAATATAACTTTTCTTTATTTTGTTTTTTATTAAGAAACTTTCCTCAAAGTACGCGTTTAATCTTACTTAAAACTTTTATATAATCATTAGTGCTTAAAGGAGAAAGATTTGTTTTTAGTTGTTGAGTTTCATTTTTTTGTATATATTGATTGCTTTTTTAATTATATCCTCTACATGAAGATGATGTTACAGACAATCGTTGGGTTTCTAAAACACTTGTGATTCATATTTGAATTCTGAATTGGGAAAGGAATAAAATGATATTAAATAATTAAGAAGATCAACACATTTTCTGAATAGTTTTTTTTATGTATTGGGAAATTAATTTGTCCACTCTATTTTTTATAAACTCCGGGTTTTTAGGAAGTTTTAAATAATAATAATAATAAATAAAATAAATGGAAGCATTTGCTTTTAATTGTCTCATTATTTGTCAACATGCACGCAAGAGAGTTATATTTTTTGGAATGATTTTTTTTAACATGTCTTTCCCAGCATTTTCATCTAAATCATCATGCAACGAAATGTGCGTGTGTGCGTGCGAGTATCTCTCTGTCTCTGTCTCTGTCTCTTTTTTATTTTTTACTATAATACTGAAATAATTTACCATCTAATAGCTTGAGTAATATAATAAATAACTTTTACATACACTATTATTGAATAATAAAGAATAAAAAGACGGTGTAAGGTGGAAAATTAGATAAATATACATTTTTTAAACTTCTTGAACACTTTAAGATAAATACCCTCTGAATTTAATAACCATTTGGAACTATTTATGCAGAAAAGAGACACTGACATTAGAATACAAAATCAGAATCAGATATTTATTAGAAACAATGTTTTAAAAACTAGTCTATATTTTATAATGACATATCAACTGTATGTGATTATTACAACAAATAACACAAAACAAATAAACAAAAGAGATTCTTGTTCAAAAAAATACTTTAAAAAATATAAGAAAACATTAAACTAATCTTACTTTCACTATTACAAATCGTGTTCAGACCACTGGTGTTACACAAAAAAATATCATCAAACGACCCCTTAATTAGCTTATCACCCTAGTTTTATAAGCTCCTATACAAATTGAACTCTTCGACCAAAATATAATGCATGAATAAGATTGTTTTTGTGAAGCGAATTTGTTTTGTGGAATATATATTTCGAATACTCGATACCAGGAATACGATCTTTCTTTATTTTATTTTATTTTATTTATTAACTTATATCTTTTCTACTTTGATTCAATATCAGTGATCACTCGTGTACGTCAAAAAACAAATAGGTTAATGATTTTATACAAATAGATACATATTTTATTTTCTCATTTCCACCTCCCCTCCATCTTGTTACTTGTAGAAGATTCAGAATTTTATATATTTATGTTCTAACGTAATTTTGTCACTAATAATTGAAACTTCTTATGTACTATCTGGTTTAGATCTGTTTATACGGAAATGAACAAGGCAGCCCTTACAACATATGTAAAATTTTTATAATGTATTTTGAATATTATATTTAAATGTCACTGGAAAATACAATAAAATAATTGTTATTTAACTGTTATATATATTTCGTCTGAAACCAATATATTATTTTATTCGGACAACAAAGTATTATTTTTATGTTGGAAGAGGACAACGCTTTACCGGTGACAATTGACTACCGCCGCCTGAGCATTTCCGGCCTTGAAGGTGAGAGTACACGCCTTTCTTGAAGGTACCCATGTAGTATCGGCGGCAGGCATCAGATCAAAGAGCTCTTCGGAACACTCCCCGTTGTAAAGGCAATAGAAGATAACATATCCGCATAACAATGTATGTTGTAAATATCTTATATTAATGGTCCGAGTAAAAACCGTAGAGAATGACTGGTATGCTCCGCCCAGCAAGAAAGCTGGTGATCCACTAGCATAAACCCTCGGGAAGGAAGCTTTGAAAGAAGCCCCTGTGCCATATACGATCGAAGGTTTTCGCCATATCCAGATCTATCCCTTGTTTTCAATATAGGTGCCCAATGGTTCCTAAAATATAACAGATGATCACCAGCTGATCGATCATGACGAAAATCATATTAGTCATTGATCAACTGGTGATTCTCGAGGTAGATTAGCTGTTGATTGATGATGTTCTCTATTACATTGGAGAGAAGAGCGGTAATGGCAATAGGTCTGTAGTTAGCTGAGTCCGAACTATCACCTTTTTTATTGAACGGAGGGACAAGGACACACTTCCATCAGACCGCGACTACGCCTTTAAGCAATATACAATATGAGGCCTCGAGAGTCATTAAAAAATAAATTCAAAGAATTACAAATTATGACTGTGTACAATCAATATATTTATGAAAATTAAGTTTATGTACACAAAAATATTTCAAAATTCAGTAAAAATTGTGATGTACACAAAATTAATACTAGAAATAAAAATAAACTTGCTATGCCCATCACTAGGCTCCATAAAATAGGTTATTCTTTTATGGTTTTTTTTTCTGATGCTGTTCGTTAATCTCGTTCAATCTACTGGCTGGATCACACCGCTCCCTTAGAAGTCATTACTTGCGGTAGCGATGGGGGCCGGGTTGCCCCCTTCTCTCAATTATGGCGAAGGGGGTGATGGCTGACCCTTGCGTTATGCTCGTGAACGGGTGCTGCTTGCGGTGACTGGTCGTATTGCTAGCCACGGATTTCCCTTTTCTTATTATTAATTATTATTATTACGGCTTATCGAATTGATTGCGATGGTTACAGTCGTTCGTACATTGCTCACTAAATATATTGACGTTTGTGAAACAGTGATCACAATAAAAAAAAAAAAAAAACCCGGCTGAGTTTGTTGTGTGGTTCTTCTCAGACCAGGGCGCGTTTGGAACCCTCGTAGCCTTATCTTAAGTTGGAAAGTGTCTTTAGAGAAGGGCTTATTTTAATACATACGATATCAAAATAGGCCCTCCTGTCACTTCCATTTGACGTACACAAGTGATCACTTGTATGGATTCAAATTGGAAAATATATAAATAAATAAATAAATAAAGTTTGAGGTAAAAAGAGTGCCCAAGATATCGGTTTTCTATTTTGCCGTGCAGGTCAGGGAGTCTGAGCTGAGGTGGCCCTGAGTAGCCTTAAAAAGCGCCAGGAGTTAGATCATGTCAGGCGGGTACCTTGCCAACTGACCACCAGTTTTGACGACATACTTGAACTTCTCTCTAGCGATTTTCATTTGAAGCATTTCGAGGCACGGTTATATTTCCTCTTCAGAAATCTAGAGTCCTTAATGACTAATCTCTATAGTTTATTAGAATTTATAATTTTTAAGCAGGTACTTAAGTTTTTAGTAAGTACCTGCTTAAAAAATATAAATTTGTTTATAAATTTAGTTTTGTTGAGTTGTGTTACTAATTTATTTTATATTTATACATTAATTAATTTTTAGATTGTATTATTGTATGTTAAAATAATAATGTATGTATGTAATATGTAAAATATAACATGAACTAATGCGGCTTTGGGGACCGCCAACCAACACGCCATATTCCGAACGGCAGACGGTGGAGGACGGAGCTACAAATAGCTACGTAAAACGTAAGAGGAGGAATGGAACATGATGAGGATGAATGAATTATTAGATATGATGGATGACAAAGATCTGGATGTTATTTGTGTGTCTGAGACCAAGCAAAAAGGCAATGATACGACCGATTTGCCCGCCTGTTTCTTTTTAGATTCGTCCAACAAACTAATTCAAAAATACCTATACGTTTTTTGATGACTTATTTAATTTTAAGTAGACTATTCAAATGCTTTGAAGCAATTGTATTCATGAGAAGATTCGATGTCACCTATATATATACGTAAATTCCTAAATTATATTTATTTTTATTTTTAGCTGTACGAGAGTATTATTGGAACAAAGATACAAAGAGACCATTTGCTTCATCTTTTATTTACTCTGGGGAGTACACATTTGCTACTATAGTGCCTTTACTTTACCTCTTGATAACGACAAATATACGGTGTGATAAATCAGTGGCGGAATGTGGGACTGTCCTTATGTAATTTAGGGATTACTAACTACTAAACCTATAGCTTTGAGATTGTAATACATTTAAATAATTAATTTTGGAACATTACTAAAGCTATTACGAACCTTATTGGTAGTCGATTAATATCTAAGACATGTATTTGAAATATAATGCCCGTATTGTATTTTCCAGCATAATTTGCATTTCTAATATATATTTTTCTTTTAGTAAAATAAAATATTAAAAAAAAATGTCTCCAAAAAATATACACTCGGAGAACCTCTCCCCGAGCAAAGTAGGGGGAATGATTTTCAGATTTTTGGACTGCCTATCGTAACTGGGGAGAGAAAAGTATCGCGTTTTTATATATCCAGAGGGCAAAGGACGAGTCAACACAGCGGCACCCCGCTCCACTCTAAATGTGGACTTTTGCAACATCGCCGTCAACTACCGCCTTGAGACGCCGTAGCTGGCCTTGTTTTTTTGATGGAGTCACTGATATCTCAACCAATTTAATGGTAATGCAGAAGCGGATCAACTCTTGAGCCAAGTCCAAGCGAAGATTGACGACCTTTTTTCACAGATTCCTTCCGCCGAATTTGTAGTCCTCGGTGATTTCGACGCGCACAATACCGATTGACTAAGGTTACGTGTCACCGACTACGCGGGGAGATCTGTATTTAACTTTTCTCTGGCAAATGGTTTGTACTAGCTGATCCAGAAGCACACTCATCTACCGGACGTTGATAGCCATGTACCCTCTCTGTTCAAGCTTCTGCTGACCACACCTCCTGCTGCTGATCACTGTCTTGTACGGCGTTTAGTACCTGATAGTACTAGATGTGATTCTAAAAGGTATGGAACTGTTTGTACCAAGCTTTGTGGTACAACTTGGTGGCAGATCGCAGTCTTGGTTTGATGTGTCTGTCATGGATGCAGCAGCTGGCTAACACAGGCGTAACAAGCTTGAGCCAATTCTAATGGACTATAGAACTTAAACTTTGCTTCACGCCATATCCCTTGCAGGGTAGCCAAAGATGACGGACCGCCAAACACAACGGTCCCTCCGTACCTCTTTTGCCTCGGCCACAGACATCAACTTTTTCATACATGCCCTCCGGGGGGGCTTCATGCTTTTTACGTGACCTTCCTCAAGTTGTGAGCGGAATTCTACAAGGAGACATATGAATGTGAGGACGCCTTGACCTTGAGTACCAGCGAAATGCTGAGTTCGGATATAGCCGATGGTGAAATCAGTTTAATTATCAGTGAAATTTATACAGGAAAAGTGTATACATATATGAAGAGGTTGATGTCTGTGGCCGAGACGAAAGAGGTATGCAGGGACCGTAGCGTTTGGCGCTCCCTCGTCTCTGGCTACCCTGCAACGGATATGCCGTAATGTTAAATAAATAAATATAAATTTTATTATTATTATTTTTTAAGGTAATGCTACGAAAGGATATTTATTATTATTTAAATAGTTTTTACCAAAACTTGCACTGTATTCGAGAATCTTCGAGAATTTTGTGGAACATATGATCTACATCTACTACAGTTGAGAGTAGAGTTGAGAGTGAAATCAAGTAAGTACTGTCAAAGTAATTCCTTTGAAGGATTGTTTCTCTCTACAAAAAGTACGTATTTCAAAAACGAAGACTGGATTTTTAACCATTACTAAGATTTGACTATAAGTAATTGATCAAATGTTTTACACTCATTAAATCAATGATATTTGTTGCTTTTTTGTTGCTTCGGTTTTGTAAAGGTGCAATAAATATTAATTTTATAGTGTTCAGTGGTTCAGGTTGCGCAGTTTTTGTTGTGAATCAACACATCGTTTTATTGAGATTTATTTTAAAAAATATGATACATTTTATAAATTTTCCGCCGGAATTCACAATTTCATTCTTGTATTACAATCTCGTTGTTTCTCGGCTTGGGTTTCGTATTTAATATTATACAAATATCATATATAGTTAATGTATATATAAATATATAAATATTTATAGTACATGAACTGTGTAATTATATTTAAAATATATAATAATACCATTGTTAAGATTAACAAAGGCTAACTCTTGCATTACCATTAAAATCGAAACAGAATGAAGCGTAGATTTTCTAACTATAATGCTTTTTAGTAACGCTAGTATTATTATCGAAAAATAATGAAACCCATACAATACCTTTAATGCTTAAAAATATTCAACGAAGCGAGAGGGACGAGTTTTTACCAAATAATCGCAGGTCCGTTACACTATTATCACCAAATAATTATTAAATACTAATAAATTGTTTAAAGAAACTATATATTTATTTATATATATAAACTATATATATTATATTTTAAATACATATCTTTCATAAATAGCTAATAAAGGGTAGCTACCTGTATGCAATTAAGTAAGTATAGTAAGAATTTAATTTGTACTTATAGTATTTATTATTACAAAGGGTTCTTGAAACCATTCCTAAGTCTTAAACAAGACTTAGAGTAAATTGGAAAACAGTATTTGTTATTTTTTATAAATCCTATTTCTACTAAAATCTTTTATAGATAAAACATTTCGTTCTTAATAAAATTATATTAAAGGTTTTTAATGCAAATGTTATAATGATTATTTTATGTCTCATATGACAAAGAGAATATCGATTAACTTATATTAAATAATAAACCCATTCTTATAAAATTAAATCAACGGTCTCAGTAAAGCACTAGCTGTAAGCATTTTATCCCTTATCAGCTATACGTCGACTGAAAAGTCGACCTGTATTCTATAATATTTAAGTTGTTGAAATCGAATTAATTCAGAATACCAACAATAGGTTATTTTGAACAGATCGCTATCTATCTGTCACTTACGACGGTTGTACACAAAGTGTATCTCTCATTACACACCCTAATGTTTATAACAAAAACTAATTAACACACTAACGTTTAGAACGTCTGAAGCTCAATGCTCTTATTATACAAATACAAAATATTTTTTCTAATAAAAGTTTATCAATTAAATCAATTAAATTCATTATTAAAATAACAGTTTATTAAATTTGGAGTAAAAAAAAAATATTGTGATATATAATCTCTGTACTTTTTATATACTATTATTGTACTATTTAAATTAATTCATAATTAGAAATACAATTAGTAATTATATTAAATTAGATAAATTAAATTAGATTAGATACAAAGACGTATATCGAATGATGTTGTATTAAAGGTCCAGTTATAATGTGACAATAATCACCGCAATATCTTTATTTACTTACTTAAATAAAATAAAATTTATGTCTTTTTCTTGAGTACAAAATAGTTTTATTTTTAATACTTGTTAATCTTTATTAAATTAGAGTTATTTTCCGCAAACTCTGTAAATAGACATTATTATATTTAGGATTATACTCTAATATTATAAAGCTTCCATAATAATGTTAAGGGTCGCACAATCACATGTTTGTTAGTTCTTCTGAATTGGTTTATTTTGCATAAAGGACTGAGTGACCCGGCAGCGTTACATGCAGATCTGAGTTAACTTTAATCAAAGCAAACATTAGCAGTCCAAACTTCGTCACTTATCCTTTATATAGAAAGTTATAAGAACAAAGACGGAGCTAAAACTTATAACACTTATCTATTTAATTCAATTATATTTCAATAAATCTCTATTGAAATATAAAATATTATTATTTTTTATTAAATGTCAAATTTATAACCTTTATAATGTATAGGTTTTAGAAATAAATCTTTTTCCTTTTATATTCTCATATAATTTACATCACCTATCGTGATGTGATCAGGTTGGTTAGACAAAATAAAGATCAAATGATTTCCATCCATCTTGTTGCAAGTAAGTGTTATTTTTTAAAATTTTATTACTATGGAAGATTGAATCGGTTTTTTAATATTAACTTTATTTCAAATTCAATAAATCATGACGAGAAATTCCATTCTTGCTTACATTCCCTATATAAGATAAGCTTTTTAGATCTGAAACGCTTTGTGTTAATTCATCAACTATAAAGTGATACCTATTTACTAGATATTTATTAAAGATGATTCTCTTATCAGCAATTGTTATTTATTAGTTACGAACGATGTATTATGACGAAGTTACGAATGATGTAGAACGCCTAATTTATATTCCAAAAGAATGGTCGGGTAATTTTGTTCAATTCAGATTCCGTACAGCTTAAAGAGATTTAGTGGAGTACGGTCTCATATAATTTCATAGTTTTGGCTTTTGCTTTAAATGAGCACATTTAACACATTTTAATTTAAATCTTTTTAAATTATTACCACGTAATAAAAATAACATAAATACCTCAACGTTAATAAATGTTACACAAAAACAAAAAAATATATAATCTATTTCAAGATTCGTCGACGGCAAATATAATAAAAACATATTTACCAGAAATTTTGTCGTGCTCTTTAAGCCCTAACCTACCAAACATATAATATATTTTGAATTTAAAACACTTCTCCGGCATCGGTGTCTATCATGAACTCTCTGTATGTGTCCTGCGCTATACAGCGCCAGCTTAAAACAAAAAGTAGAGCCGTGCTAAATAATGTACACTATCTTATTGTTATTGAGTCTCCAACTTGACATCATTTCAATGTAATATCATATTTCTTATGTTACGAGTCAAGTACTTTTTGTTGTACTCGATTAGGCAATTAATTAAAATATAATCATCAAGTCTTTCTGAATAAGCAGATGGTCTTAGCATTAACATGATTTTCTACAATTCACTATTGAATATTGAAATGGCATTTTTAACTGTTAATGAGTACTTTATAAAAGCAAGGCATTTTAAGTTCTATCATTACGTACTAGATTGTGCTTCTATAAATCTGTCAGCCAGGAATAATATAAAAATATTTAAAGTTAGCTGAAACATAGAAAAGTTATATCGGTTTTATGCTTTAGGTATAAATTTATGATAAAATCGTGGTAAATATATAACTGCCTATTCCAAGAGGATGTCAGCCATTTTGCTTGACGCCGTATAGATTGGTCATAAAATATAAACTATGTAGAAGCAGAGGTTGTGTAAAACTTTTCTGTTGCTACTTGGCACATATTTTAAGTAAAATAATAACTTCAACTACAAACTCCTATATATGTAATGTTTAATCCTTACATTATAGTACATAAATTTTTTGCAAAGCTTATTACATATAAACGAAAAAATAATAATTAAATATGTATAGTTTTTACAATCGTTTTACTTTGCATGAAAATTTATAAACGGGATTTTTATTATATATTTTTTGAATTGTAAACAAAAACGATACGATACTAAATAAAAATACTAATTTAGGTGTTTTCTTTTAACGCAAAGTAATTAAAAAATAATAATATTACGTTTCTTTATTCTTTTAAAATTAACAATGTATATAGTATTAATTATTTCAATTCAGAGTTAGAGTTAAGGAATTATTTTATGATATGCGATATTATTTAAAACTGAAATCTTTTAAAAGATTCCGACATAGACAATGTTGGTTTCTTGGTTGTCGTCGTCATTTTGGAATTCTGCCAAAAGATTATACCGACTAGAACTTTGAACCAGCACTTGACTGAATAAAATATTATATCTCAGTCTTGAAAAATAGAACTAACAACTGTTTATTTTTTAACTGAATCTTGTTTATAGTTTGTCGTAAATAATGTTGTGTAAAAGTTTTGTATGTAACTCGTCATTGTGTCCCTCCTTTTATTTAATCATTGCAATTCTTATATAATCTTTATAAGCAACATTAATTCCTCAGAATGCGAGCTTATTTATATTTCTGGTCTGGTTATGTAAAATATTAAGAACTAATTGGTACATCCACTTAATAACGATTATTGTAGTCTTAAGGTTATATACCGCACAGGACATCTTAGGAACAGTAGACACTGATACGAATTTATGACGAGAACTATGATATAATGATGGGGTGTCATTAATGCAAACGAATTAGTAATGTAATTATAAGAATTTATTTACAGAAATGTTGGAGGTTGAAAAAAATGTTTTTTTTTCTATATTCAAGAATTGAAAAATTTTGTAAAATGATACTGCAAAATATTTTATTCCAATTACATATAACAACAATCAAACAATGTAGATCCACCTTAACAACAACTTAAACAGCTGCGTGAAGAGTTAACATATATGATTATTGTAGTTACAAAAAAAGTCTGTATTTCGATTTAGTATATTTTTTAAACCTTGTCCGTCCTTGGTTTTATATATTAAATGAGAAAACAATACTGAACAGATTTCAACTGTGTTTTGTTGTTAAAAACTTTTGATCTAGCACGTTTCAGGTCACGTCCAATAAATATAAAGATTAGGAGTTGAGCAATTAAGGAAAATAATTTATATGAAGTTTTATTCACGTTTGAACAACGGACTCTGAAATGATTTTCATTATTCAACTCAAATTCAATTGTTTTCATTAAATAAAACAAAATGAACATTGTAATTGTTATAAAGGTTTAAGTACACTATGTCTGTGTTAGTGTGAGCGCTATTTTTTATTATTCAAATATCGAGACACGCGATCCCAAAAAATAACAAAGTTTTATCCAATTCACTATTTAGTTGTCTGGTTTTGGTAATTACTTGCTAGTATGTTTCTCGAGTTTAAAATTGTTGTGGTTTGGTTACGATCCTTTATTATGGAATTTTTCTTCTATATAAAATGTCTAAAGTTACAGAATGTTCACAGAAATATTAACACAAGTTATCTGGAGCCGCTGACAAAAGTTGAACAGTTAATATAAGAAATCCAATAATCTTTCCAAAGCAATGATGATGATGATGAGCTTTATTCAACGACATTAATAATAAAATAATTATTAATGTCGTTGAATGAACTGTTTTGTAGGATAAATATAACAGACGATCCATGTATACTTATAAACATACATAAACTATATTATTTTTCTGATATATGAAGATAATCAAGTTTTAATTGTTTTGAAACAAACATTTATATTGCGAAATGTCTATATAACTTCACTTAACTATATTAGTTCTAACATTTGACAATAACAACAAATTTAATTGTCACAATAATTCTCCTTATGAAACCTGTATGAACCCGCTCTGTATCTTTTAAATGTATGAAATATTAAATTATTAAAAGTTTCCTGTATAAGGTGTTAGGATCAGTTGCTTATGGTTTATTTTCTTAAAGAGTTGAGATAAAGTTATCAAATAGCAAAAATATCAGTTTATTCATAGAACATAAAGCCTTTGTAATGTTATCAAGCCACGTTATGACCACTGATACCAATCCATGAAAATCAATAAGATGGAGGTTGAATCGTATCTTTTAAAATAGATATTTTTCATTTTGTTGGTATTCAAAATTATAAGATTAAACATAAGCTTAATATATTTTGTACGAGTCAATTGTGAAAATTGCATCTCTGTGTCATCAAAATTAAAAGTCAATTCACAAATCAATCCATTAATAATATATTTTATTTGAATATAAATCTTTCATTTAATTTTTGCGTTTTATATAGTAAAGACAGTTTAAGGGGATTATACTTTTAATGGTATTTTTGCATACACTTAAATTTCGTAGCCAATAAAGTTCTGTCTAGAGTGAGACAATGACAGATTAATTTGAAGAGTGTTATATTTCTCCGCGGACCTCTCTCCTAGTTCTTCAAACTTTCACTACAATATCCTTGTGTCAGCTTTAATAAATTGTTCATTTTCTGAAAAAAATTGAAACATTCTTTTCCAATAGAATAAAAATATTCATTCTTGTAAAACACTATATTTACAACTTTAAAAGTTGAAAAGAACAACTTTAGAAAACATAGTATTGTATAATCAATGAAGCATCTGCTATTACGTAACATTATCTGAACGGTATAAAGTTCCTTCCTATCAACTACCCTGTGTCTTTACTCCGAAATTCAAAGTCTCCACTTTCCCCCGAACTTAAACCGGTACCTCGTAAATTATCATGTTACTGGAGACTTTTCACATTACCTATAAATTATTTTCTTACAATACTTAACTTAAATTCCTTCGTTTGATTTGTATGTCGTATTTTAGTTAAAAAAAAAGTTAATTTCAAATAACTAATAAGTAATTTTTAATGTTGTTTTAATAATATTATTCCTTCATTTTTCAATATTTATAATGATATCGACATTTGTTTAACTGATAGAATATTAAATACGACTGAAGCCAAAATAAAATATGCGGTGTAATAATTGCATGTGATTAAAACTATAAACAAAAAATACTAAAAGTATCAGTTTGATTTTTTATTAAAAAGTAAAAAATAGTAAAGTAGTTTTGGTATACATTTTATATTATTTAAAAAGTTTAGTAAGAAGTATATTATTTAAAAGTTGATCTAGATTCTGCCAAAGAGAGAATTTAAAATTATAATACTACATTCGCTTCGCTTCTCTACTTTAAGATTTAATGAAATATTTATTTTTATAACAATCTCGTACAGTTCTTAAAATAAAAAGGAAGTACTGCTTTTTACCACGTTTTACTTAGCTCGTCTTCGTCACGTCTGTCTGTTTGTGGCGATCAAATCTTGCAATCGAAATTTCACCCACTTTCCAGCTAGCTAGAGCGCTGAAATTTTCAGGATCGCCCAGAAGTCGATGACAATGCAATATTCAAGCATAAAAAATCTAAAAAGTAGAAAATAATTAAATAATTTTAACAACCCACGTTTTACAAACGCACTCAAAAGAAGAAAATAATTTTGCCCTATGGCAGCTCTGAGCTCCACGTCTGCCTCACTCTATCACCCCTCCTGCAGCTGTTGCCTTAATTTGTGTCACTCGTAATCTTGTACTAAGCTGAAGACTGAAAACGTGGGGCGCATCAACACACATCTCTACTCTCATATAAACATTACTCTAATCTTCCTTCCAAGTACATCCGTCGAGAATGTCAACTTTAATTTCTGTTCCGACAATATTCATTGTCAATTCTAATCCATACTTATGCTGATATAGATTTACAACAGTAGCAATTACTAAGAATTTTCCTTATACTTCTAGACTAAACATCTACACATCTCATACAAATTCACTGATGGAAGATTTCCCATGAATTTCATAAACTTAACTCTCTAACTCTAACAGCCTTGCTATCAAACGCATACATAGAAATTCACTCTCAATTGACTAGAAATTTAAAACCACCTAGAACTAATCAATACACATGTATATGCCAAATCACCAAATGATGCGCTGCCATAGGGCAAAATTATTTTCTTCTTTAGAGTGCATTTGTAAAACGTGGGTTTTCATTTTTTTTTAATTATTGAATATTTATCCGCATTATAATTCATTTTTCAAACATCTAACAACCAAGTGAGGTGCACTTATTTAAAAGTTCATACCCTTTTTTCTGTCTAAAAATTATTTAATTCTTGGGTATAATAAGCATACAGACATACAGACAGTTATTAATTAAAATCGATGACCAACAGCTACAGTTGAGTGTAACATAATATTACGGAAGCTCGTAATGATCTTCACAGAGAATGCTTTTTGTAAAATTGTATTAAATTTGCAGGAATATACCAAATAACAGCACTCACTTATAATAATACCGACTGATACTGAACGTTTCTTTGGAGCTTTATTACCAACACTTTGTCTTATTTATCATAGTACATACAGACAAAGTTTATCTGACTACGATTTGAATACTGTCGCTAAAATAGAAATTATATAAAAACTAATAATGATAATAATAATCTACTACTGTTACGTATCGTAGTGTCGCTGCTGTCTGTAACATTCAGGACACGATACTTAGTAGTATTTAGTGTTGCCCAAATGCAAGAACAAGACGAGACTTAGCCAGTCTTGGTCTTGGTCTTGCGCCAATACACCTGGTCTTGGTCTTGGTCTTGGTCTTGCGCTCCCAGTCTTGGTCTTGGTCTTGGTCTTGCAGCAAGAGTCTTGCAAGTCTTGCAATTACCTATTAGTCTATTACTATTTATTAAAATTTACTTTAAATCTTAAAAAACGTATTAGAATTGGAACATTGTGAGCTTGAATTAACATAGTCATAGTAAAGATCAAGCAGATTAATAAATAACTGAAGATTTGATAAGAAATTCGAAAAATCAACTGACCTTTCAAGTATATTTAAAAGTGGCTACAATATTTATTAAACGGGTGCGGGGTGATATTTGAACACTTTTTTGCTATTTTTTCTTGTAAAAACTTAAGAAATATAATGACTAAATGTACAATAATAGTACCTAAGTAATTAGTTTAAAACCATATAAGTAATCAATATTATAATATATACTTACTAGAATGAATTAATATGACATCTACTACCTATCCTTACCATTTTATCCCAATCATAATACTACTTGCGTGATCAGTATAATGTATTCATTTTCATTCTAAGCACTCTGAAACTTATTTATTCTTTGGAACACCTGTAGGTACTCTTAAAATTCGAAATTATTTTGCATGAGTATACCTACGCCTACGCCCTATGGCGGCAATCAAATAGTGTCAAATGTTATGATTTCGGCGTGGCGGCAACGATTGTTTTAGATTTCAAAAGAAGCCGCCGGCGCGTGTATCATAACCATGTACTTCCGAAAAGCGGCAAATTTCTTTGAGAAGTAAATACAAAACCTTTGATGCCGCATTATCAAAGTGCCGATGGTTAAAACATAACTATGCATGCACTCAGTTTGATTTTAATAGATAGGTCCAGTTTTTCATATTCTTTGATACAGTTTTTTGCGTCTCATAGAATTCCTAAGCGTACCTACCTATACACCGAACTGTTACACCTAACTACTCAGTGAAATAGCGCTAAGTCCTAGCTGCAAGACGCAAGAGTCTTGCAGGCTATGTCTTGTTCTTGCTCAAATCTTGCACAGTCAGTCTTGGTCTCGGTCTTGCTAAAAATACGCGGTCTTGTTCTTGGTCTTGGTCTTGCAAAAACGCAAGAACAAGACCAAGACTGCAAGACCAAGACTGAATTTGGGCAACACTAGTAGTATTCGCTCCCCGTAGCGACGAGTCGGTATATAGCAGTTTTTACGTTTTGCAGAAAGAAAACATAAATCTTGCCGGGATAAAAGGTAGTTTTTTTCTTCTCGATCCTTTGAAGTTTTGTTGTTAACAAAGTACAGACAAAGAAATATATTTATAACTTTTTAAATATATTTTTGGAATCCGTCGTCTCTGGCTACACCGCAAAGGATATGGCGTGAAGATAAATAAATAAATAAATAAATACTAAAAAATAACTATGTATGTATGTATACATAATATGGCACTGTAAGATTTTTGTTAAAATGAAATGAAGACAATTTTTTAAAGCACAAGTCCACATGATTCCGTCCTTAATTTAAGCAGAAATTGATAAACAGATAAAAAATAAAATTAAAATATTAGAGTGGTTTTTTATAACTCAACATACTCCATGCAAATGATAATTTAATAAAACCTAAGGATTGTGTCTATTGGATATTGATTTCCCACTTCATTATGGCTTTTAAGTTCTCGACTATTACTTCAAGTTCTTGGCTATTATAAATGAAAACTAACAAGGTATATAGTAACCCTAAAAACAATACTTCAATATAACCCAGCTACAATTTTTTAGTTTTTTTGTTTCCTTGTTATAAGTTACTACTTATAATACTTACAAATTACTATACAAAGCTGGTACTTTTAAGTTCACTACGGTTGAACTTGTGCTTAATGTTTATTTCAAAATCAATTGAATCGTTACAGGCAATAACGATAATAATTGCAGTCATTATTTATGTTCATTTTCTTTGTGTCAGAGCTTGTTGCTTAAGGAGGATATTTGTTTTTTTGTCAATATCTACCAACTTGAAAAGCAATTAAATAATCTATTTAGTTAAGAAATAAGAAGAGTAAATTTAATTGTACTATTTTTTTCTAAGAGACTCTAAAAAAGGAAGTATATAAAAGAGGTGCACAAAGATATATCTGGATTCCTTCATAAGTTCCGAAGACATACGAGGTAAATATTCAAAATTACATACATATATTAACTTTACATATTTTTAAAAACACTAGCAGAAATTCTAGTTCTCAGATTTGCTTTTTTACATAATCCCACTTTTGCGATAAACGAAATATAAAATAAACAATAGTTGTTAAAGGTTTAACATTAGCCGACACGTTATTTTGTATCTTTAGTTTATGTATGTATGTATGTTTACATTAAAAACATTTTCTTTATAAACTTAAATAACTGTTTAAGCTAGTATTTTCTCTCCACTTTGATATCATAGTAAAAGGCAAGTTTTCACGAAGAAAGTAATACTCCCCGAGTTAAAACAGATTATAACCCCAAAATAAAATGTTGGTTCCCCTCAACAATTTAATAACTTTTTTTTAATTAGTGAAACGGTATAAAATATAATTAATGTTGTTACCATATACATGCAATACGCCTTAAAATTATGATAATGTTTAATATGAATGACCGTAAAGATTTTATATGACATTAGATTACAGTGTCACTTGACAAATGCGCTTGCTCTTGATTTGCCGCACTGCGTCTAAACAGATAAACTTAATAAAGATTTCAGTTTATCTGTTTCAGTTTCAGAAGTAACTTTTTAAATACATATATTTTAACAAATATATACCCAGTTGGATTTTGTATTAAATATTGATATTATTATTTTTACAGATTTCTATAAAAATTAACAGTCATAAGAATATACCAACTCAACTCAAGGCTGCTATTTTTCCATCGACAAAAAACCTTTAGATAAACTCTAAAGAAACCACCCACTCTTTCAAAGTCTGCGTTTGAGCACTGTCACAAAGTCTGCTTTTAACTGTTACCGTTACAATTGAATCGAGTAGTGCATAAGGTAAATAAACTTCAAGACTCCAGAAACATTATCTAACGGAAAGGTTCTTAATAACTAAACTATTGTTATTTTCAACTGGTTTAACTCGTAATAGTTTATAACTTTTTTGGGATATAAACCATTTTGGTTACATAATTTATTTAATTTGTATGTGTTTTAAATGTCCACTTAATGAGATTGTATGTCAATGTTATCGACGTAAAAGTCACTGTAGATTAATCATTGTCGTTCAAACGCGACTCTTCGTTTTGGAATCCAGCCAAAAGAATGCAGGAAACAGAAGTCGTGAACTAGCTCACTGGGACAAATAAAATTCTTATCACTTTCATCTGCAATATACGCACGAAACAATACAGTTGTGTATATATTTATTATTTCAATATCAATTAATAGAATTAATATAAATAATGTTATTATTTTTAATTATTTGTGTTACGAATCATAACCTTTGGGTAATATTGCAGTAATCATGATATATTTCTGGTAAGCGATTGAGCAAGTGATACCCGTAATGATCAGCCGCAATTTTAAATTACATCAGCAACCCTCTATAACGTTATCAGAGGAACAAAGTGTGGAGTAAAGTAACATTAAACTAACACATACTAATAAAATACACAAGTATGTGATGATTTATTTTTTATATATTTATATAGACAACAAATAAATGTACTATGAATAAAACAAATAACAAAATGAAAATATCTCCAACATTACTATTCAACTCCATTCTTCCAATCCCTGGCTCGACTCGATCAGTTCTAATTTCAGTTTCAGTTTTCAGAAAATAAATATTTATGTAGAATACAAATCCGTTCTGGATGTTTATATATTTCAAGATGCATGGTAATTTAAATATGTTATAACAAAGCACAGACCTACTGAAACAAACTGCAATGAATTTTGGAACATAAAATTATTGTATTTTATGATGTACGCAGTCGATAATAAAAGATTCACAGTTAATATTTAGAGGCAGTGTTGATATTGGTATTTTGGGTTTAAAGAATTTATTCTCAAAAAGACAGATTCACTTACATGAGAACAATATAATAAAGTAATAATTCAAATGGTCGCCATACAAGTACAAGTACTCAGTTAAAGGAATATAATGTTATTAAGTTGTTTTATATGTTTCAGATACTCTAGAAAGGGGTATTCTCTAGAATATATTTTGAGAGTTGGGTCTTAAATCCATTAACTGAGTTTACATTTTTTATAGAAGTAGGCAAATTGTTGTAAAGTTGTGCTCCATCGAAATCAATATTTTTTTTTACAAATTTAGTTCTAACCTTTGGAAGAAACTACTAGTAACTACTAGTAACTAGTAAACTTGGTCTACGGGTGCTACGTTTATTGTTTTTTTTTTTTCATTAAAATTAAATTTGAGTGTATTCATCCACTAATAATTTTTCTAATAAAAATACAGGAATTATATATTATATATAAAGTTGTCGTAAGTTCATAATATTTGTTTTCTTATAAAGTGTAGTAGTCGGTGTCAAAGGTGGATATCGAAAGAATATTTTAATTTATTTTGTTTTCTTTGGATTTTTTGTAGTTTTATTTTGGTGGTTTGTAATTTTTTTTGTTTCTACTGTATGATGTATTTTTAATATTTTTATCGATACAAAGGAAATGTTATACATATAAAATATACAAACATCGAAAATATACAATATAATTCTGTTACACAATCCTAGATATCCTCAACAAACACGTAACGAACGTGAATAACATGTATCTTTTTTTATTAAATAAAATACAATAATTAAAAAATCTTTAATTTATAAAATACAGTCTGTTGTCAGAGATAATATTCGTGAAATACAGAGAGATGTGCGAAACAATGTTTCAGAAACTGACAAAATCTAAATATGCATTAATTTATAAAAATTCGGTTAAGCACTACGATTTGATGTCTGTTAGGTATTAATATTAATAACGGCATTGTTTTTGGTGTTGATAAGTTAATTAAGTCGTTAATAATTTCTTAGAAACATAAGGAATCGAAATTTTGAGATCATTATCTTCAGAAACTCGACAGCAACTGAAGAGCTTTGGATAATGGACGAGATTACTGTGATTGTGCAGCGCTGTTGAAATTATCACGGAAATAAATATAACAATAGAAGATATACGTTTAGGTGAATCTTAGTAAAACAAGAATTATAAATATGATAACCAATTAATTTACTTATTATTGTAGAATATCTTAGGTCATATTAAAATACTAACAAAACTTTAGAACTATTTAAAGTTTTTTATCTTAAATGTTTATTGCTTGTTTAGAAACAAAAAACTACACAAAAATAAAGATAAAGCTACACACATTTATAAAGGAACTTATTTTCAAATATAATATTCTATTTCAAAGACAGTACACATAAACGTGATAAACGTAACGATTGAATCTCAAAAAATACAACACTATACATATATTACAAGCCTGTTGCAATACTTCCATTTTCGAAAGACTGAAAAGTCTCAGTGTCTGTTAGAGAGACGATCCAATTTTACGGTGTCATACAATATATTGCTCCAGAAGCTGCATTTGTCGAACATTGTTGGGTAGATAACGTTCTCTCATAAAATATACAGGTTACATTTAGGTTATTTACTGTATGTGTTTGTATTATTCTGTTGGATATAAGCTACATTAAATAATAATTTTATAAAACATATTTAGGTACGTCACCATTATACAACAAATTCATTCTTTAATCATTATGTGTTACCTACACAAAGAATAAAAAATAATTAGAAGAAAATCTAGAGTGAACCCGATTTTATTACGCATCACAAAAATCTCTAAATTCCCTTAAAATCTTCAGAAAAACAATGAAATATAATAAAAATAAAAAAATATTCGTGGATCTATCGCATAAAACGATCAAACATATTACAACAAAAAATATAACAAGTTTTATATATGCAATATATCATTCGGAAGAATGTCTAGGGTTGGAACATTCTCCATGAACTGTAGAAGAAACATGATTATTTTCTATTCCTATCGCTCGTAAAGTATTTAACGAAGACACAAATTATTTATTATAAATGCTTTCAGTTTATTATTTTATCTCAATGTTTTTAAGAATATATAATTTTACTTATTATTAAAGGATATGTTCAAGGCGCTTGGCGACACGGCAGCTCAATTATCAGAGCCACGAGGATGCACTAGCGGTGGTCGCAGGTTCAAGTCCTGCATGTGTTGATATTATTTATAAAATATTGTTTAAAAATATGTTAGATGAATATGTTAGATAAAAATATGATAGATGTTATAACGTTTACATATGATAGTTAGTTTACATACTCGTATGTTTCCATAAACAAGCACATATTAAAGATTGTAAATTTTTAGTTTTTTCAAATATAGATGATATATATACTATTAACAAAAGAAATCCATTTTTTATTTTTTCTCCTATATAATTAGATGTACGAGTATATAAATAATATGTTTCTACCACAAGATAAAGTTACTTTAGAATCTGGCAAAGTGGGAATCTCGAAACCGAGTTCAATTATACCTCTTTCAAATTAACTTTGAAAATGTTTTGGTAAACTTCTTAAAGATTCTTCAATTTACTGGTTTTCTCGAGTATCGTGTGATAGGATTCCATTGAATACTCTTGGATATAACGTGAGTTCCAAACATATTATCGACTTCCAAAGACAGGTGTAACGACTGGAATGAGTACAGGTTCAATATAATATATGTATTTGTATACCTACGTGTCTTTATTGATTAAATAGTCAACTCTCATTTAATATACAATAATAAATATACAGTATATAAATATAGAATAAAACAAGATTGTTGTTACAATTCAAAAAGCAAATGATCAACATCATTACAATGATCTGCATGATTTACAATCTCCTTTAAATCCTTCCCACAACCCTACAATGACGGTTTAATTTACAACTTCTTTCTTTTACATATACTTATATCAACGTAACATTGTAAAATAAACATGAAAACAACATAATCTAGGTTTACTTTATTAGAATATTAAAAGTTATAGACTTACCTCGGTAGAACCTAGCTTTATGTATATTAATGGCACAGTTAACATTTAAAATTACTTTTATCACTACATAATTTTTAATTAAAAAATAAGTTACAATTATACGCAGACAAAATTAAATTCTTATGATATTATTTCAATAAATCCTTTGTATATGTAATGAAAATGCAGTGTGATGTATAATATATGTATATATATACATAAAACAATAGTAACCACTACAGTATAGTAGTACAGTACCACTACACTACTAGTCACTAGTAGTACACTATAGTAATAGTCTAATTTTATCTTTCAAGAACAATCGAAGATTATGGTGAATATATATATAAATAGGAAATATTTGGTTTCGCAAACTCGAAGTGATAATTATCATTCAACACACGATGTTGAATTGAACAAACATTTAATATTTGTTACATTTTAAATACTTTTACTGGTCAAATGTACACTATAACACTATTGTAAATTATTTATATTTATTTAATATATTCCTAGTTCTCGAAATCGCAAATGTAAATGTAATCAAATATCAATTATTTTAATTAAGCAATATTGGTAGTTACTTTAATGTCTAAGGTTTGAAGAAATAAGTATTCCTTGGATATACTCCAAAAAAAAACTGTAATTATTATTAAGCTGCAACTATTCTCCTCCTTTTTAATTATTTCCTGAGCTATTAGAACCTTGTAGATAGTGGCGAAATTTACTTTCGTATTCTAATGATGTTGTATCCGTTTTTTATTGACTGCAAATGCGGAGAAGACAACATTTTCTTTTATACGTAATATGTTGTTTGTTAAAATATGTGAAGTCATTATGCTGCATAAATACCGAAATAAACATTAGAATAATATTTTTTTTTATTTAAAAATTTATTTCTAATACAAAAGTAAATTTATATACATTGAACGTGAAGAGTTGCGTAAAACGTGTGCATCCAACTTTAAAATGTATTATATTACTATCAGACAGAAATAAAAATAAGATATAGCTCCTAAAAATGTATATTACACCATTTCAAATTTAAAAGTTGGTATCTCTTGTCCTGTATTGTCTCGTCTCGTCTCGCCTCATCTCGGCCTGCCTTCTTTCTTCTTCCATATTAAAACTTAAAGTTCTTTATAAAATTACATTATGTATGAAATCCAACAAAAAGTAACCAAATAAATACTTCTAAGTAGTTTTCACATTTATTGAATCTCAGTAACAGAAAATATCCAAAATGTTCATTCTCATCACGTACAACTTTTACACTTTTATTTTTTTTATGCTAACTGTACAACGCGACTCCAAATACTTTACGATAGGATCATGATAGTGTCCAATCAAGATGTATCTGTTAAAGCTTCTATTCGAAGAAAAAGATAAAAATATAACGTTTACCCAAGTCTGGTCACAGTTTTATTACCTACATACTACAGGCGAGCCTCCAAAGTGAAGATCGTTATGATATTTTAAAATATCATTCATAAATTGCAATATTATTGACGTTTTTAAGTCGATTTATAAGAGTAACATAATTCATATACAGCTTGTATGTTTCCCAAACATTCAACAGTTATTACTCAGCGCAATTGGTTCTTGACTTTGAAAAACGATCATTCCTCTGTTGAGAATTAGAGAAAAATAACATTAAACTTATATTAATCTTTTATACTTAGAATTTTAATACTTTTTACTGTATTTTTCAAAAATACTTTTAATTTAAAATAATTGAATTCTACATTTATATAACTATTCAATTTCAATTAGATTGAAAAGTGTAATAGATGTTACAGATTAGGCCTTCTTGATACTTTACTTGTGAATACCGGAGATAGAACGACGAAGTTAAAAATACCTTTACATAGTAAATATAAAACATTGACTGGATTTTCTAATAAACCGATAAGGACCAGAAATGTTTTTTTTTCAACAACTTTTTATTAGAAGGTAATTTAGAAATAATCATTATAATACAACGATATATTTAAAGTTATCTTTTAAAAGTTCATACAACTTTATTATTTTGGTCAGATTTGAGACAGATACATTGGAACTTTTTTGTCTTGTTCTAATAATTATTTATCTAAATATGAAACCGATACAGAGTAAGATATTATATTGAATAAGTCATAGCTATTATTATGGAAATACTTTTTCAACTGTATTTCTTATATTCAATTATATCATTAATAAATATACAAAATCAAAAATAGACATGTATGTAGAATTTTTCATTTTTAAAACATAGACTATTAAAGTAATCTAGTTCATTTTTTATTCATTAACATCAAATATGGAGAATAGCAAAGCCTACCTGCTTAGAACTAGATGGCTGGTCCTCCAAAATATATTTTAGAACATGTGATCTCAGGTACAATTATAGAACCTTACCTAAAATGTCTTTCTAAACATAATAGTATGAATTAGCAAATATTAATTACCAATTAATATTACATATTTACAAAAATCTTGTATATTTAAAAATCAATGGAACCTCAGCTGCACAATTAATTGTACGATTACGAAACGAGACAAGAAGATGGGAACTGGAGATTTGTAAAAGATTTATCACATAAGATTATCGCAGCTACATTAGAATTATAAAATACATAATTATATATGCAGGGTAACATTAACGTTAAGCTTGTTTTGTCCTTTGTTTATATTTCTTTAATTTATATGACACGTCGTTAAATTAATAAATAATATACATTGTGTATCTGTAATTGTTTTTAAAAACTACAAGAATATAATTGTAGTTCGTGTTTGAATATAAGTAATTACATAACAACTTATCTGAAGAAATATTAATCCTAGCTGTATAAATGATAGTTACTTGTTAAAGGTTTTATTTATCTATACTTATAATAAATCTGTAGAGAGGTCAATTCTGTACATGAAATATATTTACAAAATAAGTAGCAGGGGGTGATTAGTGTTCGATACTGATGCCAAAAATGCAGTTAAAAAAATTTTTGTCTGTCTGTCTGTCTGTCTGTCTGTTTGTATGTTATTTATAGAAAAAAAAACTACTCGACGGATTTTAACGAAACTTAGTACAATTATTCTTTATACTCCTGGGCAGGTAATAGTATACTTTTCATCACACTACAATGAATAGGAGCAGAGCAGTGAAAGGAAATGTTGAGAAAATGGGAGAAGTTGCTTGATTTTTTAAGCTTCCGTCGCGTGTGCAGCCTTAATGGTTAGAGCTACATAGAAACTATGTATAACGGAAATATTCTACATAAAAATACACGAAAAATATTCCAAGACAGCATATATTTACCTTTTATAGTTAACTCACAATAACACGCATAACTCTCGATAGCTTAGCAGTTCGGAGATTTCTTATTATATTTGTTTACTTTTACGTTTATAAAACCAATAATGCTCACCATCATTCCTAATTAAAAAAAAAATAAACATTAGCACCAATTCAATAAAAAAAGAATCATTGAAATCGGTATAGAAACACCAAACTTATACTTACTTACATGAAATACGCCAACAAGACATCGCGCGTGAATAGTGAATCAAGCTATAAGGATTATTTTTGCGTAACGGTTGCCGCGCTCGACGGGGCTCGCGGCGGCAGAGTATAAAAGGGGCGGGAGGCGAGCGCAAGCGTCATTCAATATTTGGCTGTTGATGCGTTCAGAGTGTTGAACTTTATTGACAGACAATAATTGTTATTTTATAAACCGTGCTTATCAGCGCGACTTTTTGTCTTTAAATAGTTTATTTTAATTTCTTTTGTTGTTATTTTCTAAATTAGTTTTAGTTTTGTTTAAATTCTTAACTATTAATAGTTCCTATTTTATTTCTTTTTAAGTAGATTTAGATTCGATTTTTAGATTAGATAATAGATAGATAGATTAGATTATTGTTAGATTTTTAGTTACTGATAGGTTAGTTTTGGGCATTTTATGTTTAGTTTTTTTTGTATTGAGTAGATAAAAGCGTAGGTAGGTACTTTTATTAATTATAGTATTCATAGGTATTTTTTATTTATTTTTAAGTGAAGTAGGTATAGGTAGATATTGCCTACTATCTACCTATACTGCACACGTGTTTTAGCTTTATTTTCATTTCTTTTTTTTTTGTACCTAAGTTGTAGGTAGGTAGGTACATATTTCTTAGTTTAATTCTATTAGAATATTAGGTATTTAAGTTTAAATAGGCACTTAGATTTATATTTTTTTATTATATAGCAGCTGTACTTAGAACATCTAAGGTTTTTTTTGTATTAGCATAGGTACTTTGATTAATTACAGTAGTTGTAGGTATTTCTTATTATTCATTTTTAAGTGAAGTAGGTAAGTGTAGATAGTATTGCACACGCATTAAGTATAGCTTTATTTTCATTTTTTATTCTTTTGTAATTTGTAGGTACCTACGTACATATTTATAATTCGATTAGAATATTATTTTAGTTTTAATAGGCACTTAGATTTATATTCTATTTATTATATACTTAGCTATAGTTAGGACCTCTGACGTAAGTTTTTTGTTGGGTAACTAAATAGAATTTAAGTTACCGTCGATTAAAAATAAAATAAACGATGCCACCTAAAAAACGACCATCTTTATCTCGAACTTCGAGTCAAGCTAGGAGAATGAGAATGACGCGTTCTCAAGAATCGGAAGAGGAAAGAGCACATCGGTTAAACTCTATGAGAGTTAGTGCCTCAACATCTCGAGCTAATGAAAGCTCTCCAGAAAGAGAGATGCGATTAGCAGCTGAAAGAGCGAGACGAGCTACAACACGGGCTTCTCAAAGCTCTTCTCAACGAGAGCTAAGGCGTTCCATTGACCGGGAACAACATGCGTTATCCCGAGAAGCTGAAACTGCTTTACAACGAGAATTGCGACTCACAGCTGACCGCGAACGGCATACATTATCTCGCGAGTCTGAAACCTTCACTGAGAGGGAATTACGGCTTACAGCTGACCGCGAACGTCATATTTTATCTCGCGAGTCCGAAACCTTCACTGAGAGGGAATTACGGCTTACAGCTGACCACGAACGTCATATTTTATCTCGCGAGTCCGAAACCTTCACTGAGAGGGAATTACGGCTTACAGCTGATCGCGAACGTCATATTTTGTCTCGAGAATCTGAAACTTTTACTCAATATCAAGACCGTTTGACAAATGATAGGGCGCACCATAACATGATTCGATCTCTTGAAGATGAACATGAGCATGAACAACGACTAGAGTCGGGACGCGATTATTACAATTCTTTGAGACAAGAACAATTGATTACTTTATCTAATGAAAGATTAAGAATTGAAAATATTCGGTCGCTTGAAACAGAAGAACAGCGAGAGGCCCGTCTTACTGCAGATAGATTTCGACATGGTCTTAATGACTTAGATATACACGTGGTAGATCAATCTACAAATTCGGTGGCGTGGTCCGATAAATATAAAAGTGGGTTTGCTTATAACCTCATAATTGATTACAGATCATCTTCTGAAATAGGCGATATGAACGTAGTATGTTCCTTTTGTAATGCTTCGAAGTGGAGGACGGAGTCTGCTGGTTTCTGTTGTTCTGGAGGTAAAAAAAATTTGCCTTCGTTCGAAGACCCATCGGAACCTTTAAAATCACTACTTTTAGGGGAACATTTGCAATCCAAACAGTTTTTAGATAATATTCGCACTTATAATAGTGCATTCCAAATGACATCCTTTGGTGCTAAACAAATCTCAGAAGGCCCTTTCATGCCTACTTTTAAGGTACAAGGTCAGGTTTACCATTTGATAGGGTCCCTTTTGCCTGAAGAACAACCTAAATTTCTTCAAATATATTTTGTATCCGATTACAACGAACAGTCGAATATAAGAAATCAATATTTTCCGAATTTAAATACTGAACTCATTTCACAACTTCAGAACATGTTACATCAGGTTAATTCGTACGTATGCAGTTTTAAATCGGCATTAGAAGCCCTTTCTCAAGATGGTAATAACAATTATAAAATTGTTATAAATGCCGATAAGCGTCCAACTCAGGAACACCCTGGGCGTCATAACGTTCCATCCACGAATGAAGTTGCTGTAGTACTGGTCGACCAGGAATGTGATAGGCGTGATATCGTTATACGTTGCAGAGACAATCGTTTGCAACGTATTTTCGAAACCCACAGGGCTTACGACAGTTTGCAATATCCTATGATATACTGTCGAGGGGAAGATGGTTATAATTTCGCTGTATACCAAACCGATCCGCGCACAGGCGCACCTAATTATAATAAAAAGGTGTCATGCCTTCAATTTTATTGTTATCACCTGCAAGTGAGACGGAATAGATTGGTATACTTTCAACGTTTTCGTGGCTTATTTAATCAGTTTATTGTTGACATGTACGCAAAAATTGAAACCGAAAGATTAGTTTATATACGATCTAATCAAAGGCAGCTGCGCGCTGAAGAATACGTGCACCTTCGCGATGCCATGCAGCAAGATAACGATACTGTGAATATGGGTCGTTTAGTTATTTTACCCTCTTCTTTTACTGGTGGTCCACGCTACATGCATGAACGTACTCAAGACGCTTTTTGTTACGTAAGAAAATATGGACGTCCCGACTTATTTGTTACTGTAACTACCAATCCCAAGTGGGATGAAATCACTCGGGAGCTTCTTGAGGGTCAGGCACCGCATGACCGCCATGATATTATTGCAAGAGTGTTTCATTTAAAATTAAAATCAATGATAGATCTTCTTACCAAAGATAACATTTTTGGAGAAGTATTGTGTTATATGTATAGTGTTGAGTGGCAAAAACGCGGCTTACCTCACGCACATATCTTGCTTTGGTTAAAAGATAAGGTTCGACCTAATGATGTAGACAGATTAATCAGTGCTGAAATTCCAGATCCGACTGCAGATCCCCTGTTATACGACATTGTTAAAACTCATATGATACATGGTCCATGTGGTGCATTTAACGCAAATGCTCCTTGCATGCAAGACGGTCGTTGCACTAAAAGGTATCCAAAAGCATTAGTGGATGAAACTGTAACAGGACATGATGGATACCCATTATATCGTCGCCGTTCAAGAGACAATGGTGGTTTTACTGTTGAAAAGCGAATGTCTGGACAACAGGTTACTTTAGATAATAGGTGGGTCGTTCCGTATTCGCCTGTATTGTCCAGAGCATTTCAAGCTCACATAAATGTAGAAATGTGTAATAGTGTAGAGTCAATTAAATATATTTGTAAGTACATTAACAAGGGCAGTGACCAAGCTACGTTTGCGTTAAGAAATAAACATGATGAAGTTACTAGATTTCAGTCAGGCAGATATATCAGCTCTTCAGAAGCTGTGTGGCGGATCTTAAGTTTTAATATTCACGAAAGATATCCACCTGTGACCCATCTGGATGTTCATCTGGAAGGCGGTCAACGTATATATTTTAACGCCGAAAATGTTACAGAACGATTAGAGAACCCTAGACAAACAACTTTATTGGCATTCTTCCGACTTTGCCAAACTGATAATTTCGCAAAGTCTCTTTTGTATGAAGAAGTTCCATCGTATTATACCTACGATAAACAACGAGGTGTCTTTAACCGTAGACGCCGAGGCAGGCCTGTAGATGGCGAGACAGGTATTTTCAAAGAACATGTTCTTGGTAGAGTGTATACTGTTCATCCTAACAACGCAGAGTGTTTTTATTTGAGATTATTATTACATACAGTGCGAGGACCAACATCATTTATAGATTTGAGAAAAGTAGACGATGTTGTTTATCCAACTTATCATGCAGCTTGCCAAGCGCGTCATTTGCTTGAAAATGATCAACATTGGGATGACGCTTTAGCAGAATCCTGTGTTAGTGATAATCCACGACGGTTACGCCATTTATTTGTAACATTACTCACATTTTGTAATTTATCTGATCCTGTCCAATTATGGGAAAAATATAAAGAAAAATTTGCAGAAGACTTTCTTCGGAATTTATCTCACAATAATGAAGGCGCAACTAATGATAATTTTCGAGATCTGGCTATAAATCAGTGCTTATTAGCTCTTCAGGAAGACTTAACAGCAGTAGGCGGTAAATCACTTTGTGAATATGGTTTGCCAACGCCAACCTCAGTCGGAGAGGTTACCAATAGGGAATATTCCGCAGAGATTGGTTACAACCCAATGGAACTGCTGGTAACATTAGAAAACGGTGTCCCAATGATGACTGCAGAACAACGCTTAGTCTATGATCGCGTGTGCGAGAGTGTGCAGAATAATTTAGGAACAATATGGTTTTTAGATGCACCTGGAGGAACTGGGAAAACTTTTTTGACTAAATTAATATTAGCTTATGTTCGAAATCAGCGTAAAATCGCTCTTGCCGTGGCTTCATCAGGTATAGCTGCAACATTGCTACCAGGAGGTAAGACTGCTCACACTATGTTTAAAATACCAATTAATTTAGATCGCACGGAAAGTCCAACCTGTAGTATTTCAAGAAATAGCGACAAAGCTAAGGTATTGCGTGAGTGTAATTTAATCGTATGGGATGAATGTACGATGGCCCATCGAAAAGGAGTAGAAGCAGTAGACAGAACTCTAAGGGACATAAGACAAAATGATCGACCAATGGGCGGTATTACGGTTTTATTTTGTGGTGATTTCCGACAAACCTTACCGGTAATACCACGGGGAACCCGAGCTGATGAGATTAGGGCTTGCCTGAAAAGCTCTTATTTGTGGCGTGATATACAATCGGTGCATTTGACTATAAATATGCGAGTGAGAACTGGAGACAACGCAGATAATCGTGAATTTTCTGATACATTATTGAAGATTGGTGAAGGTACCTATCCACAACTACACCAAGGAAAACTTATTCTGACACCTGAGTTATGTTGTATAGTGCAATCCCAACAACATCTTATATCTTCGGTTTACGGTGACATAACAATTATATTAAATAGGGACAATTCTTGGCTTTGCGAAAGGTCCATTTTGACTCCTCGCAATGACCAGGCATCTGAAATTAATAATAAAATACTGTCTAATATACAGGGAAAAAGCAAAGTTTATAGTTCAATAAATAGAATGGTTGATGAACAAGAAGCCACTAATTACCCGATAGAATTTTTAAATTCTTTAAGTATGCCTGGACTACCTTCTCATATAATTTGTTTAAAAATTGGCATACCGATAATTCTGCTCCGAAATTTAAGACCACTTCAACTTTGCAATGGAACTCGGCTAAAAGTAACCCAGTTGCAACAAAATGTAATCGAGGCTCAAATTTTAACAGGTTGCGGTGCAGGAGAAACTGTCTTTATTCCCAGAATTCCCATAATACCAAATAATTTTCCATTCCAATTTAAAAGAACGCAATTCCCAGTATCGGTGTGCTATGCCATGACTATCAATAAAGCTCAAGGGCAGACTTTTCGTGTTGCTGGAGTAGATCTCGGTGTTAGCTGTTTCTCGCATGGTCAATTATACGTCGCTCTTTCCCGGGTTAGCAATTCTAGGAATCTTTACGTTCACGTGCCGGACGGGTCGACTCTTAACATAGCCTACCCAGAAGCTTTGCGCTGAAACATTTTAATTTGATCTAAAAATATTAGCAATATATTATCTTAATAAAAAACAAGGAGTTACACGCTGACCGAGTCGTGGGTATAGCGTGGGTATATTATAATATTCTGCGGTTACTTATATTTTTCAACAGTTTTGTGGATTGGCATATTATATTACTATTGCCCTTCTAAAATACGAAAGTGAATCTGCCTGTTACGTCAAAACTATGAGGGAGGACATCTGCTAATTTTTTTTCGAAAAACGACGGAAACGCGGACGAAGTCGCGGGCAAAAGCTAGTAAGTAATAAAAACGCAACTCATTTGGTTCTAGTCTTCCCACGAACAACCTAAATTTCTACGAGACTTTCTTTAGTATATACCTTTTAATCTTTTAATTGTTTCTGTTTTACCTTTTTAACAATAAATTTACACAAAAACAGAATTATGCATTTATATTTATCGACCATCAAAATTTAAACGACACATTAAAATTTTCTTAAGTTAGTAAACAACGAACAAGGTCCAATAATTTGTTAAGAAACAAACACTTATCAAATTATATTAAACTGATATATTAAATAATATTTATTTATTATTTTATTTATTTATGTACCAATAAAAATCACAAATACAAAAAAAAACAGATAACAATGTAGTACAAAGGATTACTATACATCTCTTTTAGAGATCTCTCCCAGTTACCCTTTGGTGTGAGACAGGGTGTTCAAGACAGTGCGGTACACCTATACTAAATACAAATAAAAGAGAATAAAGAACTGATATTGAAAAGAGATTAATCTTTTAAGGGTTATTTAACAAATTTTCTGTATGATATAGCATATATAATACTTAGGCATATACATACTTATATACACATATACACACATATATGTATATAGGACTCGTAAACGTAAGACGTAAAACGTAAGTCCTAACATTTTATATTTGACTTCACCTTTAGCTAGTCTGACGGGTTTAAATTCATATCGTTTTGAATCCCTGTGGACATTAGATTTACAACTGTAACATATATTTAAATACATAAAGGGAACTTTTCCAAGATACTACTAAAGACTTGGAGGTTATGAATATGTTGAAAAGTTATGTTCAAGAATTTAATAAAACGTCTTTTTGGAAATGGATAGCTTTCGTAATGCCGTTTGGATTGCCGTTTGGCTAGTATTTGATTAGAAGACTTTTCGTTCTCTCATTTTATTATACATAAATAGTATCGCTCTTACTTTTTATTTCCCTCTCTTTCCAGTACGAGCACGTGGCACAGCGTCACCAACGGTGATAAATAAACAATTCAGTTTTTCGTATTTATCACTAAATTTATTACAGACCAACTCATGGCTGCTATACAGGCAGACAATAATATAATAGAGTAGTCCCTAATCATCTTAGGATTAGTTACGAAGTGGGAATCTGTAATTGTTTAATAATCTTATGAGTTATAATCAACTGCCTATTAAATTAGGTTATTGTTATTAATGTGATAAGTACTAATATACTTTTATACGAAATAAATCCAAATTGTTTGTTTTGTGAACGCTTACGAATCTTTACGAATACGGATTGAACAAGTTGGAATAGAACTTGATAGTTCATTTACTGGGGGAGGGTATTAGAATGTTGCATTAGGCTAAGACCTGAACAACCAGTATTAGAAAAATCCTTTTAAAATATATTAAATATGGGTATAATACTATTTAGTGTCCGGGATCTGTTTATAATTTTAACGAGTAATTATAAAGCTAGTATATTATTAAATAAATTATCATACTTATTCTTATAAGTTTTCTATCTCAAATTGTTTGACTATTATTTCAGATTTTAGATAGGTTAAGGTTTATTGTGATAAGACTATAGAGTTTGCTATATCAAGATCGATCTAAATATAATTAACATTTGAAATCTTTAGCCATATTAGTTATTGTTTGCTGTCATGGATATTCAATATTTTTGTATATGTATTTGTTTTGAGTTTTGTTATTAGAAATAGAAGAACAGTTTGCGTGTGTAGCTAGGTGGTAGGAATTTGACTGCAGCTTACTAAATAGCTATTGTAGCTGCGTTCTGTACAGGCAATAGAATTCTCATTCATTCCAACCCATTTCTATAGAAAGGTAACACATTTTCATCTGTGTTCGTAAATGTCCATTACCACCAGGTAGACTATACATAAAAAAATTATACCTGTGTTTGATTTAATTGATTTATGCTTTACATACACGATGTAAATACACACGATAATGTAGAGAGGGCTATATTACTCTGTATAATGCAATTTGATGATGATGATTATAACTGAATACAATATCTTGAGTAAACTAATTAACGGGAATAAGGAACATCAAAAAAAAAAAAATATATATATATATATATATATATATATATATTATTAATAGTTTTACAGCTTACGTAAAATAAACTAATTTAGTTATTACAATAAAAATATTTTTTGTTCAATTCCATTCGGTGTAAATTTTATATAATTTTTAGTTCAATACGCAATACAAATTAACTGACTTTACATAAATCTTGATGTAGAAAATAACAAGTAATATTTTTAATAAAATAGCAAGAGTTGAATAACACCTTATATTTAGTTCAAACATATGAACAACCTTTATAACCTTTTTACAGTAAATTCCTAAGGATAATAATTTAGGTTTATTTAATAACTTATAAAAATTACTGAAGCTTGAAAACAACTTGAAAGAAGTTTTTACTAACCATACTCTATCTTTGAGCAAAGTAAGTATATCAAAGCACACATATTCAAATACTAAGGTATGGTGTGACTCGGATACTATCTCAAAATATAAGTAAAGTAATATATATGTAATGAGTATAAATATATTGAGATGAAAGAAAGGATTTCTGTTGCTCATTGAGAGAAACGTAACTTCCTCAACCAAGTCTACTCTACCAGTATATGTTCTATATTTAAGTGACAGACTCTAAAGACCTCAAAGATCAAAATATACCAGTGCATGTACAAGTTAATTATCACCACAGGCGACTGCCTCAATATATCCTTGTCTCTTTTCTTATGTAAATTTACTTTGAAGTTTGTTATAATGTATTTTTTATACTTAAAAACATAATCCAACAATCATAAATTATACTCGGTCTTGTAAATATAGACATAATTAACACTTATTTAAAAGATTATATTTGATACTCGAAACAACCTTTGGGGAAGTTAGTTTTAACTACACTTTGTCGTAATAGAAATACCACAGTGTATATATTAAATATAATTATGGATAATTTTGGTATTAACGTATAATTCTTATTGTGTTATGATTTCACCAAACAAAGATAAGATATCGATTGAACGACAAAAAATATACAGATTAAGATATGGAGAGACAAAATCAAAAAGTGTAATAGCAGTTTTATTTTATTTCCGTATAAGACTATCGTTACTGTTGTTCACTAGACACTTATTTTGTGAAGATAAGAAAAATATGTTTGGTCCGAGCTTAGATACTGTGGTGCATTTGGCGGTACTCCGAGGTGATGATTTCTCATTCCACAAAGTGACGGCGAGGTCGTTATTCCAAAAACAGTCACGTTTCTCCTTAGAGTTCGAATTGCATTTAATATAAATAATATTAAATGAAAGAAAGGTTTTTAATATTTTATTTTAAAATCTGGTAAAATTTAAAATTAATTTGGTTTGTATTCTTTTAGTTTTAACTCATAATATATTACATAACTATATACTACCATAATTGTACAAAACGTTATTACTTCAACATTATTATATTACATAACTAATATCATATACACAAAAGATAGGCTTCACTGAAGGAATAAATTATCGCAGAGAAAATCCGTGCCCGCAGGGGGACACGCGTGGGTAGACCTCGTGTGTAACTCGTTTAAAATATAACGCACTACCTAAGAATAACACATGATGCCGTTATTTTCAAGCAAAAAGCGGTTTTTATTTTTTTTCTCGGAAAAGGTATCTTTTTTGGAAATACTTTTGGTACTTAAATTTAGAGTCAAAAATAACCTTTCTATTAAAACTATTTACGAGGAGGAAATGCTTACCAAAAAAAAGTTATCGTGGTTTTACCTACCTTAAATTTTCAAGCTAAAGGTGGTTTTTATTTTTTTTCTCGGAAACGGTACCTTTTACGGAAAAACTTGTGATACTTAAATTTAGAGTAAAAAATAACCTTTCTATTAAAAATACTTGTGATGTACGAATGTTTACCAGAAAAAATTTATGATTTTTTTTCCAAAAATTTTCGGTTTATCTACATTAGTTATAGGTATTCATCAAAGACATCATATAATATGAACGCGATTGATCTACTTTGTATAGGGAAAAAGTTATGGTCGAAAAACTGAAATCAGAAAAAGTGAAGCCCTAGCGCCCCCCGTGGCCGGATTTCTCTGGTTAACAAACTTGACCTTCATTTTTGGATAGTTGATTTTTGTGCAAAGTTTGAAACCGAACCGAGCGAAACTGCAGCCGCTATCGTGCTGACAAAAGTCGAATCTGGACGCACGCACGCATATATATATATAATAATTTTAAAGTTGAATAACTCCGTTGTTATTTGGTGGAGCCAAATTGCGTTCGGTAGTTATGTACCTACATAGGTATACTTATTCCTTTTTGGAAAAGGCACTTAAACATTCTCCCATCCCCTAACGTATTGAGGTGTACTGTTCACAAAACGACTAGTACTATATTATACTATTACAGGGAGATAGTTTGTCCGAAAGTAGGAGTACGTAAGTATATATATATATATATATATATATATATATATATATCATAAGAAGACCTCCTGTGAAGAAATTTTTCTAAAATTCGAAAGTCGGGTACAAACGAATGGGCAGACCGAATTCTTCGAGGTCTACCCAAAATAGTATACACCTAACAATGTTTAATAAAACACAAATGCTTAATAAAATGGAAAATAAATTGTAACTCAAATAAGAAAAAATAAGAAACGTACATATATTTTAATAACTTAATTCGTAAGTTACAAATATACTTTCAGATGTATTCTTTTAACTACAAAATAACGAGTTCTTCAACTATTATTATTTCTATAATTAAAACGTTGAATATGTAAATTATTTTATAACAATAATGAATTTATACTAAACATTGTATTAAAAATCAAAAATTACAACGTTATTAAAAAAAATGGGAAAATTATTATTTTATATAAAATTTCAGATAATGTTTCAATCGCTCGAAATGTCGAGACCCAGTATTCTGATACTTGGCGAGGCAATGAGAGGAGTGCTCTCGAAGAGTGGTGATACGACAAATTGGGTTTTCTTAGTGGTAAACGCGCAATCTTGAGTCTTTAGGGGAATGAACTGAACGCGGTTCAGTACACCCCACTCAGAGACCATCCCCAGGGAGGTCTCTATAGAAAACACAAGTTGCTTTCGGCACTCGTCGACGTTTTCCCGAGAGAGACCTGCACGGCCGGAATAGACCCCATCCCCATTGCTGCCATCCGCATAACAATGTATTTTGGGAAAATCCCACATACACTTATCATTAATGCACGGGAGGAACAGAGTTGAGGATAGCACGCAGCCTTGGGTTAAGGATTGGATTGTATGAGAGTAGGAGTACGAAATTGGCACTGGTATACTTGATTGGACTGGCAACACAGGACCAGACAAAACGTCAAAAGTGCAGCTCCCATATAATTAATTAGTATAAAATATAAATAAGTATTATTTGACTAAAATAAAGTGTGATTACTCGTTAAAATACGTAATAAAATTTTAAATAATATTTAAAAGTAAACTTGTAGCAAGAAAAGTGTTTAATACAATAATCTTCGAAGCTGTCACTTTGTCAATGGCAGCATTTCAAAACTTGGGGAGTGATTTGTTTTATTATAAATCTACATTACACTCATTAAACTGCACAATACTCATTTTAAAGTGAGTGACGTCCATCCACATACTCGGGCTACGTTATTGACTCACATTGCTTGAATAGTTGGAAGCAAAGTTGAAGACAAAAAAACATTGGCCCCATACAAAACCACTTATTTTATTTAACTTTACATTATATAAGCATTAAAAAATCATTTAAAAATAGTTACCTTAAGCCATTTTACCAAAGTGTTAGCAGTAATAGCTTTTTAATAAAATTATAATATCTTATAATCGTATTAGTTGAAAAATAATTCATATATAATAAATTATCTAATTAACTATATTAATAACTTCACTAATTCATTGTTAAATTTCTTATATATATTTAACATTAATATAACCTTCTTTTTATTATTTTATTGAGTTACCCAATTTTTTGAGTTTATTTTTATTTGTTTATTTCTTTGTTATTTATTACAACCTTTCTTTCCTTTTCTTACTTACATTAAATTCTTTCAGTTATCAATGGAAAAAGTAGTTATGACCCGCAAGACCTTTGCGAAGGAGTCGGAGAACAAATTAAAACAAGCTTTAGAAGAACTAAGATCTTCTAAAGATTTGTGCAAGAAACGATTTTGATTGGGCAAAAAAATCCAAAACGGCGTCGTTTTTTAGTTTTGTTTTTGGCGTAATAAGGGCAATTTTCATCTGATCGCCTCAAAAATTGGTTATCATGTTCTTTGAGTTATTTATTTTTTTTTGTCTGGCAATTTTTTTTTAATGGGAGGAAAAATCCAAAATGGCAGTAATTTAAGTTTTTGTTTTGTCGTAGCAGACGTATTTTTTATGCAATCGTCACGAAGATTGGTAGGTGTGTTCTTTGAATTATTTAAATTTTTATGTCAAGCCGTGTTTTTTGCTTGGCAAAAAAATTCAAAATGGCGGATTTCTGATCCGTACTACAAAAACGGACTTTGCATCAGTTAGCGGGCTAAAATTTCGTCTAAGTTTTCTTTGCCGAAATCTAAGGTGTTTTTTTGATATTTCAAAATCCAAAATGGCGGCTATAGCGAAATATCAAAAATTTTAAAGTTGAATAACTCCGTTGTTATTTGGTGGAGCCAAATTGCGTTCGGTAGTTATGTACCTACATAGGTATACTTATTCCTTTTTGGAAAAGGCACTTAAACATTCTCCCATCCCCTAACGTATTGAGGTGTACTGTTCACAAAACGACTAGTACTATATTATACTATTACAGGGAGATAGTTTGTCCGAAAGTAGGAGTACGTAAGTAAGAAAAGTGAAATTATTAAAAATATGGAAAAATTATTAATTATAAATAGCAAAAATAATTGTAAATTTGTATTGTGCTCATTTCCATATTCACCAACTTATTCGGACAAACAAAACAAATACATATATAATCTAAATTTGACATTGTATAATATGACATACCGTCATAGTGACGCTTTTTTTTATTTTGACATAAATAAATTTATTTATAAAAGTTTTATAATGGCAAAAGGTACAATGTATCTGCCTCTGTATTATAAAAAACAAATTGCTACTTTAGTAGCATTTAATATAAAAACTTTGTTATAACAGACATAAAGAAAAATAACATTAATCAGAATAATATAAATGTGATAGAAAATAATCGTTCCACATCAAAATATACAAGGCTTAGGTGGCAAGGAATCGGAAGTGGAATTTTTTGTAGAAAAATTCAATATTAGTGACCTGTGCATTACAGAGCACTGGTTTTCAAAGAGCAACAATATTATAAATACCGAAAATTATAGATTGTCAAGTTCGTTCTGTAGAGAGAAAGCTATTCGCGGTGGCTCACTTATCTTAGCTCGTAGTGATGAAGTTTCAAAGTCTCGATCAGACATAGGGCGCCACCTCTGTCGAGCGAATTATTGAACTGTCCTGCATTGAGCTCGATGAATATATTATCTTATGCGTGTACCGACCCCCCTCTGGCGACTTTGATGAATTTGAAAATAAAATATCCTCCATTTTATTTAACTTTAACAACATTTTGTCAAAAAAACAAGTCTGTGATAGTGTGCGCCAACTTCAATGTAGATATATTACAAGTAAGTTCGTGTAGTGTTCGTTTATTAAATTTGTTTAAATAACTTGTTGAACGTGTTTTCGGAACCTACTCGAATTACTAGTACGGACTAGTTCAGACTACTAGTTCGGACCCCTGTGGTCAACAATTTTCTCTCTTAATTAATCATGAAATTGAAAGACCCCAAAAATTTACTTGCAGACCGATTACAAAAAATTGAATGCTCACTTTAAAAAAAAATGTTTCTAAAATAGTGGTTAAAGAAAATGTAACCAATGATAATTCTTACAATTTATATAATAAAGTTTTCGATTAATTGTTAAATGAATTTAATAATATTCTTAAGTCAAAAACGTTTACAAAATACTTTAAAATGCAATTTAATGATTGGGCTACCGTACCGTAGGATAATATAGAAGCAGAGAAAAATTGTATGATTTATATGGTGAGAGGCAATGGAATCATGATCCGGTGTTCTTGAATTACTCTAAAATATTCAAGAACGTTTGCGTACAAGCTAAGTCCATTTATATTAAAATAAAATTTTAAATTCAGAAGATAATATAAAGGAAACTTGGGATGTTTTATCTAGCTTTACTGGAAAATCTAGGGCTGCTTATGGACCTATAAAGTTAAAAATTGATAATATTGAAATAAATAAAGATACAAAGGTGGCGGCTGTTTTTCAGATCTTTTTTTACTGAAATCCTAATAACAGTCACGCGTAATTTAAATTCTTCATCATCTGATGCAATTGCCGAATTGAACAAAAATTTTAAAGTCAATAATACATGTTTTGCTTTTAAACCTATTTCATCAGATGTATGTAATAGATGTATGTAATAATACGAGGGTCAAACTGAAAGTTTTTAGAACTGGCCACTTAAAAGCATTATATTAAAAAAAATAGTTTAAATTTTGAAAATAGAACTCTTTACCAATATTATTGAGTGTACATTTCATTCATTTGTCATTTGTTTTACGATTTGGCGGCAAATTGAAAATTGTCTGTGCACGTCAGAATGAATTTAAGCCGAGAAAATTTTCGTGCAATGATTTTTTATGACTTTCGATGTCATTTAAGTCAACAAGAAAGTTATGATAGACTTCGATTGGCTTTTCACGATGAAGCCCCATCTCGTGCCACAGTTTACAACTGGTTTAATGAATTCAAACGTGGTCGAACTAATCTCACCGATGATTTGCGTGAGGGACGGCCTTCTACAGCGACGACTGAAGATAACATCAGTGTTGTGCGGCGTATGATAGAGACTCACAAAAGAGTGACCTATCAGCAGATTCGGATAAGTCTAGGCATAGGTATGAGTCAAGTGCACAAAATCCTCCATGAACATTTAGCGGTCAGGAAGCTTTGTGCCCGCTGGATACCGCATAATTTGACCGAGGCTCAAAAACTCCGCCGTGTTGATTGGTGCCGAGAAATGATCCAAAAATTTAACGGAGGTGACTCAAATGCTGTGTTCGACATACTAACGGGTGACGAAAGCTGGATTTACTGTTATGATCCGGAAACCAAAAGACAGTCTGCTCAGTGGGTGTTTCCTTCCGAAGAGTTGCCAACTAAAGTGAAGAGAGGTCGAAGTGTTGGACTTTCCAACGTCCGCCTCGTTCTTCGGAAAGACAGGTCATTACGCGACAGTAGTCTTAGAGGATCAGAAAACGGTTAATGCAGAGTGGTATACTAACAATTTTTTGCCACTTGTCTTGGAAAAATTTCGACAGAAACGACCTCGCAGCAGGATCCTCCTTCATCACGACAATGCCTCGTCGCACACCGCCAGGCAAACGATCGACTATTTGGTGACCTCAGACGTGGAATTACTGGGTCACCCGCCGTATAGCCCCGACCTCGCACTCTGCGATTTTTATTTATTTCCGAAAATAAAAGAAAAACTTCGAGGAAAACGTTTTATAGACGCCGAAGAAGCAGTGGCTGCGTTTCAAAACGCCGTCGAAGAGACCCCTAAGGCCGAGTGGGCAAGGTGCTTTTCTCAATGGTTCCATCGAATGCAACGATGTATTGATGTAAATGGACGCTATTTTGAAAAGTTACAATAAAACTAATAACTTGCTAGAATGCTTAGTTTTTGATTTTCTAAGAACTTTCAGTTTGACCCTCGTAGTTAAAACATTTAGAAACTTAAATTCGAAGAAAACCGGTGATCTCTGGGGTATGTTAGTTAAATTGCTTAGCACTATTATAAATGATATTGCCCCTCAATTATCTCTTATTTTTAACAAATGTATCGAAACCAGTATATTTCCAGATTTTATAAAAAACAGTAAAATAGTTCCTTTGTTTAAAAGTGGCGATAGATTGGATCCCGAAAATTATAGGCCTATCTCGGTTTTACCGACCTTAAGTAAGATCTTCGAGAAAATTATTTTAAATCAGATGTCAGTGTTTGTGTATAGAGGTGGGATCATGCATAGTGAACATTATGGTTTCACCAAAGGCAAATCAACGACTGACGCGGGTGCCGCGCTTCTTAAGCACATTTACGACGCATGAGAGAAGTCGCGAAATGCAATTGGGGTGTTTTGCGATTTGTCCAAAGCCTTTGATTGCGTGGACCATCGGACGTTGCTATGCAAACTAAACCACTACGGTGTACGTAGCGCTGCGCTTGATCTTATTGCCTCTTAACTGAATCAATAAGTCCAGACAGTTTACGTTAATAATTTTAAATCGTCTGGTTCTCACCTAAAGATGGGTGTGCCACTAGAATCTATTCTGAGCCACTTTTTGTTTTTACTTTATATTAATGACTTGCCCTTTTTTGTTGAGGGTCTTTTTGTTGAGGGTCATTGTACTTTTTGCTGATGACACCTCGCTTATTTTTAAAGTTGAGCATGATAGGATTAATTATGACGAAGTAAACAGTACTTTGTCACGAATCCTTCATTGATTTAAAATTAATAATTTAGTCTTAAATGTTAAGAAAACTAAAAGCATAGAATTTACACTTCCTAATGTAAAAAGTAAAAATTTTAACTTGCTCCTTAACAATGAAGTGTTAGAATTGATTAACTCAACAAATTTCTTAGGTATAACTTTAGATAAAGAGCTCCAGTGGAAACCCCATCTCTCAACACTCGCATCCAAACTCAGCTCCGCCGTCTTTGCAATTAGAAAAGTTAGACAATTAACGGACGTCAATACGGCTCAACTTATTTATTTTAGTTATTTTCATAGTATTTTATCTTACGGTATTTTATTATGGCGCAGTGCTGCCGAAATTAATTCTATATTTATTTTACAAAAAAGAGCTGTGCGTTCTATGTTTTTAAAGAAATAGATATTCTTACAGTCGCTTTGCAATTCATATTTAATAACATATTATATATACGCCAAAATTTAAATAGTTATATAAAAAACAGTGACAGACACGCGATAAATACGAAAAATGTAAATAAACTCGTAACGCCAAAATTTCGTCTTCAAAAAGTTAATAAATCCTTCATGGGTTTGAGTATACGCATATATAATATAGTTGCACAAGATATCTTAGACCTTCCTTTTCTTGGTTTTAAATCTAAAATCAAAAGTTTATTATTAAATAAATCTTATTATAACGTTCAAGAGTTTTTAGTGGATGGAAATATGTGGAACTTAAGTTGTTGAATCATTTGCAGGATTTATATTATAAAGTACATCACCTAAGATTGTTATATTTCTTTTGAAAAGAGCAACTGTTGAGTTTCTGGCCGGCTCTTCTCAACAGAGCAGCATTCCAAGCCGGTGGTAGCTTACTTACGGACTGACGACAGTGACCTTTTTTTGTATTGTAATAATTGACGTTTCAAAAGTGCTTGTAAATAAACCTACTTGAATAAAGATATTTTGAATTTGAATTTGAATATCAATTCAGGGCCACATGTTCGTAGAACATTTGTGGAGAAACTATCCAGCCCACTCGACTTAAGAATTTCCAAGGAAAAAAGGGCTTTTCCGATGATGTTTTTGCCAAAAATCTACGGGATGGTCGGCGGTGTCTTCCCTTGGTCGTCCAATGTTGAATTTGAGGCAAAAAAAGTGCCCAAGAGACCGGCTTACTCTTTTGCCGTGTGGGCCAGAGAGTCGTTTGCAGTGTGCAATGACGGTAGGGATGACTGGCAAAAGTTTCCCAGAGTGGCTTTGAAAAGCGCCCAGAACTTTCGCTTGCCAGGCGAGTACCTAGCCAGCTGATCCCCAATTTTAACAACATGCTTGAACTTTGCTTTAGCAATTTGCCGTTTGAAAACCCTACAAGCACGATTTTATTTCATCTTCAGAACTCTAGACTTCGGATACTTAGTGACTAACGCGTTAGCCCAAACGTGATATGCCTGCCGTTTGCCAGCTGCTGCAACACTGACAGACGCATCCAACCAAAGCCGCGAACTGTCACCAAATAGTACCACAGAGTTTAGTACATATAATTCTATCACCTGTAGTAGCTACAGCCGCAGCGCAGGCACTGGGATTACTAAAAGGGAAGCAAACCGGTCCCCGTGGGTAGGACGCAAAAAAAGGCCGCATTTCATCCCAATCCGCTGATTTGTAGTGCCAAACGTATCAAGTCTTAGGTCTTTTGCGAGCCGGACGTTGAATGGACACTAGATTCTGTACCAAACAATGATCAGAGAACCCTAAGGGAGCCTCGACCGTGACCTGCTACCTAACGGGATATATAGTCAGCAGAAGATCCAACAAAGAGGGCATATGGCTGTCCACGTCCGGTAGACGAGTGTGCGTCTGGACCAACTGGGATAGACCATTTGCCAGAGAAAAGTTAAACACAGATCTCTCAGATTCAGATTCAGATTTGAACCGAATAAGTGATTGACGTTTGGACCGAATGGATTTAATTAGTCACTTTCTGAATCCCGTTCCGGCAGTTGAGATAAGCTGCATTCAACCTCGTAATAAGTATATATTTTTTACCAAAACTTGGGTTTTGTTGTTTGTTCTTACGATATTTTATAGAATAACATAATTAGCCTAATTCATTAGAAAATACATAATCTTTATGTTGTTCCAGTATTCTTTCCTATAAAAAGATTTATTGAATGAAATTGTTGATAACAATATATATGTATTAAATATCTAGATATAAGTTATTATTATCGCCCGATACATACATCTAACAATCTCACAATCGGCTTGTGACAATTGTCTAACAGACAGGCCTCTAATGCCCTTAGATGTATAGTACAGGATTAATTAGCATGGGTGGCCTGTCTACATAGTCTTGAAATCCTATGTTACTGTTATAATCCAGTAGGACACATTACTGTGTGTTCAACAAGATACTGCTAATCTTGATATACCTTCCATAATATATATTACAAGACAAGTAAAGTATAGAATTTAAAGACGTATTAAAAGCCATATGAATAGTCATGTGTAGCCATAGGAGTTGTGTAGTTAATACTTAGAAACTGATCTAATAAACGCCTTCACCTACCATGTTTTGAAAGTATTAATATTAAAAACTCAAATGTAAAACAACATCAGATTAAGCGCTGTGGATCTAACTCTTAATGGGATCACTCTAATGTTATTAATAAATACAGTGGCACCTAAATGTTAAGTTCGCTGTAACAAAATCTGATCATATATATAATGTGTGATAAAAACATTATAAAGATTTTATTTTTTTAAGTTTACAATATTTAAAGACAATATCTTAAGTCAATTCTGGCAATAATCATACTATATAAATAAGTAATAGAAAACAATTAAATTTTAATATAGAAAATCTTGTTATATTGTTTTTCCTTTATCAGGTGGTTTTTATTATACAATAATTATTATTTATTTAAGAGTAACTTATTTCATTCAGATTTATTTCGTTGTTTATTAAGTTGTCTTTAATTGTGAAATTAAATTCTTCGACATACTTTCGAGGATCAATTATATTTATTGTAAATTGTAAATCAATTTATAAATAACTATTATTATCTTTTGAATATCAAAAAAAAGCTTGCGGGAAGTTTATAATTAACTACACTTTGTCTTTGAGCAGAGTAAATGTATCACAGAATGTATATTCATATACCTTAAGTAAGGTGTCACTTAGATGCTAACTCGGAATACGAATTCAATTGCTCTGATCATATTTTTCTTTTACAGGTACAAAGCCCAGTCCTTGTGGTGGAGTTGACCTTAAACAGGCTGGAGGGAACGCAGCTTAGAGCTCTAGGACTACTCTCGGTTTTTGGATTCAACATGACACATATGGTGAAGGGACCCAACGATGGACCCGGCCCAAAGTCCTGTAGTACCATAGAATGCCGTCTCCTTGGACATTGTTATGCTAAACATGATTACAAGTAATTTACTTATATATTTTTTACTTAAGACAATTCCTCGATCTGTGTTTGCTGTTTCGGAATCTGTTTCTTAACTAACTGACTTCCTCTAAATTATGAACAGTGTTTTTTGTTAGTGCATCTTGTTACGTATATGAATACACATGATGTTACGAGGCGGTTGTTGGAAAATTTACGAAATTTAACAAAATTTAGAAAACTTGGCCTCCAAAGTAAATAGAAGAAATTAAAGTATCAATTCTATTACTTGTGCTTCTTATTAACTCTTTTGTGGAATAAAAGATATTCAATTAGAATTTTCATATTGTTTATTAAACATTTCGTCCTTAATAATATCATTTTTTAAGCTTTCATACTTCTTCTAGTTTCCAGATGTACTGACCTAATAGAATCATCGGAAGACAACAATAAGCAATTTACAGGAATCTATCTAATAATTTAGCCTCGGGGCACATTTCGAAATATCAATCTCTGCCCATATAAAAAAAAATACACACATATTTTAATAATTTATGATAAGCAAATAATAACTGAAAATATACCCCTACTATATTTCAATATTTTTATGTCACAGGGAATTTTACTGCGATTGTTTTGAAGGATACTCGGGTACTGATTGTGGAGTGGGCTGTGAGTGGGACCTTTATGTCCGAAGACCCCTAACATGTGCAAAAATGGAGGCACCTGCGGGTAAGCATTACCCGTGTCAACCTTTATATATTTGCTGAAATTAGATTTATAAATCCATTTCATATATATTTGTGAAAAAGCATTTTGCAGGTCTAAAACGCTTTTACCTTTTTTAATCGTTGGTAATGGTCAACGGACAAATTATACTTTGATTAAATAGGTAACATCTATATTAGGTAAATTTGTAATAAATTTATAATATGTATTTCTTGGTTCAATTCAAAAATAAATATCAACTAAAGCACGTTATTTATGGCTTTTTATTTCTTTACTAAGTTTAAGACAAAGACAGCTGCAATCTTGAGATTAAACATTATAATTATAATATTTATAATATTACTTTAATATCTTTATTCCCTAAGACTATTTAAAAATTATTCTTTAATCCTAAATGTATTTAGAAATTCTTTAGTATAATTTGTGCTTTCTAGCCAAAATTTTATATATATATTTTTTTTACTTTGATAATTTCATTTTTAGATTCGTAGCCTCCTCAAAGGCCTCGTAAAGGGTCAGTCTTATTTTTCTTTGTAATTTATATTGATATATAGATGTTAAATAAGTTACCAAGTTACATAAATGTAAATATGGCTTCTTATTACAGAGCATTTAAATGAATGGATGATTTAACAATTGATTGAACGAAACGTATATGAACATATACGTAATATGAAACGTACTTAAATATTTATTTAGTCACGAATCGCCCTTTTCAATTTTGTTGAACCATCCATTCATGTAATTGAGCAAATAAAAGAGGGTAAAAGGAGAAACGCATCGCGGCAGAGTGGGTCGCATAATTTGAAATGCTTTCAAACTCTTTACCTGACGTGATACATTTGCCTGCGTGTGTTGTACATGTACTGCTCTCAGCGCTGTGATAACAGCATCAATCCAAACAATATCGTTACACAGGAATTACATTCTAAATAAGACACACCTGATAAATGTTCCATACATCCGGTGTTCGAGCTTAGTTTGCATATTATATTATTGTTGCTGTTGAGAATATTTAGATATTTCTTTATTTAGCCAACATTTGTTTTTACATATAACTTATATATACAATATTATTATATTTATCTATATTAAAGAAAAAACTCCAAGTAAAACTGTTTAATACTTTTGTGTATAAACAATTGTTACTTCTTCTAGTCAAATGGGTCCAGCGGCTGTAAGCTGCATCTGCGCGTCGGGCTTCACGGGAGATCTCTGCGAAGCACAAATTGAAGCACCCGGTAACTTTAATTAAAATTGATATTTATATGATGCTAGCTAAAGTATTATAATAATAACAATTACTTTACTCCTATGTATATTGAATGTATGCGTCGCTCCGTGTTTCTGTAATGCCAAGTGCATCATTGTTCTTCTGCTTATGTGTAAATACAAAAAAATAAAACTTGTACTCATTATTTCTCTTTATAGGGTATTTAGGGGTTCCATGCTGATTTTGTTAATCATCAAGATTTAGATTACCCTGAAAACAGTAGTAATTTCGGAAATTTATGAAACAGATAGTAAAAACCGGTTCTATTAACTGATCGTTTGTTGGATATACTTACAATATTTTCATTAATCTTAAGATGTATAAACTTTCATTCAAATCTGTGTTATTCATCCCTATCTGCTATACATACACAAGTATAACTAGAAAATTCCCAAATAGACGCTCGATTAACTTATGATCCTAGCATTGTTGTGATATGCCACGTTGATCCAATATATTTAGTTTAATGATCAAATAACATTGCATTATCATTATTTCTGGCCGTTTCTATCCTTTTCGTCTTTAGGAGTCATTGACATCAAGAAGAAATCTTTCGGCAAAAACTATAGCTGTACCCAAACAGTATTTTATATATCTTTAAAATAATGATATCTTTTTAATGAAGTTATTTTATTAGTACAACCTTAACCTATTTTTATTATTAAATATCGAGCTCTAGTTACAAGTCTTATAATTTATAATATGATTATGCATTGTTCACATAAAATGTCCATGTTTTTTTTTAATAATATCTTAATGAATCTTTTAAATATATTTTTTAGAATGTGGTATAGAAGAATGTGCTGAAGGATGCAAGGCAGGAACTTGTGATTGTTATCCCAAAGACACCGACGTTAGTAAGTATAGTTATATTTTCAATTATCTCTTTAAATATCTCAGTGACAAACTTACATAACAAAATATAGAATTCAACAAATCTTTGACAATGTAAAGTTCCGAGTTTACTTATTATTTAAAAATTATTTATACATTCTTAGTACACTTCAGATTAATCTTACCTATATATAGCCTCCGCCCGTTTTGAAACAAGGCTTCAAATAGTGGACCAAGGAAATATAAGCACATCTCAAGAAATAATAAAACACGTAAGAAAACTGCTCTAAAGTTATAATTGAATCGATCTTGTCAGTTTAATTGAAGTTAAATAATTAATTTTCAGATTACAATTTATTTAAGAACTTTAAATATAACTTTACACGATGTAATTGAGACTTTAAATATAAGGTAAGTAAATTACATTTTTATTATATACTTGTACATTATCTTTAAATAATGTATTAATGAGAAAATTGTTTTAACAAGTAACTTGATAACCGAAATTCTATTAAAGCAAAACATGGTAACAAAAGGCTTAAATTAATAATTTTACTGAAATAAAGTTTGTAGTTAATTTTAATTAAGTTTTAATTGTGAGCCTGATCTCTTTTTGTTTACTTCAGCCGCGGGGTGAACCCATTTTACCAAACTTGTTTGTAGCAGGAGTTCAAATTCTATCTTATTTCTTTTACTTAGCGCCTGTAATGTCTGAAACTCAGCCTTAAATATTTATAAATAAGAGAAGTTTGTTATTAAAAAATTAAAGTGAACTTCATACAATTTAAGGGATAAGGAATCTAATAATATATAACAGGAGCGTACTCAGTTACCTAATAATTATTTCTTAAATTGTTATAGTTATGAACTAAATCTAGATGATAGAGACCACAAAGGAATTTAAAAAACAAAGGAAAGTCATAAATCATTTAAAATATTTTTAAAGGAAAGCAGAATGATAATTGCAGAATATTTTGTAATGAAAGGTTTTAGTGTCTTTGTAATTTTATTGATATCCTTGACCGTTACAATATATGAACCTACAATTAACATAAAACGAACTTGTGGCTTACAAGTTCGTTTTATGTTAATTCTAGGTTCATTTTTCGTTTTATTTATAATATTTTATAAATTTAAATATCTTATTTTAATTAATTAAATTTTAATATTGTACTACAAATAGTGTTGATACTAAACAGCTTGTTAAATGTGGTTAGTAATACAGTGAGGTGTCGTACTTCTAATTAGGTATTATTATTTTAGTACATACATATATTTGTTTGTGAAAATAATTGCCTCTCAAATTAAGATATGTCATTCAGCCTTGTGACCGAAAAATAACTTCAATAAACTGTTTCTAAGGCAAAGCTCTCTAAACTAAACATTATATGCTGCATAACTTTTAACATATTAAAACAAACAACATATACTCTTAATGTAATATTCGGTTAGAATAACTCTAAAGTACTTTTTTCTATTTTTATGGACCAATTTCAATAATTATCATTTATAGTTATCTGAAACTAAATATGAACTCATTAATATAGACATCTGAATAAAGGCAATAGAGAAAGGGAAAGAAACTGTACTCAGGTAGTTATAGAAATCACAAGTGAATGTTATATTCAGCGCCGCTGAAACCACCGCAGTACGTACAGTGTGTCTGAGGGTGTGGGCGGCGCGAGGTGACGCGGGCGCGCTGAGGACTGCGCTCGCGCGCCTCGCCGCCACGAGGACCCGCACTGACCGCCTACGCCTGCTCCCCGCCACGCTACACTTTGATATGCAGCCTGCACTTAGCCTACATGTTAGTACTTAGTATTTCAATAATAATAAAATCATCTATAATTAAAAACAAAGTCAAATTAAGATCAAAATAAAGTCAAAGTCAGATCTACTGTTCTACTTAAAACATCCTGATACTTTTTTGTATGAAGAGGTAAAAGTATACTAATGAAATAATCCTTAGAAAAATGCTGTCTTATTATATATTCTTCATATTCCTAATATTATTTGTTTTAGAAAATATACGATCTACAAAACGCCATCGCAGACACAGCAGTCATGAGAGATGATCTCGATAACTTATACCAGGAGTTCGCAATAGAGACCAAGCAAGTCACAGAAGACGGTGAAGCACATTTCACTTTCACATCAAATTCATTATCCGGAGAATGGTTATTAACGTCAGCGGGCGTGGAATTAGCGAGGAGATATGGAAATATGTCTGTAGTCGTAGTGCAGTATCGAAATTTATCAGCGCGGTTGCCGGCAACAAAATCAAATCAAATTAAATCAAAATCAAATCAAAATCAATCAAAAAGGAAATGTTCATTCTATTTGCTTCTATTTTGAATAACGTTGCTGTGATATGATATGATATGATATTTGAGGATATACTGGATATGATAGCTTTTAAAAATTTAACATACTTATATTATTTAATAGAAGTGTAGGAAGTAATCCTTCTAAGCTATTAAATATGTCGGTATAGAAAAATATGTCCATCACAGATAGTACTGCTTTTTAATTAATGAATTATCGAATTCCATTCGGTACCTTCATAATTTCTGAATTTTAATCCGTTTGAAAAATAAATCATTTTATAATATAAGTACACTAGTTACTTTTACAGTCTTATAACTCAAAATTAAAAATATTTTTCATCATGCATTTTGCATCATTAAACCGTGTTTTCTTCAGTAGTTAAATAGGATGGTAGAGAGTGTTTTTTCTAATCATTATTTTTAGCATCAAAACTGGCTTGTGCACTTCGAACAGCAGCTGAACCGAGTGTGTGGGTGACCACGGCGTGTGAAGTCCGCATTCCGGAACCGACGCACGTGGCATGTCGGTGTCGAGGACTCGGCACCTTCGCGCTCTTTACGCTGGCTAAGTCCACTCTTGTAAGTTTTTTGTTAATACGGAAAGCTGTATGAAATGCAGTCATATAATAAATACCGAGTTTCAACCCGATTGCGTCATTCGTTTACGAACAGTCGCCTGTTAAACAAGTCAATCCGGAAGAAAACTGAAACTATGGAGAAAATTGAACACCGCGCTGTGATAAAATTCCTTACCTAGCAAGGAAAGAACGCTCAAACCATTTTGAATGAAATTGGAGTCGTTTATAGGGAACAGTGCCCTAGTAAATCAATGATTTACAATTGGCATGGTCTTTATAAACATGGTCGAGAGTCAATTGAAGACGACCCCTGCTCAGGAAGGCCAGTTGAGGCCACCACATCGGACATCGTCGAAAAAGTGGAGAAAATTGTACAAGAGGATGCCCGTTTGAAGAAAAAACAATAATCTGCATTAGTTGGAGTACAAGATACCACCATTTTGCGTATCCTACATGATTACCTGGGTATGACTAAAGTCAGTGCAAGATGAGTACCGAGAATGCTCACGCCGTTTCAGAAAGAGCAGCGCGTAGATGTGTCAAAACATTTTTTGGAGGTGTGTGGAGATAAACCTGCACAGATTTTAGACCAAATTGTTACGGGAGATGAAACATGGGTTCATCACTTTGAGCCTGAGTCCAAACAAGAGTCCATGCAATGGCATAAAAAGGGGACACAACCGCTAAAGAAATTCAAGGTGATGGAGTCGGCTGGAAAGATGATGGCTACTGTTTTTTGGGATTGTGAGGGGATAATCCTGATTGATTACAAAGAAAAAGGACGGACTATAACCGGAGAATACTACGCAACGATATTAGAAAAATTAAAGGATGCCATCAAGGAAAAGCGACGAGGAAAATTAACAAAGGTTGTGTTTCTGTTGCAAGACAACGCGCCGGTTCACAAGAGCAGAATTGCAATGGCTGCTCTGCACACGCATGGGTTCGAATTCCTAGTTCACCCACCCTACAGTCCAGACCTGGTCCCGAGTGACTCTTTTTTACTCCCCAATTTAAAAAAAGACTTAAGGGGAAGAAAATTTTCCGACGACAATGAGGTAAGGGAGGCAATTTCGGCTCATTTTGACGGAAAAGATAAAACATTTTTTTAATTTATAGGTCTAATAAATGTATTGAGCTTAAGGGTGATTATATTGAAAAGGAAAAATCGTTTTGTTGTTTTATTTTATTTAGATTCCTTTCATGCCACGAACTTTTGAACCTCCCCTCGTACCTCATACAAAAAATATGAAAACATACATAATATAAGAGATAACTATAAAGATCTGCAAGAAATTTGTAGCAATTAAATTTATTATAAATCAGTTTATATATTTATATTTTTAGAGCACAGAATAAGAAAATAAAAAATATGTTAAACGTTAGGAGTCAAAACTTTTTAAGTTCATTATAATTAAACACTTTGCAGTCTTACTTATTGTAAATAATGTTATAATAGTCAAAATGTATTTTTTTTAAACTTATTGATACAAATTTAAACCTCTTCATTTTTAACCTTATTGCCTCTTTTTTTACTCAAGTTCAATTTAAAAGAAACATTTTAAATTTTTTATGAATAAGACGTTTGATATTAAAGATTCTGAGAACTTACCTTAATTAATTAAATAGCAAATTTTATTATATACATATTATTTCAATTATACTAACGGTTTTTCAATACAAATAATTAATTAAATCACTTTCTTTGAGGTAAACTAATAAAAACCTATTTTAAAGACATTTGACTTAAATTTTAGTTATGTTAGCAATTTTTATTTAAATTAACAAGGTTAACAACCACAAGTATTTATACCAGAGACAATTAGTACGCGGAATAATTTCAGTGAATACGAAATAATATTCGCTAATTAAATGTACTTTATTTGACAATTATTAATATTAAAATGTTCCAAACAAATAACAGTTTACTAAAATAGAATGTACATACGATAGATACTTCTAAGATTATGTAAATTACATTACATTATGTTGAATCAAGTACAATATATTTTTAACTTAAAATAAAGTTTTATAATATTTACTTTTGTTATTTTATTTATTATCTTATCGATAGCAGGAACAATGTCCATTATTTTGTTTAAAAAGGAAAAAAGCTTCAAAAAATACATTCATATGCGATTGGATCAGATTACATTAAACGTAATAGCTTTTTCCATACTATACACCATACAGTCCTCCCTCTTTCGTGACGAATGATTTTCTAAAAGCTATAGACATAGCCTCATGCATTTAGTTTATTAGTCGAGATAAAAAAAACGAAAAAAATACTCTATTTTTTAAATTTAATAAAAATTGTTTTATTATAATATCTACATATATGTAGATATCTACAAAATTTCATTGAAATCGGTATAGGGGTTTAATAATTAACGCAAACGAACACCGTGACAATGAATTACATATATATAATATAAAAAAAAGTTTTCTAGTTTAACGGCCTACAAATGGAATATAAGTTATTTTGCATCGTATTTGGTGTAACAATAAGCTAATGAATTTATATTGCATGTAAGCAGTGCTGGTCTGAGGTTAGTTTCCAGATGGTGCAAAATTTTGCAATTATGAACTTTAAAAATCTAAAGATAAAGTATATTTGAATATGTTTGCCATGAATAAATCCTTTAGTTGATAATAGTGTTTCAAAATCAAAATGAAGTAATTTAAAGAGCAGTAAAAGTCGCTATAGCAAAAGTGTGATAATTAAATTAAAGACAAAGCAAAATTCACAAAACTGCACCGAGACGGAGACACTTCGAAATAAAGCCAATTCGCCTGCGTACATGTAAATCATGTGATAATTTACATTATATGTGATATTGTTACTTACTGCTTTAACAATAGAGCTGTTTTTAATGTACGCAGGTTTTGAAGTGATCTGACACGATAACATCGGGCAATCACTTCTGACAGTATGATGTTCCTTCACACGATTTTCCTTGATGTTTATAATAGTACTGGCTGTTGCTGTCGAATGTCGCCAGCCTTGTATCGATAAAAAGTTATTTACTAATAAAGACAATATTTTTTTGGTCTGTGATCAAATTTTTTCGATAAAATTGATGGAACGGTTTGTTAATTATAATATATAAAACATACATAATAGTGATAGTCTGTGAAATAGCACTAGTTTCGTAGTTAAATGTGAATAAAATGTAAATAAAAATAACAGTATTTTATTTAAAGATGTTAAAAGTGTAAAAATTTAATAACCTTCGAGGACAATAAAGACTACTTATTAATTGAAAGTTTTACGCTCCGTCACTTTTTATCCCTCACTAAGTCTTATCTATACGAGTACATCAAATATAATTTGCTTTATTTATCAAGGCGGGTAGTGTTTGAAAGCCTGGTTTTACAAAGGTTGTCGACTCTAATCTTGCCCATATCGATAAATTATTCATGCTGTTTTAATATTATTAATCAAATATAAGTACTTATTCACTTATCTTATATATCATCAGGGCCATAACAATAGACAAAGGCTTCATGATCATACTGGGGTATGGGGGATAACGATAGAAATAAATCTTATTATCTATTACAGACCAGATGGTATTATACATTCAACCTTTAATATTACAATACAAAAACCAACCAACCTATAAAATAAATAGTTAATTGTTTTTTTTTCCGTACAATAAAAATATAAAGCATTCATTTCATACACGTTGTTGTTTTATAAGCTTACAACAAATTAAAAATAACGACAGTATCTAGTGATTAATGACGTACAATATTGTAACGTCACCACACTCAGTATGTTATAAATTAAAACGATAACCAACAATATAAAACGATTATAACTTCGCATAAAATATTATTATTAAACCTGGTTGAGTGAACACTTTTTTATATATAACAGATGCAAATTTTTACCACGATCATTTTATACTTCAATAACTTTCAACAGCGTAAGATTAATCTTACTTAAGCGTCTCATTCATAATACTATAGAGCAACTAGTACTATCTCCCAGACGTGCTTGTGAATCAAGTTATTTACATAATAAATGTATCAAGAACTAATTGGGTTGAGATTTTAAAATAAATAAGCTGGGTAAGCTTTGTGACTTCTAATTTATTTTATAAGTAATATTCAGTGTAAACGAGGTTCCCAAGTCTGATGAAATACATTACATTAAAAAAAATCATCTATTATCCAGTTCGTCAAGTTTTAAAGTACTTTGATCAACTTTTGATTAAATTAATAGCAGATTTTTTAATATTAGTTTTCGATTACAATATAAAATATTTTTACCATAACAAAAATGCAGTCAGAAATAAAACTCTCTTGTTTCTTATGATAAATGATAGTTTATTAATTTCTCTAAATAGGTAATAATATTTTTACTTTTAAGAACAAATTTTAAAACTGTAAATGTTGCACAGCATTTAGAATAAAGACATTTCTCAGCGTTAATCATTTATTATTGTTGAAATAAGAGTCCGTAGTCTCCATACGGTTGGTTTTGAAGAATGCATGAATGAATGAAGAAGATGATTGATGAATGTAAATATTTGCTAAGGTTTAATCGGCACAAAACACGGTTATATTTTCTCAAGGATGCTTTTATTTAACGATACGATATCAATAGTCTTATATTTTATACAATGACAAAGGTCACTTACAACAATTTATAAACATACAGAATGCAGTGACATATAACTTTGTAGCTCTATAAAGTCTCAAATATAATTTAAATTGTTCTCCTTTTTGATAGTAGGTAATTCCAATTTTCTATGATATTGATATAGTTCGAACCTGATTATTAACTGATTAAACACCTTAATGTGTATCACTTCGTTGTCTGGTTAAAATCCCGATAGCTTTAAGGTAAGTTTGTAATAAATACATTGTCACGTGCTCTCCAACGTGACCGGAGTATTGACAGCACCGTCTTAAAAACCGGTACTTCAATAACTAACATTAATCTACTTTACAGCAAATAACATTAATCTACTTCCTAGATAACATTTTCGGTAGACCTCGAAGAATTCGGTCTGCCCATTCATTTGTACCCGACTTTCGAATTTTGGAAAAATTTCTTTACAGGTCTTCTTATGATCCCCTGAGTCCGAAATGACCATTGGTCAAAAAGTTTATATATATATATGCGTGCGTGCGTCCAGATTCGACTTTTGTCAGCACGATAGCGGCCGCAGTTTCGCTCGGATCGCTTTCAAACTTTGCACAAAAATCAACCATCTAAAAATAAAAGTCAAGTTTGTTAACCAGAGAAATCCGGCTACAGAGGGCGCTAGGGCCTCACTTTTTCTGATTTCAGTTTTTTGACCATAACTTTTTCCCTATACAAAGAAGATCATTTGCGTTTATATCATATGATGTCTTTGATAAATACCTATAACTAATGTAGAAAAACCGAAAACCTTACTTCAATAACTTAGGGGTGGGGGTAAAAAAACCGAAAATTTTTGGAAAAAAAATCATAACTTTTTTCTGGTAAGCATTCTTACATTACAAGTATTTTTAATAGAAAGGCTATTTTTTACTCTAAATTTTGGTACCAAAAGTTTTTCCGTAAAAGGTACCGTTTCCGAGAAAAAAAATAAAAACCACTTTTAGCTTGAAAATTTAAGATAGGTAAAACCACGACAACTTTTTTCTGGTAAATATTCCCTCCTCGCAAATAATTTAATAGAAAGGTTATTTTTTTACTCTAAATTTAAGTACAAAAAGTATTTCCAAAAAAGATACCTTTTCCGAGAAAAAAAATTTAAACCGCTTTTTGCTTGAAAATGTTTGATGTAAACAACGGCATCATATATCGGCATGGCATATCGGCATATATTCTTAGGTAGTGAGTTATATTTTAAACGAGTTACACACGAGGTCTACCCACGCGTGTCCTCCTGCGGGCACGGATTTTTAAATTCTTTATGATTCTTAATTAAAATAAAAATAAAACATTTTTAAAGCATGATGTTGCAACCTGTTGGTGACCTGCAATATATCTCAAGAGCTCTTACTAATTTATTTAATTATATCACCGAATAGAATGAATACAGCTTTTGGTAACATTCGTAATAGTGTTGGTCGTTGAAACTGGAACGCGTACTGGGCGTGATGTGTTTTCGGATGCCACCGTAGAGACAGGTAACGTTAGGAAATTGGAGAAAACCGCTATATTAGAAATTGGCTTAAACACGTAAACTCCGTTTATATGGAGACTTTTACTTTTGAAAGAAATTCAGAAGAGTAGTAAAGTAAAGTATGAAATGGCAAAAGAATAAGATATATTATTCAGATTTTCAGAAACGATTCCTAATGAATTAACAATGTTATTTTAAAAATCATTAAAATATTACTTCCATCGAATATTTAATATTAATGATATAATCATTTCATTCTCGGCTCAATTGAAGAGTTTAAAGCTTGATAATAGATAACGATATTCCTAAGAGCGGGCGCGTTATTTTTTACATTATCATGAAATATTTATCGTGAGGTCGAAATTACATCATATTATCTCTTCTCCAGACCTCGACACCACGTGACGGGAAATCTGATAATTTTCCAATTTGTGAATTCACTGTTGAACGCTACTACAGTCGGTCTATTTATCAATGATAACATGGAGAAAAGTAATTTAAACAAATCGAACATAAATTTAGGAAAATATAGAACTAAATTTTTAAACTATTGAATGAAGTTCAAAACAATTAAAGTGTACGGGCAACCTTTATAATATATAAATAAATATAATGTATTCGGTGTTTCTTCCAATATTTCATCGCAGCTGTGTGCGCTGTGTGTGTGTAGTCATGGGAAGATTGATGGAAAGGTTAGTTAATAGAATGCGTGTCTAAAAATGTGTTATGTTAACAGTTCCTTCCGGTCAGTGATCTGACTGAATTGTTTGAACACTGCAAATAAAATTATGAAACGATTAACAAATCAGATAGTGACAAGTAAAGTAAAGCTACAAAAATTTCTAAAACATTTAAGAAGTTTTTAGAACCCTTAAAGGGACTAAGAACTTTTTTCCATTAAATTATGTTCCCCGTAAGATAAATAATTTAGGAGTAAAGTAAACTCTTCAAAACTACGAGTAGGTCAGCTCCATCTCAAATATAGTATCAGTGTATATAGTTCGCATACTCAGTTGATAACACGAAAATTATATCATATTATAACAAAAACAATAGTTATCCTGGAATAGAGTAGTTAAACCAAAGCACAATAGATATGGGCTTAAAATTCTATGGGGTTCTTAAATAATTTATGGTTTAAAATGTTCCTAATAACACTTTTTAGTTTCGTTGGAAAATTCTAGTTGGAACTTTCTAACTAATAACTTTGGTATATTAATTATAATCATTATTATTAGAGTAATTGATTCTTTCTAAGAAAGCTGTAACAAGAATTCTAAGTTTACTTAACAATAATGCAGATTTACTTAAAAGAACAAACTTGAAAATATAACTTGTATTCTTTATTAAACGAAATTATTCTTATAAAACTACATAATATAAAAAGAATCTCATTGATTGATGATTATTTGATAATCTGATTGCGTAATGTAACAATAGAGTTGTTATTGTAGTTATTAATGTGTGTGTAATTCTGTATCTCGTCTTTGATCGGTTAATACGTCTGTATTAACTAGTCTTAGTTTACTAGTTTAGTTAAATTAATCAACAGTAAATACATTATACAGATTATATATGACGTACAGCTGTGGTGCTAATTTCCTCTATTTGCTATTAAGGCTAAATTTGTTTTCTAATCGAATTTTCAAAACCTCGTTTATCTACTATATATTGTTATTTTCAATGTTTAATTATGTATAAAAATAATATAATTCAATGCTGAATAAAAAATATCACAACACTGTTTAAGATTGAAATAAGAAAGTAAAATCAATTCCTTTTCGATTCAGTTTGAATTGCAGTCCTAGTTGACAGTTTTGTTGTGTGAGCGTAGTGTTGCCTTGTGCAAATGAGAACTAATGTTAGAACTTTAAAGGTACAACTAACGCACTTTCAGGTTGAGACTGAGGAATCCAATTGCAATATTTTTAATAAATTGAACAGAATATTAATACAGTATCGACAATATCTATGATAAATGAACACCCATAAAGCATACAACACCAATAGTTGGTAATTTATAACATCATTAGTATTAGTATAGTGACGATACGATTCTAGTTAAGTGAATTGTTTAGTATGTTTATTATTATTATTAAGTTTATTAAAAATATTACTAACTACCTCTCCATCTTGATTTTGTCGACTGTTATGTACATATACATATGTCATAAAAATGTTACGAAAAACGGTACAATTATAATTTTATTGCATTAATGGCTTAATACTAATAATACTAATAATAATAGGTGTTGATGTTTTTTGAATAAAAGTTTTGTAAAAAGTATTTTTTATTTCCGTTTACTCTAATTACAATGGTGTCACACTATCAGATTGCATCAAAATCTGTCAAATAGTTTTTGCATGAAACAATTGAATATTATTAAATAAATACAACAACAGACATTAAATCATAAAATATTTTATATTATCATACATTTTTAATAGATTATATCTATTAACTGTTTATAATTATATATGTGTACACATATATATATATATATATATATATATATATATATATTTCTACGGCAATACTAATAAAAACATAATTTTCACAATGAGTATTGATGGAGTTCTTGCCGGTTGTTCTTCATTATCACAACATAACTGTTGGAATAGTGTAGTTCGAGTCTGACTTTTATGAAAAATTAACTTTTATTTAATATAAAAATCATTTACATTGAATTTAAGTTCAAGATATTATTCCAAACATGACTTCGGTTTGATCAGTATCATTAGGGGTAACATAATAGGACTAGGTCGAAAACATTACCGAAACTTTTAGATGGCTTTTGTTGGAAATAAATTTAACGACTGTCTGAAAACTTTAGCCTAAATCGATGGTATTGTATTGACAGGTCCTGAGGATCTCAAGGGGAGATATTTTGTTGGTCTGGATTTCGTCGAAGAAAAATATTATTGCAAAAGCTGCATCTGAGTATGAATAATATAAAAATCTGCAAAGATGAGTCCGTTGTATTTGTGGTGGTTGTGTAGTATGGGAGTGGTCGTCTAAACTCAATACATATAATTATTTATTTATTTATTTATATCTTTTCCACTTTGAATGATTATTTATCAGTGATCACTTATGTACGTCAAAATGGAAGTGTCAGGAGGGCTTATTTCGATACCAGATTTATCGTAATAAGCCCTTCTGTAAAAGCTCTTGCCTATTTAATGTTAAAGCTATGAGGGTTCCAAACGCATCCTGGTCTGAGACGAAGAAGAACCACACAACAAACTCAGCCGAATATATATATTTTATATTGTGATCACTGTTTCACAAACGTCAATTTTAAAAGCTATTTTGGAACAACTAGAACCGTCGCAATAAATCTGAAATGAAGCCTAAAGATTTCAGGCAACGAAAATTAAAAAAATAATAATAAAAATAATAATAATAGTAAAATAATAATAATAATAATAATAAAAAATAATAAACCCCTGCTACACAACCAGTCACCGCACATCTATAATATCATTTGTTATATCTAATTAGTGCAATGAAAATAAATTTTAACACATTAATATTTTACTGGAATTAAATAGTTATATAAACTATGATATTATTGCATTACCCATATTACAATATATAATATCATGAAAGTTCAATATATAGGCAATAATACATATAATATAATATAATACTTGCAAATACTAGTTCGAAGATAAAAATAATTTTGTATTGCGAATAACTAATTATTATTCGTTTATAAATGTATTTGACAGTTTAATTGCCCCATCGTAAGCCATTACCAATATATCCTTTATCTATTGTAGTCTGTAATGTAAAACTAATAAAATTGCTATCTAGAGAAATATTGATTATTTGAAAATGTAATTAACATAATGATATTAGAATTTATTTACGTTTATTCTTTTTTAATTTAGCACTAAACCTACCAAGTACCGGTCAAATTGATCGTTCTTAAACTTTTGTAAAACTTACACATTCTTAAACGTTATAATATCGTTATCAAACTACATGACAATTCTTAAAATATGCATATATATTGTTATTTGTTGTTTAGGGGTGCTGATCTGGGAACGGACCATTATCTAGTCGTTGCTAGAATAAGAGGTCTGTTTGCAGGTTGGCGTAGCCGCACGACGTTTCCTAGCTTGGAATCGAATTACCGCATAAGAAACTAGAAACTTCAAGATTCACCGATCAGAGAGGAATATCAAGAAAGGGTTTCCAAGAAGCTTCAAAGCTGTGATTCTGGAAATGAAAGTGTTGAAGAATGCTGGTAGAACCTTAGGAATGGTATGGTAAAAGCAGCGACAGAGGTATGTGGTAAAAGGAAAAGAGGTTTTAGTAAAAAGCGCGATGAATGGTGGGATGATGAAATGAAAGACGCCGTGGAGTTAAAGAAGAAAGCATGGCTGGATTATAAAGCCTCGGGTAAGGATAAAAGTATGAGAGAGATAAGAAAAAGAGAGTACAAGCATCAAAAGCACAAAACGAAAGCACTTATGAAGATGAAGCGTGAAAATTCTGAGAGAGTAGGGGATCAAAGGTTGACGAAAAATTTCCGGGAAAAAGCGAAGCTTTTCTGGCGAGAAGTTAGTGATTCCCGGGGTTGTTCGGTAACCTGTAGAATGAAAGGGGTGCTCTCGAAGTACGGTGTAATCTTAACAGAGCAAACACACGTTTTGCAGCGGTGGGCGGAATTCTACAAGGAGACGTATGAATGTGAGGACGCCTCGGCCTCGAGTACCAGCGAAATGCTGAGTCCCGATGTAGCCGATGGTGAAATTAGTTTGGAAGAAGCGGAGAGCGCGGTTCGAAGTCTGAAATGTGGTAAGGCTGCGGGAGCAGATGAAGTTACTGCCGAGATGATCAAATATGGCGGGCCACGCGTCTTGGACTTTTTCTGGTTTTTGTGCAATTTATGCTGGAAATCAAGAGAGGTCCCAGACGATTGGCGAGGTGCAGTCATCGTACCTTTGTATAAAGGCAAAGGTTCACAGATAGACTGTGCAAGCTATAGGGCTATCAGTTTGATTTGCTTGGGCGGTAAAGTTTATGCTAAAATATTAGCGCGAAGAATGCAAGAGAGATCTGAAAGGCTGTTGTGGGAGGCCCAAGGAGGTTTTAGACCTGGAAGTGTATTTTTTTTTTTATTGAAGAGGAGGGCAAACGAGCTGGCGTGTCACACATGACTTGTGATCACCGCCGCCAATGAACATGAACAGAGTTGGGGATAGCACGCAGCCTTGGGGTACACCAGCGTTCACGGGCTTGGGGTCCGAGCAAAAACCGTCGAGAACGACCTGTATGCTCCGCCCAGTGAGGAAGCTGTTGATCCACTTGCACAAACTCTCGGGAAGCCCATAGGAAGGTAGCTTCGAAAGAAGCCCCTTGTGCCATATACGATCGAAGGCTTTTGCCATATCCAGACTAACTGCCAGACCCTCTCCCTTACTTTCAATAACAGCTGCCCAACGGTGCGTAAGATATAACAGAAGATCACCAGCCGATCGACCATGGCAAAAGCCATATTGCCGGTCATTGTATAAATCAGATCTTTTCCCTCCGCATGATCACGAAAAAGTTTTTGGCCCTAAACCAAAAGGTTTTCTGTGCTTTTGTGAATTTGGAAAAGGCGTTTGACAGGGTCGTGAGAAAGAAATTATGGGAGATACTGCCCCGATACAATGTGAGCGGACCCTTGCTACAGGCTGTAAAGTCTCTTTACAGAGATCACTCAGCCTGTGTGCGAGTAGGAGCTGGCATGTCGCTCTGGTTTGACATCCAATTAGGTGTTAAACAAGGTTGCGCTATGCCAGCTTGATTGTTCATTTTGTATTTGGTTAGTTGTCTCCAAGGCGTGAAAGACAGTGACATGGGAGTGAAAGTAGGTGACTTTGAGGTCAATTGCTTGTCAAATGCAGTGCTCATTGCATCATCAGAATGCGGTCTGCAGGCATTGGTCACCACTTTAAAAGATGGGTGTGAAAATAATGGTCTAAACCTGAATGTAGATAAGACGAAGGTTCTGATATTTAAAAGAAATGAAGAAAGAACAGAATGTAAAATCAACGTGAATGGTAAGATAATAGTACAAGTGAATGAAGTAGTATATTTGGGAAGTATGTTTGGCAGAGACGGAAGATATTAAATGGATGTGGAAAGGCGTATTACTGGTGATAACAGAGTCAACGATGCTTTGGCTGCATTGTTGAGACGCCGAAACGTCAGCACAGCTGCACGTTTGGCTGTACACAATGCGGTTTTGCTACCGACTTTGTTATACGGCAGCCAAACGTGGGTAACACAGAAGAAAAATGTAAGAAAGATGAATGCTGTAGAGATGCGATCTCTTCGCAGAATATGCGGAGTCAGTCTAGCTGACCGAATCCTCAATGAAGAGATCCACAGAATGGCAGGTACTAGCGACGATGTCACGGTGAAAATGAAGAAGAACGTGTTCAGGTGGTTTGGGCACGTCGAACGAATGAGTGATGAAAGAATGTAAAAAAGATGTATACAGGAAAAGTGAGCGGTAAGAGAGAAAGGGGGAGGCCTCGAGTGACCTTCGAAAACACAGTATCTATGATACTGGAGGAAGGTCACGTAAAAAGCATGAGGACCCCCCGGAGGGCATGTACGAAGAGGTTGATGTCAGTGGCCGAGGCGAAAGAGGTATGCAGGGACCGTAGTGTTTGGCGTTTCGTCGTCTCTGGCTACCCCTCAAGGGATATGGCGTGAAAGTAAATAAATAAATAAATAAATATAATATTGTCTTCACTTTTTACTTTTAGTTATTTCCATTATTACCTGCGTTATATAATAAAATAATTTTCAATTACCGGTCAATTTGACGGCGTGCGGTAGGAACAGGTATACAAGAATTGTCGGTAGGTCTAGTGTTAGTTTAGTTTCAAGATATCGTACAATAAATGTCATAACTCATAATTTTATTTGCAAATATTAATAATTAAAATAAGGTATAATTAAAATCGTAATTGGGTTATTTTATTCAAGTCACAAATTCTGTTAAGCTAACTTTACTTAATTACAGATATTTTATATCTAAAATAGTCTTACGTTATTTCAATTACTTAGCTATATGCGTTCTTTGTTATTCAACGGTCGTCCACTATAGGACAAGTATGGATAATATTACGTTGGCTTGTGTTATCTTCGTGCAGTGGCGTTTAGGGCGTTATTAATTTTAGACTGGGGCTTAATATTAATCAAAATAAAATATTGACATTTAACATTAAAGCAATATATAAATTTAGAACCAATACAATACATCGTATTAGGTAATATATATAGACGTCTGAATCTGGCATGAGAATAAAGTATCGGACGCCGCTGTTACAACCTCTTCGGGAATTATCATACTTATATCTTTTTAAATAAATTGAGATCGTGTCTGAGATGTTAAACCTTACTTATCTAGAAATAGAAAAAATGGATTGTTATTTATATTTTTATGACTGTCAAAAATATCTATTGAATATATTTCACATTATTGCGTTGTAAACACGTTTGTATTTAAACGATAAAACGTATTAATTATAATCTTAGTTTGAATAAAACGTACAATCTTATAACCATTTTTTTAATATTTTTGTGTAACTTTAGTCTATTATATCCAATAGTATGTGACATATACTATTCAATATAAGCATTGATAGTGTTGACGTAAACAATGATCTTTATAATAATAATAATAATAAGGTTTATTCAGAATTTTTTTTACAGACTTACCTAATTACAATAAAAATTATTAAAGGACTATATTAGACTAACCTAGGTAAAAAGTATAAAAATTAAAATTTAAAATTTAAAACCACAATCACAGGCACACACACAAGGTCATAAAGTAAGGCATAAAATGAAGGTTTTACAAGTAGATGGTAGGTAAGTTGCAAAACAGAGTCTAAGTATAGTCAAATTGACTTCCCTCCGTACTAGTTCACACTGTATGACGGCAGGTGGTCATGCTCTTCCACACTAGGGTTTTAATTCGTTTGATAGCCCTTATTTTCTTTATTACATTTATAACCTGAGCGCTAGCGGTAGGTAATTAACTATACACATTATAATCATGTAACAAGATTATTTTTAGTTCGGTACAAAACAATAAAAAATAAACAAACAAAATTTAAATTGAAAATATATATAAAAAAAACAAAAACAAAAACAATTTATTAACATTTTTTTTGTAACTATAAATGTATAAGGGTTTGAATATATAATATAAACTAATACAGTTTCAATTCCAAGAATTACCTTAGTCATTGGCAAAAGGGTACACGTATTTTATAGGTTTAAAGTATTTTTAGTTTTAGGGTTTATAGGTTTTCTTGAGAATCAAGAACTTTGTTTGATAAGCATTTCAGTATTAGCGTAATCTAATCATAATAAATAGTTTTACTTGTTAATTAGTTTATTTATTTTCTGGTATAAATATGGCCCAAGATACGGGCCAAATCTTTAATTTTATACGACATTTTGGAATTTTGTAAATAATATCACTGCTCCGTTTAGAATACCTATTTGCTTTACCTATTCTTTTGTGTTGATTAATTATAAGTGTTTTAATAAAGGTTTGACAGACTAAAAGTATTTGAGAATCATCTTATATTTTAGCCGTAGGATAAAGATATGATTTTGAGAACATAACTTTCAAAACTGATCTTTGGTCTCTCTCTATTTCAATCATGCGCGACTTAACAGCGCCGCGCCATACTAAAATGCCATAAGAAATTATAATATATATAATAAATAAATGATAAAATGAATAGTAAATAGTTCTAAGAATACCTACATCACCAACTGGTCTCAGATTTTTAAAGATAAATATAAGTTTTCTAACGCGTCCGCTCAGTGATGAGATTCGTTCCTCCCAATTGAGATGTTGGTCAATGGTAATACCTAAGTATTTAAGGCTAGTGGACTTAGTCAAGCTACTATAAGAGCACTTGTATTGTTACATATGTGGTTCTTAATTTGTAATTCGTTTTGTGGTTGTTGGCTGTTTTTAATTGGAAACGTAACATATTTAGTTTTATCCAGATTAATAGTTAATAGATTGTAATCTAGCCATTTACAAATCTTGAAAAATCCATCTTCAGCATACTTCGTAGCATTCACGTCTTTTTACTAAATATTATTGCCGTGTCATCTGCAAAAGTAACTATTTTTGCATTTTTAGCTGCATTCTTCAGAGGCTATCAATATACATGAGAAATAACTTGGGACCAAGGACACTGCCTTGTGGAACACCAAAAGATACCAATTCTTTACTGTTTATATCAGAATCAATTCTAATTGATTCATCTCTGCCATTAACATGACTCTCCAAAAGCTTAAGAGGCAGACCCCTTATACCCATTAATTTCATTTTCTTCAGAAGTAGAGGAATAGACACGGTATCGAAAGCTTTCGCTAGATCAAGGAAAATACCTACGCATTTCTCTTTTTGATCAATGATTTTAACAACTTGGGCAACCAGAGTTTCAATAGCTTTTGTGGTTGATTTTTTGTATCGGAATCCGAATTTATTATCCGATAATAGTTCATATTTTTCAAGAAATTGTAGAAGTCTGATATTAATAATTTTCTCTAGGATTTTAGACAGTGGGGGTAGTAGCGAAATTGGTCTGTAATTATGAATATCTTCTCTATTTCTGGCCTTGTGAATTGGAACAACGATAGACTGTTTTAGTATATCAGGAAAAACGCCAGTAGTAAGTGAAAAGTTACATAAGCATGTTATAGGTTCCGAAATGATATTAACAGCTTGTTTAAATAGTAAAGATGACAGATAGACCACCCCTTTCCTGAAGAAGAATTCTTACGAATAGACAGGATAATAGTTTTAATTTCCTCTCTATCAAATTTAGCTTATTTAGTAAATGCTCGTTTATATCAGACTTTGTGGTAGAATTATTAAGAAGTTCATTAGGTGTATTCGATCGCTTATCCAAGTTACATATTTCTTTAATAGCCTTCCATGTTCCTTTTGTATTATTTTTGTTCTCCTTTATTAATTTTTTTTCATACTGTCTCTTAAAATTCTTTAACAATCTATTACAATGATTTCTATACCGCAAATATATATTTTTTTAACAACATCCTTTTGTGCTTTTTTGGACTTTTGATGTAGAATATCACGGAATTTTATACACGTAATAGTCCTGGAGTAACCCAAGGCTTAAGACATATATTTCTTCTGGATTTCTGTATAATTTGAGTATGTTTTGTATTTATTTCGGATAATTTTGTCAGAAATAAGTGAGTTGCCAAATTGACGTCATTGCAAACTGTTACCATTTGTACCCAATCCACAGAGGCTCACTTAGCAATGACTTGTAGTCAGTTTTCCTCGTCTTAATCACATTTGCATGGTTTTTTATTGATTTATTATATACATTTGTGATAATGGAATAGTGATCAGTGGTGGTTGACTGTCAAACAATGGTAGTAGTAGCTTTTTTAGTTTTAACGAAATAATGATCAATATGTATTGATAATCATCCATTTTGTTTAAACAGGAATAATATCGCTAATATTTTATACTTTCAAAAGTAAGTAATCTACTATTTTTAATTACAATCCAATATTATTATTTGTATTGATAGGTATAAAAATGAATTGTAGATTAAAAATATTTTCATAATGCTTCTTCGACAACAAATGTCAGGTTCGTCTGGAGTATTCTAACGGAGGAGAGTAAATTTCTTGTTAAAAAAAAAACTTGTTTCGACAATTGATTTATTTTCTTTGTATCATTTCATTGAGACAAATATATGACTAATGTATTGATTTTGAAACAAAACTATCTGAATAACATTTTATCAATTAATTAATTATCTAATTACTCTTCATAACAACAACATGTCAACAGGCAGTCCTTATTCCGTTTGTATCATGTTTATGAGCAACGATTGATACTGAGTTTCTGACAGACTTCTCTTTTGACAGGGGCTTTAATATCTGCAGTTTATTATTCAATCACTGATGCCAAATAACCATAGTAATTTATATCATGAACGAGCAGGTTCAAATTATCAAATATTAATATAAAATTGTGCGTCGTTAGTGCAAGTGCATTTCGCCCGTTTTAAACCAAATGAAGTTGACATTCAAAATGGATTCTTTCAAAGTTTGATATTGAAGATTTAAATAGCAAATTTAATAGATGTTGTGGAGAACTATCTTTACTATCTTCTTTTGCTATCTAGTCTGTTAGTTAAAGTTTGTAGAACAAATATCTATCATTTTAATTGAAAATCTTAAAGTATAATATGTATAAACATTACTATTTTTAAAGTAAAATCTACGTCTGTATATTCGACAGATACTAAAGAAAAATAAATCAACTTGTATATAACAATGAAGTGTACTGTATATTCTTTTCCACGCAATATCGTTAGTATTACTATGCATTGTTGTTCAGTAAAAATTTTCTTATTACGGCTGTAGACATTTATGTACTTAAAATAATATGGGAATAGTTACTTTGGTTGTACTGTGTGACTTTGATTGTTCTGCTTTTTAACATTCTAGAATGTTGTTCGATTCTTTGCTCATTTTAATATTATTACTTATGGTAAAATTATAACCAATTTAAATTGATCAAACTTTACTTTAAGGTAATGTTAACCTTTATTATTAAGTTAACAAAAATAATAATTTAAAAACACTAAAATATTGTTTATGACGATATAGAACTGCGCAACATAATCAATCAAAGAAAAAATTGTAGGCCCTTATCGTTGAATATGACATTTATATTGTACCTACGAGAACTTATTAATCACTTTATTAAAAGTATATTTAAAATACCTCAAAACACAACTATACAATAATATCAACAATTGTCACTGAATTTATTTTAATGTAAACTGGGCTGACTTCAAAATATGGTACAAAAACTAATCGTAGCTTTTCTAGCGATTTGTTTCCTTGTCATTCAAGATATTGGCAACTTTTCAAGGAACAGATTTGTTAGTAGCTTCAGAACTATATTAAAAGAAACACGAACATAACAAAAATAATAAATAGTGTTATATTTATTTATAACTGTTCTTTGTAATAAGTACATGCTTTGATCAGTGCTCTTGAATTTAGTATTTACAGATGTTTGATAAGAATTATTTTCAATGGGTATTAAATTAGAAAGTCAAGAGTAGAAAGAAAAGAAAGATATTTAAATAAATAAATAATGGAAAAATAATATTTGGACCTGTTTAGAATTCAGAATCAGTTTCACATGTCTAAAACATCTATGTAGACCAGTTTTACCAAATTCTTAAATACTTTACTAACAATGTATGTAATATTATTTACTTAAGTATGACGTGAACTAAATATCGCAAATTAAAAATAAAACTACTGTATAAGTTTTTTGACGGGAATTAGTGATTTATACATTATGACAGATTTATGGCGCTAACAGACCCTCAATTTCGACTCGCTGCGCTCGCGAAATCTCGGGTGCCGTTTCCATATTGAGCTAAGCGAATTTTCGAGAGTATATAAAACCGACGTAGGTATATGGATGTAGCCAAAACAGAAGTTTTAAAATATTGGCTACTAAATTTGGTAGTAGTTGCTACCACAACATACTATAGCTATAAATGACCAATATTAGTTTTTGGTGTGAAGATACCCATTGTTCATTAACAAAGTTTTCTCACATCAAACTTAATCAAAACTGAAATTAATGCAGCTATTTCGAAGTAGTCCACTGACTGAAATTCCTATATGAGTTTACTTAGGAACTACCCTCTTAACGTTCCGGCAAATCCTATTTTTCTTTGCTCTCTTTTCCTTCTCAAATCATCTTCAAACGAATAGTTTTTAGCTAATAATATCAGCAACAATTTCAAAGTCAATTTGGTTCTTTCAGTTCTGAACCTTATGCTTTTATTGTATTTTTGGATAAGTATCAATAAAAGTATAATAATTAGTAAATCGCTATGATAACACAGTGTATTATAATTTTGGGAATGTAATTTGTTTTATTTTATGTGAAGGGATAAACTAGCAGGAGTTATAGTTGATGGTAAGAATTCATGAATATATATAACAAAAATAATTGCGTTATCACTCGTAGTGGAAACTATTTAAGGTTAAAAAAACTGTAAAAGAATACTTTCTGAGTAAAGATAGTTAAAACAACTTCTGTATAACACTCACTGAACATCACTTATCTATTTATTTATTTTAATTATGTAGTATATAATATAAGTAGTGTATTGCATTGTTTAGTTTATTACGTTTTATAGTTGTTTTACATTGTATGTGTATTAGTGTGTTATTTATATGTATGTTTAGTATGTAACTTTACGTCACCTCCCTGTACCAATGTTTTTTCTTTTTTAATACTTAATGTTTGTAAGGTTGCCTGGAAGAAATCGCCGTTAGGCGTTAAGGCCGCCTGTTGTACTTTTTATGTGTTATTGTTTTTTTTTTTTTAATTATTGTGGTGTACAATAAAGAATAAATAAAAATATTTTCGTTGAAAGTGTTTTAAAGGGGTATAATGGCAACAGATGTCCACCTAATAGTAAGTAGAGGCATCATTGACAATTGTAAAAATGGAAGCCTTATCTCCCCTAAGAAATTAATATGGATGAAGGAAAGTATTAAAAAGAGGGTAAAGCGGGGTGGTTGGACTTTTAGCTTTCCTACTCACCATAACTAAAATAACTACATTATACCGGCTTTAGCCAACCAGTATTATCCAGTCTAGTGATTTAGATAAACTGTCACCTACTAAATTAGTACCGAATAAGTATACAGGCCAGGAAAATTTAATTAAATAGTACCACTGCATAATATTGTTCACTTATATAATATTCTTGTATTAATTTCCTTTGTAAATAAGAAAAAGAAATTCATGAACACGTAAGATCTGAGATAATACAAATACATGCGCATTTCAAGTAACAATAACATGAATGAAATAACAAATCACACAATCCGACGCAACTGCGGGATACAACTAGTTCATAATCGTTAAACGATTGCCCGATGATAATGAAAGTAATTTTGTAAGTTTTTAGAGTTATACCATTATCGCTCCTATTTAAGAGAAGTTTTTTTTACTCGTCGTAAAATGGAAGTAAAAAAAGTGGATAAAGTTACATATATTCGTGAAGGAATTAGGATAAACAAAAACGATAATGTGTTTGCGTTTGTAAAGTTTGTATTAGCGAAAATTGACTAAATATATATTAAATTATTGAACAAGCAACCTACTAAAAATTCTCAGAAATAACAACTTTGAATGTACGATTTTCTTGAAAGGAAAAACTTTCTTTTACGAAGTACAGACTGAGTACACTAATATATTACGTGTTCGAACAGAACTTTTTGAATATGTAGTAGAGGCAGCCATTGTAAGTTCTTAACGTAACCTTCATATGGTTTGAAATTATCATACCACTTCTAAGTTAATAATAATACTAAATTGTATAAGAAATATAACAGTGAAGCTAATTTAGCTGACAGTACAGCTTGCAACGTATAGATATAAATCGTTCCAAGAGGTTACAATTTTTTCACACAATCTTCTTAGGAGTCATGTACAATGTTCTTTTATTACCTAAAAAGGGACGTCCTCATTAATAACATAAAGAACGAAGACGTTCCACGGACAAATTTTCCCAACTGTAATCACCTAATTATGCCGATGACATAAATTTCTATGCTAACATCTCAGCCATTATTGTATTTTTTCTCCCAAATGCGTCTTTATTATCTGGGTTGTAATTCGCAACATTATGGAGAATTTATATTTGAAACATTACATTTGTAACCGACTTTACGAAAAGAGGTTCTTTTTTTTTTGTTCAGCGGCAACTTTGAATTATGTTTCTTTTATATCTTTAATTCTGTATAAATAAGTATATAACTAAGTATTAGGATTATTATTCTTGGGCTTGGCAACAAATTTAATCAGATCAGTAGTTTAAAAATCAAATATATAATAATATCCCCTCAATTAAATAATACTTTTTAAAAGTTAATATTGATTCTGGTTTATAAGCATTTGTCATTAATCATAATTCGTGTGTGAAAAAGTAAGTAACTAAGAAATCCTTATTTACAAAGGAAATTAATACAAGAATATTATATAAGTGATCAATATTATGCAGTGTTACTATTTAATTAAATTTGCCGGGCCTGTACACGAACCGACTTATTCGGTACTAATTTAATAGGTGACAGTTTAATGAAATCTCAATTTATTTTAATTGTCCCTTTTTGTGTTGCTTCTGGAGTTGCGTTATATGTTTTCAAACGTTATTTTTAAGTATATTTTAATTGTAATAATATAATCAAAATCTTAATTTCATATATATTCCAATAATTTTAACAATGTTCAAAGTTTTATGTATTCACAAAAAGTATACAGTTTAATGGTAACAAATGCGAACAGCATTTTCGTAACATCTACAACAATGGACACCTCTGCAAATTATATAAATGCAAATTTTAAGCTGCCGGTATGTGCTTAATTGACAGAAAAAAATACGTTTTTATATCTACTAGTTTTATATAATTTAACCAATTATCTGTCTGTCTGTCTGATAGTTACCAATAAATATCATAAAAATAATAATCATAAGGCGGATAACATACGGATATTTGGGTTTTCATTAAACATAACAAAATAAACTATAAAATATTCCTTCACAATGACATAATGAGAAGATTCATTGAAAATAACAATTTAAAGTAGATACAGTATGAAATTTTTTTAACACGAACAGGACTAGAAACTGAAAAAAAGATTCATCAAATTTTACATTACGTTAGACCTGATGAGAATGGCTTTTATTTAATATGCCTTAGTTTCTTGATTAAGTCACTTAAGACTGTTAAAGAATATTGATAATAACTTCATACTCGACTTCATTTTATTCTTATTTTGAAATATTTTTATATGATCTCGAAACAACAATTTTCCATGTGACCTAGTGTTGGCATAATACTTCATTTTTATATACTTGTTATATTAGGTATTTTTTATTTATTCATATCATATTATAGCAGTCATTCTTGTGGTGAATAGAAATATTCTCAATAAAATACTGGTCACTATTTATTTCATTCATAAAATTTCTTAAATATACACCTTTTTTACATGCCAGAGAGAGAGCCATATATTCCGCGTCTGTACTTAATAAAGCAACAGTTTTTTGTTTTCTACATTCATATGAAATCGCACTTCCAGATAATTTAAAAATAAACCTGTATAGAATTTTCTATCCATAGAACAAGATGCCCAGTCTGCATCCACAAAGCCAACCACTGAATTATCTGCCTTATATATATATAAACCATAGTCTTTAGTTTTATTTAAATATTTTAACACTCTTTTTAAATGTTTTCAGTGAGTCTCATCATGGCAGTTATTAAATCGGCTGAGGAAACTCACTGCATATGCTATATCAGGTCTAGTTAAAATACATAAATACATTAGTGCACCTAGTAACTGCTGATATGTATATTTTTGACAAATAAACTTAGCTTTATCTAATTTTAAATTCTTTTGCCATTAGAGTGACTGAGCTTTTACATTTAATCATATTAAATCTTTGCAATATTACATCTACAAAGTCCTTCTGATCTATAGTAATAGAATCTTCTCTTACTGTTACATTCATACCCAAACAATGCTTTATCTGTCCTAGATTTTTTATATTAAACTTTGCTTCCAATTAATTCACTTATTAATTTATCACACATATCTTTATTGTTATAAAATACAAAGAAATCATCTACAAATAATGCTATATACACTCTGGTATTTTTTTTTGCAAATCATAAGCAAACAAGGTTCATTCCGAGATTTGGTATAACCTAGATCTAACAAACAAACTAGCTGAGTGTTTTGAACTATATATAGCTTTTTTAACACTTTCGCTGCCACCAGATTTTCAGAAATTGAGCCCTGTGTGCTGTTTCAATTATTCATATAAACGTTTGCATAAAGGCATTTAAATAAACGGAAAAATAGTAAAAAAAATGTTGAGCCAATTAAATACTATAAAAAATAGTCTCCAATAATACCAGGTCCGTAGCATCTACGGAGCCAGCACACGGGGTGAAACTTGCGTCTCCGTACACGCTACGGAGCTGGCAGTGAAAGTGTTAAGTTTTAGTACTTTGTTTTCACAATTAGGTATATTTGAACAAGCGGGTATTTATTTCCATGTAAATACATTCATCTAATGAACCATTTAAAAATACAGTACATCAAAGTTTATTAAATCTAAGTTTGTATCTACACTCAAAGCTAGTAAAAGTCTCAAAATTGAATATCTCAGAACTGTTGCAAAGGTCTCATTAGTCCATATCTTCTTTTTGTGTGAAGCCTTTCGCCACAAGTCTCGCTCTATATCTCATTTTATTTTCACTGTTATATTCAATCTTAAATACCCACTTGCAATTCACTATCCTTTTTTTCACTGGCCTATCAAAAAGTTCCCAGGCTTCCCGATAACTGAATGATTTCAACTCTTCTTTGATTGCTTGCTGTCACTGTACACTATCTAGACCATTGATCGCTACACTCAAAGAAATCTCATCACTTAACATCTCATGAATACATAAGTTAGCTATTCGTATACCATAGAATTCAGGCCTTTTTCTTACATGCTTCTCTGTTTTTGTCATGTCACTGAAAGAAAAATTAGCCAGATCTGTAACATCTGGCAAAAATGAAATTGACTCCTGAAAACTTTCTTCTGAATCTGAACTGGGTTCTTCTGGTACATAAGTCTCATCATGATTGTTTGTTTGCTCATCATCTGAATCACAACTAAGTTTGTCTGACAGTTTATCCCCCACTGAATCTTTCTCTTCTTCACTGCTATCCTACACTGTCACCTGTGTTGTTATTCTGTCATTTTCCATTTCCATGACCACAACATCTCTTGCTACTATAACAGTGTGTAATTCGGGATCATACAGTCTATACACTTTAACATTTTCAGAGTATCCAACTAAAAATTTTTTTTCGCCTTTTTGTCCAACTTTAGTCTCGTTTCTTTGGGTATATGAGGCATGACTAGGCTGCCATAGATACGTATATGGCTGACGTCTGGTTTTTTACCAGTCCATAGATCAAACGGGACGCAGCTGGGGATCTATTCTTCAGATATACAGCAGTTTGATCAGCCTCTGCCCGTATTTTTTTTTTCTAATTCAGCGTCAAATAAGAGACCCTTGGCTTTTTCAACCATTGACATACTATACCTCTCACAAAGCCCATTCTGTTGGGGTGAATATGGGTTTGTTTTCTGGTGTATAATTCCAGTCTGCTTTAACAGAACAGAATTCTCCTCCACTTTCTGTTCTCAAATTCTTTATTTTAGCAGATTTTTGGTTTTCTACTAAGTTCTTTAATTGCTTGAAATATGAGAAAGTCTCATCTTTAGATTTAAGAAAATACACAGAAGCCATTCGACTGTAGTCATCAACTAATAAAAGAAAATGCCATGTCCAATTAGAAGTCACTGCCGTCACTGTTAACAGTTGATCTGACTTCACAATGTTCAACTTATTCACACAATTTTCTAGGTTAGCTTCTCCAATGCATTCACTCCTTTGATTATAAATATAGCATACATTTTCATTGAAAATAACTTTATTGTCACTACTTATCATCTTACCAACGGATAGAAGATTAGTGATGAGGCTATGAACATTGTTGACATTTACCTCGTGTTCTTTATTTCAAATTTTCGTGGTAATTTCTATATCACCGGAACATATAACTGGCACGGTTTTCTTGTCAGCCACCATTATATCTCGAGCCTCAGTGTTACACGAAACATTTTTCATCATGCTTTTGCTCGACTGTGAAACCATGTAAGTACTTGCACCTGAGCCGACATACCAATCTTTATCACTGAATTCACCCATCAGCAACATTGCACTAAAGCAATTTACTTGTTTATCTTTTTCCATTTCGGCGGAACGACACTGATTTTTAAAATGTCCAAATTGCATTTGTTACATTGTATATTTTCACCGGCTTTCTGCCATTTTTGTTGACATTTCTATTTGACATTGATACTTGTGTTCGTTTCCCACCATTTCGTTGATTTTTATTAAAAATCCTTTTGTAAAAAATGCTCCTTCGGTCTTAATTCCGGTGTCGGCATTCATATCTAACAGCTTGGTCTTAATAGCATCTGCACTTATTTTCATGCCTGAGTGCTCAATGGCCATTATCATGGGCACGAACTTCTCGGGTAATCCGGGTAACAAAAGTGAACCGACCCACGCATAATTTATCTCGAAACCTGCACCTTTTAACTTTTGAGCCGTATCCACCACCTGGGTCACATATACAATTTTCCAGACGAATGGAAATCAAAGTTCTGAGTAGGCTGATGCGACATGTCAAGCCGGAATCGTCAAATAAAGACTTGACTTTGATCACAAGTTACGCACGGTAGTTTCATTCTTGATGAGTACGTAGAGTGATGGATCGATAGTCATCACCATCTTAGCTTAAGCCTTCCGATCATCTTGCTCACTTAGATTAGCACTGTTGGCGATGTCGACGCCTTCGAGAATCAAGAAATTTTTGATGGCGAATGCCCAATCGTCGTAATTGTCTCTGCCCTTTGACTTCGGGATGTTCATTGAATATTTTCCTGCCATTGTAACTGCACTGCACTAATTTTAAGACTTTCCAATAAATTTGAGGTGTCTGGGCCCATAACCTAATAAAACTTGTGTAATTTTCGTAACAGACTAACATTTATTAGGTTATCATTTTTTCTTACAGGTGGAGCTAGTTGGTAATAGACAATATTTTGGTACCATAGATAAAATAAAAATAAAATTTTACACTACAGACGTCTAAAAATAATCTAATAATCGCGGCCACGATTTGGGACTACCACTTAATAGCGGGAGACTATAACAATGTCTCTTCCCGATCCTGTAGTACAATACTCAAAGATCGGGCGGTAAGCTGGAGTTGAAGAAGGAGTTGTAGGGCTTCGTCCTCTGCCGATGCGAATAGTGCTGTATCCAATACTTGAATGAACGGGTGCCGTAGATGGCGCTGGTGTGCACGGTTTAAGAATTATCATTTACTACTACCGTTCCTGGTACACCAGGAACGCTCCACTTCTGTCTAGTCTGTAGTCCGTGAAGCAAAAATATATATTTGCGGTTTAGAAATCATTGTAATAGATTGTTAAAGAATTTTAAGAGACAGTATGAAATAAAATTAATAAAGGAGAACAAAAATAATACAAAAGGAACATGGAAGGCTATTAAAGAAATATGTAACTTGGATAAGCGATCGAATACACCTAATGAACTTCTTAATAATTCTACCACAAAGTCTGATATAAACGAGCATTTTCTTAATATGGGTAAGAACCTAGCAGGAATAATACTAAATAAGCTAAATTTGATAGAGAGGAAATTAAAACTATTATCCTGTCTATTCGTAAGAATTCTTCTTCAGGAAAGGGGTGGTCTATCTGTCATCTTTACTATTTAAACAAGCTGTTAATATCATTTCGGAACCTATAACATGCTTATGTAACTTTTCACTTACTACTGGCGTTTTTCCTGATATACTAAAACAGTCTATCGTTGTTCCAATTCACAAGGCCAGAAATATGGAAGATATTCATAATTACAGACCAATTTCGCTACTACCCCCACTGTCTAAAATCCTAGAGAAAATTATTAATATCAGACTTCTACAATTTCTTGAAAAATATGAACTATTATCGGATAATAAATTCGGATTCCGATACAAGAAATCAACCACAAAAGCTATTGAAACTCTGGTTGCCCAAGTTGTTAAAATCATTGATCAAAAAGAGAAATGCGTAGGTATTTTCCTTGATCTAGCGAAAGCTTTCGATACCGTGTCTATTCCTCTACTTCTGAAGAAAATGAAATTAATGGGTATAAGGGGTCTGCCTCTTAAGCTTTTGGAGAGTCATGTTAATGGCAGAGATGAATCAATTAGAATTGATTCTGATATAAACAGTAAAGAATTGGTATCTTTTGGTGTTCCACAAGGCAGTGTCCTTGGTCCCAAGTTATTTCTCATGTATATTGATAGCCTCTGAAGAATGCAGCTAAAAATGCAAAAATAGTTACTTTTGCAGATGACACGGCAATAATATTTAGTAAAAAGACGTGAATGCTACGAAGTATGCTGAAGATGGATTTTTCAAGATTTGTAAATGGCTAGATTACAATCTATTAACTATTAATCTGGATAAAACTAAATATGTTACGTTTCCAATTAAAAACAGCCAACAACCACAAAACGAATTACAAATTAAGAACCACATATGTAACAATACAAGTGCTCTTATAGTAGCTTGACTAAGTCCACTAGCCTTAAATACTTAGGTATTACCATTGACCAACATCTCAATTGGGAGGAACGAATCTCATCACTGAGCGGACGCGTTAGAAAACTTATATTTATCTTTAAAAATCTGAGACCAGTTGGTGATGTAGGTATTCTTAGAACTATTTACTATTCATTTTATCATTTATTTATTATATATATTATAATTTCTTATGGCATTTTAGTATGGCGCGGCGCTGTTAAGTCGCGCATGATTGAAATAGAGAGAGACCAAAGATCAGTTTTGAAAGTTATGTTCTCAAAATCATATCTTTATCCTACGGCTAAAATATAAGATGATTCTCAAATACTTTTAGTCTGTCAAACCTTTATTAAAACACTTATAATTAATCAACACAAAAGAATAGGTAATGCAAATAGGTATTCTAAACGGAGCTCGTTTCGATTCTCGTTCCGTAATTCTAATAATTAACAAGAAAATATTACCAGTTAAGGTGTTACCGACAATACTCTTTATTTACAGTTATTTTTCTATTTTTCATTATTAGTTTAAACTAGGGGCGCCAACATACCCTCAATTTCAACTCGCTGCGCTGGCGAAATCTCGGGTGCCGTTTGCATATTGAGCGAAGCGCGCCCAGTGTATTGACTCATCGTTTCCCATTGACTTCAATGGGATATCAGTTTTTTGACACGATATAAAAAAAAATTTTTTTGAGGACATTTTCAAAAATTGTTGTTTAAAAACCATCACCTAATGTGTGTCTTTTTGATTGCAAAGTTTCATAATTTTCCATCAAGTAGTTTTCGAGCCAATTCGTGACAAAGAATGTTAAAAGTCTCCAGTAAAACGCTCCGCTCACTTCGTTCGCTTCGCTCAATAAATTTTCCTATAAATCTACTTGTTAAGTGATGTCAAAACCTAAAACATTCCTCCAGCATTTTTGAACTGCCAGAGTATTGATAAGTATCTACTTATACTAACAATATTCTTATTATGTCAACCAAAAATAACAACAAAATTAGGATGCTGTCACTAGTTATGATATGTAGGTTGTTGGAGTGTAGTGTAACATTAAACCAAAAAAAAATTAATTAAATTAAGTGGAATATATTATAAGTAACTCGTTAGCTTGGGTAATCCTTTATGCAAAGACAGATCACGTAATGAGTAGCTTATCGTGAAATAGTAAGATTTAGTTTGAAGTTGGTGCAAATTAATACGCATTTATTAAATGAAAAAGTAACCTGATCTGCAAAATTTATTGTTTTGGATTATAATATAATTATTATTTATTAGCGTTAATTCTTATTATCGACATGGTGTAGTCTTGAAACGGTCTTAAATAAAATAAATTTTGCTTTGAAGTAACGAAGTATGTGTTCAATTCTTAAAAAGTTATTTTAATATCTACTACTATGAGAAAAACGTATAATATATCTCGCCTAGTGGAGCAGAGTGGTGGAAAAAGTCTGCGTCCATTTTAATGTGAAGAAGACCTAAGCCGAAGTTCTACCGTATGCAACAGCGAGAAGTTTTTCAGCTAATTATTTTTACTTAATATACTTAATATTATCTGTTCAATATTTTTCTTTACTTTTTATCAATTAATTAATTAATCTAAGTAATATATTGTGACTCATACATGTCTACGATCGTGTTATGAAATTAGAAGTCATAGATTAAGAGTTAGATCTTAATAGTGGCAGTTGTAATAATGGCGACTGCTTAATGGTGCGTAGTAAAATTCATGTAAAGACAAGTTTTCTTCACGTTAATGGCTTAACTTTACCCATATTGCGATCTGAACTAATTAGATTGCCTTGTTTTCATAAATTTTCAGCATTGTAATAAACAGTTATTGTTTGTATTGTATTGCTCTACTTTACAATGTTATTGCTTTTGTTAATGTACCCTTTTAAAAGAAAATGTTATCAAACAAATAGCTATACTACTATCTATCATTGCATATATTTTTTAATTATGCAAATAACTAGTTAGCTGTCCTAATTACTTATACAAAATAACTTGTATCAATCTTCAACAGTTCAAGTACAAGTTGTAAACTCATATAATAAATGTCGATATCAGATTGGTATTTGTATAATTGTTACACGTATTGGCATACTCACTTGGTTTAAAATACATCTTGTTCTGTACTATACTATGTATACTTGCCAACAGCTCGGTACCTATAAAATGTAATTTTGTCATGATACACGATGTATTGCTTTGGAATGTATCACATATTACCTTTCATTTCCTCACACTCATCGTTTAAGTAGGTGTTGACATAATGTTATGTTATTGATGCCGTTTGCTTGTTTATATAATTTTTATTGTATATTTTTGAAATAATCCTTGAATTGTTTCCTTCTGAAATACCTTAAAAAGAGATAGGTAATAATGTTTCCTCTGTATCAAAGGCGAAAATTTTCATTACAACCGTATTAAACGAATGTAACTAAAAAATCGGACAGAAAAAAAACCATTTCTAAATAATATTTTTGCTTTTCATTAATATCTTTCAATTCCATCTTTATAATCCCACAACTTCATAACGATTAATCATAAGAAAATAAAACAGAGCCTTGACCGCTTTGGGACTTCAGTTTATTATCTAACCCTATACTGAAGGGGAAGGCTAAATGTTGATAAGGATCGTAGTCAAGGTTTTATTAATTCAACAACCTTGGGAAACTGCAGAATAAACAATATACACACACTGCAGAAGTGGCAACACTGTTCAATTCTTTTTAAATTAATAATTCTTCTAAAAACCAGCTGCAAGTGGGCTTATTGCCAGCCACTAACAGCCCTATTGATATGGTAGCTATAATTAATCACTGGTCTGACTCCCTTTCATTTTCATACACAAATGTACACAAAACCACAAATTATGATAATTAGATAAATTAATTATTTACGAGCCGATACATTTTCAACTGGAATTACAACCAGCTGTATAAACATTACTTCAGTAATAACAGTAAATTAAATACCTATTTATGTGCAGACCTCATTAAAACACCATTCAGTTATAAACTTTAAATTGTTATATTTTTTAATACCAATGTTTGGTTCGATTTATTTTAAAGTCATTTTAATTGAAATTTCTTTTAAAAATAAAGCCTAGTTACAACTATACATTTTCATTCAATTTACTTTAATTTTGCATAATTCGATATCTTTAAAGAAAAACTTTTTAGTTTATTCGTGTGAAATAGTCATTAAATAAAATGAAAGCCCTGATTTGTGTCAATAAGGGTCATAAGTCGTCGCTTAATAGAAATTATTTTAATTAAACCCATAGACATGAGTACGCTTTGTATCAAACTAATGTATAGTTGCGGTTACCACAAGATACAAACATGTGTCCCTGTATAATATATAGAGTAAACACTCCATTTCACATACAGACCGTTTTATTGAGTTACTATATTATGACAAATATTATTTTCTAGATAAAATACTTTTAGTTTATTGAAGTTATTATTGTATTTAAATTTTGTGTTTTATTTTGTTAATGTAATCAGTAACTCAGTAATCTGAGCCGATCAGTAACTCTAAATTAAAGTATCGAATGTGATTCGCAGTCAGCGCAAATGTGTTCGATGTAAACAGATAGTCTCAGTAGATTATTGAGTTATATTTGGTAATATGATTGTCAAGACGTAATAAATCCCTTTAGTGAGGTGAGGGTCAGGATTGAATATAATCACATCGAGAGATGCTTATATAAACCAGCTTTTAAACGACTTCTGACCCCAAGCATATTAATATACAGAATAAAATTTGTTTAATATCATGAATGCAGGAATTATATTATGACTTTAATTAGATTGTAGCACCATTGGCAGCGTTTCAGAATAAATGTATATTACCACTTTTTTCTTCCATGAATCATGGGTCATTCATGGGTCTTGCAAAAGTTGAGGTCACGAGGTCATCAATTTTACAGCTCGTATTAGCATCAGCTAATAAAGATTATTCTTATCCTGTATTATGACGGTCTGGTAATTAAAGCAAAGCAATCTAATAAGCCCCTTTTGTTTCTTAATAGAAATATCAATTTGTGTAATTTATAAATATTGATAGTATATATTTAAGCAAATTTGCTTAATAATATCTTCAAGTAGAAAATATTATTTTCCAGATCACTATCCGGAAAAATATTTTTCTTAAGAATACCAAAAGGGGATGTCAAAATACAATATTCCAAATAAATTTAAGAGAGAAATAAGATTTTTTATAAATATCAGATATATTTTTTTTATTTTTATTTACTTTTGAGAAACTTTTCTATATCGGTATTTGATGATGGTTAAATTTTTAACTATTCATCACAATTACTAATTAAATATCCTTGATTATTATCAGGGATATCTGATTAGTAATTAACATTATTAAATATTGTTAATAATATTATTTATATGATCATTTTTAAATATCGCAATTGATAAATGAGGAGAGTTGCATGATAAAGATACTCAAGGTGAAGTCATCCAACTCTTATACGAGCTGCAGTTATATGACTACAGTTATTGGCTACATAGAATATTTTATCGCCAATAAGTAATTTTTTTTAATAAAATAAATTTACAAACTTTAATATTTTTATTCAAAAAACTTAAGTCGTTATTATTTAATGAGATATAAAAACGTCCTAATATCTTATAAGTGAAACGAAATAACTGAAACCAATAATTAATTATTATAAAAAGCCTAACATAAAGAAACGAAAAAAACTTAAATTGTTTGTGAGAAACTAGACATTTCTCAATTAAATTTTCTGTTTGATATTCCCAAGCTCGCAGAGTAAATAAGCACATTGTGTGCCTTACAGGGAAACTGTATGCTTTGTAAGCTGCTCTCAAATTTGGCACAGTAAAATAAGTCTTGTGATATATTTACTCAACCTCTAAATCGGTGTAACATAATTTTAACTAAAAATTCATCGTTTTTAATAATTTGTTGCCAAATGATAACAGCAGTAATTGGATATTTTATGCCAATCATTAAATAAATTTTATAATAAAAATTATTACGATGTTATTAATTACACACACAACAGTTTTTTCAATTTATCGTTAAATTTATTGTACAATTTGTATTAAAGATAAGTACTCTGCAGTTCTTATTAATATTACAAAAGTTCTAACTTGAAATTCAGTTTCGAAAATTCTTTAAAGTCAGTGTGAAAGGTTATTAATTTTCTGGGGTAAAGTTTTATAGTTATTATCTATTAGAAATCTTAGTTCAAGAATAAAAATATTACATATTATTGTTATGTTTAAGTTGTAAATATGTAACTTCTTCGCATCAGCATATAAAAAGAACTAGTGTTGTAGTTAGTTATTCTGGTCTTCGTCGGCACCACGCTTTATTTGTATTCCAGTTTCTTTCTACATATCAATTTTGGCTGTGTCTCAATTTATTTATATAAAATATTGTAAACCCATTAGCATTCAAAACGGTATCCATAGACTTTGTTGCCGTCTTTCCTCCATATTTTAAAAATGATATGTGTGCCTAAATGAAATACATAGTTTGATTAAAAAATATATATATTAAATATATATTATATAATAGTATTTTATTTTGGTAGTTAAAGATAAAGTTTGGTAAGTAGTGTGGAATATATGATTATTCAGTATTATTCAGTTCGAATGCTGGAAGTTTCTGACAGAACAGCGCTCTAAGTGTAGGTAACGCTTTGAGTTTAAATAAAATGACTTCACAGCGACAGGTACACGAGACATTCATAAATCTCAAAGTTGACAAAGTTTATATTATGAATAAATCGCAAATTATTTAAGAATTTCACTACGATTTGTTACGAGTGTAGAATACGACTTTTAAGTTCTAAATATTCTTCACGATTAGGAAGCTTAAAAAAAATAATTATTATTTAATTTCTATAAATAGGCACCGAATTATATATCTTCAGCAAAATATCATTATTATCAAAAACATTTTATTTCTTCTATTTTTAATATATATTTAGTCAACATAATTCTAAACGTCCAACAGTCTAACAATCCATTATATGACTATTATTAAGAGCACTTTAAGACGGACAAACTTTGTCAGGTGGAAACACTTCATAATTAATAACTATTCTTATAGCGACTTAAAGGTAATTATCTTAACTATTAACATAATTGAAATAGGGTGACATAAAGAAGAATTTACTGGAAGTACCAAAACTAGGATTGTTATATGAGTAGTCAACATATAAGTAGTCTGTCGTGCATTGATTAAGATTTTCAATAGAAATACTAGTTTGAAGTCAAACATAATAACAATCTCGACTTTCGGTTGTTAATGTGATCATATGACACTGGATATCAAATTAACTTTTGACAGTACTGTTAAAATATGTATATATAATCTTCCAGAATTCGATCGTTGTATACAAATATTAGCATATATGAATGTGTTTAATATAATTACTGTTTTTTTTTCTGGAATGACGCATACGTAAGCTATAAATTCAAAATATAATAAAATTTTAATTAAGGTAAATCGCTCAGCATTAAGGAATTCCATTAACGAATTTCCAGTCCGTAAAATTATTAAATTAAGATTTTTTTAATGAAACGCTGGTTTCTTTAATGTTTCTACAACGTACTATGCAAATGAAATGCAATGGTAAACTTAATATTTATTATGGTAATGGTATGGTGGTTCATAACGATAGATAATTTAATATACAGTCATATATTTTTTTCATTTAACAGCAGCGGTTAACGTGCTGTTGAATGAATTAAATTGCTTCCTGCCCCAAGTAATATAAATATATATTCAAATCCGGTTTATTGTTCACGTTTTATGAGATCCACAAAGTTACAAGTTTGTTTCATCGTGAAACAAAATGTATTCTGTGGAGACAAAATAAAACTTTTTTAATTCTAATAAGTTTTGATACACATCCTGCTAAATAGAAAATATTGTGTTTAAATAATATTAGAGATCCCATTCTGTGTGATTCGATTCCTTGGCATTGAGTAGAAATATCACATCCTTATGCGTCTTCGATCGCATTTATCAGGGACAGTGCTTTGGAGCTATTTGATTTGATCCCTGCCGCTAATTAGTTATTTATCATTCATTATCGCACTGCACAACCTTGCCTGCAATATAATCTTTATTTCCTGGAAGCATGGCACTCTTTATTAGTTCAGCTCTCAGCTAACTTTCTGTCAAGAATTAACGTAACGAGTCTGATATGACATGGACACTTTTAAAAAATCACTAATTGTTTAAAATTTAGTTCTCTATAGAAATAGTTATATATAGTAATGTTACTTCAAATATTTTTTTATTTTTGATCCATCCTTTTTATTGTCACTTCATACACAAAGAATAAAATAATATTTTGTATTCTAATTTTAAAGTATTTTTACTACACATTACCAGTAAGAAATGTATTTCATACACAGCTCTTAATTATATTATCGAAGAATATATTAATACTCATGTTAAATTGCTATGGTTTTTATCATTATTGAAATTTTAAATAATAAGCACTTTCTTATTCTTTAAATACGCTATGATAACCTATTAAGGTTTTAATTAACATTATTCATGTCTAATTAACTATAACAGTGCTTAGAGTACTTAGTGTAAGGTTGCCAATGAGTTACGAAGCATGACGCATCTGTGAAGTTACTTAACATTCCACAATTTAAATTAGATAAGATAATTCTGTCAAGGACATTTATTTACATTAGTAATATTGGAGTAGTTATATTACCTTCGTTGTTTTGAAGAATAAATTTTATACATGTCACTCGATTTAAAATCTAATTTTACTTGATCGAATGTTATAAATATTGCTTATTATATTTAAAGTTTTTCTCTTATTTGTTACTTAATATTTTGTATCGTGTGTTTAAATTACCTTGTTCTATATAAAATAGTCAGATCGTTTAATATAACTATTATTGAGGAGTTAAAATATAGGTAATAATTAGAACTTTTTATTAATTTTTAAATACTTACATGTAATTAGAAAAATGTATACATCATGAAATTTAATGTTCATTTAATTTATTCTTAGAGCTACAAAGAAACTTACCGTAATTGTATCTTTCAATTATTGAAGGTTAAATTGTAGTATTTTGGCCTTGTAAATACAAAAAAAAATCTTATTCCCAGGACCATAATATTCAAAACAATTGTTTTTATAGAAAAAAACACAAAAGACGCTAAACACAAAAGTCAACTACGACAGTAAATTGCCTGTTCTTGGTGCAAGTAAATTGCACTACTATTCCCAGTTAGCGCTGGCTGTCGTAATCACAATGAAGCCGCCGCTCGAGTTGCGCCGCACTAGAAAGCTTTAGTTGACGTCAAATCTGTTTTTTGTAATTGTTATTTGAATGGCAAGAATGGCAGTACATTTATTTTCTTTATTCTTTAATATGTTGTTGTATAACTATCTAGAGGTATTTATGGTATGGTATGAAAAAGTTTCTCTCCTGTTTTGTTTTAAGACAGGACAAAACTATGCATTTGTATATGGAATTTCTCTTTTATATACAACATTTTTTTTTTCTTTACCTTTGGATTAAAATTGAAAACGCGAAAGTGATCTTCTACGTGACTATATTAATATACTACCGAAATTTCAAGTCAATCTTCTAGTCTCCGGTGGATTTTATTATGTGGGTAATAAAAGTGCACTATTTTGCTCAGTAAAAGTAAACAAGAAGGTGTATCCTGCAAATTATACTCTGTCTAACATAGTCTATTTCAAATTCCCTATAAAATAACTTTGCAACAAAACAACTTATCAAACACTTAAGATAGATTTACCTTGAAGTTATAAGAATTAGTAGGCAAAAACATAGCAATATTCATTTATTCCTTCTGTTCATTTCATAATGCGAATCGATTTAATACAACCTTAAAACCATACAACATCTTGCGTACGATCCTCCATTCAAGTATTCATGAAAGCAAATTGTCAGACACGAGATATTCTCCTTTGCAAATCGGTCCTTTATTCCGAGCAAACAAATTTTACTAATGTCGTTACAGACGCAATTCAACTGTACGCAAATCAAATACACTTAAATATTCTCGTCCTTCTACCTCAATTATCGTTGTTTCCTTTCAAACAAATAATGTTGTACGGAAGAGGTACATTAAAATTCAATGTTTAAACGTTTCCTTTTTTAAAGGAAAAAATGGATTTAGCTCGTCTTCGTCATGTCTGTCTGTTTGTGGCGATTAAATCTTGCAATCGAAATTTCACCCACTTTCCAGCTAGCTAGAGCGCTGAAATTTTCAGGATCGCCCAGAAGTCGATAACAATGCAACACACATCTCTACTCTCATATAAACATTACTCTAATCTTCCTTTCAAGTACATCCGTCGAGAATGTCAACTTTAATTTCTCTTCCGATCAAATTTATTGTCCATTCTAATTCATAATTATGCTGATATAGATTTACAACAGTAGCAATTACTAAGAATTTTCCTTATACTTCTAGACTAAACATCCACACATCTCATACAAACTCACTGATGGAAGATTCCCATGAATCTCATAAACATAACTCTCTAACTCTAACAGCCTTGGTATCAAACCTTCCATAGAAATTCACTCTCAATTGACTAAAAATTTAAAACCACCTAGAACTCATCAATACACATGTATAAGCCAAATCACCAAATGATGCGCCCCACGTTTTCAGTCTTCAGCTTAGTACAAGAGTACGAGTGACACAAATTAAGGCAAAAGCTGCAGGAGGGGTGATGGAGTGAGGCAGACGTGGAGCTCAGAGCTGCCATAGGGCAAATTATTTTCTTCTTTTGAGTGCATTAATAAAACGTGGGTTTTTACTTTTTTACATTATTCAATTTTATATTTGATAGTACATTGACAAAGTATTGAAAAATTTTTAGAAAGATTTTAGCAAAGTATTCTAGACAACAACACAATTACACGTTAAAGTATAATATTTTAAAATAGTATTTAAATTACAATTTATGCATAATATTAATACATAAATTAACGTATATATAAATATTTTCGATTATATGAATGAGATTAACTATTGAGTATTAAATAACAATGTCATACAAGGTATACAATACATTACGAACAAAATATTTTTATAATTATATTAGTCGAAAAAACAATCAAGTAAAAGATAAGGAATATTACTTCAATATTTCGCTAACACGTAATTTAAAACATTGTAAAATTATATTTCACGAGTCACGCTCTGAGTGTATTTGTGACGTGATCATACATAACATATTAATTAACATTATAAACTGGTTTCAAATTAAAACACTCTCAGTACCCAGCAAACTTATCAAGTTGATTTTCAACAAGAAACAACAACAATACTTAACATTCGTTAAATGGACTAAAACGCAATATTTTTTTTTTTTGTTGTGTTTAATGAAATGTTTAAATGTGCTTATTATTGTCCAACTGAAAAACTATTAAAAATTAAGTTCCTTGATACATAATCAGATTTTAATGCGTAATACTTTATATTACATTTAAATAACGTATGTAACATTTTATCAATAAAAACAGTTATTTAATTATTAAATAATTATTTTAAGTTGAAACTATACTCGTATAAAATCTAAAACTTATAGGACGTCTCAAAACGTCTTTACCGTTATCAAAACTCTGTTAAGCTTTCTTTAAGGTTTACATAATTATCATTGTGTAGATATATTTTTCAAGATGTACACCTTTTCAATATCCATCTAACGTGTCTCTTTTCCTTAGTAAAATGTATATTGAAGTTGTCTACTTTAAATTATACGAACCACTAAAAGTTCAATTTTGAAATAGTATTGCTCTTGGCGTATTAAGAGCTACTAATTCTGGTCTGGTTGATATATTATTTATATAGCAATTAAAGTTTGTATTTAAATAAAAAAAAATGCATGTTTTAATTAAATTTTCTTTGAGTGCCCTTTTTACGAATTACTGCGGTTTAACTAGCATATTGCATCCGGTAGACATATTGAAAATAAAGTAGCAAATATTACTCGCTAATAATGTATCTTTACAAAAGAATTTTGGGAAGAAAGGTAAATGAATTTTTAAATTTGATCAGTAAAGCCTATTCGGTACAAAATTGCATAAAAGCAAACAAAAGTTTCCTCTGTACTATATAAGTATAGATGACAGTAATCAGTAAGTATACTTCGAATGTTTCATGTTCTTGCTACCAAAAGATTTTATCTAAAATAGTTCGTAAAAAGGTCAATATATTTTATATGCAATCAAAACAAAGTCTAAGTATTTATAAAAACCGAGGTCACAAATTAAGTTCATAGAAAATGTTTTCTTGTAATTAATTTTTTTTAAGACACTCTTCTGATACTTTTTACTGATGAATCAGGCCTTACTTTTATTTTACAGGTCAAGAGGTTATCTCTAGCTATATAATAAATTGTCGTCGCTCATCCGCTCATTAATCTAGCAAAACACTATTAATTGCAAAATTGTCTTCATACTATTAGATAATATAAACTACAAATGTTTACGTTTAAAAATATAAGTATTTTTATCTGAGACTTTATTTTATTTTCATCTTTTTAGTTTTATACATGTTTATGTATTACATTTTAATTTAAATTAAATGGTTATAGAAACAAAATATTTTCATTAATTTCTCCAAATTGTATTAAAAATAAACTTCATAGTTGAGAGACAATAATTGATATTATTATATTGTGGTTGGCCTTCTGACTACGCGACAAAATATTTAAGTAACAAAGGAGAAAAATATGTTTTACTATTTGCTTAAAAACTTTAAATAAATAATGTTTAGAACATCGTTATATGCAAAATTTTATTTTAGTTCATTTTAAATTCCTTGTATTGGACCTTAAAATCAACGACGGTAATTTAATTATTTCCTTGGCAGCCCTTTCTCGTCTTATAAAAACTGATGAGTGTTAAATAACTTCACAGATGCGTCATGCTTTGTAACTGATTAGCGACCTTATATCAAGTACTTTAAGCTCCGTCATCGGTAATTGGTCATAAATAATGTCAATTGTAATGAGAAAACAGCAATCAGGTATCATAACTTATCTAATCATAACAGATTTAATTAGAGTATGATTATATTATTCGATAATATAATTAAGAGCTATACATTAAGTGTTATAATAATAATAATAATAATTTATTTCACTTCAAATAATCATAAATATACAAATAAAGTAGAATCTTCTTTTTAGGATAGGTAATTTATCCCTGTGCCAGAAGACTCTGCTCTTCCATAACAACATAATTATAGCAAACTAAATTATTAATTAAATATTACAAAAAACAAAATTATTAATTAAACATTACAATAGTCTATAAGGTACAATGTATGTGTGAGTGTGTGTTTGTGTTTTTGAGTGTGAGGGTGTGTATGTATATGTGTAAGTGTGTATGTACGTCTGTGCATGTGTGTGTGGGTGTAAAAATCAACTCATAAAACGTAAAAGCAACTCCACTTCTTCATATTTTAGAGAAAGAAGACATTCTGCTACTGTTTTTTTACAAAAGTATGTATTCATTGGATTGATCTGCAACTTGCGATTAACAATGTTGTAAAGATGGCTAGATAGCTTAATGAACTGATGACTGGCCAAAGATGTTCTAGTGATACTAGTAGGAGCAGCAAGATCTTTTCTTCGTTTCATAATTTGTTTATTATTATCATACGGAAGTGCTGGATGTTTCCTTAAAATAACATTAATGATATACAATTTTCTGACGGAAAGCACATTGCTCGTGATATATAGTTGATCGGTTGGCAATCTGTAGGGCCTAAAATACATAACCTTTAATATTGTCCACTGAGCTCTTTCCAATTCAATAAATCTTGTCTTAGTGGCACCACCCCAAACTGATATACAGTAAGTCAAGATCGATTGAATCAGAGCTAGGTCGTTTATCGTAAATCGTTTTCAAAATAGTGTTAGAGGCTACGTGTCTTAAGATCTTAAAAATATAAACAAGCTTCCTTACACTATTTGCGACCAATTCAATATGCGGATGCCAATATAAACTTGGTCCAAAATTACTCCAAGATATTTAATTGAAGCTACTTTAGTAAGTATAGGACAACAACAAATCCCTTGTGTTTGGGAGCAATTATTATGCATTTTTAATACAAAATTATCTACTGGTTGTGATCGTTCAGACATAGTAAAACAAATATGCTTTGTTTTAAGGGTGTTAATAGAGAGGAGATTGATATTCAGCCAATCAGCTATACGAGTCAATCCAATCTCTGCGTGGAAACGAACGTCCTCCCACGAGATTCCAGTAAATACCACGGCAGTATCATCAGCGCATGAAAATATTTGTCCATTAGTCAATTGCAGATTACAAAGTTGATTGATATAGATTAAAAATAAAGTCGGACCTAGGACACTTCCCTGGGGTATACCAAATATAACGTCCGCTTCATCACTTGTATAACCTTCAACTCTTACGTTTTGCTTACGGTCGGTTAAATAACTAATAAAACAAATACTGATTTCTAATGCCAATTGCCTCTAGTTTTTGTATAAGGATGGGAACAGAGACGGTATCAAAAGCCTTTCTGAGATCCAGAAATATCGTTATGCATTTTCGTTTATTGTCTACCTCATTTACTACTAAGGAAGTTAAATCTGAGACTGCGTCCTCTGTGGACTTTCCGTATCTACAACCATATTGATGACTAGAAAGAATATTAAATTTGTTCAAGTAACTTAGTAGTCTTACATTTATTATTTTTTCTAGAATCTTAGAGATACTAGGAAGAAGTGAGATTGGCCTGTAATTGCTAATATCATCTCGATTCCCACACTTATACACCGGTATAACAACAGATTTTTTTTAATAATTTGAAAACACTCCTTTACTGAAACGAAGATTTACCAAGTGACAAAGAATAGGTGATAGTAGGTGACAAGCTATTTTTTAAAATTTTGTTGGAATATTATCCCACCCAGGAGAGCTGTCCGACTTTAGATTCATTATGATATTTTTAATTTCTTCCTCATCAGTATTTAAAAGTACAAAAGATGAAGTAGTTATTGGTTCAGGTGGAAAAGAAGGAAGATAAGATTTGCTAAAAGTAATTTTGCCAGCTATATTTTTTCCAATATTCGCAAAATATTCATTAATAAGATCAACTGAATCCTTTGGAGTACGTTTGAGATTAATTAGTTCAGATTTTTTTAAATTTGAATGTTTCAGGTAAGTGATACTTTTTATATTATTCCATAGGTCTTTCAATTTTTTGTTGATTCGGTCAATTGATCCTTTTGATATTTGCGTTCGAGTTTCTTTATGAGGTTGCTGCAGAAATTGCGATAATTGTAATAAATTATAAGCAGTACTTCATTTTCAGGTCTCGTCGAAGCTGTTTTTGCATTTTATTTCTATTTCTTATGCAACGCAAAATTCAAGCTGTAATCCATGGTTTAATTATACGTTTGCTCTTAGGTATGTGTATTGTCTTACTGTTTTCAGATACAGTTTGTCTTATTACATCTACTAATTTATTAACCACTATTTCAGGATCATTACAATGGAGGAGAGATGATATTATTTTTTTCACCAAGTGTATTAAGAGCTGAGTGATAGTTAATTTTGGTTTTATTGTTAAAATTTACGAGATTCTTATTAATCACATAACTCACATTTAAAAATATCATGACATGATCCGTCACAGTGGTGTTAAGTACTGCAATAAAGGCTTTGTTGTTAACGTTGTGTGTTCCAAGTATAAAATGGTCTAAACAGCTATATTCTCTAGTTGGCAACAGATAACCAGGGAATAGGGAATAGGCTTAACATATTCAGATAATTCAGTCTATTATCACGTTCTTGTGCATGTGCATTAGTCTTTGGAATTATGTTCATGTTCATATCGCCCGTTAAAATTATGTTTTTTTTAGTTTTTAAGATTTCAAGTTGATTATTTAATAAGTTTATGAAGCCCTCTGCATTGCTAAAGGACGGTGAACGATATATACCAAATATAATGCTGTTCTCAAGATAAACTTGTAAACAGGAGGCCTGATTCAGTTTCACTTCTTTAATTGCAGGATTATACGTATTCTTAACATAAATAACTATACCATCATTTTGGTTCATATGAAACATAGTTTTAAAGGAATTATAATTCTTTAGTTGCGGGATAGGTTTATTGCAACTGAGCCAACATTCGGTAAGAACTAATACATCAAATGCAAAATTAAGTTCAGAAAGAGATACTAAGAGGCTATCAACATTGGAATAGATGCTTCTAATATTCTGGCACATTATTGTTAAGTCATTATTTTTCACTGACATATAATTGGAAAGATATGAAATATCGCAGCTAACAACTTGTGCAACATCTACTCCATCAAGTTCATTTTGTGTTTTGAGTACATTATTCATTGCAATGATATTAAATTATTGTATAAAATATAAAATAAATAATCATGGCCATTATATGAAATTTTAAGACTAATATTCGAATTACTAGTGACTAAAATTATTGTTTTAAGAGTTGATAATTGTAATAGTATAATTGTGTTTCTTGTTTTTTTGGTGTAAATGTGATGTGTAAATGTGAATGTGATGTGTGAATTTGTGTGAAACTACATAAACTAGGATAACAATTGAAAAAACATTTTAAAATCAGAATTATAAGTGCTAATGTACTCAATTTATTAATGTTATACAAAACTAATATTGTGTTGTGAATATTTCCCATACACTTAGATAAGTTATAATAATAATTATATAGACATTGTAAATTTGATATTACAACAATTTCATTGGGGTTAAAAACATTATCCATTAATTTTATTATAGTATGCAAACTATATAAAAAGTATAAAAACAAAAGTAATAATGGAAAAGATGCTTAAAAATTAAAAGTATAACTAATCCATTTCCATAATCATATTGAACTTTAATAAATTTATAAAAATTAATAATGTTATGACTAAAATAAAATTGTAGGTAGACAAAGATTTTAAAAGACCATATATAATTCTGATAAAACAAAATAGCAAAATCTATGCTTTTCACTCACGCCTTATAATAATATCGGAGCATGGTCACATTCCTTGCGAAAGTGATTTAATTTGTGATTCACTTTTAATATTAACGACATTAGAGTTTTCGTCCTTCCTTACGTAGATATTTCCATACGCAGTCCAACAAAACTTATAATCACTGGTCTTTGTTAAATCTCCAGCACGAAAATAAAGTCGGGAACCTTTTTGCGTAAGTTGTTCGGATATGAAAATAGGTGTATCGGGGGAAGCATGTAGGCCTAGATCCTTTGCACATAATTTTGTCTTATGTTTAGCATTATACATTTTGCACATCTTCAGCAGATCTATCTTTAAAAGCGCCGATGTTGCCTCAACAACTATTGAAGAATTTTTGCTACCCTCCTTTTTCGACTTTACTCTGTATATGTCTTTTATATTAGTCAAAGAAATATTACTACCGACCGTTTTAGCCAAACACGTAACCATTTCTATTACATCTTCTTTTGTTTCATGGTTTTTTTAGGAACATTTTTCATTTTAAAGTTAGTCTTTCTGTGTCCCCGCTGTAGATCCTCAATTTTATCCTCAAGAATGGCAATGTGCTGTTTATCTTCCTTCGATTGAAGTTGCAGTTTTTCAATTATTAATTTAAGTTCATCATTTTGTGATGAAAGAAATGCTATTGTAGCTTCTATTTTACGATTTGACTGTTGTATTTCTTTAAGAGTAGGTGAGAAAATTATTTAATTCTTGTTCCTGCTTAGAGGAAAGAGACGTGATCATTGTCTTCATGTCTTCCTTAAAAATTTGCATCTCAGCATAAATATCTGTATCTTTTTTTCTTGTCAAATTACGACGCAATGAATTAAAATTTGGTGTTATTTTTTTTCTGATCTATCTGACGTTTTTTTATCCATAATTTTATTATTTATATTATTCTTTTACTTAGTATTCGTTAAAACACAATGATTAGTGTAATAATTATTTTTATTTATTCTTTTTCGTTTCAGTATTTTACGAAAAGTACCAGGGTAGTATCAAACATCAACCATATGGTATGCACTTTTGCAAAAGCGTAACAAGGAGTTATTATTGAGGGCGTGACTTACGCATTTGGTCTCACTCTTATGTTTGACGTCTCACTCATGCTTTTGCAATTTCTAATCACACCAACACTACACTCACTTTATGTACTCCTATTATTTAGGGTCAATTTTGAATTTAATTTGTTTATTTTAATTGCAAAATAAAAAATAGTGGACGACACGTTTGTTCACATTCAGAGTCCGGAGGGAAGAGGACATTTCTTACTCGTAAAGTAAAACAAAATAACGTCATAGAATTCAAAATATTTTTTCTTCTTTATAATAAGCATAAATAAAAACGGTATGGTTCAAAAATTAAAAAACACAGTACGAAAAACTTTATTTTACTTTGCTGTTAGTTTTAATGAAGTATATATTCATCTCTAATACTCCATATAAAATCTTTTTAAAGTCTGGAACAATTTTTTTATTTATAACATAAAAAGTTCTGTTTTGTTGTAATGAAATGAGACACACGAAATGAAGCGACACGAACCATATATCACCACACAAATCCATCTTCAAAGAGGAAAATATAATAATTGCGTACAAATAGTTCACGCGAATAAAACGAGCTTCTGCATATTACATATGATTGTCATTATCAAAGTAAAATATACAATTATTATATTTTTTTATAATTATTTGTATATTTTTTTTATTTCATTATATTTTATTACCTAATACAAATGTTTACTTAATTTAACGCTGTGTTTAGTACTTACCAACCCTTCAATATAACATGGCGGATCTTCAAAACCACAAATTAAATATCCATCCATGTAACTGCAATTTCTATATTTATTATAATGATTTCATTTTAAACCATAAATTAACTACTAATAACATTATATACATTTTCATTTTCCTAATACACATGGTGCTGTCCAAATCAAAAGACATCATTCATTTAATTCAAAGCCAACCGTAATAATAAAAGAATAAAAACACATCCTGACTTTTTGGTATTTAAGCAATAACATCTGATATTAGTATACTCGCAGTATTCATATGCTAAAATGTTAATATTTATTTAAGATATATCTTCTTTGTATATACAAAGACCAAAATTTTTCTTTCATCGTTCATATTTGTATAAACTTTTCTAAGACTCGCACTAAGAAAGAATGGGATGCTTCCTGTGTGGATGTGTAGTGCGATAATATTATCGCACTTCTCATATGAATTAGCTCCAGATTCAGCACCAGTTTAATCTAAATTATCATAAAGAATGAGGACTCTAACGTCAGATAAAGAAAACATTTTACATTTTACAAAACGTGTAGCAAATCTCAATCAATTTTAATAAAGGTTATTATTTTCTCTTTAATGTAAAAAAAAAATAAACGCTGGAAACAGACCGGATTTTAATCCCTATTTATATTATCAGGGGCGTAAAATATTCAGGAAGCATAGTAATTCATTCAACAGCACGGAAACCGCTGTTCGGCTTTTAAAACCTGTTTCAATTCCGCAAAAGTAAAAAAATATGTGACTAGATATTACATGATCTATCGTTGTAAAAATAAAAAATGTAAAAAATGTATATGTTAGTAATTAATGCAATAAGTTAACACTATTATATTTAATTTCCTTAGTACGTGATTGATGAAGGGAATCTGTGTTCTGTATTTCGTACGTAGAATTATATTGCCGTCTGTGGCCGAATAGCAGTTAATAGAATTTATGGTGTAGTGTAGTGCAAGTTGTTACTATGTAACAACTATCTCCCCTACAATTAATACAACCACCATTGCGAGAAAGGTCTTCTTTATATAAAAGATGTCACGATTAAAATTTAGTGTAAAAATATTTTAAAAATGCATGGATTTCCTAAAATTATATCTGTACTAATTTAAATAATCTAAAGAGTTTTTTTGTTTGGTCGTGTTAGTTTTTTTAAAGATATGAGAGATTTGTAAAAAAATAATATTCGGTATTTATCAAGCCAGTTTACATGTAATATCACACTACATATATAAATATTAATGGTTTCAGCACGACATCTAGTCTTTATTATACCGTTTTCACAGAATAGATTGTAAATCTTTTTTTAATCGACTTTTATGTAAATAAAATATAATTGTGAACGTTTCTAAAGATTTGGACGTAGATACGCCTCTATAATCATTGTATTTATCTTATTAGAATTGTATTACGATGTATCGGATGACAATCTAAACGACTCTGCGTCTAATTATTTGACATTGACAGTATTAATGTAAACAAATAATTCTAAAATTTAATGTTGTTCGTAAATCGCATGGTAGAATGAGTAGGTACTTGATGGTTTTTATTAACTTAATGTTTTCTATCGCTGTATTAAGAAATAATAGCTGTGCCAAATTAATTTTTTTTCGTCGTTGTAACTGTCGTTAAAATTGTAACAGGATATTATGTTTTAATTTACATTATAAAGTGTAAAAACACTTTTTTACATAATTAGTGATTTTTTTATAAATACATTCAAGATACAATAAGTTATCAATGAAAAGAAACCTTAAAGATAAACGACATAATTTTAAAAAGTTTATTAAATGTTAATAAGTGAGTCATGTAATGTTTTAGAAAAGATTAAAGATTAACATTAAACATTAAAATTATCATATTTTACTGGATCTAAAAGATTTAACGAGCTTAGCTTATTTTACTACTTTATGTAACTAATTCGTAACCTTGTTGCTCAGCGACTTACCTTCAAAAATTTATTATATATTAAAATTATAACTTAAGTAGGTATTGTTCCAGAAATTAAAAAAACTTACCTCAAAAAAATACATATTAAACATTAACTACTACAACTAATTTAATAGTATTTTATATGTAACTACCAAAATCACATATTTCTATTTCTTGAATTAATACGTGAGAAGAAACTAATCCTATTAATAAGACGATGCTCAGGTCAATACTAACATTAAACATTATTTAGTATTTATATATTATTAATAAATTAATGTGATATTTTTATTCTTTAATTAGAATACTAATAGAAAATAAGTATGTAATATAAAATTTTACTCTAGGAAAGAAATTACGTTTACACCGATTTTAAAGAATTTTATAACTGCAGAATATTTATTTATTTAGTTATTTCAACATATACAATAATTTTAATGAAAAATTGGATGAAAAACTAATACCGTTTAATAAATACAATTATTTTAGTATTCATTACAAAATCTATTTGATTGGAATGAAATATCTGATTACTGTTGTTAGCATTCGGTAACAGATTAATCAAAAGAATTAATAATTAATTAATTTTGAGATCATATTATGCTACACCGACTTAGCCGTTGAACGAATGAAACACAAGACTTATTATACTGCAGCAAAATTGAGAACAGCTCCATACAAAGTTTCCCAGTAAAGCAAAAAATGTGGTTATTTTCTCTTCGAGCTTGAAAATATCAAACAGAAAATTTTTGTTGAGAAATGTCGTTAGTTTCTCACTAGCAATCTAGGTTTGCTTTGTTTCTACAAGCTTTGTTATGGTGTTTTATTACAATCAATTGTTTCGGTTATTTTGTTTTATTTGTAATATATTAAGGCGTCGTATGTCTCATTAAACAATGACGATTTAAGTTATTAAAATGGAAATATTAGAGTTTTTAAATGTATTTGTTGATTTGTTTTAATGATTACAAAATATTCTTTATTAAAATATTTAAGCCTAACTCAATAAAAATATTAGATAAATGATTTTTCATGTAAGATCGGAGGTTTTCACTTGATATGCAGGTGAGGTCCGGCGGGAAATATCTGGAATTTCCTGAGCCGCGAATTTCTAATATTTTCATTCCCAATATGTTAAACTGCTAGTACACATTACATTGATTAATATTAAATAATAGCTTAAATATTAAACATGATTGTCCTTTATAAATCATAGCTTGAGAAAAATATTTTGGAATATATTCTAAAAAGTTTTTTTATAACTCATTTTCTACTATACTTTACAAAATTTAGTAAGTGTATATTATTATAGTATACTAACTACTCTTATTTGAAGCTAAAATTATATTTATTTTAGCAGAAAATTATCAGTATAATGAATATACTTATATAAAATTTCACTATATCAGTAATCAAAACTAGTAAACAATATCACTGCGTTAGTTAATTTCTCGGCTTGACTTGACTTCATTATTATCTACATACGAGTATATAAAAGATTTCAGGTTAACAACTCATCACAATATTGAGACTTGATATATAAATAATCTAAGAAGTCTGGAATAACAATAAACAATCATGAAATAAACCATTCAATAGTTATCTTTTACCAATAGACTGTGTTACTATGGAACTGTCAATATCATATTATCGGAAACACATAAGAGATGATATAAAGTAACAATGTACTTACTTATTGTTAACTGTAAGTCGATGATGGAGACACGCTTTGAAATTGCATTGTCTGATATACAATTATTAAAACCTTTTATCCATTTAATAAGAAGAATAAAATATATATATATAATAATTTATGTATAAAATAAAAAAAAAACATATAATATGAAATGTGTAATAAAAGGCGGTCTACATAAACAATATAACATATATTGATCATTAACTTTATATAATTTCTAAGTTATAAGTTTTGTTTTTTTTAATTATTTTTTGATCTCTTCGTTTCTCTGTTATTGGTTCTATTTTATTTATTTCTCTATTTATGTTACATCATGCGCTCTGTGAATGTTTTGCACTTAGTCCTGTGAACATTTTTAATTTATTTATGAAACAATACTTAGATTGTCACGGTCGCTTTGAAAACATATTATTTATTACAAATACCATGGTTAAACTTATATTTAAAAATTTTTTATTTGTGTGTTGATAGAAAAATTTAAGATTTGCATGATCTTCTAATATGGTATAAGTATAGTATTAAATTTAAGAAGAATAAAAAAATCTATCAAAAATCTATGGACAAGACACATAACTTTGAAAACTTTTAAACTAAGGAGCTTATCTATTCTCCATAATCTATTATATAAATATAATAAATCATTTGCAGATATAGGTTGTTCTTGTACTAAAAAGTTTATCAAACTGTGTCGTTAAAATGTTTAAATTTCCTGTCTGAAAAATAGTCATTTGTAATGACGTTTATGTATCATAATTTTGACCATTGAAATAATAGATGGAAAGAAAAATTATATACAAGCATTTTAAGTTGATCTCTATTAAGAATATTCAAACAAAATATTTTACATTGTTATCAGATAGCTGATAAAAATGTAATATATATTATAATAGAGATATATACTCAAACATAATTATTTATTATTTATTTGTTCTATTTAAAATTTAAAAACTACAAAATCAATTATTATGCGGTTTTTGCAATAGACAGAATTTATATAAATAAGTTGAAATATGGCTATAATTGTTAAAATGTCCGCTATAATTGTTGGCATGCTATGTATCCATCTGGTTTCATTATTATTCTTTGTAAAATTTAATGTGTTAAGTCTAGTAATCTTTCATGTACATTATTATTATCGTTTACATCATATAATTTAATTGAATATCTTAGGAAATATTACTTAATAAAAATTACTTACTCATGTAATTAATTATTGATGACTAAATAGTCAGTATATTATTATACGGGAATTAAACGTCACAATAAGTAAAAAGTACTCGTCACCACATCAATCGATATGCGGTGTATTTCCATTAGTACTCGAAAAATTATTTAAACTGTGTCTTACTCATAAAGTCTTTTAAGGGTTTTATATGGTGGTAATACTTTATATAGACAATAATCCTAAAAATCATTTAGATTTTGAAATACCAAAAGAGAGTAAAACGAAAGTTAATTATTTTGAAACAGACTGAAACTTTTACTTGATTATTAGCACCAAATGCATAAATAGAAGGAACATTTGAGAAGATCAAAGACAGAATTTATAAATATTTGGTTAACTTTATTACGACACCAAATCTAATAACAGGATAACATCTCGTTTAACATGATTGGGCATCTAAGTATATATAATAAAATAAAATATATCAAAATTATACAAACAAACAAATGACGTCAATTATGTAACATGATATCAAAACTATTTAAACAATGAGCGTGAGAATGTTAACGGTTTTGTGTAATAAATTTCAAAGGAAAACACCATGACGTTAATAGGTACAACAAACTTTTGTCAAGTATCCTGTAGGATATGACGTAAGCTACACTAAGGTAGTATGTAATATGATTAAATACAACTTGAAATTAGCAATACCAGAACAACCAAGACCAGAAGGTCATAACAAAATTAACCAATTGAATAGAATATTTATTTATGTATTTATTAAAGTAATTCTTGTGCCTGAATACACAAAAATCTCAAAAAAAAAAGAAATCAAAATAATAATTATAAAACAAATTAAAAATGGCATGGATTACAAGTCTATGGTAAATTTATAACGAAAAAAAAAAAAAAAAGAAAAAAAAAGGTAGTATGTAGGTGTATGGTACTCGTAGTATGTACGTGTAGCCGCTATGTAATGTACAATATCCAATCTGATATTGACATTGATTAAATGATTTTACAAATTCAACTTGACCTTTTGAAGATCGAAACAAGTAACCTTGTGCTGTATTTGATAATTAGAATATTTGATTAGTTTTCTTTAATAAGTGATAAATAATGATATAGGAATTTGTTTGATTTATTATCTTGGAAATACTTTTATTTTACAAGGAACATTACAAAAAGCAATAACATTGTGTTATAGACCATAATTATATCTATGCCGAAAATTTAGCAAAATAGAGAAATTAATTAGGAGTTCAGTTCACAAGATGGATAAATATGGATGTATAAAGTTAAACCATTAACGTAAAGGAAACTTTTCTTTATATTCATTTTACTCCGCAGTCACCGTTATCACAACCGGCACTGGTGATACACACAACAAGTTTAAATAGATATTATGAAAAGCAAAGCAAAATATTGCATTATTGCTCTCATGCATCGATGATTCTGATGATGATGAATTACTTACATGAAAATTGTTTCTGAAACTTAATGATCTGTGAAGAAGCCGTTACGTGGGATATTCCTACATACTTGCGTCAGTCAGGACTAAATTTTCCGGTGACTCTGTGTGTGTCATTTAAAGATACATCTTTGTATCCTTCTAAGTATCCATTGAATAACTAATACAACGAAAAATTTTAACATAGATACTTCATTATTTATTCTAATTATTAATATTATAATTAAAATCAATTAAATCAATCGAACTCAAACTAATAACTCCGTATTGTTTGAAGATTTGGAACAGATTAATCCAGTTATCTCAAATATCTCCAAGCTCTACATTACTCTACAAAAGCATTCAGTGAAGTTTCTTAACAATCAAACGACCCTTAATCTGTCCTTCGACCTCAATCGATTGTCCCCGATATTTGACTATTCACATAACGTGCTTATCTATCGCTTACGTAACAACGCGCTCAATTGGCAGAACGACAGAGCGGTGTCTTTGAGGCCATATGTACGAGTCCAGTGATGACTTTTTCATCCCTTATTTACTTTAAACAATAATTAGTAATTACTTCATCAAACATTTAATTTATTTCAAATCCAATTTTTATTTTTATTTTATTCGTATTATTTTTATGATTATTTTATTCGTATAAAAATGTTATAGGAATATAATTATTTTAATTATAACTTAATTAGTAGATAATTTCTTTATGAATTTTCACCGCTGCTTACCTGGAACAAAAACACTAATATTATAGAAAAATCTATATTTTTTAATATAAACTAAATATTCTTGGAAGTAAATTGAAGGGCTTAACGTGAAGGTGTTACACAGATTGCTTCTAGGATGCATCGACTAGTGGCCGGCTGGGAAGTTAAAGGGTTCTAACAAGTTCAATTATAATTATAACTTATATTTAAAATATACTGAATAGTTTTTGTAAAAGGTGGTATAGTAACAATCAAAGGCATTTATTTATAAATACAATTCGTATGTTTATTTTAATATTTTTAATGTTTCATTTGAGAAAAACAAAATAGAAAACGTACCATTAAATAGATTTTTTTTAACACTTACCAATACTCTGTAAATTTTCGGTTCTACTCGTATTATCGTTTCTTTTTATTGTTTTTTGAAGTTAGTTAATGAAAGATTTTTAGCAATTTCAAACTAAAACCAGAACGATATTTTTAAGTAAAGTATTAGGTCCATTTTTAAAATAAATTCGAATTATAATGATTAAGATTTTGTTATATGTTATTTTACTGAATTTTTGTTAAGTTTTTTTTTTATCATATGAGTAACATACTTAATTTAACAAGAAGTTGTATGACACATCAATCGTGATCGCTATCAGATTTATTCCATACAATTTGAATGTTTAATCGCTACTTAATTACGATTAATCGTCTCGTGACAGATAGTAGACTTGTGGTTTACAGCTTCGTTGGTCACTGCTTACTGAAGCGTTAGAAGTCATTTATATTATAAACATATTAATTAATGACTGTAAATCATGCAAGCGATTATGTGTTTGTAATATTTATTGAAATATAATTGTTTGCTAAAATATAACATATAATAATAATAAACTTTTTATAAGGTCTTTTATTGTTCCTGATATTAAATATTCAGTCATTACGAGTATAAAATATGAAACTACTTTGATTTAAATTCGATACCCTACAAAATAAAATCAATGTCAAGTCGGGAAATACCAAAAACATAATACTTAGCTGCAACAAAAAAATTGAACCTCGTTTCGTAGTCGGTTACATACCTGTATAATGTATCAGTATAAATTTTCCATAATGTTACGAATTACAAGCTACATAATGAAGATGCATTTGGAACAAAGAATCTAATAAGATGGCTAAGACGTTAGCATTGAAATTTATATCATTGGCATGAATCAGTGATTACAGTTGGGAAAATTTTTCCGTGAAATGTCTTCGTATTTTTTTAATAATGGCGACGTCACAATATATATATATATTTTAAGATTTTGCGTTTCATAAAAAATTCACACTAATTCCTACAATTCACGAATAAATGTATATAAGCTTATTAATTTTATTTTGTTTGCTTTTATTTTACAAATAATTTCTCTTACGTAGCAGCGATAAGCTCTAAAACCTTAGACAGAAAATTAGTTTCATTATCTTCAGATATTTATTTGAAGTTAAATTTGATAATAAATATTATAAAAATACTTAACTTTTAAATTTCATTTCCTTATTTCTTAAATTTTTCATTTTCCCTAAAGAACATAATACAAAAATCTAACATAAGTACACAATACTAAATAGTATTTCTTTTTACTAAAAAACACTTTCAACAATATTATTATAGTTAAATACCTCTCACTGAGTGTGATGTCGCAATCGCTTTTCTCATATATTTACATGGATTCTTACCATTAAGTATAACTTCGGCTAGTTTGTCGTTATCGCTCCGAGTAACTATTTCAGTTGCCGAATCGCTCTATTCATTTAAAGTCTTAATTTTTACTAATAGTTTTGAACAATGTACAAATGATAGTGAAAACATTATTAGTTTCTCTTAAGCAGTTAAACATTAATAATGCGAATATTTTTGTAAAAACTGAAGCTTTAATCTATTTCGTGTATAAAATACTGTAGGATCAAACAATAATCTGAAAATGAAAAAAACGTTGACAAAAGAGGTAAAATTTTTTTTATCTAGAGTACATTTGTCTGTGATTTTGTAAATGCCTACCAACGATCTCTTCTTCTATCAATTCGGTTTGCAATAAAATCCTAATTTATTTTGAAACAAATACTTTAATTATGAAAGTATAAACAGGACCTAAAATGATCAATTAATTATGTTATCTCATGCACAATTATGTACAAAAGGATATTAAGAACATATAATATTGAGCACCGCTGTCACAACGCCTTTTAAAATTATCACACTTCTTATAATCTCTTGTTTTTGCAATAGATGCCTAAAATATTGAGGGCTTTCACCCACATAAAAATATGTTTTTCATCCCTATAATATTTTTTAGGGTTTCAGATATGCTACGTATGCTTAAATAACAAAAAAAGAAAATCGAGAGAAAAAGGTCGGCCAATAGCAAGTGAGTTTCCCATGAAAACTGTTTTAACGTAAACCTCCCATTTAAGTCAGCTTTAGTCCAGTAAAAGATTCCATATGAGACCTCGCATCTCGACACCTCTTTAATAAACCTGTATATTCGTATTGAATATATGATCTTAATATGTAAACTATTTACAAATACGAATGTTAAAAATGTCAGGAAGATATTATATATTCCATGCTGCAACTCTGAATGGAGGTCGGAATATTTTGTAGCGTTTTTGACAATTTGTTGTTCAATGTTTTTCGTTTCTGAATATAATATTATTTACTTTTTTTGCAATGATATAATACAAATATTAATCTGGTTTAAAATAGTCAATATTTAAATATTTTTAATATATAAAAATTATTTTGACTCTTAAACAAGTTCAAAGACTGTCTATTATTTTTCCATTCGTTATTCATTCAAGTATGTTTTTTTTATTTTATTAAATTTCTAATTACCCATGCAAAATAATAATTATTTGTTATCTGAAAATACAGAATTCAGGGCACAGTGAGAAATAATTAAAGTTGTTTTTAAAAAAAAGGATTATCATATATACATAAATATAATACAATTTATTATTTTTGGTTTATTCTTATTTCTTTTTTAACATAAATGTGAAGATACGAACAGAGCTATTTTCATGAAAAGTTACCAATATTTTTAATGACAAGGAAATATATTGCTAGAGAAGCTATGACTAAAGGACTTTACCATATTTTATGAAAATAGTTTGTATCAAAATAACTTCAGTATTTAATTACTTTTCTTTAATATATAAATGATAATATTAGTAAACAACAGTGTTTTAAGGTACTGATTATAAGGAAACCCTTAACAAATTGTTAATAAGCTATGAATATCATATCTAAATTAATAGATCTTCTGAAAATTTTACTTGACTTATTTCCAAGTTATATGTCAGTAATAAACAGTATTTTATATTGTACATAAAGTTAGTAATAAAGAAGATAAATGTTTATTCATTTTAAGTTGGCTCTTTGTAAGATATTTAAATACGAATGTATGTATGATGAACTTATCATTATTAGTAATACAAATAAAATGAAATGAAAAGAATCGAATAATATTCGAGGAAATTAGAAAGCAGAACAATCTGAGGCAGTAATTACAACCAACATAAATCTTTCGAGATTATTTCAAGTAGAAATGTCTCTATTTTATTTATATACATAACTTATAGAATAGAATAAACTACTCGTATTTGTATACATGTTAAGTATTAAGACTCCATGGAATTCGCAAGATAGCTAAAGTACCTCAATACCAATAATTATTGCATCAGCCTAGTAACGAGTGTGGGAACGCTGAATTTGCTCAACGTTACCCAGAGACATGGAACAAACAACGGCGTCAAATTCGACACCTTGGATCAGCTCAACGCGGTTGCGACAAACAGCGGCATCGCATTCAAGACCTCACTCATTCCCTTTTTTTACCTTCACTTTCTGTTCTCACATCGAACACGATTGTCGTCTTATAATTATAATTAAATAGTTTGTAATTTTAATTAAATTTTTAATAAAGTTATTGTAAGAGTTTCGGTTTTTTTTGAAACTTGTCTGCCGGATCGACTTAATTTACATAGTGGACCATTTACGATATTAGTCTTCCGTCCGTTTTGTTTGAACTCTGACGTCACGTTCAGGCATAAAAATAACTATGTTGATTTCTCTATTAAGTAAATTGATTGCACGCGCTTCTATAGTCTACGGGTCTATGTATGCTGGAAGATATCAACCCATCTCTAATGGGAAATGCGTCGAAAGTAGTGCAGGAGAGACCAGAATACCAATGATACTAGTTAAAAGAAATCAAGCTAAAGAATATCAATTGTACTTTAAAAGACTTTTACTTACCTAAAGTATATCTTTTTATTAGCGAAAGAGAAACAAAAGATCAAAGTAATTCATTATTTTGCAGAATATAAAAGGTCGTCTAAGCCATTTTTAAACATTTACATAATTCATAAATGTGTATCGCTTGTTACTTAATAATAGAACTAAAGCAATTCTTTACAGCAATTATCTTCTTTCTTTCAATATAATAACTTTTTAACATGTTTTTGTATTGAAGCGTAATTTGAATTCACGTGACAATGTACTGTTTGTTGTCGAAGAAGCATTATGAAAAAATATTTAATTATCATCATTCAATATAAATAATAATATTGGAATGTAATAAAAATAGGGAAATTACTTTTGAAAGTTTAATATGTTATTGATATTATTGCTGTTGATACAAAAAAGGATTATTATAAATATATAATACTCATATATATTTTTTTTTCAGTTTATGAATTTCAATATAATAAGCGTAATTTTACATAATATCTTAGTATTGTTCCGTTATATGTTTTGCTCGGATTAATTTCCAAAAAAGAAGATTCATTAATTAAAATGCTTGGAGGTGGAACGAGACGAGAATTTGCGTGTGTATTATGATGTGTTTTCTTACTTAGTTACGCATTGTGTTCATTTTATTTATTTTAGTTGTAAATGTATAATGCATTCACTGCAATGTAAGAGGATTCCTTTTATGTTGTTTAATCATAATTAAGTTTTATCATAATATATAAAATTTTCGATATATTTATAGTCGACTGAGATTGATTAGACATAAATCATAAATAATAACTATGATATTCAATAGAATAGAAACTTTTAAGCTGTCAAATGCTCAAATGATTTTATAAACATAATAAAAAATAACATCAAAGATATATGAACAGAAATCGTTTTTACAAAATTTATTCACAAATAAAATAACTACATTACAATTGTTCAAGTCTCGGGAACAGAATCTCGTCCTCTAATGTATCATTTTAGAAGTTCCTATATAAATATGTGTTGATTTTTTCATTTCTTGAAATTATTTTTACTCTAAAAGAAGATGTTATAAAGACACAAATTTTTTAAGAGTAGAAATTATATAAAATGCAACAATTTAAAGTTTCTCGTTTTATACAACTTATTGTAAGATGCCAGCTTACCATTGCATAGAATAATTCTGAATTAATCTTCGTTGAGAACGAAATATCTTTGATTGTAAAAGCTTAAAATTTACACATCGACCTTTGCTAAGGATTATTTAGCGCTGGGTACTTCACAACTTCAGCGATGCTCAGAAGCACAACGCAATGCTTAGGTCTATCCCATCGCGTTTACAATTTCATTATAGGTTGAAATTGTTAGTTAGATCAGAAACAAATCGCAAGTGAATAGTATGTCTGTTTTAAAGTCTCAATACCTACAAAAATGAAACGATCAAGAAACGCTGGAAAATTTTGTATCACTACTTTTATCTTCTTGACGTGATATTTTGTATCAATTTCGTTAAGAAACCAAAGTAGCAAAGTAGCAAAAATATATCAAAGTAGCATTAATATTGTGTAAGATGCTTTCCAGAAGATTTTGCACTGCGAGCAGCAAACGATCAAATACGGGACTCCTTTGCTTTGCTTTTCAGAAGGCCGTTGCTCGAGAAGTGCGTTGCTGTAGTGCCTCTCCTATTATTCTATAATACTGGAAAATGTCTTTAAAAATCAGCTCAGATGTATAAGGCTTTGTGTAGAGGTTGGTGGATAGTTCTTTAAAAAGTTATTATAAGGAAGATATAACTTATACATCATTTTTATTTTATTCTGAATATTTACCGAACATTTTTTTTCTTGCCGCAAGAAAATTTCTTAAAGAGACACAATGTAAAGCACGCAAACTCCAAATAAAGGATTTCTTTGAATATTCTCAATTATCGTACAAACTATTTTAATGAAAGTTAAATAAATGTACCATTTTATTTGTCTAAGAAAATATTTTAATCAACGCTGTCAAAATATTTACGGTTAAGTTAAATAAAAGAATGATTTGGAGTTTTTAATACTCCACATAGGATTTTGCAAATATTACAAATACTTACGACATAAACAATTTAAAGTTTATTAACTTTTACAATAATTGTTAACTTACTGTAATTTTTTAGTGAAAGTTTTAATATTGTAAATATATATCTCTAAATTATTATGGAATATAATCCACAGATTAATTAGGAGATGGTAATATTTAATCTACTAGTTATCGTGGTATAATTAAATTTCAAAGCGATTTTACACAACGTTATCAATAAGATCATATTACTCGTTAAATTATTTTATGCAGAGATAATTCTCAAATTAAAATACTTGGAAGCAAAACGACATGCGAGATGAATTCGTTAGCAAGCGGAGCGTTATGAGACTAATCTCATAACGCTTCGCTTTTTAACTAGTAGTATAAGGATATTTTTTTTTTCTTTTTAAGGTAATTAGAGATTTTTTTTTATTGTGTCTTTTTAAGGGTCACGTAGAAATTATTAAAGAGCTTTTGATGCAATGTAGAACGGTCGCTTATATCAGATATATTTAAATACCCAGACCTGATATTTAAATTAAAACGGTGGACACAAATATAAGATTTTCTTTTGTCGCAGGATGTTTCCTGAAAAGATTTTCATTTCTATCGGGATTCTTTAAACTATTTTTGCTCTTATTCGTCGCTAGAGTTTAATATCGTCTGCTACTTTGTATCTTATATTACGTAAGAGATGTTACGTATAAGTGTTATTATTATATACTACGAAAGTGCTTTTTACAGCAAAGTAAATCTGTAAACATGTGTATAATATTAAATTTGTAATATTAGTTTCTATAATGTAAGTAATCACGTTTAGTCAGTTAAAAATTTCAGTTTTATTTTTAAAATTTGCTTAATTTTTAATTTTTTTTTATCGGAAACATACCTCTATTCTTTTTAATTACAAATTATGTTCAAACATACGAGTAATTAAATACTTCCTTATATAACAAAATAGATATATTATTATATATAATTTGTGTATACCATTTAACATGTCTTGTTTATTTAAAAAAAAATGTTAGTAGCACTTCGCACACTATCGTGTGCAAAGTGCTGAGCTTGATCTTCTTGTCTCTTACTTGAATCAAAGAGTTCAAACGGTTGATGTAAACATTTCTAAATCGGCTGGTTCTCACCTAAAGATAGGTATTTCACAAAGATCTATTCTTGGCCCCTTTTTATTTTTAATTTACATTTAAGACTTGCCTTTTTTTCATTCTACTTTTTGCTGATGATACCTCTCTTATCTTAGAACGGACTGACTAAACGATTTTCTTAGGTAAAACTTTAGATAAACCCTTTAGAACCCCCATCTCTCAACAGTCGTAGGCAAATTCAGCTCGGTCGTTTTTGCAATTAAAGATGTAAGACAATTAACGGACATTGATATGGTTTGATTTGTTCATTTAAGTTATTTACACAGAATTTTGTCTATTGATATTTTAGTAGGTGGCAATGCTGCCGAAACTAATTCTATATTCATAACCCAAAAACTTAGTGATTCTCTGCGAGATATTTTTATAGAAATTATTTAGCAGCTATCTCTGAATACAAATTTAACAACATATTATTTATACGACAAATTTTAAATACTTCTATGAAAAACAGCGACAAACCCATGATAAATATAAGAAATAAAAAGAAACTCGTAGCGCCTAAATTTCGTCTTCAAAAACACAAACTCTTAATCGGCTTCGTGTACGTATCTGTGATAAAATTCCACAAGATATCTTAGATTTTCATTTATTTTTAATCTAAAATTAAAAGTGTATGATTAAATAAATCATATTATAGTATTCAAGATATTTTAGTTGACCGAAATGTGTACAGGGATATTGTTATATATCAAACATTGTTGAATTACATTTAAAAAGAGCAACTGTTTTGCAAGAGCAAGAGTTTCTAGCAGACCAGAGGAGAATTTCGAACCAGTGGTGACTAACTACACTGACTTTTTAATGTAATAATTAACGATTCAAAAGTGCGTGCAATTCAAAAAGATTTGAAGGAAATTAATGTTATTTATTTATTTATTTATTATTTTAATGCTCGATTATTAAAATGAAATTAAGTTTATCGAAATCTGGATTTTAATAACTTAGTAGATATCAGGAGCTTGAAACTTTGATAGCAATTTTAATTCCCAGGTCGTATTTAGAGTTGTTTACGCCAACCCGTAATTAGTGATGTCAATATGCCAATCCATATGCCAAGTAATATATAGCAAATAATTACAGCGTACCTACATTTGAGATCAAATAATAGAATATTCCAGTAACATCTATGATCGGGTACTTATTTTTCTTGATATCACAAAATTCTTTTATTTAATTTATTTAATCTTAATTTCTGTATATGATTCATGGACAGGGGCAGGTGCATTCTATGGATGACTTTTACCTTAGGATGCACGCGTCCTCAGTCTATTCACCTTTCCTCCAAGTGATAGACTGGCGAACGGCTAGGAGGGGGAGCGCAAAAGTCGTGTAGATCCTCATAGCAAGGCTGATGGAGTTCTCCTTCCCGTGGTGCTGCCTGTTATTGGTTTGATCCCCTCAGGAACAAACGTAACTAAAACACAAAGCCGAACCTCTACATCCAACAGTCCAACCTATCCACCTTCCACTATTCCCTTCAATCTCACAACTCCTGTCGACACCCGCTCCAAAACCCAATCCATGGTGTGATGCGAACCGTGCCTAAGGATGCATGGCTGTAGTTCCCTACAGCCATGCATCCTTAGGCACGGTTCTGTACTTCCGTACAGTCGCAAACGGTGCCACCCGATACCGGGGCGCCTCGGGGTGTATCCAATGCCCTTCTGGCCGGCAAGCGGGGCTCTGCCGGTCAGCAACCTTTATATCCCTAGCTACTCGTGGGACTCATATGGAAGAACTTGACATTGAGAACTTGCTACTATCCTCCCCCCAGCCAATGGAGGGAACCACATCTGCGACGGAAGTGCAGTTAATTGCCTCCTCGGAGAATATTCATGAGGCAGGCGTTGGGACGAGCCAGGAGGAAGCTGGAGGCAGTACTGACTCCAGAAAGACTCCTGGGACTGCCCAGACGGACCCTGCAAGCAGACCACTCCGATTATCAGGAGCCGCCCGGAAACGGTTACAAAGGCTGAAAGCATCGGGTGTAAGTGCTGAAGAGGCCTTAACCCTATGCCGCAAAACCTGGGCCGAAATTCCGGACAGAAAACCACCACCGGAGGATGCGAGGGCGGTTAAGCGCACTCGATCCGAGGAGGAGTCACCTCGCACGCAGCCGCAGGCCAAAAAGTCTGCCACTGCCGAGGCACATACTCCTCCATCATTCTCACAGGTGGCGGGGTCGTCACGTATCGGTGTTCAGAACACGACGCCGATGACGGAGGACCAGATGAAATTGGTGCATAGCGCTCTGGTTCGGGCCATCATTGGGATCGAATCGGAGAGCGTAAAACCAAAATTCGGAGGTTTCACCCACAAGCCAGGCTGGATTCTGATCACATGCATGGATCAGGTCTCAACGAACTGGGTTGTGGAGGTAATCCCTAAACTATCGCCTTGGGACGGGGCAAAACTCTCTATTATACCCGAGAGTGAGCTGCCCAAACCGACCATCGCGGTGACATTTCTGCCCACCAGTGAGGTGGAGAATGTGGAGCAGGCTCTACTAATCCTGCCCAAGCAGAACACGGGTCTGAATGTCGGCCTGTGGAGGGTTCTGCACAGTAGGGCTGTGGAGAATGGTCAGCTTGTGACGTTCTCCATGGACGAGCCCTCTGTGGAGGCACTCCGTGGACGAAATTTCATGGCTGCTCTTGGCTTTAAAAACATCACTTTTAAGGTCAGGAGTGGTCAGGAATCAGACCCAAAGCCCGGGCCGAGTAGGACCGGGCCACAACCCACTGGGGAGCGAAGAGTACGCCCTCAGGCTGGCGGCACGGAGCCGGCCAGTGAGGCGAACACCCGGATTCATGCGGTGCGACCGCCTCTTGGTTCTGGCAGAGTGCCAAAATATGCCGGTAGGGGTGCCTACAGGGGCAACCCTGCGGCACGGGGTAGAGGTAGGGCTGACTGTGGACTGTTGGGGCCGCAGCAAAAGCCCAAACCGAAACCATCCGGGTCGCGCAAACCTTGCCCCGGTAAGTAATGGCCTTTACCGGGGAACCAGCGAGGCTCCTCCAGGCTAACCTCCATCATGCTGTGGCTGCGACCGCTGTGATGGAGTGCTGCCTCAAGGAGGGGAAAGCTAGCCTCGCATTACTCCAAGAGCCCTGGATTCGTGGCATCAAAGTTCTGGGACTCAACACCGCGGGTAAGATACTTGTTAACAACAACGGCACTAAGCCCAGAGCATGCATTGTGTATAATAAGAATATACAGCTCCTACCAATTTCAGAGTTGTGCACCGACGACCTGGTTGCAGCGTTCTGCAATCTCAAAGGGTGGAGTGGCTCCCGAGTCATTATTTGCTCGGCCTACCTTCCCGGAGAGAACAGTAACCCCGCTGAGGAGCTTGAGCGGGTCGTTGAATACGCCCGCAAGCACCGTGCCGAGCTCCTGGTGGGATGCGACGCGAACGCCCACCACACAATTTGGGGAAGCAGCAACATCAACAGAAGAGGTGAGTTGCTCCATGACTTTTTATTAGTAAATAACCTCTACATACTGAACCGGGGCAATAATCCTACTTTTGTAACAAAATCCAGAGCTGAGGTCCTGGATATAACCTTTGCCACTCAAAATCTCGCGAGGCATATTACTGACTGGCGGGTGAGCGACGAAACCTCGATGTCTGATCATCGACACATTGCGTTCGGACTTATGGCATCGATCGACGACCAAGTCATGGCATATAGGAATCCCAGATCTACAAACTGGGAATCCTATTGTGCCAATTTAAAGCAAAACCTTGAGGACTTGCCTGGCAGTATCAAGACTCCTGATGGCCTGGAAATAGCGACGACAATGTTAGAGGAAGGCATACGTTCTGCCTACTCTGACAGCTGCCCGCTGAAAACAAAGACATCAAAGAGGAAGGTACCATGGTGGAGCTCTAAGCTGCAAAAGCTTAGAGAGAGAACTCGCAGGTTATTCAATAGGGCCAAACGGACTCGCGATTGGGAGGAGTACCGAAGAGCTCTAACCAAATACAACAAAGAAATTAGGAAAGCCAAAAGAGCTTCGTGGAGGAAGCTCTGCGAGGAAGTGGAGAGTCTGCCTCAGGGAGCACGACTTCACAAAATGCTCTCTAAGTCAGAGGCCAGCCATCTGGGCATACTAAACAGACCAGATGGAACTCACACCTCAAGTGAGCATGAAACTCTGACTGAGCTCATCAGAGCTCACTTCCCTGGGGCGGATTGCAGCGGTGCTGCTGCAAACGAACCGGCCCTCCAACATAGAACTCGTACTGAGGACTGGAGAAGAGCCGCTTTAGTAATCCGCCCGAAGCAGCTGGAATGGGCCATAGGCTCTTTCAAACCATATAAAGCATGCGGACTGGATGGTATCTTTCCAGTACTCCTCCAAAAGGGATTGGAGATACTGCGGCCGCATCTAATTAAAATCTACAGGGCAAGTTTTGCCTGTGGATATATACCTTCTTCTTGGAAAAATGCAAAGGTTATTTTTATACCAAAAGCTGGCAGGAAGGACTACAGTACAGCGAAAGCCTTTCGACCAATCAGCCTTACTTCATTCCTTCTTAAAACGATGGAAAAAATACTCGATTTACACATCAGAGAAAGTATCCAAATGGTGAAACCTATCCACCCCTCACAACACGCCTATCGCAAGGGCTGGTCTACCGAAACTGCCCTTCTCAACTTGGTTGACAAAATCGAAAAGGCGCTTGAGGACCGTGAAATTGCCTTGGGAGCTTTCCTAGATGTGGAGGGAGCATTTGACAACACGCCTGTCAAATCCCTGGTCAAGAGCCTTGTGTGCAAACAAGCAGACCCGACCACGGTGAAATGGGTCGAATCAATGCTCTCAAACAGAAGGGCAACTATTACCCTCAATGATACCACTGTGGAGTTTACATCCACCAGAGGATGCCCACAGGGTGGCGTTTTATCGCCGCTTTTATGGACACTGGTGGTGGATGAGCTGCTGCACAGTATGGCTGAACTCCGATATGATGTGCAAGGGTACGCAGACGACCTTGTCATTGTCGTTCGTGGTTTCAGCCAAATGACCGTCTCTGACATCATGCAGAGGGCTTTGAGCCTGGTTGCAAGCTGGTGTGTGGAGAACGAGCTATCCATCAATGCGGATAAAACGGTGATTGTTCCATTTACAAATAAGAGGCGTCTGGACGGTCTGCGGTGCCCAGTCCTCAATGGGAAGGTAATTCCTTTCTCTCGTGAGGTCAAGTACCTAGGCGTAACTTTAGACCAAAGACTGAAATGGAACACCCACATTGATAACACCATATCCAAGGCTAAGATGGCCTTGGGAGTGTGTGGTAGGATGGCGTGCGGCAGGTGGGGCCTTCAGCCCAAGATGATGCTGTGGCTCTATACCGCGATCGTAAGGCCGGTGGTGACTTACGCATCCGTGGTATGGTGGAGCAAGTGTCAGCAGGTTGCGGTCAGGGACAGGCTGAACAGCCTCCAAGGGACTGCCTGTCGCATGGTGACTGGCGCCATGTCCAGTTGCCCAGGAGCGGCTCTGAATGCCCTACTGGATCTCCCACCTCTCGACTTACATGTCAAGAGGGTGGCTAGGGGCAGTATTCTCAGAGTATCGGCCCAGGGCAGTACAAACTGGATGTCGAACAGGCTGAGGACCTTTAAGGACTCGGTCATGAGCGACAACGTACTGGCGATGAATAGCGACAGCATGGTTCCACACTGCAACTTTGTGCAGAACTATTCTGTGGAAATACCGACAAGGGAGGAATGGTCGACCGGCCTCCCCTGGAGGAACGGGTGCCTTGTATGGTACACCGATGGATCCAAAATGGGACCTAATGTAGAATGCGGGGTATATGGAGAGCGCCCTGGCCACAGGGAAAGCGTAAGCCTGGGCAGATATGCCTCCATTTTTCAGGCAGAGGTGTACGCCATAACCGCTTGTGCGACCCTGAATCTGCAGCGCAACTACACGAACAGGACCATTTACATCAACTCGGATAGTCAGGCGGCACTAAAGGCCCTAAACTCAAATACCATCACGTCGAGACTGGTGCTTGACTGCCTGACGAAACTAAACACTCTGGGCTGCAAAAACAGAGTGGTCCTAAGATGGGTCCCGGGCCACGAGGGCCATGTCGGCAACGAGATTGCCGACGAGCTGGCCCGTGCAGGAGCTAGGAGCAAAACATATGGTCCAGAACCAATATGTGGTGTTCCAAGCAGCCTAGCTCGTATGACCCTAAATAACCTCACTAGGTGCGAGGCCATGAGGCGTTGGGAGGAGATCCCGGGCCACAAGCATTCCAAAGCCCTTATCAAACCCTTTAATGCGAAAGCAGCTAAGGAGCGCATTGGGCTGAGCAGGAATAATCTACGCATCATAACTAGAGCGCTTACAGGGCACTGTTGCCTGAATAAGCACCTTGCGACCCTCAAATTAGTGGATGGAAAAGTGTGCAGATATTGCCACGAGGCGGATGAAACCCCGCTCCATCTGCTATGCGAGTGTGGCCCACTGATGCGCAAACGCACCGACATCCTGGGGAGACACATCCTGGACCCAGTGGATGTCCGACACCTCACTGCAAAGGAGATTCTGCAATACCTCAGAGTGGCAGACCTATGCAGTGAACTGTAGGCAGTGGCGATCACAATAGATCTCTCAGGTCGCAGTGATACTGGGCTCTCACAGCCCTGCACAGCCGCGCTTTTTAATAATAATAATAATAATATGATTCATACTTTTCGTTGGATTCTACGGATACTTCAACTCTTTCACTCGTTGAAAAGTTGTCCTTTAAATTATCATCTCATCTTAATTCATTTAATTGTTTCCACATCAACGCACAAAGCATACTTCAACATTATTCAGATCTACTTCACACCTTTTCTTACAACAAAATACATGCTATTCTTGTATCTGAAAGTTGGCTAAACCTAACCTAAGCTCCGACGTTTATTCGTTATCTGGTTTACAGTTAATTCGTTGCGACCGTTTTGGCAAACGCGGTGGTGGAGTCGCAATATATCTCAGATCTGATATACCTTTTAAAATTTTGTGTACTTCACCGTTCACAAGTTCGTGCTGCTACGGCGGAATTTTTGTTTCTGGAAATAAGCCTTAAAGGAGTCAAAGCTGTTCTCGGTGCTGTGTACTGTCCTCCTTCTATTAACTATTTTTCCGACTTAGAGTCAGCTCTCGAAATAGGAAGCTCAGAGCATATACATAAGATAGTTAGGGGTGACTGTAACACAAACCTAAACTTCATAAACGCAACAAAGTTTTTCGTAAATTTAAGCTAGATAGTAAAGTTAACTGAAGCCATTACAAAGCTGTCAAAAATCGTTGCAATCAGTTGGTAAGAGTTGCCAAACGGCAATTCATTCATAATTAAATATTAAGCTCTTCTGCAGCAGTTACATGAAAGTTTTTGGAACATTAGGTATTACTCAGTCTACCAAAGTCTCTGGTCTCTCTTCTTTCTCATCCAACGAGCTAAATCGACATTTTTCTTCAGTCCCTACGTTTAACAGTAATGTAATATCTCAAAATATTTCATTTACATCTTCATCGCAAAACTTTAAAACTTTAAAACTGTCTTTAGTTTCTGAGAACGAAATTAAAAGAACTATACTGTCAATTAAGTCAAATGCTGTTGGCGATGACGATATTAGCCGATTTATGATTGTGACATTGCTGGATGTAATTCTGCCTTCTTTAACCCATATTATTAACTTTTCTTTATCTTACGGGTTTTTCCTAAAATCTGGAGAAGAGCCTGTATCCTTCCAATACCGAAAGTTCCCAATCCCACGACTTGTAATGAATTCCGTCCTATTTCTATACTCCCATACCTATCAAAAGCTTTTGAAGCAATTGTCCAAAAACAACTCTCTAATTTTGTTTTGAAGAATAATTTTCTTAGTGATTTTCAGTCTGGCTTTCGAGGACGAAACAAGTGCTGTACAACTGCTGTCACCGAAGATATTAGAGATGCGATGGACCATGGCCGTTTAATTGTGTTAGTGTTAATTTTTCGAACGCTTTTAACACTGTTGACCATGATATAGTCATCGCACTCTTAACTCACTTAAACATTTCGTCCAAAGAGCTAAATTGGTTCTCTTCATACCTTCGGTACCGTCAGCAGGCTGTTTGCATTGACAATATTTTGTCTGACTGGTGCAACTTGGCAGCTGGGGTCCTGCAAGGTGGTATTCTCTCCCCACTTCTGTTTTCGTTATTCATTAATTTCATCGCTATTAATCTTTCTTCCTCTTACCATCTGTATGCTGACGATCTGCAAATATATACTCATGCAAAGCTGGAATGCATTGCTTCAGCTATCACTGCCATTAACAATGACCTGCAGCACATTCTTGGTTGGTGTTTAAAATTTGGTATTAAAGTAAATCCTGAAAAGTTGTAAGACGCCACCAGTTATGTATAACAATATTATAATACCTTTCACGCCATCAGTAAAAAACCTGGGAGTTATATTAACAACACGCTTAGTTGGAACGTCCACATAGTCGAATTATTCCGAAAAGTAACGTATTCTCTACGATCTTTTTATCGGCATAAACATTTTTTACCCATTCGGACCAAAACTCTGTTAGTGCAGACCCTAATCCTTCCGCTCATTGACTACGCTGATGTATGCTGCTCTAATATCGCAGAACCTAATTTAGATAAAGTGGATCGTCTTCTTAACAGTTCCATTCGTTTTATATTTAATCTCCGAAAATTTGACCACATCTCTCAGTACCGCTCTAAACTTAAATGGCTACCTATCCGTGAAAGAAGACGATCCGGAACTTTATGTCAGCCATTCTCTATCGGGCATGATCCAGCTTCTCCTCGATATTTGTAATGTAAATTTCAGCTACTGAGGCCAACTCACGATTTACATCTTCGGTAAGATTCTAATCTTAGCTTATTTGTACATTCGCACCATACTGGTTTACTTTCTAACTCTTTCACAGTGCACGCTATTAAACTCTGGAACGGCCTCCCTGATGTGCTTCGACGTGCCCAGAATATACCTGTATTTAAAAAGCGTATCCGTAGATATCTACACCAGAAAATGACAAACCTTTCTTCTAACTTTTTATAATTATTATTACGTAGTGATATTTTTACCAATATTTATCTCTTGGCATATTATTATCCTTATTTTTATATATACATCATCATCTTACTATCGCCCTATGCATGAATGTATGTATGTATGAATATGTATGTAACTTTTTATATATTTAATATATTTATACGTATTCATATGATATATTTACATGTAGTACAAGTATATACGAGGGGAGGTCCAAAAGTTCGTGGAATGAAAGGGATCTAAATAAAATAAAATAACAAAACTATTTTTCCTTTTTAATATAATCACCCTTAAGCTCAATACATTTATAAGACCTATAAATTATTTTTTCTAAACCAATATAAAAAAAAAATTATCCTTTCCGTCAAAATGAGCCGAAATTGCCTCCCTTACCTCATTGTCGTCGGATAATTTCCTTCCCCTTAAGTCTTTTTTTAAATTGGGGAGTAAAAAAAAGTCACTCGGGGCCAGGTCTGGACTGTAGGGTGGGTGAACTAGGAATTCGAACCCATGCGTGTGCAGAGCAGCCATTGCAATTCTGCTCTTGTGAACCGGCGCGTTGTCTTGCAACAGCAACACACCTTTTGTTAATTTACCTCGCCGCTTTCATTGATGGCATCCTTAAATTTTTTTAATATCGTTGCGTAGTATTCTCCGGTTATAGTCCTTCCCTTTTCTTTGTAATCAATCAAGACTATCCCCTCACAATCCCAAAAAACAGTAGCCATCATCTTTCCAGCCGACTCCGTCACCTTGAATTGCTTTGGCGGTTGTGTCCCCTTTTTATGCCATTGCATGGACTCTTGTTTGGACTCAGGCTCAAAGTGATGAACCCATGTTTCATCTCCCATAACAATTTGGTCTAAAATCTGTGCAGGTTTATCTCCATACAACTCCAAAAAATGCTTTGACGCATCGACGCGCTGCTCTTTCTGAAACGGCGTGAGCATTCTCGGTACTCATCTTGCACTGACTTTTGTCATTCCCAGGTGATCATGCAGGATTCGCAAAATGGTGGTATCTTGTACCCCAACTAATGCAGATTATTGTTTTTTCTTCAAACGGGCATCCTTTAGTACAATTTTCTCCACTTTTTCGACGATGTCCGATGTGGTGGCCTCAAGCGGGGGTCGTCTTCAATTGACTCTCGACCATGTTTATAAAGACCATGCCAATTGTAAATCATTGATTTACTAGGGCACTGTTCCCTATAAACGACTCCCATTTCATTCAAAATGGTTTGAGTGTTCTTTCCTTGCTTGGTAAGGAATTTTATCACAGCGCGGTGTTCAATTTTCTCCATTGTTTCAGTTTTCTTCCGGATTGACTTGTTTAACAGGCGACTGTTCGTAAACGAATGACGCAATCGGGTTGAAACTCGGTATTTATGCTAATGATGAGTCTCCGATTCGTATGACACCAAGCGAGCGCTCCTACCCCCGCTCCATCCTCTCCATTCCACGAACTTTTGGACCTCTCCTCGTATATGGATCCATACATGTATTAATTGTTATCTACATAAGTTGTGTGTATTTGTTTGTTTGTTTTCTATTGTACCCCTCCTTTGTTTTTCTGTATTTTATATTTCGGTTGACTGGTAGAGAATGCTTTAGAATTAAGTCCGCCACTTGTATAGTTTTTGTTGTACAATAAATAAAAATAAATAAATATTAATAAAGCAAATTTAACTAAACTTATCAAAATAGTCGATATAATATAGGCCTATAATTTTGATAATTGTTTCATTCAATAAAATAATTATATCTAAATAAAAAAAATATATCAAACACCATTATAATAGAATTACAAACTGTTTTCATTATACTAAATTTTGCTTTAGATATAACATTTTATAACATAAATATGTTAAAAGTTTTCATCTTTTACAACAATAATTATTAATGCAGTTTAAAATATACGTTCGAAATCACGTAATATAAAGTGCAACGTTCCCGGGGCGTGAAATTCATCTCACAAATCCTTCTAAAACTTTATATTACAGTCGTATTTAAAATTTAAATCATACTTTATGTAGACTACCTCGGTTTTAGTTTAGTATGAAGTATATTCCAGATATGATTAAACTAATATTTATTGATTTGTAAGAAATACGCTAAAAATATACGCTTTAAAATTAGAATTTCCTTAATTTAATTATTATAACGTTCTGAATAATAGCCAATATACTTTGAACTAATAATATGCTATTTGGATTTATAATAGATTGGCTCGAAAGGTGCAACTATCCATATTAATCGTTATATTAAGGAAAGCAATATAATAAAAATATATTTTTGTAATTATATATTTTTTTGTAATTATATTTTTACTTTTATTATCACTAAATAAAATAATTGTTAGGATTTTGTTTATTTATATTAGGACCTAGTGTGAAAAGAGAATAACCAGCGGTAGAACCAGAACAGACTTACCTTTGGAATTATATAGACTGATTTCGATTTGACAAAACGTTATGTAGGCCCTCGCATTGGTGTGCGACATCTCAAAGGAGAACCTGGAAGCCACTGGATGTAAAACATATAAAGCTACCGTAATATTATCTTGTTTTGTCCTATAGTGGATGTCTATTGAACAACAAAGAAAACGTAAGCACTCGTAAATGAAATTGGATAGGATTATATATTAGATATAGAAGAACTGTAATAAATATTTATTAGATTTACGTCAATTGAGTAAAAATAACCTTATTACGATTTTATTATACCTTCATGCAATTATTTTAAATATTTTAAAGATATGATAATATCGCAACATAAACTAAATTAAGTCGCCCTGCACACAAAACATTTAACAATCAATTTGAAATATCAACATCGAAAATAATTTTTAAGTTTTCTACTTGCGGGCTAATGCTTTCTTTAATATATATATTGATAAATAGTAACATTAAATATATTGAAATATAATAAAATAAATATGTATCGAGTTTAGACTAACACTTGTATACTACATAACCAACACAACAAATATAGCCCCCATATTTTTACAGAAGTTTGTATTATTCACACTAAGAAATGTAGATTTGGCAACAATGTTTTTCTTCAGCGACTAATCCAATAAAATACCACCCCTTGAGATCCACCGGTTGTTATATTTATATCCAACAACCAGCTGAAAGTACGTTTAATGTTTTATGTTTAGTCATATTACCTTACCCCAACCGAAACCCATGTTTCGAATAATTGTGCTTAAAATCTATGCATGTGATTTTTATTTTTTTATTTTTATTTTTTATAAAAGTCACGATTCAGTCACTTCACGATTCTAACCTGTATGTATGTTGCGAAGAGGAAGAAAAATCGAAAAAAGCGATAGTCTTTTAACATTATTAACTATTCAGTCACAGTTGGTGTGAGAACAAATTAGAATCCACATAAAATGTACCATGGAACACTAAACACGAAAATAAATTGAAATAAATAATATGCTTTAATAATGTTCCCTACCTTATTATCTACCGTGGTATTATCATAACTTTCTATGAAATTAATTACTGTTTACTCTTTATACTATAATTCTCGAGTAGTGGCCATGATATTGACAACCGAGTATCGTCTAGGTTACTTTATTTTGTTATAACTTCAGACTACATTAATAAAAATTTATGCATTTCATATAATCATAGTGAAAGATTAATATATTGGTATCATACCGATATAAAATATATATTATTCAATATTTTAAAATATTATTTATTAATGCTGGTAATGCGAACATATTCCTTCCACAATAACTTTAATTGAAATGCCGATTTCGACAGTAATTTTGTAGAAAACAAACATAAGCTGCTGAGTCAATTTTTAAGAACATGTATATAGTTAGAGGTTTTACAAAAACATTTTAATAACAAAAAGGGAGTACACCCCGATTCGGAACAACAATCTATGGATCACACACAAGATTGCACCGGTTGGAAATCAAATCCACACACTCGCACTTTTAGTTAAAAAGTCCGAAGTCACTAACAACAAGAGCGCTAGTTAAAAAGTTGAAAGCTGAAAAGTTGAAATGCTAGTTGATCTTACCTTATAGATAGATACTCGTACTTACATCACAGTCACGAAGCTTACATAACTACTACTACTACTACTGCTACTACTACGCCTACTTGGTTCATTTAATTGTGCATTCTCACTACATCGTCTTAAAGTGAGGTCACTGTATAGAAGAGCCTGTTATAAGGACGAGTACTGCGCAAAACTGACAATGCAGTGGTAATTATTTTACACAATCCCATAATTGCAACAACAATATTAATTTGATTACCAATTCTCATTATAATGAAGGAACATTGTCCTATTTTTGAAGTCAACAGTATTTTTCCGTTATTATTTTTTTAAACTTGTGGTTAAGTAGATTTACTTAAGATAAATATTAAAGTAAGTGGTTACTTATTTTAATATTTATCTTTTTTCCACACTGGATGAACTAGATCTACCTCTCTTTAACTTTAATGAATTAATCTATTTAGCATCGCTTAATGACTATTATTAATGAGTAAGAGTAAACACAATTACTTTCCTAAGCTGCTTATTATTATAACCTGCTAAAGATCTACTTCACTTAAGACTTTTTAATGTAATCATAAAATAATATAAGAATCAAGATTGTTAAAAGTTATCATTAAACATTAAGAATCTTTAAAACCTTTAATCATATACTAAATTAGGGTTCTTTAAAACTGGTTTCTGAAACATGAACTATTTATACAAAATCACGTCTAATAGTTATAAAATAATACATTCATTATACAACGATAAGTTAATCATTACTTTAGTCTTCCATATTTTGAATTATTATAATTATTCTATATATTTCATATTTTCCTTTACGTAATTCATATCCACTAAATATTTGATTAATCTTTTCAAATTACTGGATTTATATTATATTAGAAATGAGAGTAGACTTTACTTTAAGAGCAAGGTAAATAAAAAGAACGTCAATGTGTTAATTACCTTCATAAATACACGCTTTGTAAGCCGACTTTCACAATTCTTGATAAGATATGTAGGTGAGGATTTAGGGTGTAGGTGGATAACTAAAGCCACCAATGCCCGGTTCTTATACTTTGACTCTCACATCACTGAACTCCGCAAACACACCCTGGCTTTTAAAATCAACCGCTCCATTGAATAAGAAAATAGAAAGAATATCATAGACTTATAATATATGTTGTAAAATCATTTATACATATATATAAAACAATAACTACTCTTTATAACAAACAATCAATATTAGTTATTTCTATCAAGTATTAATTACTATATGCTCTGGGGTTTTAGACTATTCTCAATGTTTTTACCTGAATCTATGCAAGCGTTTCTGATTTATTATAAAAGTAAGTAACAAAGTAATTATTCATACTGGAATTCTGATCATGGAATACCATTAGGGACTGTATGAAGTCTTCTCCACTAAAGGTCAAACGTCACAGTAAGTAAAGCTCTCGTTTAAATATGAATGAAAAAGTTCAAAAATCCGAAGCCGAAACGTAACGCCCTCGGCGGCAGAGTTAGGGTTACATTATAAAATATACAAAATGTGTTAACATAATTCTAATTTGAAAGTTTACCGAATGTGTGGGAGTCGATACACCTTTTAAATTACGAGTAACATTAAAGTTTATTCAATAAGATTAACATTTTTTTGGCATTATGATTACCCATTATATATATTTGTATCTGTATTTATGTTATTTTGTAAAAAATTGCTCGACTGGTTTCGAACACATCGGAGTCCTTACTCATAAACGTAAAAAGCGAAATTAAAAGGGAATAAATATATTTAATAGTAATCAGTCACTAAAGTTTAAATATAGAAAGTATTGTTATTGAGTAAAACATATTAAAGATATTGAATATTAAAACACACTTATAATTTAAATTTCATTTATTTATAATATTTGCTATTAACTGTAGCGTTTTAAATACGACTGAGCACTTATTACTAGTGTTAGAAATGGCCGCTGTCGTTACACGTGCGTTATAAATAAAAAATACATAAATTATGAAAAGCTAATGAAAAACACAGTTTTATATTCATTTATACTTGTGTAGTAGTTAAAGATCTATAAAATATAGCATAAACCTAATTTGGTAACTGAACTATAAGTACTACTAAATAATTTAGTTTACTAAATTATTTAGTAGTACTAATAAGAAAGTTTTAATAAGCGTCCCGTGTCAAGTTACTCACAAGCACTTGTGACGTAATGAGATCTACTCGTAGGTTGACTAACGAACGGGTTGTCACGAGATAAAGGTATTTGAGGTACTCTGAATTAAATGGAAGCTAACTTACAACTAAATGTAAGAATTATTATTATTATAATTATAGAAAGGTAATATGAAAGCATCCCTATGTAAATTTCGACCTCTTTATGTTAATTATTATCGACGTTAGTTGACTCACATGTACCCTCATGTACTCTCATGAGTTCAGTGGGAGTTGATCATTGTTATTTTTAAATCGCGTATTTTCACAGCTCTAATTAGTTTTTATTGTAAGCTTAAAATACTTTTTAAAAATCTATTTATACAATACAATAATATAACTTTATTAAATAATGGTTAATTACAAAAAATATTCACATATGAAAGATCTTTTATATTATTTAAATGATGTGTTTATTTATTTATTTAGCTTCACGCCATATCCCTTGCGAGGTAGCCAGAGACGACGGGGCGCCAAACGCTACGAATAAAATGATGTGGAAAATGTAAATAAGATATAATTATCTGAGTTGACACGTCAAGCTCACAACTTTGTGCCCAGTACAGACTATGACCTACACATAATATAGAGCAATGCTGTCGAGATGATCAATTTAGACTATTAATATCTGTTAGATAATACCTCGGGTGAAGGGTAAAAGCTCTATACACATTAATTTTTCCTTAATATCTGCTTTGTGCACCGAAATGTGCATCAAGTTAAAGATACTTTGGAGTTGTGTTAAATTCGTTTCTAATATTTCTATTGATAAGTTTTGAGTAGGATGCTAGGAGTTAAGAAAGACAAAAGTAATGATAACCGCTTTGTAACGTGGTTGAGATATTTCAATTATCTTGTAATATCAATATTCTTACTATACTTTAACATTAATAAGTTTCAAGTTGAATAATATTTAATGAAGCCTACGGAAATGTTATATTCTGATAATAAACAATGCTTGAATAACGCTATTTGAGAGCTAATGAATGAGGTCAAACATAGACCACAAATGTATATGAATGGACTGTTCTATTGAAAAAGAACATTAATCACTTGTTATCTTTCTTTCTTATTCATCCAATATCGTCGTCATACACAAAAAACATTTTGCTAGAAAGGTTTTATTGGATTCAGAACATTGTCTGAAGTAACGTTTGTGATACTATTTATAGAAATATACTTTTGTATAAAGTGGTCCTTCTATATTTTGTTAATTAAATACCAACTAAGATGTATTATATCCATCCAGCACTCTGTTAGGAATTAAATATTAACTATTTTAAATAGTATTCCTATTATCATTATCATTATTAATTAATTTAATTTTAATATATTTTACTTTATGAGTTTATTTTTCATAATTAATAAATAAACTTCTAAAGATTTTAGTTGGAAATGTTATAGAATTTATTTTAAGCAAGTAAGTTACATAGAATGAATAGTCTATAAAAAGACCGTTTATCTGATTGTTAAGAGTAAAATTTGAATCCTGTAATCAATCAGTCAATCAATCAATCAGTCAAGTGCCATGATATCAAACCCGTTATTATTATTATTATTATTATTATTATTATAATTGACCGTCATAGCGTCAAAGGAATTATAGTATTGTATTGCATTTACTTTGATCGCAAACTGTTTTCATACTAAATAATATAAACGTTTGTTTATTGCAATTACAAGTTAATTACAATTGAAAATGCTGACATTGTTTATTAAAATATAATTATCAAACGATGTATTAATAAGGTTAGTGATTGTAATATTTTAATCGTTTACTAAACAAAATATTTACGAAGACATATTCTCTATTATCCGAGGCAAAAACCAATAAATTAACCAAATTTTATCAAAATTCATTACTTTTTGTTTCTTTTATGTTTGTATTAACTATTGAACCGGTTAAAATTATAATGAGTTCTTTATACCTATTGTTCATATTTTATCTCATCATTGTTTTATTATATATATATATATATATATATATATATATATATATATATATATATATATATATATATATATATATATATATATATATATATATTATGTTTATATACATCGTGTTTTTGTATCTAATGTGGTAAACTATGAAAAATACTATATTAATATCAAATAAAGGTTATGAAATACATACACATAATCTTTATATTCTTTTGTAATATTTAATAACTTTTATTCAATCGAAACTATAACATTTTTGGCAATAGCAATGAAAAAATGTTTTACTCTGTGCCCACCGCGCTACACATTAACAGGATTGGAGAGTCTTATTACTCGTATGTGCGCACCGCAGAGCAGTACACACAACAGAACGCCTGTATGTAACCCGGCCGCGGATATCTTTATGTAATGGGGTTATGGTTTGGACTGTCCAGTGTACATTTAGTTTTATCTTGTTTAAAGCATTTATTTTATGAAAGGTACTTTGCATGTATATAACTATTTTATTTATATTCTTTTATATGCGTAATGCATCACTGTACTTGCATATAAAGTATTTTTTGTCATAGTCATAATATTAATAATAATTATTATTTTAAGTCATTTAGTCCGTAAGTCATTCTTCCAAACTTCTACAATAAGGGAAGTAGTGAATACTAATACAAACGACCCTGGATAATTAACAAGTTGCATTAAATCATACAGAATACAGAATGACAAATGTTTGTCTTTAAGTTTATGCTTTAGTAAATGTCACAGCATTAGAGTGGCATCATCATGGAGCGATTGCCATTTGCCTACAAAATAGCGAAAAATAAGACGTATAAAATAAAAAGAGTAAAGAAGAGAAATATTTATATTATCACGTTAGAACAGAACAATGTCTAACATCAACTAAATGTTCTTACTATGAGAATCGAACCCTAATTCAGTACGATACAACGATTATAAAATTCATTCTTATGACATTAATTAAAACTCAAACGAGAGAATTGTAAGACTGTTGATCTACTACAAATGTACACGTATTCAATTAATATACAATTATTCTATTCTATTTCAAATTGTATAAATTAAAATAATAGAAATTCATGCTACATACAGTAAACTAATTATATCAAAGTATACTTTGAGAAGTATGGAAACAAGTAAACATCATTGTTGAATGCAGATTAAATTCAAATCTCTTTTACAATTCATCACTTCTTGTTATCCGATTCCTTGTTTAAATTAATATCTTTGTTAATGTTCTTCCAAACACGCTGCAGCTGCATTTACAATTATATTATTATTAATATATTTTGATAATGTTATAGCCAATTGACGGTAAATGGGGCAATACTGTTATTGCGGAATTTGTTTGTACAATTAACATGTAAGTGGTGAAGATTTAAATTCAAGTAATTTGTTTAATGTGTTTTATATTTAGGTATATTATTACTTGAAGTAAAACTATATAAATAGAATTTATCATAAACTTCAGTTATAAGTTATATTATTATTTAGAAAATTTAATTTGTAAGTTAGTTAACGTTCAGTGAGTAAACTAATTTAATAGTAATATTTGTTGAAAGCTCTCGTCGCATTAATAATATTCCGAGTAAGGAGACATTCATCGTGTTATAACGACCTGCTACTACATACAACTACCTACTCTAGATTATAAAAGTTACTTAGAAATAAATACTGTATTATAATTTAAAATGTAGTTTAAAATTTATTTTCTTATTTTAAGTATCTATGTGACAAGGGAGTTATAATGTATAATGTGTATAAAATTGAGCTTTCGGAAATGAATAACGTACTATATTATAAATAATTTAAACTGATTAAACAGTTGTAAAAAATTGGAGATATTAATATGTTCAGTTTATTTTTAAACATTAAAACAAGGCGTGTATTTTTTTATCTAATTTACTCTGTAACCATACTTGGTAAGTACCTAGCAAAAGCACTTGTTTTTACAATTTGAACATTATTTTTAACTTTAAATGTATGAACGCGTCCTTATGTTAATTTAGAGCTCTTTATGACTGTAAATATTGATGTAAGTGTAGTGTGAATAGAGTGAGACTAATTAGACGTAATTAGAGTCATCTTTATGAACAGTCTCTTGTCCCGCGCCCGCGCGGTCCCGACACTTCTTTGTCAATATGTGAAGTTAAAAACATTAAAAATACAGCTGCTGTACTTTTCTATGTAATTTATTTATAAAAAATATATAATTTGTGACAGTGACGTTGCAAGTGTTATTATTAACAATCGAAAGTTACGTTTCATCTCGTTTTTGTTAATTCATGTCATATATTTTGATAATGCTTATATTTTTATACTAATATGTAAAATAAGTAAATATTAAAAATAATTTATTTAATTATTCAGCTTTAAACATTTTATAAGCTTGTTTTAACAGTGGCTTCTTTTTCATTGCCATCGAGAATGTGTAATAATTACCTATAATTCTAATAATCATTAAAATTTTCTAATAAAAATAAGTGCACATAATAAAAATAAATATTAGGTATAACACATTATTCAATATTTCAAAATATCTATCTTTAGAACCCATCATGAGGTTTATGAAAATAACTTTATAATATGCAAAGGATAATAATAATACTAAAACTTATTAACTTATACTATATTATGTATATATGTATTTGTGTGTCATCATCAAATCAAGGGAGTCTTGTAATATTTATTTTACAGAACCCGCTTCATATCACGTTAGATTATTAAATTAGATTCATTATCTGTATACCCATATTGGTGAATATGTTGCTGTATAGTTGTTTACTGTTAATTTATTTTTATATTTTTAATAAACTTTTAAAGCATATAATATAGTATCTTTAGTTAATCTCGTGAACTTCAGTTAGGTATCTTTTTCATTAACACTTATTTGTTTTTGTTTGAAATAAATACATTGGAACGTAGTATTTTATTTACAATACTAGTTGCTACTCGCGGATATGCCTCATGTGGACACGCATAAAATGCCATTTTTACTTGGCTCGACTATAATATCTGACTTATATAAACTTTTCACTCAAAACGGAAAAAAAACATCGTAATTTGATAATAAATTGACTTTAATATTTTAAAAAAGGTGACTTGCTTAGACGATAAAAATATTCCTTAAGATATTCTTATTTTTTTCTAAAAATATGACAGGATTCAATTAGATACAGATGGCATTGAAGGTGTTGTGTCCAAGATGTACTTTATGTTCTACTCTTACACTTCGTTCCGTCTCGAGGGTCCGTTTACTAACAGGTTTGTAGTGTCTGTAATATGTGTTTATTTAACACCTGTATTAAATTAACACAATGTTTTCAATAAAATAAAAGTTATATATATATTTAATAATAAACAATTACAAATCAACACGGGCAGAATTTATAGGGACAGTATAAAAATATTTAAATGTACATTATTTAAAAAATAAATATATTTATCTTAATGGCATTGCATATACGAGTATGTTAGTTATACTTTCAATATAATGGAATGATAAATAAAATAATGGTTCATATAATTCTGAAAACTGAAGGAATTTTTGCTCTATTGAAACGAAACTAGGCAACCTTCATAACTTGAAGTTAAATTATATTATTAACTATATTATTTATACTTTATAGAATTATAATTGAAAATTAAATTATAACAAAACGTGCAATAACATTTTAGTTATTAAATTGAACTATTTATTAATCAGATACAACTTTAGTTTAAAATTTTGAATCAGTTTATAATAGCCGATCCCTCTGCCGCAGCTGACCGAAACTAAAGTTTGGAAGTTCTATCATATTCTCCAATTGCTTTCGAACCAACTAGTACTTATATTTTAATATAAATATGCAGTTATGATTAGATAGTTTCGTCAAGTTTAAAAACTATCAAAAATATTATTAATAATAAAAAAATAAATGAAATAAACATCTGACAAGTTCATACTCTATAAAGGTCGAGTGCAGAAATGTTTTGGGTCCTCGGCGGTGTCTGTGTAATTAAATCAACCAAAGAATAAGTTCTTCAAAGTAAGGGCTTCTTTAGAGCTCGAGAGATTTTCCTCAGCTCAGCATTTTGCTAGAAGTATTTCTGAATTTAATATTTTTACAGTCGGCATTGGAAATTTTCAATAGTGTATTTACAAAATATATTCTATTGGGTAGTAAATAAAAAACATTTATGGTAATAGTTAAGAAATCTGTATAAAATTGTATATCAAATGACGATCAAATTATGAGTTCAAAAAAAGGTTTACTAAATGGAAATACCATTAAAAGCGGGTTTACTTAAAAAATTAATACAATTATTATTCATGCGTGAGTTATCACAGCATAAGCAGTGATTCCCGCTTACGAGGAAAGCATCAATCTCCTGACTCGACATTTATCATTGTTTGTAATAAGATTTAATTATAATATTTTAATAATATTTTAAGTTAGTCTTGTAGTAGATTTAATCAAGTAAACATGTATTTTTATTAATGAATATTTTATAAATAAATATTTTTTTAATAACTTCGTTGTCTGCCAATACATAACTGGCGCAGTCGGTAGGATTACGGCGTTTCGTAAAAGTTTTGGAATCAAACTCTTCCATACTCTGACAAACGGCGATTCCCAAGTCACATTCCTGTAATCCAGAACCTAACGGCGGTCAAGCGAAGGCTACACGAGGATATTATGGAGAATTGGACGTCCCCGTGTACTACTCAAGACTCGACGGGAGATGCAGATACTGGTGTGGTGAGTACTCTCGCTGATAATCCAAGTTCCTGCTCTATTTCCTGTCCTAGTATTTATATTATACTCGTATTAATGTTAAAGAGTGTTTAAAGCTAAAATCGCGATAAACCTAGTTAAGTGTGAAAGTTTGTCTATTTCTAAAATCGAGCGGGCATTCTTTAGTTTAGTACATCATTTTTTTTTGGTGATATAAAGTGTTTAAAGCTAAAATAGCGATAAACCTAGTTAATTTTGTAATATTAAAATCCAAATAAACTCGAAGGAATATTCTTTAGGTTTAGAATTTCATTCATTGTTTCTTTAATAGAAACATATATTATCAGTGGAACGTGTTGTAACTGTAACACGATACTGCATTGTCTTTATTATTTTGCAAAAATCTTTTTATTACTTAATATTATAATTTTTCTATTATAATTTTATTATTATTTTTTTAATATACTTTTGTATAAAAATATATATATATATATATAATATATATATATATATATATATATAATATATATATATATATATCAGTATGTCGGTAATAGATTCACCCCATTTTAAACTTGTCGTGGATTTAATTCCGCGATATGACGGCAATAAAAAAATTACTTAATTTTTACATAAGAGAGGTCGAAAATATCCTTAGCAATTAGAAGCACCAGGTAGCAGCCACCCTACCTTATTGAGTGTTATTAAAAGTAAATTAAGTGGAGCAGCTATAGAAGCGATTGCATATGAAGAAAACTTAGATTCATGGCTTAAAATAAAAAATGCATTATTAAGACGTTTAGGAGAACCCCGTAACGAGATACAAGTGATGCAAGAGTTGACAAGAACCCGTAAATTAAAATTTGAAGATTCTGAGTCATTTGGTAAGAGATTACGCGAGTTGCTCGATACCTTGTATTTCGTTGGAAGGCATGGAGATAGAAGTTATTATGAAGAAATGGTTATTGAACAGTACACTAATAACTTAGATTTCCACGTGTCCTTAGGTGTTAGAATAGCTAGGCCAGATACATTAGAAATGGCCATAGTCGCGGCTAGACAGGAGGAAGCTAGGCTTGCTATTAATAAACCAGGCCCTTCAACTTTACAACAGGGTAATATGTTTAAGCATAAGGAATTTAATTCTGTTCCAAACCAATACAATAATAGGTTACCTATTTCCAAACGACCATTTTACCCACAACAGCAATTTAGGCCCCATAACTACGTGCCTCAAACGAATAACATGACTCCTGAGCAACGCGAGCTACTAGTTAAGTCATTACTACTATGGAAGAACCAACAACCAGGTAGGAGCTCTGGTAACTACCGGAATAATTTTAATATACCCCAACAGAATAACCCACCACAGAAAAATTCAGATGTCACTATGAGGTCGGTCTCAAGGCCGAATAAACCACAGTTTGCAGTAGAGGAACTATTTTGTACCCAAAACGACCCACCAGATCAATACCCCAAAAATGAGGGCGAATACTCTAATTTTGATGATAGTCAACAGGAACCTGAGATAATTGAAATCAATGTGCAGGAGAGGGAGCATCTGCCGTATATTGAGTTGCCAGAATTAGGAGGTAAGTACTTAATCGATACTGGAGCGAGTCGTAGCGTTATTGCATCGGATGTTATTTTTAATACTATTTTGGAATTATGTGTTAAACATGAACCGTTTCAAATTGCTACCGCGCATAATGTGTCTTGTCATAACCATGTAGTTTATCTCCCATTACCACCAATTTTTAATACAGATCTGACTCATAAATTTCTAATTTTTGATTTCGATCCCAAGTACAAAGGATTAATCGGATTTGATTTATTAAGATGTCTTAAAAGTAATATCGATCTTAATAGTAACATGTTACGTACAACAAACGCTAATATCCCGATTTATTTTAACCACCCATTACGAAAGATTAAAATCGAACCCAAGTGTGAGAAAGTAGTAACATTTAGAACAAACAATATTGACGGACAATATATACATAATTCACGATACTGGTCAGAAGGTTTAGAATCCCCTACAGCTTTTGTAACAGTCAAAGCCGGTTCATTTAAAACTACTGTTATAAATTATACTAATGAAAATAAATATATCCCCAATAAAATCCCAATACAACTTGAGACTTACTCTGACACTAAGAACGAGAATGTAGATTTAAACTCATTAAATATTAATATTGACATTAATAAAGAATTGTGTGACAATTTAAATAAAATTCGAACAAGTCACATGAATGAGGAGGAAAAGCGTGAAATAACTAAGCTTTGTTATAATTACCGTGAAATATTTCATTCGGAAAATATACCATTAACATTTACACATGCGGTTAAACACCGGTTAAGATTATCGAACGAAACACCAATCCATGTTCGTAGTTACAGACAGCCTCCAAAACATCGTGCTGAAATTCGTAAGCAAGTTGATAACTTACTCGAGCAGGGTATCATTAGAGAAAGTATATCCCCTTGGTCGTGTCCTGTTCATATAGTACCGAAAAAACCGGACGCATCTGGAAATGTTAAATGGAGACTTGTAATCGATTACAGACGTTTGAATGATAGGATTGTCGAAGACAAGTACCCACTACCGAACATTCATGACATACTAGACAGGTTAGGACGTGCACAATACTTCACAACCCTTGACCTTGCAAGTGGCTATCACCAGGTTGAGATGCATCCGGAAGACGTAGAGAAAACCGCATTCACCACGGAGAGAGGCCACTATGAATTTTTACGTATGCCATTTGGTTTAAAGAACGCACCGAGCACTTTTCAACGTTTAATGGATCACATCCTCAGAGGCTTACCCAACGTTTACACATACCTTGATGATGTCATAATCATCAGTACTTCGCTACAAGAACACGTAGAAAGATTACGTCAAGTGTTTGAAAGGTTTAAAACACACAACCTTAAAGTTCAACTCCATAAATCAGAATTTCTTCAGAAACACGTTAACTTCCTTGGACATGAACTTACAGACGAAGGACTAAAACCCAATAGAGACAAAATAAAAGCCGTACTTGATTTTCCCTTACCTCAAAACCAGAAACAAATAAAGTCATTTCTAGGTCTCGTAGGATACTACCGAAAATTTATCAAAAACTTCGCCAAGCTTACTAAACCCATGACGTTATGTTTAAAGAAAGGCGGTAAAGTTATTCACACAAAAGAGTTTTTAGAGTCATTCCATAAGTGTAAGCAAATATTAACTAACGACCCGATATTGCAGTACCCAGATTTTGACTAGCCATTTATACTAACAACAGACGCATCTGACTATGCGTTAGGCGCGGTTTTATCCCAAGGAAATGTAGGATCCGACAAACCTGTAGCGTATGCTTCGCGCACTCTATCAGATTCCGAGTCGCGGTATTCCACCATTGAAAAGGAACTTTTAGCGATAGTATGGGCCATTAAGTATTTCCGACCTTATTTGTATGGTCGTAAATTTACTATTTATACGGACCACAGACCTCTAACATGGCTGATGTCGCTTAAAGACCCTAATTCAAAACTGACGCGTTGGCGATTGAAATTAGCTGAGTATGAATTCGAAATTGTGTATAAGAAAGGACGACATAACACGAATGCAGACGCGTTATCTCGAGCTAAAATATTTCATCACAGTATGGATTCGCTCGCGGTAAATTTCGAGGATAATGAAGACGATGACATAATTAATAGAATGTTTGATCAAACTTCTACCGATAATAATGATGGCCAGGAAGCAGGCCCTAGCAGTCAAAACTTAAATACAGACCCTGACGGACAGACAAATTCACAACCACCTGAAAATACTGAATCCGATAATGTAACAGTTGTCACAACAGACGAACAACAGTTAGTTAGCACAAATCATTCTCAGCCTGACACCGAAAACAACAGCATTCCCATATTATCTGACGCTATTGACAAACAACTAAAACAATTCCACATAAGATCAACTCCAGGCTCCACTTACAGAGTAGATAACAGATCAACTAATCAACGTACAGTCATTAAAGATGTATTTATCCCTGTTAACAATACCGAGCAAGAAATAATTAGATTCCTCAAGGAACATACAATAGCCAATCGCGTTTTTCACTGTTACTTTTATAACGACGAACTATATTTAGCTTTCTGTAGAGTCTATACAACGGTATTCAATGATAGAGGTCCAAAACTCATAAGATGTACTACGCGCGTCATATTAGTCGAAAATCAGGCCGAACAATTAGAACTAATTAAAAAATATCATGAAGGGAAGACTGTACACCGCGGTATTCAGGAAACACATAAACAATTGCACAGAAACTATCATTGGCCTAATATGCTACTCACGATTCAAGGATACATTAGTCGATGTGAAACTTGTCTTAAGGCCAAGTACGAACGTAACCCATTGAGACCACCTTTAGCGCTAACTGAAACACCCTGTAAGCCCATGGAACACTTATTTATGGACTTATATTCAACTGGAGGAGGTACTTTTCTCACCATTATAGATAACTTTTCTAAATTTGCACAAGCAGTTCCATTAAATGCATCCAGTAGCATACATGTAGCTGAAGCATTATTACACGTAATCTCTGTTCTAGGACTACCCCACAAAATTACGACAGACTCTGACAATAAGTTTAATAATGAGGTCATTAAAGAAATATGCGCTTTACATAACATAAACATACATTTCACAACCCCATACAACCCGAATTCTAATTCACCTATAGAGCGTTTTCATTCGACTATAGGCGAAATAATTAGAATTCAGAAAATGACAAATAAAAATGACCCCATTCAGTTAATAATGAAATATGCAATCATAGCATATAATAATGCTATCCACTCAGCAACAGGCTATTCTCCTCATGAACTTCTCTTTGGTCATACATCATCACGAAATCCGTTAGAGCTATATTTCCCAAAAGAATTCTATCAGGATTACGTCTTAAAACATAAAGCAAATGCTGAATCGATACAGGTATGTATAACAGCCCTTATGTCTAAAAACAAAGAACAAATAATAGCCAGGCGGAATAAAGAAGCAGAAGAAAGAACATTCAAGGTAGGTGAATTAGTTTATAAACAAGTGGCGAAGACAGCGAGAAACGATAAAACAAAACCGGTATTTAAAGGTCCATATAAAATCATTCACCTTCACCCCAATAACGTTGCAGAAATAATAGGAAACCATCCTAATTCGAAATCTATAAGGGTTCATTATAAACTACTAAGAAGGCCTCACCTTGTTCCAGGATCCTCATCGCAGGAGCAATCATGCTCTACGCAACAGCAGACGTTACCTTTAATCCCGTAAATAACGAACAGGGAATCCTTTTGCTTAAGCAAGGTCAAATAATTAAACAAACAAATATTTTTAATTTAGCTTGTGTTTATAATGTTACATATTTAAAATTAACTACAACTAAATTAACTGCATTATATGCAAGTATTAAAGCTTCCGAAACGTCTACTACGCAATCAGAGCGTATTCAAAATTCTTATCGTAATCAAATAGAGTACAATTTATCCTTAGTAAATAGAAAACTTTCATTTATGATTCCCCGGAATATTAGGCGTAAACGTGGCCTTATAGACGGGTTAGGTTCAGTTGTAAAATCGATAACTGGAAATTTAGATAATCAAGATGCTCTAAAATTTGAATCTGAAATTTCAACTATAAGAAATAAAATAACTTCTATTCAAAATTCGGAGAAAAAGACATTAATTATTGCAGAAAATACTGTAAAAGAATTTGGTAATCAATTAGATAAGATTAATGACAATCAGAGAAATTTAGTTACATATATGGGAAACGTGACAAAAGACTATGATGGGTTACATAGTTACTTGAATTATTTAGATATTTACGTTCAAATAGATTTTAGCTTACAGATTATCTTAGATAAGTTAATGATTTTAGAAGATGCTATAACATTTTCCCAATTAGGTGTTATGCATCCCAGTATAATTAGTCCCCAAAGTTTGGTGTTAGAATTAAGACAACTTAAAACTAAGTTTAACCTAGTACCAGTAATAGATATAAATTTAAATAATATTAGAATATTAGAAAGGTCAATTAAAGTTAAAGCTTACAGTACAGAACACTCGTTAACATTTATATTAGAAATTCCTAATACCGACCCAAATATATATGACCTTATCCACCTTTATTCTATCCCTGATACAAAATATTTTACTATTATCCCAAAATCCAAATACCTAGCTTGGAAGCGATGAGTACGCATATCTGGAAGAAAACTGCAAGCAACTAACCCAGAACGCTCATCTCTGCGAGCTAATGAACACCAAACATATTACAACATCGCAAGATTGTATCATAAACCTCGTTCAGCATAAGGACGCCAACTGCACTCGCGCTAAAATGATATTAACAGAAGATAAGATACAGAAGACGAGAGACAACACTTGGCTGGTTATCCTCAGAAAAGAAGAAATAGTACGAGTTCAATGTGGAACCAAAACCTCATACAAACGCACTTCGGGAATTCATCTCGTAACACTCACCGAAGATTGTCGTGTTGACGTCATTAACATAACTCTACAGACTCACATGACTACTATAAACATAGACGAAGTCATACCGCTGCCATTGAAACAGAATGCACCTGTGGAAGCTGTAAAATATCAACTCAAAATAGAGGACCTAGATCTGGACAACATACACAAACTTCTGGACCAAGCTGAAGACATAAACGAAGATGACGTCGCAGACTGGCCCACACTTATGGCAACCCCGAGCTGGCCGACTATCATCCTGTATCTGCTCCTGGTCAGCGCAGCATCATGGAAGCTGTATCAATATACAAAAGCCACCAAGATAAATGAACATCCGAAGGCGACACCAACTAGTGAGGACACTAGTGGAAGCTGTAAGATCAGCTTCTCTCTGAAGGACGGAGGAGTTATCACAGCATAAGCAGTGAGACCCGCTTACGAGGAAAGCATCAATCTCCTGACTCGACATTTATCATTGTTTGTAATAAGATTTAATTATAATATTTTAATAATATTTTAAGTTAGTCTTGTAGTAGATTTAATCAAGTAAACATGTATTTTTATTAATGAATATTTTATAAATAAATATTTTTTTAATAACTTCGTTGTCTGCCAATACATAACTCGTGTTTTACCTTTTTTTTTGTTTTCATTTGTTTGTCAAGGTAAGTCTCCTTTTAGTGTTCTGTCTCACTGAAGTTTTAGTTATAATTAATACTTCTTATTTGAAAGTAGAACCATTCTATATATTATTTTATTGAATATCAACAGACTTGCCTCATTAAAAGATCTAAGTTATGTTATGCTGACACAAAATGCGACACAGAGTTTAAATAAAACGCTATACTACCCCATAAGAGATATATATAAAATATATTATATATTATATATAAAAAACCAGTAGGAATATAGATTAAAAAATATTTATAATGACATTAATTCATGCGGTGACCGTAAGTTATATTTGGATTATGTAAAATCTTTTTTGTACTTACTTAATACATAGTAAGTACAAAAATATTTCACATAATTTGAGCACCAGACAAATTTTCACTACCACAGATTACGTAAATAATTTATAGCTGTACCTGTCCCGTCTGTCTCATCGGATATTTTAAGATTCTTACCTAATTTACTTCAATCTTAATAATTATGTGAATTATTCTATTTAGTATTTAATTAAATAAATTATTATTTTATTTTTATACACAATTAAACATTTAAAATAACATTGTATAGTGCATGAACGAACGTTTTGCAAATTAGAAAACAACTGTAGTCTTACTAACAAATTGAGGAAATTAGCACCAATACCGTCATCACAATCAATCACAAGTCATCTATGTATTTGCTGTCATTAATTGATTAATCAGTAAACTGGTCTGTATTAACTCATCAAAGACGAGACACACAATTACACACACTTTAATAACTACAATAACAACTCTATTGTTACTCAAACAGAATATCAAATAACCATAAAACAATGATATTACTTTTATATTATGTAGTTTTATAATAATTATTTCGTTTAATAAAGAGTAAAAGTTATATCTTCAAGTTTGTTATTTTAACCCAGATCTCCATTATTTTGAATCGAAAGCTCTCGTTACGTTCTCGTTCTCGTTACAACTGTCTTAGAAAAAAATAATTACTATAATAATTGTTATAATTAATATATAATACCAGAGTTATTAACTAGAAAGTTTCAACTACAATTTTCCAACGCAATTATAAAGTATTAATAGGAAATAATAAAATTTCTAAACGTTCAAAAGGCAATAAAGAATTTAAGTCATAAATCATTTAAGAACCACGGAATTTCAAGCTCACCTCTATTGTGGTTTGGTTCAATTACTCCATTCCGGGATAACTATTGCTTTTGTTATATGATATAATTTACGTGATATCAACTGAGTATGTTGACTATATATACTGATACTACAGGCCAGGATTACGCTCATATTATATTGAAGATAGAGCTGACCCACTCGTGGTATTGAAGAGTTTACTTTATTCCTAAATTAAATATATTACTTTATTTTTAAATTCATGTTCAATTTGTTTAAATTAGTGATAAATGTATTAACTGTAGCATCGCTATTAACTACAAAGTCACAAATTGGAAAATTATTAGATTTCCCGTCACGTGGTGTCGAGGTCTGGAGAGAAGATAATGTGATGTCTTTACGACTTCACGATAAACATTCCGTAGTACTGTAGAAAGAAACGCCCCCGCTCTTAAAAACCTCGTTATCTACTCTCAAGGCTTAAACTCTTCACTTGAGCACAAAAAGTGTTAAATAACTATCCGATGAAAATAAATGTTGTATTTCAATGTTGATTTGTTGTGACTTTGATAAAAAATCTTAATAACATTATTTCTTCAACTTTTGTCATGTTATTTGATTATTTCATTGCTTTGACAAATATTTTGTTAGCGTAAAACATAACAGAGGAATTTTAATTTAACAGACATTTGAAATGAATATAAGATGTTGAACTCTTGGTAACTTCTTTCGTCGACATTATATTGCGAAAAGAATGAACATATTTTTTTCATTTTAACAAAAATAATTATATTACAAGACGAATTGACGTAGGTATTTAAGTGTTTTACATAAATATAAATGCATATTGAAGCTTGCTCCTTTAACATGGCTGCAGCTTCAATTTAAAATTTATGACTAATCTAAATATCTTTTTAAAACTTTAACTTTTAACAGATTCCTGACGTGAAGGAGTTCCTTGTCTCTAGGGTCACATCCAGGTCGCTTTCAAGTTTCGACGGCCAACATTATTACAAACTTTACGAAAAACTGTAGTAATTCTATTTGGTGATATAATTCAATAATTTAGTAAGGGCTATTAAGATATACTGCAGATAACCAACTGATAACAATATCATGCCTTAACAAATCATATTTAATTAACGTGACCGAAGTGTTGAGAACACCCTCTCAACGACAGGTACTTATATTATATTTATAATTCTTAATCAGCACGTGAGACAATGTACAATATCACTACAAACTTACCTTAAAGCTGTCGGAATTTTAATCAGATATATTAACTGATACACATTAACACGTGTTTAATCACTTAATAATCAGGTTCGAACTATATTAGTATCATGGGAACTTGGGTTTACCTATTATAGTAAGTTTGAAGTTCGGAGATTAAAATATATATCCAGTAGGAGGAAAATATAGGAGGGTATATTAACATTTAAAAATATATATCAGATTATATAGATCTACAAAGCCATATATCATTGTATTTTTGAACATAATATAAAACAGTGTTACCTTATTCAAAGTAATTATATCTTCAAATTATGGCAAGTGGACCCTGTATAATATATAACCCAATCGATATCCAATTGTTAAATAAAGACCTCCTTAAGAAAACATAAATGTGTTTCGTGGAGATAAAACCATTGAGACCTCAGCAAATATTGACATTCATCAATCATCCCCCAAAACCAAGGAGGTACGGAGGTCGTTTTAATTTAAGTAAAGTAAATTATTAACACTGAATAATGCCTTTATTTTGAATACATTGCAACATTCATGGCATGGAAATTTATAATAAAAAGTATAAATATTATTTAACAATTTAGAAAAATATATTAAAATTTCATTTATAACAAAAAAAAACTAATTATTTTCTGACTTCATTGCTGTTATAGTACAAATCTTTTATGTCATAATCCTAAACGAATATTAGAACATCTGCTACTGATTCAATAAAAAATTGGTAATTAATCTTTAAAACTTTACAAACTGGATAAAAGAAGACAGTTTTTAATGTTATTTCATCAGACTTGGGAACCCTATTTACATTGAATTACTTATAAAATAAATTAACGGTTGCAAAGCTTACAACCAGCTTATTAATTTTACAACCCCAACCCTATTAATCAGACACTTTATTTTTACATTGTAATTATAATTAGCGAAAATAATTTAAGCTCATAAAAATAGTTTAAGTGTAGCGCTGCGTCTGCAGACATCATATATTCACTGTTTTAACAAAATAATCATACAACATTGCATTTCTAATACCCTTTTGACTTCTTATAATATTAATGATGAAGCTGCTTAAACCTTGTCTATTCAGATTTTAAAGGAAAATAGTTGCATTATAATACGATCTCCTCAAAGTAGCTCTAAAATAAGTACAAAGAACATCTTTTATATCACATATTTTATCTTATTGACCGTTTATGGAGAAATAAACATTAACAACTTTTATTGTTTGTTAATACCACATCTAGCCAGTCAGTGCATTCAAGTAAAACCAATTGAAGATCGAACCTGCAAAAAAAGATACAGAGTCATGGTCTAATAATGAACTGTGAATAGGTTGTTAACGAACACTTCTATACATTTTTAGGGATTGTAATATATATAATTGTCGAATATGTCTGTTGTAAACAATTTAACTTCATTACTTTTTGGTTATTATATAAAACCATTTGATTGTTCCCTCTTACATTTAGTATTGCTTTTAAAAGTCACATAAACATTTTTAAAATGTATAAACGTTCATAAATATTAAGAAAGCACTAGTTACTCTATAATAATATAATTGAGACCCTTAAGCAAGATTTATCTTACGCTATTCAAGGTTGTTAAAGTAAAAAATAATCGTGCTAAAATTTTTTATCTGTTATGTACGAGTATAAATGGAGTGTTCACTCAAATAAGTGTCAATAATTATATTTCATGCGAGGTGAGCATTATTTTAATATCAATTATCGCTTTAATTTAAAATACAATACAGATCCGCTGTTCAGTGATGACTTTTATGAAGTTTAATAAAGATGGCTGCTCTTTAGCACTATTTAGGAACTGATGAAGAAAAATTTGAAAATTTTAATATAAAAACCGTCAAAATTAAGAAGTGAGTGTTTGAAAATTATTTTTAAGTTGAGTAATAGCCAAATTGAATGTTCGTGCTTGTTATCGCAAATGAATATAAACATAATACGTCCCTAATACGTAGCCAGAGTTTACAATTATAAACCATTATTGGTACTACAAAGAAAAAATAATTGTGGATCCAATTTACCAACGTTATAGAGTTTCAAATTATATAATTATCTTACTCACAATTTAGCTATGTTTTCTGAAAGACTTGCTATATTTAAATATATATATATGTCGCCGCAAGCTTATTTATTATTATTTTTAGAAATAAATAAAATAATGTTACGGTTTATTATCTTATATCACTGTAGTAAAACGACTAAAAGTAATTTTGATTACTTTTAGAAATTATGTTATTGACGTTATAAGAAATGAATCATCTGATGTATTATTTTGTTGTGTTATGATGTATCGATCTAAGAAGTTATTGTTAATTTTAAGTATTTAATTGTTAAAAATAAGTTTAGAATTGTCGCCTTAACTAAACATTTGTTATCGTTGTAAATAGATGATATTATGATTTATAATTGTTAAAACTAAAATGTGGGTAGACGTTACTTTCTTACACGCCCCACCCGGCTGAGGCGTGTATATAAACCGGTGGAGCCGAGACTTAGGCACACTCGGACTCCAACGGTGACTCGGTAAGTCTGTCATGATTATTGCATGAAATAACGTTGGTACCACATTTTAGTTCTTATTTTTGTTTAGATTGTATTTCTGGTGTAACCTAGTATTAATAAATACTAATTAAATTATAAAAAAATATTTTCTATTTTTATTTAATTTATTGATTATTTATTATCATGGAAAAATCCAATGCCAGTACTAATGGCCCTGATGAGGTCATTAGAACTGGCCTTTTTAGAAATATAATCAGCGGTTCAAATCCGATATCAGAAGTGGGATCGCCCCAGCGATCCCTTTCTGCCGGTCATAGTATTTTTACAGGCCCCGATTTAGGTCGAGAAAGTGTTCTTCCGAGCACTTCACGTATTGAAGAGCCAGCAGTAGCGCCGTTGCTACATGCCAATAGCACTCAAGTCACAGCTCAAGCAGGACAGCCCTCGCTTTCTGGTAACGTTATACCTCCCGAATTTTTCATGCAAATGATGACGATGATGCAGAGCATGAGTGATCGTCTGCTACAAAAACCAAGCGAGAAGGCAAAAATAACCGACATATTTTTACCATCTTTTGACCCCGATGGTACTGTAGGCGTTCGCGAATGGTGCAACCACATCTCCACAGCGGTAAGTACGTACCAACTCAACGACTATGATGTCCGCATGAAAGTTAGCAGTCTTCTAAAAGGTCGAGCTCGGATGTGGGCAGACAATTGGTTAGCTACAACATCCACTTGGGAAGAGCTACGCGAAACTATAATTACTACATTCGAGCCGGAAACTCGATATTCTCGTGACATCCTTAAATTTAGAGAACATGTTTACAGTCCTAATAAAGATATTGCAGATTTTTTATCGCAAGGATGGTTGCTGTGGAGGCGTATCACTAAGGACAAATTGGATAATTGTGACGCGGTCGAAGCAGTTATTGGGATGGTAGATGACGAACGCCTGAGGATCGAATTAATGAATGTAAAGGCTAAAACAGTACCCGAACTTATTTCAGTTGCTTCATCCATCAGGACCAAACGGCCTTACCCAGGACAGTCGATGCCAAATGGCCCCGCTCAGAAAAGAGGTAAATTTAGAACTGATTACAGACAAACTCTTAATTGTAATATTTGCAACAGGTCTGGACATATCTCCCAGCAGTGCCGCTTCAGAAACAACGCTAGTACTCAGCCAAAGGCTAATTGGACTCCGAATATTCCTTCAAATCCACCTACTACGAGTACAGGAAAGTTTTGTTCTTTTTGTTCTAAGGCCGGTCACACGTTTGAATCATGTTTTCGACGAGAGAAAGAGATTACATCTAATGTCAATTCAATAGCCACCGGTAAGTGCACTTTAAATAAAATGCATGTACGAATCGGAACAATGAAGTTAGATGCAGTATTTGACAGTGGCGCAGAGTGCTCTGTAATACGGGAAACAATTGCAAATAGAATTCCTGGGCGTAGAAAATCAATTGTAAATTACTTGCGCGGTATAGGCCCAGTCCCTGTTATCTCAACAAGTACTTTAACAGCTATTTGCGTTATAAACAACATCAATGTAGAAATACTCTTCTGTATAGTTCCGGATTTTGAAACAACCACTAATGTCTTAATTGGAGCAGATTTACTACATCAAACTGGTTTAAGTGTCCATGTAACCCAAGATAGCGCTAATTTAGTTTCTTTTTCACGCGTCATGCATATACGACCAAATCACTCGGGTTTCGATAATTTGGACCACGATTTGACTGACCAGTGTGAAATTGATCAATTGCTTGCGTTACTTAACCGGTTTTCATTTCTTTTTACTCAAGGTTTCCCTAAAACTCGCGTAAATACTGGTAAACTTGAAATTCGTTTTAAAAAACCCCGAGAAATATGTTGAACGCAGGCCTTACCGATTAACTCCAGTCGAACGTCAAAAAATTAAAAGTATTATTTCAGAACTAATCGAAAATAACATAGTTAGGGAGAGTAAATCTCCATATTCTAGTCCAATAATTTTGGTGAAAACAAAAAACGGTGATGATAGGATGTGCGTGGATTATAGAGAACTAAATTCCAATACTGTTCGCGACCACTATCCGTTGCCATTGATTGGAGACCAGATAGACCAGCTAGCCGGAGGAAAATATTTCTGTACCCTCGATATGGCTTCTGGTTTTCATCAAATACCGATTTGTCCTGAATCAATAGAAAAAACTGCATTCATTAGCCCGGATGGTCTGTACGAATACATTACCATGCCATTTGGGCTATGCAATGCACCAGCGGTATATCAGAGGTGTATTAACCGCGCTTTGGGGACCCTTCTTCACCCGGGTAGCGCTGGCAATGATAGCAATGACAGCGTCGCTCAGGTATACATCGATGACGTTATCAGTAAAAGTCACAACTTTTCGTCTGGTCTTTCACACTTAGAAAGAATTTTGATTGCTTTACGTGATTCCGGTTTCTCCATTAATATAGAAAAATGTTCATTCTTTAAGCGATCCATAGAATACCTTGGTAACGTTATCGAAGAAGGTCAAGTTCGTCCAAGTCCTAAAAAGGTTGAAGCCCTATCCAAATCTTCTATTCCGACCTCAGTCAAGCAAGTTCGACAATTTAACGGACTTGCAGGTTATTTTAGAAGGTTCATTCCAAATTTTGCTCGATTAATGGTTCCATTATACAATTTGACAAAAAAAGGGATTAAATGGTCTTGGACCAATGAACATGAAGAAGTATGTCAAAAGGTCATCTATTATTTAACATCTAGTCCTGTACTAACTATTTATAGAGAAGCCGATCCAGTAGAACTTCACACCGACGCCAGCAGTCTAGGATTTGGAGCTGTACTTGTGCAGAAGATTAACGGGCGACAACACGTAGTTGCATATTTTAGCATGCGGACTACGGATACTGAATGCAGATACCACTCATACGAACTTGAAACTTTAGCTGTTGTCAGGGCAATCAAACACTTCAGACATTATCTCTATGGACGGAAGTTCACAGTTGTTACTGATTGCAATGCTCTGAAGGCCTCGGAACACAAACGAGATCTGTTACCCCGAATACATCGTTGGTGGGCGTATCTACAAAACTTCGAATTTAACATCGAATACAGAAAAGGTGAGCGAATGCAGCACGCAGACTTTTTTAGCCGAAACCCAAGCTGTCTTGTAGTAAACATCTTGACAAAAAACTTGGAATGGATCAAGGTGGAACAACATCGTGACCCACAACTCAGACCAATTATAAACGCCCTTCGCAATGGTGAAACAATGATGGGGTACGTACTTGAAGACAATATTCTGAAACATGAAAGGGTAGAGCCTATGCTAGGTTACCTGAAGCTTTTTGTGGTTCCCAAATCTTTTCAGTGGAGTCTGATTAACCATTTTCATACGTCTCTGAAGCATCCAGGCTGGGAGAAAACTTTAAGTAAAATAAAGGAGACTTATTACTTCGAGAGGATGAACACGATTACACGTCAATTTGTTGACAATTGTGTAATATGTAGAACATCCAAACAGTCTTCGGGAGCAACACAAGTACAGTTACACCCTATACCAAAACCAGCCGCTCCATTTGAGGTAATTCATATGGACATAACCGGTAAGCTCGGAACTCCACAGGAACAAGAATATGTCGTCGTAACGGTTGACGCCTATAGCAAGTATGTTTTGCTTCGTTACACTAATAACAAGAATCAGCAAAGCACTCTAGGAGCTTTAAAACAAGTCATTCACCTGTTTGGCACCCCAAGGCAAATAGTGGTAGACGGTGGTCGAGAATTCCTGGGGGAATTTAAAAATTATTGTGACAAGTTTGGTATTGAAATACACACAATCGCCCCGGGTATCAGCCGAGCTAACGGACAAGTGGAGCGGGTGATTGCTACATTAAAAAATGGATTGATAATGATAAAAAAATTACGAAATTTTAGAATGGCTTAAAGCTTTGGATAGTTTACAGTTGGCCTTCAATTGTACTATTCATAAAACAACTGGTGTGGCACCATTAACACTACTGACCCGTCGACGAAGTTGTGTACCTCCTGAACTGCTAAATCTTGTAGATTTCGATAACCAGTCTGTGGATATTGTAGCCATTAACCAACACATTCAGAACAGGATGCTCGAGGCAGCGAAAAGAGATAAAATTAGATTTGAGAGAGGACGAGCCAAGATGAAAAGATTTGCAAAAGGCGATTTCGTATTAATAAAAAATAATCCCAGAAATCAGACATCCCTAGATCTAAAATTTAGTGAACCCTACGAAATCCAGAAAGTACTTGAGAATGATCGCTACCTTGTGAAAAAAGTGATTGGACATCGTGGGCGCCTTCGAAAAGTGGCACATGACCAGCTACGAAAAGCCCCACAAACAGGATTAAGTGACAGCAATCAACCACTCGTGTAGCCAACAAATGCTCAAGAAGATGGGCTCTCGGTAACAGCACAACAGCCTCCAAGGGACGTTCGAGTTGTGGAATTATCAGACGAGCAGGCTGGACCGTCAGGAATCAACCAAAATCGAGAACATCAGTTGGAAACTGATGACGACTCTTCAAGTACCTAATTCGGTGAGAATTTTTCAAACTGTTTATTTATGTATTGAAATTTAACTTAAGCTAAAAAGAAAAAAAAAAAAAAAAAGTATTAAGAGACATATTTCTTAGCTATTTGACGTGGAGTTTTCAAATGCTAATATGATTAGAAATACGAAAAGATGCATTTGGTGTGCGGATCCGAACCTTAATAAAAAAAAATAAATAAATAAATAAATAAAAAATAAAAAAAAAAATAAAAAAAAATACTTATGTTGAAGACGGGTGGAGACGTTCTTCAACAATAAATACAATTAATAAATGTTGTAGGCGGGTGGAGACGTCCTATGACAATTGTTATGAGAGTTCGTGTGATGCCCCAAAGCCAAAAAAAAAAAAAAAAAAAAAAAAAACATGGACGTGATATTATGACTTGTTGATTTTATCATGAGTTATAATAAACAACGTCAGTAGAATAACTGCAACTAACTAGATGACTAAAAATAATTATAAAATTGTTTGTCTAGGCTTACTGTGGAAGTACCTAGACTACGTTAGTGGTTCTTTATCATTACAGAAAACAAACGATGCAGAGCACGCATCTCGCATCAGTATGGCCCTGTCGCCGCAAGCTTATTTATTATTATTTTTAGAAATAAATAAAATAATGTTACGGTTTATTATCTTATATCACTGTAGTAAAACGACTAAAAGTAATTTTGATTACTTTTAGAAATTATGTTATTGACGTTATAAGAAATGAATCATCTGATGTATTATTTTGTTGTGTTATGATGTATCGATCTAAGAAGTTATTGTTAATTTTAAGTATTTAATTGTTAAAAATAAGTTTAGAATTGTCGCCTTAACTAAACATTTGTTATCGTTGTAAATAGATGATATTATGATTTATAATTGTTAAAACTAAAATGTGGGTAGACGTTACTTTCTTACACGCCCCACCCGGCTGAGGCGTGTATATAAACCGGTGGAGCCGAGACTTAGGCACACTCGGACTCCAACGGTGACTCGGTAAGTCTGTCATGATTATTGCATGAAATAACGTTGGTACCACATTTTAGTTCTTATTTTTGTTTAGATTGTATTTCTGGTGTAACCTAGTATTAATAAATACTAATTAAATTATAAAAAATTATTTTCTATTTTTATTTAATTTATTGATTATTTATTATCATGGAAAAATCCAATGCCAGTACTAATGGCCCTGATGAGGTCATTAGAACTGGCCTTTTTAGAAATATAATCAGCGGTTCAAATCCGATATATATATATATATATCTTTAAATATCTCAGTTTTTTGTTTTTTTTACTTTATTGTATTTTATATAATGACAAACTATTTTTTTCTTTATCTTTAGTTCATACTTATGTAAACAATGTTCATACTTTTAAGTTAAATTTATATGGAAAAATGTATTAATCGTTGATTCTGGTATATTTTTGTTATTATTATATTAATTTAGTTAGTAAGCCTTTAAATAAATAAATAAAATAAAAATAACTAAGAAAAAATTTAAACTACCGAACACTATTTACGTCGCTAGTTAGGCCATTAAAAAAAGCAGCTAATAATTTATATTTTAATATAAATAAAAGAGCAGCCATCTGCATCTATCTTTACAAAATTCATAACTGAATGGCGGATCTGTACGCTGAAAAAGTATTATAGTATCAAATATTATTTGCAGTATTGTGTGTCAATTGTATTGGACAATGTAAAGGAGGTTACGGCGTCACCGTTCACAAAGAATACTTCAAAAGTGTACTTGCTATATTGTGACATTCAGTGTATATTTTGCTTTGAATTTATTTCATTTCATTTGATTTATGTGGATTCATATATACACAAATGATATATATATTTCCATATCATTCTATCTGAATATGTATTTTTTCTTATATGCATACATACATCTTATAATTAAACAATCTTCATTTCCAATAAAAACAATTTCCACCAGACAGCAACAGCTAGTACAATTATAAACATTAGGGAAAATCGTGTGAAGGAATATCATAGTGTCAGACGTATCCGCTCGTAGAGATAGTATCCTGATAGATCACTTCAAAACCTGCGCTCATTAAAAACAGCTCTATTGTTAAAGAAGTAAGGGACAATATCCCATAATGTAAAATATTACACGATTTACATGTCCGCAAGCGAAATGGCTTAATTGCGAAGTCTGAAGTGTCCCAGGCTAGGTGCAGTTTCATGAAGTCAGCACTTTGCTTTAACTCGCCTACAAAAAGATAATTAATTATCTAAGTTTTGCTAAAGCAGGTTTAAAAACTTTTCGGCCTTTTTTAATTATTCGTTTTATCATTGATACATTATCTACTAAAGGTATTATTAATTGCTAACACAAATGTACACTACACTCTCTCGAATTATCGTATACCATTTGATATTTTGAAACGCATATAGTGCAAGCTCTCCAGGTGAACTATCATAGAGCAGCACAAAGTTCAAAACTTCAACAACAAAGTTGTTTAATAATTCTGTAAACAATATATAATAATATATAATTGGATCTTGACAATTCTTATAACAAACCTCAGTCCAGCTCTGCTCACACGCAATATAGATCCATTAGCTCAGTGTCACACCCAATACTTAGTGCAGATTAACTGTCAATGTAACCATGTCTAACTGTACCTTGACAGTTGCCCTATTGTTTGTGGTTATGATTATTTTTACATTGATACAAATACTGCAGAAACTTGATTTAATTAATAAAGATATTGAATAAAAACCCCAGTTTATAAATGTGTGTTTCATTATACCCTAACACATTTTCGTTTTCGTAAAGTTGAATAAAAATTACTCCTAAGTGAAACATATTATTTATTAAGATATTTGCTAAGTATTCTTTGGTGCATCCCGCAATTTCCTTACTGCTTATAGAAAATTGAATCATACCTACTCCCTAAACAGGAAGATTTTTTTATTAATTACAAAGAATTGTTAGTTTTTTTATATTTATATTTTGTCAAAATATCCAGTGATGTCAATATTATCAGAACCTCATTCACCACATAATTGAAAACATTGTGAAAAAAAATACAATATTTTAAATATATTATGTAACGATACTCTATCTTAATATATAAAACGTATTATTTTATCTATATATTTACTTCTTTCTTTTTACCAAAGGTGAACTTAGAGCATAGTGAGGGTTTGGTACTTATTATAGATTACATAATTTATTTCTATGGATAAAAATATTTCAACTGTGGGTAGGACAGAAAGAAATTCTTAATGATCAATATTTTTATATAACTTTACTTTACAGATTTTGGTGATATTTTTATATTAATAAACTTATCGCCAATGGATCTCGACCAAAAGTATTGTTCGTGATGCAAACAACTGTAATATATTAATTATTTAAGTAATAATTGACGGCTTAATTATCAGAGTTTAAATTGTAGGTATAAACGTAATTATGACAAAAAAATCTATCGAATATATTTTTTTAAAAGGCGGTTTATTTTATGATATTTATTTTTAAAAACTCTATTATTATTATTTATTATAAATAATGTAAACAGCTTCTCTTGTCGTAATTAAAAAAAGCTTTTGTCTTATAAAAATGCTATACGCCTAATATCACAACTTTTAACATTAATGGACTAGATAGCTTATAAGTATAATAAGTTGTATACAATATTATATTGTTATTATAATAAAATGTTATTACACTAACAATATAATGTTATTAATTAACATGCATTCGCTAACTAGTTAAGTCTTTCACAGTTCTATCACGATCCACCTACTAAACTTACGACGGGAGATAGTTTACAGTTCTTAAGCTTGGGTCCCATTTATACTGACTCCAAGACACAGTACCGCAGATTTCATAAGGCATTTAAGTCTGTCCATACGTCTAACCATCAATAGTCCACACTCAACCCACTATTTTGTTTAAACTAGCTTGCTTCAAAAGCATTTTCTACAAAACGCCCGCCGCTATAAACTTTGCTAGACCGTTTTAAAATCAACGCAATGTTGCTGTCTGTCTGTTACCAGTGCCAGGGAGAAACAAATCTATATCTTAATTATATGAAAGTAGACTTAAAGTAATCCCAATTGAGTTCATAATCCAGTGAGTGAGATATCCGGTTAATAGCGTTGTATGATGACTGTATCAAAATGAAAGCGCGGACATTCGTCGACCTTTTGAAGGAAATCACGATGCAGTCATTTCCAATGCGATAATTACGGCTGGGTTTGGTCTACTGCATCCGAGGAATTCAAATATTTAAACATATTTATTACGGTATAACTGAAGAGAAAAATAATATGATTTATATGGTGAGAGGTAATGGAATCATGATCCGGTGTTCTTGACTAGAGTTAGGAATTTCTCTAAAATATTTAAGAACGTTTGCGTACAAGCTAAGTCCATTTATATTAAAAATAAAATGTTAAATTCAGAAGACAATAATTAAACAATTAAAAAAAAATTTAAAACCCACGTTTTATAAATGCACTCAAAAGAAGAAAATAATTTTGCCGTATGGCAGCTCTAAGCTCCACGTCTGCTTCACTCCATCACCCTTCCTGCAGCTGTTACCTTAATTTATGTCACTCGTAATCTTGTACTAAGCTGAAGACCAAAAACGTGGGGCGCAAGTCGATTGAGAGTGAATTTCTGTGTATGCGTTTGATAGCAAGGCTGTTGGGTTGGGATGGGTCTGTGTGACATTGCACTCTTTGCTGATGACACCTCGCTTATTTTTAAAGTTGAGCGTGATAGGATTAATTATGACGAAGTAAACAGTACCTTGTCACGAGTCCTTCATTGATTTGAAATTAATAATTTAGTCTTAAATGCTAAAAAAACTAAATGCATAGAGTTTACACTTCCTAATGTAAAAAGTATAAATTTTAATTTGTTCCTTAACAATGAAGTGTTAAAATTGATTGACTCAACAAATTTCTTAAGTATAACTTTAGATAAATAGCTCCAGTGGAAACCCTATCTCTCAACACTCGCATCCAAACTCAGCTCTGCCGTCCTTGCAATTAGAAAAGTTAGACAATTAACGGACGTTAATACGGCTCGACTTGTTTATTTTAATTATTTTCATAGTATTTTATCTTACGGTATTTTATTATGGCGTAGTGCTGCCGAAATTAATTCTATATTTATTTTACAAAAAAGAGCTGTGCGTTCTATTTATAACTTAAAAGCTAAAGATTCTCTGAGAGATGTTGGTTTTAAATCTAAAGTCAAAAGTTTATTATTAAATAAATCTTATTATAACGTTCAAGAGTTTTTAGTGGATCGAAATATGTGGAACTTACTCGTAAGTTGAATCACTTGCAGGATTTATATTATAATGTACATCACCTAAGATGGTTATATTTCTTTTGAAAAGAGAAATAATAGACGATTCAAAAGTGCGTTTAAATGCCTACTTGAATAAAGATATTTTTAATTTGAATTTGAAGTATTTAATGTCCGTGAATATATCAGTTGCAACTTTCAAAAAAATTATGCTTTTCAAAACTCAATGCTTAGTTATCTTTATTTATTATAACAATGATTATGCTTACATCTTCTATCTATTATATAAAAATGAATCGCAAAATGTGTTGGTAAGCGCACAACTCAACAACGCATAGACCAATCTTAACAATTCTTTTTTTAAATATTCCTTGAAGCCCAAGGATGGTTCTTACGGCGAGAAAAATTCGAATAATTTCCAGGAAAACCCTAAAAGAGCCCTTTTCTTTTTCCTATACAAATATTTTCTAACTAAATTTAGAGTCAATTTGAACTGTATTGCTATACAATAAAGTTCATATTAAATTACAAGCACTCATTTTTGTCTAAACAATGTAGGTGTGTTACTAACGTCGAAGAGTCAATTCGCACTCTATTGTCTCTGCACAAAGTTCAAATTCAATCAAATATATGTGTGTGCAGGTTCACGCAAAAGTGATAATATCGTGAACCCGACCAAATTGAAAAGTCAAAAAATTTAAGAGCTATAGATTTGATTGGCCTTGGAATATTCTTTCTTTTGTTTTAGTTTTGGAATGCGACATAAATTGTCATCAGTTTTCACGTCATTGCATCTGTCAAACAAACCGCGTTAAAAAGCGTTTATAATATTTAATAATTAATTTTGATTGTTTTATATCGTGTTTTGTGCAAAGTGTTTTAATACCTGTGATTAATAATTATTGCATGTGACATAATTTAGGTGAGTATATTCGATATGCCTCCTATAAGACGAAGTAATTTAGGTAGTAGAACCCGAAATGCTACAAACCAAACTAATTACCGATCTTATCATACTGCACAAGAACGTGGCGACCGAAAAGAACGTGAAAGAATTCGTATATCACGAACGCGGGAAGCGAGAGCGAGAGATTCAACCAATAATCCCGAAAGTTTAAATCGAGCAGTAACCACCAATGTTTTACTATTGGATCTATGAACTTGGTTTGCTCTCATTGTAAGGAAAATGAAGGCAATGGATTGTGTTGCGCAAATGGGAAAGTGAAATTGATACCATTGGATCTACCACCAGAGCCATTGTACTCATTGGTTTCAGGAATAGAACCTGATTCCATACACTTTTTGTTAAATATCCAACAATATAACAATTGCTTTCAAATGACGTCATTTGGGGCAACAAACGTAGTTCGGGAAAATTTCATGCCAAATTTTAAGATAGGTATTATAGCAGTTAATCATTATTATTTTAGTGAACAAAATTTCCTGTTAATTAAGTAAAGGTGTATCATTAACCTTCAGTTCCTTAATCAGCAAGAAATATATTACTTAGTCATAATATTATTTGGTGATTCAGTATTAGCAATACTTTTATTATTTTGAAACACAATATAATTATTTGATGATGGATATTAGTTACAACTAATTATTACATATTGACATACCTAAGCATATCAATTATAAATTGGGGATTCAAATTAGGAGACAGATATACTTTTTACGAACAAATATTATTTATATTTGCCAAAAACCATTTTTTAAAATTTACAGATACAAGGCCAACAATATCATAGCGCAGGTTCACTGTTACCAGAGTCAGAAAGCAATTACAAATTCCTGCAAATTTATTTCATTGGCAATTCACCACAAGAAATTGATATGCGTTGTTCAAATAACAATTCAGTAAAGAGGTCTATTGTAGAACAATTACAAACTTTATTTCATGAGTACAATCAATTGATTATGTTGTTTAAAACTGCACTGGATCTGATGCCATCTGATAATCACAAAATTGTAATCAGAGCTGATAAAACACCTGTTGGCCAACATGCAAGACGTTTTAATGCACCAACTATTGATGAAGTTGCCATCGTTGTAGTTGGAGAAAACTTGGAATCCCTTGATATTGTTTTACATCGTCGGAATGATCAATTACAACGTACAAGGAAACACAACGCTCATATGACGCATTGCAATATCCCATTATATTTTGGCAAGGTGAAGATGGCTATGATTTCTCAAACAAGATGATAAATCCCATTACAGGTAATAAAAAATATCAGTTTAGCTATGGAGATATATTATCAGTCACTATATTATTATTTTTTTTTATTTTCAATGTTATGAAAACAAAAATCTATTTTCAGGTTCGGAAACCAACAAAAAATTCAGTTCAATGAACTATTATTCCTACCGCCTAATGATTCGTGAAAATGAAGACAATCACATACTCAAATGTCGGCGATTTAATCACAAGTAGACACAATGTAGACATGTATGTTAAAATTGAAACGGAGAGATTAACATTCATCAGGTTGAATCAGACAAAACTCAGATCTAAAGAGTATATTCACCTTCGAGATGCGATTAATACTGATGGTAATGCACAGAATCTTAGTCGAATAACTATTCTTCCAGCAACATACATCGTAAGCCCTCGACATATGCATGAATATGCTCAAAATGCCATGTCATATGTTTGTCATTATGGTACAGCAGATAGAATATTATTTGGATAGAAATAGACACAGCCAGAGTCTTTATAGAAAAGTTGAAATCTTTAATGGATTTCATTGTGAAACATTATGTGTTTGGAGAGACTCGCCGCTGGATGCATTCTGTGGAGTGGCAGAAACGGGGATTGCCACATGCACATATTTTGATTTGGTTAGTTGACAAGATAAAATCAAATGAAGTTGATGCAGTAATATCAGCTGAAATCCCTAATGTAGAAGTAGATCCTGGATTGCATGAGGTAGTTATCAAAAACATGGTACATGGTCCCTGTGGAACTCTTAATCAAAATTTACCATGTATGGTGGATGGTAAATGTTCAAAACGATATCCACGGACATTAATATCTGAAACAATCACTGGTATTGACGGTTATCCTTTGTATCGTCGCCGATCGACAGCAGAAAATGGAAGATCAACAATTGTCAAATTAAATCAACAAGATGTTGAAATAGATAATCGCTGGATTGTTCCATATTCACCCATTTTATCAAAGACCTTCAAAGCTCACATCAACGTTGAATCTCGCCATTCAGTAAAATCTATTAAATACATTTGCAAATATGTAACCAAAGGGAGTGATATGGCTGTGATTGGTATTAATGCAGAGAATTCCAATGATGAAGTTACCCAATACCAAATGGGTCGCTATGTTAGTAGTAATTAAGCAGTTTGGCGAATATTTTCTTTTCCTATTCATGAGAGACACCCTACTGTTGTTCATTTAGCTGTGCATTTAGAAAATGGACAAAGAGTATATTTTACAGCACAGAACGCAGTACAAAGAGCTGTACAGCCACCATCTATTACATTAACCAGTTTTTTTTGACATGCCAAAACGATGCTTTTGCTCAAACATTGTTATATTCTGAAATGCCAAAATATTATACTTGGAATCAATCCTTAAGGAGATTTATACCACGGAATCAAGGAAAACCAGTTTCAGGATACCCAGATGTATATTCTACCGATGCGATTGGTCGAATTTATTCAGTACATCAAAGCAATGATGAAAGTTTTTATTCACGACTGCTATTAGACAATGTACGTGGCCCAACATCATTCCAACATGTACGAACTGTTGATGGTGATGGTGTGGATCATAAAAAAAAGCTTGCCAACGTTTGCGATTGCTAGAAAAATGCTCATTGGGATCAAACTCTCAATGATGCTGTAATATCATCACAAGCTCATCAAATACGAACATTGTTTTCTATAATCATATCTACATGCTTCCCATCAAACCCAAAGGATTTGTGGATCAAGTCGTCAATCGTCCAATGCATGATGCTTTTAACCAAGAGTTGCAGCGAGAAAAACTGTATGATCTCAATACTTTGAAAGAATTAATTCAAACAAATCTTCCACTATTGAATGAACAACAGAAGTATGTATTTGATACACTTATGAAAGTAATAAGTGATAAAAGAGGAGGGATTTACTTCTTAGATGCACCTGGTGGTACAGGAATTTTTTTTTTGATTTCATTGATGTTAGCAACAATTCGCTCACAAAATAAAATTGCACTTGCACTCGCTTCGTGGGGAATCGCATCAACTTTACTTGAGAGTGGTAGAACAGCTCATTCAGCACTAAAATTGCCATTACACATGCAAAGCAACGAAACCACAACCTGCAACATTTCGAAGAACTCGGCAATGGCAAAGGTTTTGCAGCAATGTGAATTGATTGTTTGGGATGAATGCACGATGGCATATAAAAAATCTTTTGAGGCTTTAGATAGAACCTTACAAGATCTACGGAGCAATCATAACCCATTTGGTGGTGCAATGATTTTATTAGCAGGAGATTTTCGTCAAATATTGCCAGTGATTCTACGATCAACGCCAGCTGATGAACTTAATGCATATTTAAAGTCCTCCAATTTGTGGAAGCATGTGAAGGTATTACATTTAAGCCAGAATATGTCAAGTTGCAAAATGACCAATCTGGAGACATATTCTCTAAACAACTCATTGACATTGGTAATGGCAAATTTCCTATAGACACCTTGACTGGTTGCATTAACTTTCCTCAAAGTTTTTGTCAGTTAACTAGATCAAAAGATGAACTTATTCAAAAGGTGTTTCCAGATGTTGCTCAAAATTACAGAAACCATGATTGGTTGAGCGAAAGGGCTATATTGGCTGCAAAAAACATAGATGTAAATGAATTAAATTTCAAAATTCAAGAACAAATTACAGGCGAATTGAGGATATATCAGTTGATTCGGCTACTAACCAAGATGATGTCGTCAACTATCCGCCTGAATTTTTAAATTCGCTGGATTTACCAGGATTGCCACCTCACAATCTTCAATTAAACCTTTAATTATCGTTAGTTATAATGTTGAGAAATATCAACCAATCACGTCTTTGCAACGGCACACGGTTAGCCATAAAAAAATTATTGACCAACGTGATAGAAGCAACTATACTGAAAGGAAAGTATAAAGGAGAAGACGTGTTGATACCACGCATCGCAATGATTCCGACTGACAGTTTCCAGTGCGGCTTGCTTTTGCTATGACCATAAATAATTCCCAGGGGTCAATTGTATGTTGCCTGTTCCCATGTTGGAAAACCATCAGATTTGTTTGTATTCACCAGGTAATCAAACAAAAAACATTGTGTATCATAAAGCACTACAATAAAAATAAAACAGTTTTTTGTTATTAATACGATTACTGAAAATACTTATATACGTTTTATTTCATTATTCTTTATTTCATCTTATTAAAATGATAAAGTAACATATAAAAAAAGGATAATTTTACGATTTATTTATCATATTATTTAAAATATTAAATGATACAAAAGATCCACCAGAAATCTTAATATGTATAAATCACGTGTTACGTTGTTTGTCCGCGATGGACTCCTAAACTACTTAACCGATTTTAATAAATTTACACACCACGTACAGTTTGACCTAACTTAAAAGATATATAATAATTCTCAACTCAATTCATAGTCGCAATATTATTTTATTTGTTTATTATTTTGCAGTTCAGTGCAGCTCCTAACAATTCTAAAAGATGGCGGTATTTGTTGACTGGATTGAATAATTACGAATGATGTATCTACCCTACCTCATTCGTAAGTTTAGTGTTTCAAGTTTTTTACTAAAAACTTTGTAATTTACAAATAGTGTTATAAATTTGGATTAAATTTAAAAAATAATTTTGTTTCTATTTTTGCTTAATATCGACTGTAAGAAAACATTATGATTTTCATGACAGAAGTACTCTGAACGTTACCCCTTAAATAGTTTACTACAATGTAATATTATATATCAAAAACAATAGTCACAGCAACGCGTGACCGGGTCTGCTAGTTTATAGTATAAAAACATTAACATTGGTATTTAAGATTATATTTTTTTAGTTTAAATGGAATATTTAATTGGCAGTGAGATTAAAAAATAATTGAAAGATACTTAAATCGTAAAATGAAAAATATAAAAAAACAATACTTAAATATTGAGATAGCCAAAGGTAGAAGAAACACCGAATGCCTGTTACATTCAAAGCGACGCCTATTCCTAAAAATTGCGATTAATATTCGCTTTATTTCCGTTTTAGTTATCGTTAAATTTAAAGAAGAGAAAACAAAAGATTGGTAAATTTAAAAATACAAATACTTCACACAACTTATTTGAGAAGTTACGTTAAAAGTTTTGTTATGTCATTTAATTCATATTATTATGATCTAAATTTAAATATCAATAACATATATTGGTATATCAAGAGAAATAAATCGAATGCAATGAGATGTCCTACCAACGATAAAGTTTTTAAACGGCGGACTTCACTATACAATATTGTATTTTTGGTAACGTCTACACGACTGATTGGTGAGATATTGGGTTAGCATAAACTATACTCATAGTGTTATCACCTCCAATTATTAGTATTTGGCTTTCATACAAAAGACATACGTATAAATATTATGAAAGTTATGATAGCGCGTTATTAATATTGAATAAATAAGTGCTTAGTAAATATTTACTTACTTTATGTCGTTAGCAGTTTTGATAGAGCGTTGTGTAAATAATTATTTTTGACATGTATGTAGATCATTAGAATCGTAGTTTGATGTTTCTTGTCAATGTTCGTTTGCGCTGATCTTTATCGTAATCGTTTCTATAATAGATTTTAATGAACCAAGCTTTGTTTCTGAATGCAAGACATTTCGAGCCTACCATGTTGGTTACTTTAATATACTATATATTATGATGATACCAAAATTTTTCTTTGAATATCAAGATTGTAAATCTTTGATTATATTAATTAAACTTAACTTAAAATATCATATATTGATATTTATATAATTAGTTCTTTTTTTAATACATGAATATTATGTAAACAAATACTTAAGGCTCATAATTATTGTACAGTCGTCAACTACAGTATTAAATATTATTAATATAAACGTGATTGTAATATATGTACTTCGTTGTATCAAGAACGTAAATATATAATCAATATCTTAAATGGTTATGTGGAAACAATGTTCAGTAACTTTCAAAATTAAATATTGATCCTTATCCGATTTTTCAATTAAAAGTCAAAATTAAAATCTATTTTTGAGCTTTTAGCTTCGGATTGAGTTTGTGGATCAGGGATTGTAGATCAATTTTTATTTTCGCCGTATGACTATAATGTACAATTTTATTACTTATTCGTCAATATAATTAAGTGTTTTAAATATAGCTTCATAGAATATCAACAGTGATAACCGTTAGTGTGTAAGATATTGTCAACAAGTCACTGATGTTAAAATTTAATAGTTTGAACGTTTTTTTTTATTAACAAACATTTGTAAGTTTGTGCAACAGCATTGCAATAAAAAAATAACCGGTTGAATTTGTTGCGTAGTTTTTGTCAGAGCAGGGCGCTTTTGGAATCCTCGCAGCCTTAAATTCAAGTTTGAGTGTCTTTATTGTAGCAATTATTTGTTAAGTTTTGTATCGAAATAAGCCCTCTTGTGACCTCCATTTGACGTACACAAGTGATCACTGATATTAATTCAAAGTGGAAAAGATATAAATAAATAAATTGAGCCCAAAACCGTAGTGACTTATCAAATTGAATTTAAGATTAACAAAAATTAAATTTAAGATTTTAATTTAATAGGGTTATTTAACGCATTTGTATTATTTAAAGCGAAAAAATTTAATACTATTTTAAGTTTTGAAAACGCATTAGATAGGCAAGTATGTCTTTATCCTGAACATAGAAAGAGCAGGGGAGTGAGTAGTGTACAGTGCGGTAACAACTTACACGTTTAATATAATTGTAATAATTCAGATATCTGATTTTTTTTACTTTTTTAAACAAATAGAGCGACGTTGCTACCATTTTTGATAAGGTATAAAAATTAATGATCTTTACAGAATAGATATTTTAAAGTAGTAAAAAAATAACATTGAAAATAGTAAAAAACTTTATTTTGTATAAAAATCCATTGTATGTGATTCAACATAAAATGTCATTATCATAATCTTATAAGTCATCTAACGTACCACACATACTAACTATTTTTACATTTAGTTCATTGTTAGCTGTTTGGACAAAATTTTATATTAATATAAAACTCTTAAAAAAAAATACATTAACCTAGATAAATCACTTCGTATACACAAAAATGTTTAAAATTAAAATGATGCTGGTTGGTAACTTTGTAGATTTGGCTAAAATTGCCTAACATGCCCAAAGGCTAAATTAAATTTCTTTAAAATAGCTTCTTGTTAGTTTATGTCATACAAAAATACTATTACTTTAATTAAATATCTATGTAATAAATTTGCTATTTAATTAATATATGTGATTAAGATAAATTATCACAATCTTTGATTTCAAACGTTTTAATTCATAAAACTTTTAAAACGTCTCTTAAATTGAACTTTAATAACCAAAAGGACAAAAAAGTTTAAATAAAAAGGTTTAAGTTCATATGAATAAGTTTACGAAAAATACATTTAGACTATTAATATTTACAATAAGTAAGAAGAAGCTGTGTTTAATTATAATTATGTTTAAAATTTGTGAACTTTAACATTTAACATGTTTATTTTATTTCTTAATCTGTGGTCTAAAAATATAACTAATGAAATGTATAAAATTTATACATTTCATAAATTTATTTGATATAAAATTTTTTGCAGGTCTTTATAGTGGTCTCTTATATAGTGTATTTTTTATGTTTAATTCTGTACGAAATATATGAAACTATGAACTAGAGTCGTCATGTATCACGACATCAAATGTACAAATGGCTCACATTTAAATTTTTCACTCAATTATAACTCTATTTATTTACACATTATTTTATAGATGCATCCCTGTTACCATGTGTTAAATGAGAACATGTAACTGAACGTTTGGTACCCCCGCACCTTATTTTGAGTTGGCGAGATTCTTTGCAGAAGGGCTTATTTCGACGCATACGGTATCAAAATAGGCCCTCCTGATACTCCCATATGACGTACACAAATGACCACTAGTAAAGTTAAAGTGGAAAAGATAAATAAATAAATAAACCAATAAATAAACATTCTAAGTGGATGCCTCCACTATCTGATCGAGCTTAACGTTTTATTCTGAGTCTTATTTAATAAAAAGTCTAGATCATTTGATATTTTACTTAATATTCTGCCCGTCTCCGGAGAGTTATACGCCTTGTTCCACTCTCTATTTACTTGTTCGATATCAGACTTTGACTTTGATTCCTCTTTTAACTCCATGGACGGGAGCGAGATGCTCGAGCTGAATTCTTGTTTAAGTTTTTTCAAACAACTTTTTCTGGGCGGGGAAGTGATCTTAGAGACATCCGGATTGGAGTGGACGCAATTACTGGAAGCATCTTTAGATGTGTCAAATTGTCCGCCAGCATAGGGTTCGAAATCCGTAGAGTATTTGAGGAGGGGGGCGGCTGGTTCTAGAGGTTTTATTTGGGGGTCTCCCAATTCGAGACGCACGCGGGCCGTGTACTCTGGACGGTGGGGTGAGATGTGAGCGCGCGGGATGAGGTCACACACTGCGTGGGTGCTGCTCTTATGGGCGGTAGCTATGTGTGAGTAGCCACAGTGAGCGTCGTACTTCTGCGAGTTCAGCAGTAAGTCCTTGTATTCCACGCAGCGGACTATATCGGCGCGGGTGTCAGGCGTCGACTCTCTCCTTGTAACGCAATGGAACTTAAATGGATGTTAAATAAATATATAATTGAATTAGCTTGTAGATTAAAATTTGGATTAATAATTTTATTTAGATGTTACTAGTGTACGTCACAATAAATGTAGAATAATTACTAAATAAATGTTATCCGTAGTCCTTATTGTAATAAATATTTTTAACTTGAGAGGACTTACACTAAAAACTAATGACAGGGATTTTAAAAATACACTCTTTTGGGTTGTGTTGCTAACTATAATTTCAGATATGTTACCTGTGTATTTCCGCAGGGCTCTCGAGACCTGGAGTTCGCCAGTATGACGTGGCAGGGGAGACGGGGGACGAGATGGGCTCCAGCATGCCCACACCTCCTCTACTCTCCACCTCGCCACCTTGTTTTATGTATACTGGAATTCGATTTGATTAAAGATTTGTTCTTTAAATTATCCAAATGACCCTTAACAATTCAGAGGATTGTAAATATATCAATTGTATGATATACTTAATGACATAAAAAAAACACCATGAAATACATCCTAGTTAAATACTTGTTGTACTGCTCTTGAATATTAAGAATATATAGTACTTGTTTAATATTGTTATTTACAACTGAGAGACGTCTCGCCAACTGGAGATTCCTGCCAATCACGATGCGAGGGCAAGGACAGTACTCGCTTGACTGATTGCAAACACTCTTCATCGCGTACGACGTAACAGACTAACATTGTTACACCCTAGAACAATAATAAAATTCATTTTGAGGATATAATGATTAATTTTTTTTTTTTAATTTTGAACGCTGCACGGAACCCAGCCTACATATTACTAGCTACCTAGATCTAGAACTAGATCTAGCAAACTATCAGAAGTTTTAATTTATGGTAAGTAGTTTCATCGTTCACAGGAAACTGGCAATAAAATAAGTAGCAGATGCATAGCCAGAAGGAGAACAAAAGGAATGGCTCGGCTTTTACTGATTCTACTTGAGCTATTAAAGCCGTCTTATACCCTTAATGAAAGTTTACAAGTATGGTAAAGGTATACTTACATTGACAAGCGCGGCGACGGACAGAACCAGCACGTGTTCCAGCTTGCGCGGTCCGGGCTGTGCCCACCACAAACCTGCCGCCTGCGTTGTGCTGGTGGCTGCCAGTACCACAAGCGTGTGATGCACCATGCGCTGCCTGAGACGGATATTACATGTATTGAATTGAGACTGGGAGAAAAACTTTATAATTTTGAAATTTATATGGAAAATGGTGCTCGTCTGCAAATTATATGATGAAATTCCAAAAGACAACGTAGAGACAAAGTCAAGTATGTTAGATGTTTATCAATGTGAAGTACCTGACTTTTAAAAATATCCGCCGTTCGGTTGGAACCTTGTGAGTGATAGTGCGTAATCTTAATGCGGCGCAGACGGCCAGCGCGAAGCAGAGTAGGATCAGCATGGCGCAGCTCGCCGCGCACACAAACTGCGCCTTAGTACCTATCTGCAGCGGCGCTCCGCCCCACAGACGAGCCGTCAGCCAAGCGAGAGTACTTACACCTGAACCAAATTGTTTTGTTATGACTTATAAATCAAATTTAAATCATGAACATAACAGAATTCTTTCTTTTAAGTGTTCTTGCAATCCGAGGACAATAATCTACACATTAATAAAATAGTTAGGATAACATTGGTGTGGTGTTGTCTAATTAAGTTAACATATAGGAAACTTTTCAACTTTAAAAATGTTCTTATTTTAACGAAAAAACCGAAAAAAAATGATTTTGGAGTGTAATATAAGAAAACCATAAATTTTTAGTTGTATATATTTTAACTGAAAATAGAAGGTATACGAGGGCAGACGCGAAATATAAAGCGAGTAGATTTATGATAGGCAATAGGAAATATGAAATAGTAAAGTGATGCCAATACCAGTTTCCTTTATATTGAAGTATTTTTTAAAGATAAATAATGATGTATGGAACTTTATATCGGTACCTGCAAGTAACGCGACGGAGGGCACTCGCTGCCGCCGGCTCGCCAGCTCAGCCTGCAGCAGCAGCGGTTGCGCACACAGCGCCGCGCACCCGGCGCACCAACACGCAGCACACACCCAGCCTAACGCTCCCGGACACGCCTCCTCCTGACATCACACTTTGTATAAAATACAGCATTTCTAAAACGTTATGATAATGAAAATTCCCTATACCTGTCTGGTGTCACACTCTAGCAATGTTAGCAATGCGGCTGAGTGCGTTCCCGCGGTGGTGGCCTTGAGCAGCACGTGTAGTCGTTCGCGAAGCCCTAGCACCAGACTCAGCAGCTGCAGCACCGTTGCCGCCAAGCACATTGCACCACCCACACCCACCGTCACCTTCACTACGCCTTGGAGGTCTTTCTCTGCATTTGTCTAGAGGTGAATGAAGTTTTTTGCTCTGTTTAGGAAGTATGTATGGTCATAAATAGCTATCAGTTTTGTATCTGTATCAATTACATATCTTTTGATTAATTCATTTTATACCGTTACTACTATCGAAGTAAAAGAATATGTCAGGTAATGCACACATTTCAAAAGATGCAGGTCCCAGATTGAACTGAAAATTACTGTAAAAATTTTCTGCATCTTTATTAAACTATTGTCAATTAAACCACAGTCATTCCAAGTCTCGAAAATATAATTCATTCAGTATTAATAAAAAACAATAGATCTCACAATAGTGGACCTAGCCACCGTGAAAAGCGCGAAGGTGCCGAGTCCTCGACACCGACACGCCACTTGAGTCGGTTCCAGAATACGGACTTCACACGCCGTGGTCACCCACACACTCGGTTCAGATGCTGATCGAAGTGCACAAACCAGTTTTGATGCTAAAAATAATGATAGGAAAAAACACCCTATTTAACAGCTGCAACAAAAATGCGGTATAATGTTTAATTGTAAGTTTTAAGAATTGTAAGTTTTTTTATGTTTAACGTAAACTGTAGCAAGTTACTTAATTAGTGTACTATTATTATAAAATGATTTGTTTGTTTTGATCGAAGCAAAAGTCTGAAATTTTTAAAGTACCTAATGGATTTCAATAATTCATTCATTAAAAAGCTACTTTATCTGTGATTGACATATTTTCTTACACTGACATACTTAATAACATCAGAGGATTACTCATTATCTTTGTATAAAATTATATAAACATGTTTAATTTTTAAAAGGTACATCATCTAACATAACATGTCATGGCAAAGTCATTCAAAATAGAAGTAAATAGAATTAACATTTCTAATTTACTTTATTTACTCAGTCTATATATTATATTCTTACCCGTGGTGGTGTAGTTACGCGAGTGTAGGAATAGCAGCGTGGCGGTATGTGCTTCGCGGGGCGAGCGCGGTGACGACACCTGTGTCTCCGCAGATGCCTGGCGGTACTCCATTCCGCGACCCGCCCTGGAACCCGACGCGCTACACACGTACTATATGTTAAGTAGGGAACAGGTAAATATAAAATATATATAATAATATACAGAGATATTACTATTACAAGTTAGAGGTTTGTTTAAATAATTAATAAAATGTTGAACGGTTTTTTTTGTTATAAGTATATTCAAATAATATTAAAAGATCATAAAAATAATATGAATTTTAAAGAAACCAAACAGCAAACGATACAGTTGTCGTAGTTGTTGTTGTGCCCTAAGTTTGATTTAGAGGTAGGTAGGAATAATCCAGCGAAACACAGTTACTTCCACGGATATTGTTTATTTTGAACAAACACAAAAATAACAATTACAATTAAATTATAGAAGTAGTGAGCGGAAGAACAATAGACGAGTTATAAGCTATTTGAGACCTTTTGGGTAGACCTCGAAGAATTCGGTCTGCCCATTCATTTGTCCCCTACTTTCGAATTTTGGAAAAAATTCTTTACAGGAGGTCTTCTTATGACCCCCTGAGTCCGAAATGACCATTAGTCAAAAAGTTTATATATATATATTATATATATATATATATATATATATATATATATATATATATGCGTGCGTGCGTCCAGATTCGAGTTTTGTCAGCACGATAGCGGCCGCAGTTTCGCTCGGATCGCTTTCAAACTTTGCACAATAATCAACCATCCAAAAATGAAGGTCAAGTTCGTTAACCAGGGAAATCCGGCCACAGGGGGCGCTAGGGTCTCACTTTTTCTGATTTCAGTTTTTTGACCATAACTTTTTCCCTATACAAAGAAGATCAATGGCGTTCATATTATATGATGTCTTTAATGAATACCTATAACTAATGTAGATAAACGGAAAACCTAACATCAATAACTTAGGGGTGGGGGTAAAAAAACCGAAAATTTTTTGAAAAAAATTTATAACTTTTTTCTGGTAAACATTCTTACATCACAAGTATTTTTAATAAAAAGGTTATTTTTTACTTTAAATTGAAGTATTAGAAGTTTTGCCCGTAAAAGGTACTGTTTCCGAGAAAAAAAATATAAACCACTTTTAGCTTGAAAATTTAAGGTAGGTAAAACCACGTCAACTTTTTTCTGGTAACATTCCCTCGTCTCAAATATTTTTAATAGAAAGGTTATTTTTTCTCTAAATTTAAGTACCAAAAGTATTTCCAAAAAAGATTCCTTTTCCGAGAAAAAAAATTAAAACCTCGTGTGTAACTCCTTTAAAATATAACTCACTACCTAAGAATAAGACATGATGTCGTTGTTTACATCAAAAATTTTCAAGCAAAAAGCGGTTTTTATTTTTTTTCTCGGAAAAGGTATGCAGCGTAGTGCATGGAGACACCGGCGACAGCTTCTTGCGTGGATCCGGTATTACCATACTGATAAAAAAATTGTATTTGTTTTACGGCTGACCGCCTGCCTGACGCTAACCCTCCTTGGAAATGTTTAATTTATTAAAATTATAATTTTAATAAAGGTTATTATTTCAATTTCAAACTTTTATAATAGTTGTACGGAAATATACATTATAAATTGTAGTTTATATCAACCGCAATAAATAAAATATAAGTGACAAAGTGTTTAAATATCCTAATGAGTAAAGATTTAATATTGGGAAGGAAACATTGGTACATGGCCTGCACATGTATACAAGCAAGAACAACAACAACAAACCGATTCCTTGGAAAAACAAGGCCAAGTACCTAGGAGTGATGCTGGACAAACAGCTAATATTCACTTCACATATCGAGGACGTTCGCAACAGAGCGGCCTTTATCCTAGGGCGACTTTATCCCCTTTTAGGCAAGCGGAGTAAAATGTCCCTTAGAAATAAGGTCACACTTTTCAAAGCCTGCATACGCTCCGTCATGTCCTATGCAAGCGTTGCCTTCGCTCACGCGAACCTGAAGCCCCTTCAGGTGCTTCAGAACAGATTCATGCGGCTCGCCACTGGGGCACCGTGGTTTATGCGTAATATCGACTTGCACAGAGACTTAGACCTACCGACGATCGCACAGTATTTCAAGGGGCTCTCCAAAACCTACTTTGACAATGCTGTGGGACATCCAAACCCGCTGGTGGTTAAGGCCACAGGATACACGGCCCGTAAGACTCCTAAAGTCAGAAAGAGAAGACCCAAGTCGGTACTTTTCGATCCGGACGACGCGATTACGTTAGGGAACGCTACGTAAAAGCGGCAAAGCGAACATAAATACTACACATACACACACACACAGCGTCTTCGCCGGCGAAGACGAGGCCCCCATCCAAGCATGTTGCTCCAGCGTTCTGCCGTCGGAGGACGTTAGTGTCAAATCCTAACCCACATCCAACCCTCGCTTCCCACCTAACGGCGTCCTGAGCCGTGGTCCGAGCCTCACAGGAGGCACCCTAAGGACGCGCGTTCCCCTGGGGCCCTTCAGGCCCCCCTTTTTCAAAGGCGGGTCTCCGCACCCGTCCATTCCACCGGTGACGCTGTCATGGCCAGTAGGGCTAACAGCAGAGACACATAAAAAAAAAAAAAATATACAAGCATTTGACAAAAATAACAATTGCTTATTTATAGCTTAAAAAAGCTTATTTATAGAACACAATAACAAAAATTATATACATATATCTAATATTTAGGAAATTAAATATCATATTAAATTATATATTTTTTTTCCTTAATTATTGTAATTGTAATTTAAATTTTATAATGTTTTTCTTCTCTAACATATCTGGACTGTGTTGTTATATATCTTGCTGCATGCTAAATATCATATTCTTTAATTCCTTCATATTTTATTTTGCTACGAGACTTGTGCTGCCATCTATGGGCGTTTTGTCGCATTTTTATTTATCGGTCTATGGAAGTGTAGTACGATGATACACTACATTCGAAAATGTGAAAAGTTAAACACTTGATACTTTTAGCTTTAATGATTTTAAGTTATTTGTTTATTTATTTTTTAAATAAAAAAAATAAAACGACAAGATAATAATTCTTCGTCCACGCACTTCACTATTATTTAACGACTAATAATATCTTGTCGTTAGTTCAATGTCTTTGATTTTCGTACTATTTATACTGATTCCTTTATATATTTTTTAAAATGTTTTTTATTGTAAACATGTAAATGGTCGTAATTTGGTTCAGATTCAGTCTTATCTTAAAAACACTTCACTTGTGTTTAATAATAATTTTATTAAATATTTAAACGTATTTCAAAATAACTTTCTTTGTTGGGTCGTATTTTGCTGCTACACTGTTACCTTTATATTGTTTTAAATAGTTGTCACACTGGTCATATTTTATTGTAAGTTATACGACAGATTTAACTTAACTAAAAAGTATTTAAATCTACAAAGAAATAAGCTAAAATATAACTCTGTAATAAATATTAACTATTCTGATTACAGTGGCCATACGCCACACCGTCTAGCTTACTTGAACTCAATAGACCGTCTCAACGAGGGCAGCCGCGCTGCTAAATTTCGATACTGCACCACGACTACAGACATATTTCCATTCCTTCTCATCAGTTCCACGCCCGCTGACGTCAGCAACCATTCCTCCGATCCTGGATTTGATATGAAAGTAAAATGTGCTTCACCGTCTTCTCTAACTTGTTTGGTCTTTACTGCGTACTCCGGGTATGAGTTATCGAGATCGTCTCTCAACGCTGCCGTGTCTGCAATAGCGTTTTGTAGATCATATATTTTCTGGAACATACAATACTAGGTCATTTAACAAAATTTTTCAAATAGATAGGATTATTCATTAGTATACTTTTACCTCTTCATCCAAAAAAGTATCCGGATGTTTCAAAAGCGTGTTATATATTATTAATAGGTGTTCTACACTCTCTCGTCTGTCTCTTGGTTTACCAGCGTTAGAGAGTAGGTAGTTTAGCATATTCATTACATGTTTTAGGGGAAGAGTTCCTTCTCCAGGTTGGGCTGGTAATGAACGTAGAACTGCTCCATATTGGTGAGCCACGTGAGTGACGTTGCCCCAAGAATAACCATAGGAGATTTTTGTAAACTATAAATAAAAGTAATTTATTCTTTACTATTTATTAATAGTAATAAATAGTAAAGAATAAATTATAATACCATTTAATAATACATTTAAATATGAATAACTGGCTTATTTCCCGTAAATATGAAATGCCCAATGGTTATCACAATGTAAGATCCGTTAGCATTTAAGTCATTATACCTACCTGTTCATAAATATCATTCAAGGAATCGGCAATGCATCCAGAAAAATCTGGTACCATCCATTTTACTCCATGTTGAGTGGTTTTGGGTTCGCAGAATCTAGAAGAAATTCAAAAAGTCTTTTGAAAAATATTACCTAAAATTGTATATTATTATAGCATTTAGGTTCCCCAAACAACAATAGGGCATCAAAAATATTAACCAGCATTTATTGTGGAAGATAAGAAAAAAACAACCCCACAAAATCAACAGTTCTTAACTTTGCAAAGCAACAACGTATAGGTTGATGTTTCACGAAATGAAAGTTGTTGTTATTTTATTCTTTTGTTTAATTTCGTTAACCTAATAATGTCAAACCTAATAGATTCCCCATTATGTCCCGGCGGGCAGGTGGCAGACGCGTGGGCGCCGGAAGACGTCTTTGGCCACCGCAGACCGTGAGATGCTTCACTCTCGCACGCCTCGTCTTTGGGACCAAGTGTCCACATCGTGACTCCTTTCGTGTTTGTGCCCGCCACTGAAGATACTTGGCAATGGAATTCGCCAGATTTCTATTGAAAATATCGACGGAAACATTCTAATTCTCTCATTAGTTATTATAATTTTAAATAACATGTCTAAAATTGCTATATTTTACATTACCAAGAACAACTTTAAGTTCCTATTTATAGTTTTTCTCATATCGGTACAAGTCGGTCACAATCGGAGGATCCAAAATTTAATAATTATATTTAAATTTCAAACTATGTCTTCCTTGCTCAAAGTTGGAGACAAGAATGAATATAATAAAATGAAATTATAACTAAAAGAATGCAGAAAAATAAATGTAACAAACAAAGATTTCAGATATTACATTCTGAGATTTTAACATGATACAATGCACCTGCGTCTGATCAGCGTCTCCACGGTTGGTGAGAATAAAATGAAGGCGAATTTAAAAATTTTATAATAAATAAGAATATAAGAAATATTTAATTAATAATCACAAGTATATACAAATATAACAAACTAATAAGCATTTATTGAACCAAAGTCAAAGAGAAAATAATAATTATTAATGTAAAATAATTGTTATTTTACCAAATCGCCTTTAATAAGTATCCATTAGATATTAGTAAGTTAGGATATCTTTTTTAGATAGAGATTAATTAGTACGTCTTATTGTTATAAAATAGCTGACAGCGCAACTGTGAAATTATACTTTTAATTTTCTTATGAAATGGTTTCAACTGTTCGAAAATACCATCGTATTTGCTGACTTTCTCGTTAGATTTTTCCACACATACTATAATAATTATGAATATAACAGAAAATCTAGCAAAGTCGGTCTAGCCAATTCAAAATTATGAAATCATAAATTCTATTGAATTCAAAATTATGAAAAAGTGAATTCATTTCAATCAATTAACCTTTTCCAAATTGTAGACCTGGTTCCAAAGAAGAGGAGAGATGATTTTTGAACCGCCAATATATTTCTATCTATTTATATTAATTTTCATATTACCTGTACATTATATAACTTGAGCACGCTACCAGCTGGATACAGGTCCTCCCACACCTCCCGACCAGGTGCCTGCCGCAGCAGCGATCGTCCCCGGGCCCAGCTGAACCCCAGCACGCCGTGCCCGCGACCTGCACTCGCCAGACATGTGATACTCACGTTGTCGCCCTGAGAATATGGTGATGTAAGGTTCGAAACAAATATTAGAAACAACAATAAAGTATATTTTTTGGTTTCCTTATTTAAAATAGTCTATAAACCTCACTAATGTGTTTTCTTTTATTATTCTTCTTTTTCTTGCTCTTATCCCAGTTTTTTTTATTTTTTTTTTATTATTAAATATTTTTTAATATTCTGCGAGTTCAGCTCAGAGCCCGCAATCGGGAGTCTTATAAATAGTATAAGTCCAATATAAATATTCTTTTATTAAATGCATAGTCTATAATTTTGTAAGTAGGTAATGTATTTTTAAACATTAACTTAAAAGCTTATTTACCTTGTTGACCGTAAGTGTAGAAGGCACTAATCGTATATCAGGAGGCCGCAGGATAGACAGTCTCATCGCACTACACCGCCTCCGCCCAGCGTCATCAGCGGAACAGGACCATTTCCCACTATCAGGTTTTTTGGCTTCTGATATACCCAACACCGACATACGACGTCCTAATTCGTCTTCGGCAACAGTTCGAGTCCAGATGTCTCTACAATTTAAAAATGAAGATTAATGAAGACAAGATTCAGATAAATACAAATTAATGTCACTTTAATAATTAAAAAATTATTTTAATAATTACCTTGTTGTTCCATTAAGGTTCACTTTAACGCCATCTTTGTACCATGTAAACGTGATATCTGGAGATCCATATGCCATACAGCTCAGTATAAACTCTGACCCCTCCCACACTTCCTGACGTTGATTAACGATCAGGGCCTGTAATAAAATCCTACATTTGACGTAGAAATTGCCAGAGTATGTCAGGAAATACAGTCTTATTTTACTGCGTTATCATATTTTTATGACTTAATTCATAATATGTACAGCAAGATTTTTTTTGACTTTCTTACTACAACCGGTTGGAATAATTGATTTTAGGTTGACGAATAGTTTTCACACAGAATTATTGATAATAATTTTCGTCCGAATTTATTTCATATATATAATTATACAGGGTATCCAGGAAACAATGGATAACCTCTGAAAGGCTAATAGTAGAACTAAAGGCAAGCACGAAAAATTCTATTATTAGCTTTTCAGAGGTTAGCCATTGTTTCCTGGACACCCTGTATATAATAGCGGAGGCTATCGACTATGACGAAGCCGAAGAATCCCTCCCTGAGCAAAATAGGGGGAATCATACTCGGATTTTTCTCGGGCTGTCCATCGTATCTGGGACGGGCAAAGTATCGCCTTTTATGTTTACGGAGGTCAAAGGACGAGTCAACGCAGCGGCACCCCGCCCCACTGTAATCGCGAACTTTTGCAACACCCGGGAACATCATTCCAACTTAAACGCCGTCCACTACCATCTAGAGACGGCGCAGCCAGATTTGTTGTTTTTGACGAAGACGCAAATATCTCAACCTAGTTACAAAGCGTTCTTATCATATCCCGGGTATAAACTAGAACATCATTTTATACCTCACGCCGCGCCGGGGTATCTGTGTTCGTAATGGAGAATATCTGCTACCTTCGCCTTCTGGTTTTTGAAGGTCGGGACCTGTCTGTACTCTGACTGCGCGTGAACATGAATGACAACGGGGAGTGTTTCGAAGAGCTATTTAATCTGACGTCTGCCGCCGAATTTCATCACGGCATAGCACGTCGTCTCCTACAATACCATCCGTACCACCTTAATGCGGGGCGATCATCAACTGTGCGGTTTTCATGGACCTTTTTTCTACATATAGAACATCAGTACCTTCATGAGTACCTTTAAAAAGGACATATACCTTCAAGGCCAACAGCGGTTTTGCGATTCCCCGGATGTTGATCACTTGACTCTCACATAAAATAATATATGATTTTATAATAATTCAAAATATTATAATACTAGCAGACCCGGTCACGCGTTGCTGTGACTATTGTTTTTGATATATAATATTACATTGTAGTAAACTATTTAAGGGGTAACGTTCAGAGTACTTCTGTCATGAAAATCATAATGTTTTCTTACAGTCGATATTAAGCAAAAATAGAAACAAAATTATTTTTTAAATTTAATCCAAATTTATAACACTATTTGTAAATTACAAAGTTTTTAGTAAAAAACTTGAAACACTAAACTTACGAATGAGGTAGGGTAGATACATCATTCGTAATTATTCAATCCAGTCAACAAATACCGCCATCTTTTAGAATTGTTAGGAGCTGCACTGAACTGCAAAATAATAAACAAATAAAATAATATTGCGACTATGAATTGAGTTGAGAATTATTATATATCTTTTAAGTTAGGTCAAACTGTACGTGGTGTGTAAATTTATTAAAATCGGTTAAGTAGTTTAGGAGTCCATCGCGGACAAACAACGTAACACGTGATTTATACATATTAAGATTTCTGGTGGATCTTTTGTATCATTTAATATTTTAAATAATATGATAAATAAATCGTAAAATTATCCTTTTTTTATATGTTACTTTATCATTTTAATAAGATGAAATAAAGAATAATGAAATAAAACGTATATAAGTATTTTCAGTAATCGTATTAATAACAAAAAACTGTTTTATTTTTATTGTAGTGCTTTATGATACACAATGTTTTTTGTTTGATTACCTGGTGAATACAAACAAATCTGATGGTTTTCCAACATGGGAACAGGCAACATACAATTGACCCCTGGGAATTATTTATGGTCATAGCAAAAGCAAGCCGCACTGGAAACTGTCAGTCGGAATCATTGCGATGCGTGGTATCAACACGTCTTCTCCTTTATACTTTCCTTTCAGTATAGTTGCTTCTATCACGTTGGTCAATAATTTTTTTATGGCTAACCGTGTGCCGTTGCAAAGACGTGATTGGTTGATATTTCTCAACATTATAACTAACGATAATTAAAGGTTTAATTGAAGATTGTGAGGTGGCAATCCTGGTAAATCCAGCGAATTTAAAAATTCAGGCGGATAGTTGACGACATCATCTTGGTTAGTAGCCGAATCAACTGATATATCCTCAATTCGCCTGTAATTTGTTCTTGAATTTTGAAATTTAATTCATTTACATCTATGTTTTTTGCAGCCAATATAGCCCTTTCGCTCAACCAATCATGGTTTCTGTAATTTTGAGCAACATCTGGAAACACCTTTTGAATAAGTTCATCTTTTGATCTAGTTAACTGACAAAAACTTTGAGGAAAGTTAATGCAACCAGTCAAGGTGTCTATAGGAAATTTGCCATTACCAATGTCAATGAGTTGTTTAGAGAATATGTCTCCAGATTGGTCATTTTGCAACTTGACATATTCTGGCTTAAATGTAATACCTTCACATGCTTCCACAAATTGGAGGACTTTAAATATGCATTAAGTTCATCAGCTGGCGTTGATCGTAGAATCACTGGCAATATTTGACGAAAATCTCCTGCTAATAAAATCATTGCACCACCAAATGGGTTATGATTGCTCCGTAGATCTTGTAAGGTTCTATCTAAAGCCTCAAAAGATTTTTTATATGCCATCGTGCATTCATCCCAAACAATCAATTCACATTGCTGCAAAACCTTTGCCATTGCCGAGTTCTTCGAAATGTTGCAGGTTGTGGTTTCGTTGCTTTGCATGTGTAATGGCAATTTTAGTGCTGAATGAGCTGTTCTACCACTCTCAAGTAAAGTTGATGCGATTCCCCACGAAGCGAGTGCAAGTGCAATTTTATTTTGTGAGCGAATTGTTGCTAACATCAATGAAATCAAAAAAAAAATTCCTGTACCACCAGGTGCATCTAAGAAGTAAATCCCTCCTCTTTTATCACTTATTACTTTCATAAGTGTATCAAATACATACTTCTGTTGTTCATTCAATAGTGGAAGATTTGTTTGAATTAATTCTTTCAAAGTATTGAGATCATACAGTTTTTCTCGCTGCAACTCTTGGTTAAAAGCATCATGCATTGGACGATTGACGACTTGATCCACAAATCCTTTGGGTTTGATGGGAAGCATGTAGATATGATTATAGAAAACAATGTTCGTATTTGATGAGCTTGTGATGATATTACAGCATCATTGAGAGTTTGATCCCAATGAGCATTTTTCTAGCAATCGCAAACGTTGGCAAGCTTTTTTTTATGATCCACACCATCACCATCAACAGTTCGTACATGTTGGAATGATGTTGGGCCACGTACATTGTCTAATAGCAGTCGTGAATAAAAACTTTCATCATTGCTTTGATGTACTGAATAAATTCGACCAATCGCATCGGTAGAATATACATCTGGGTATCCTGAAACTGGTTTTCCTTGATTCCGTGGTATAAATCTCCTTAAGGATTGATTCCAAGTATAATATTTTGGCATTTCAGAATATAACAATGTTTGAGCAAAAGCATCGTTTTGGCATGTCAAAAAAAACTGGTTAATGTAATAGATGGTGGCTGTACAGCTCTTTGTACTGCGTTCTGTGCTGTAAAATATACTCTTTGTCCATTTTCTAAATGCACAGCTAAATGAACAACAGTAGGGTGTCTCTCATGAATAGGAAAAGAAAATATTCGCCAAACTGCTTAATTACTACTAACATAGCGACCCATTTGGTATTGGGTAACTTCATCATTGGAATTCTCTGCATTAATACCAATCACAGCCATATCACTCCCTTTGGTTACATATTTGCAAATGTATTTAATAGATTTTACTGAATGGCGAGATTCAACGTTGATGTGAGCTTTGAAGGTCTTTGATAAAATGGGTGAATATGGAACAATCCAGCGATTATCTATTTCAACATCTTGTTGATTTAATTTGACAATTGTTGATCTTCCATTTTCTGCTGTCGATCGGCGACGATACAAAGGATAACCGTCAATACCAGTGATTGTTTCAGATATTAATGTCCGTGGATATCGTTTTGAACATTTACCATCCACCATACATGGTAAATTTTGATTAAGAGTTCCACAGGGACCATGTACCATGTTTTTGATAACTACCTCATGCAATCCAGGATCTACTTCTACATTAGGGATTTCAGCTGATATTACTGCATCAACTTCATTTGATTTTATCTTGTCAACTAACCAAATCAAAATATGTGCATGTGGCAATCCCCGTTTCTGCCACTCCACAGAATGCATCCAGCGGCGTGTCTCTCCAAACACATAATGTTTCACAATGAAATCCATTAAAGATTTCAACTTTTCTATAAAGACTCTGGCTGTGTCTATTTCTATCCAAATAATATTCTATCTGCTGTACCATAATGACAAACATATGACATGGCATTTTGAGCATATTCATGCATATGTCGAGGGCTTACGATGTATGTTGCTGGAAGAATAGTTATTCGACTAAGATTCTGTGCATTACCATCAGTATTAATCGCATCTCGAAGGTGAATATACTCTTTAGATCTGAGTTTTGTCTGATTCAACCTGATGAATGTTAATCTCTCCGTTTCAATTTTAACATACATGTCTACATTGTGTCTACTTGTGATTAAATCGCCGACATTTGAGTATGTGATTGTCTTCATTTTCACGAATCATTAGGCGGTAGGAATAATAGTTCATTGAACTGATTTTTTTGTTGGTTTCCGAACCTGAAAATAGATTTTTGTTTTCATAACATTGAAAATAAAAAAAAATAATAATATAGTGACTGATAATATATCTCCATAGCTAAACTGATATTTTTTATTACCTGTAATGGGATTTATCATCTTGTTTGAGAAATCATAGCCATCTTCACCTTGCCAAAATATAATGGGATATTGCAATGCGTCATATGAGCGTTGTGTTTCCTTGTACGTTGTAATTGATCATTCCGACGATGTAAAACAATATCAAGGGATTCCAAGTTTTCTCCAACTACAACGATGGCAACTTCATCAATAGTTGGTGCATTAAAACGTCTTGCATGTTGGCCAACAGGTGTTTTATCAGCTCTGATTACAATTTTGTGATTATCAGATGGCATCAGATCCAGTGCAGTTTTAAACAACATAATCAATTGATTGTACTCATGAAATAAAGTTTGTAATTGTTCTACAATAGACCTCTTTACTGAATTGTTATTTGAACAACGCATATCAATTTCTTGTGGTGAATTGCCAATGAAATAAATTTGCAGGAATTTGTAATTGCTTTCTGACTCTGGTAACAGTGAACCTGCGCTATGATATTGTTGGCCTTGTATCTGTAAATTTTAAAAAATGGTTTTTGGCAAATATAAATAATATTTGTTCGTAAAAAGTATATCTGTCTCCTAATTTGAATCCCCAATTTATAATTGATATGCTTAGGTATGTCAATATGTAATAATTAGTTGTAACTAATATCCATCATCAAATAATTATATTGTGTTTCAAAATAATAAAAGTATTGCTAATACTGAATCACCAAATAATATTATGACTAAGTAATATATTTCTTGCTGATTAAGGAACTGAAGGTTAATGATACACCTTTACTTAATTAACAGGAAATTTTGTTCACTAAAATAATAATGATTAACTGCTATAATACCTATCTTAAAATTTGGCATGAAATTTTCCCGAACTACGTTTGTTGCCCCAAATGACGTCATTTGAAAGCAATTGTTATATTGTTGGATATTTAACAAAAAGTGTATGGAATCAGGTTCTATTCCTGAAACCAATGAGTACAATGGCTCTGGTGGTAGATCCAATGGTATCAATTTCACTTTCCCATTTGCGCAACACAATCCATTGCCTTCATTTTCCTTACAATGAGAGCAAACCAAGTTCATAGATCCAATAGTAAAACATTGGTGGTTACTGCTCGATTTAAACTTTCGGGATTATTGGTTGAATCTCTCGCTCTCGCTTCCCGCGTTCGTGATATACGAATTCTTTCACGTTCTTTTCGGTCGCCACGTTCTTGTGCAGTATGATAAGATCGGTAATTAGTTTGGTTTGTAGCATTTCGGGTTCTACTACCTAAATTACTTCGTCTTATAGGAGGCATATCGAATATACTCACCTAAATTATGTCACATGCAATAATTATTAATCACAGGTATTAAAACACTTTGCACAAAACACGATATAAAACAATCAAAATTAATTATTAAATATTATAAACGCTTTTTAACGCGGTTTGTTTGACAGATGCAATGACGTGAAAACTGATGACAATTTATGTCGCATTCCAAAACTAAAACAAAAGAAAGAATATTCCAAGGCCAATCAAATCTATAGCTCTTAAATTTTTTGACTTTTCAATTTGGTCGGGTTCACGATATTATCACTTTTGCGTGAACCTGCACACACATATATTTGATTGAATTTGAACTTTGTGCAGAGACAATAGAGTGCGAATTGACTCTTCGACGTTAGTAACACACCTACATTGTTTAGACAAAAATGAGTGCTTGTAATTTAATATGAACTTTATTGTATAGCAATACAGTTCAAATTGACTCTAAATTTAGTTAGAAAATATTTGTATAGGAAAAAGAAAAGGGCTCTTTTAGGGTTTTCCTGGAAATTATTCGAATTTTTCTCGCCGTAAGAACCATCCTTGGGCTTCAAGGAATATTTAAAAAAAGAATTGTTAAGATTGGTCTATGCGTTGTTGAGTTGTGCGCTTACCAACACATTTTGCGATTCATTTTTATATAATAGATAATATTTTTCTAGTTTTTGTAAGTAACTTAGGTCACAGGTTTCCTAATAACAATGTTAATGTGTTCAAACCTTATAGTTATAAGAAACTCAGGGAACTATTAATGATTGAAAAAAAAACTAACATGATAGAGAAAGTTTTAACTTATTTCAATTTTAAACAAATATGATGAAATTATTTTCTATTGTCGTTGATATGATATTTAGTAAAATTGTAATAATAATAATTTAAAAACATTTTCTTAAGTTTAAGCCAAAAGTTTAAATATTAATATTTTTGTCTTAAAAATTTATAATAATTGTTTATTAATAGTTTAGTTCTTGTGTAGAAAGATAATATTTATAAGAATTATAAATTCACTGGATATTTAAATACATCTTATATGATATTAGACGGAGTCCCGGAGTGGGCATACACGGCTGCGAAACAGTTTATACTTTTGTATTCGTTTACGACATACGTTGGTGTCATTACACATGAAAAATAGTAGTTTCCAAAATTCAATTTATTCTATTCAACTTCAATATGTCATACCATATATATAGTGTTAAGAAATCTTGAAATAAATAAATAAAAATATTATTTTTATATAAAACGAGAATTTATTGATCAAACAAGAATTAAATAAAAAATATTTTACCTACTAAAATATTCTGGCAGTCACCAATATTTCAAATAATAAAATTTGAGGAGGCTTGGGACCGCGGAGCTGAATTTTATAGCCTCTTTACTTTAACACTAGCTTTCATTCGTTTTGCAAAGTTATAAAGCTTTTAAAATGTAATATTATTAATAAAATCAACAAATCATAAAGTATTATATATAGTAATTAAATAAGTTCGTTCGACGGGGTCGATCGTGTTAGGTAGATTCCCGTCACGCAATTCTCGATAAGCAGTATGCGAAGGTAACAATGAAACCGCCTCCTCCTCCTCCTTATGTGACTTTTCAGGGTTTGAAGAGTTTTTGCCCCCCAACATTCATAACTTTCATAACTTTCTCATAAAGAAAAATTCATAACTTTCTTCTGGTAAACATTCTTACATCAGAAGTATTTTTAATAGAAAGGTTATTTTTTACTTTAAATTTAAGTATCAAAAGTTTTTTCGTCAAAGGTACCATTTCTGAGAAAAAAAAATAAAAAACGCTTTTCTGCTTGAAAATTTTTGATGTAAGCAACGGCATCATGTTGAAACATATGGAGAGTCACGAGAAGTGGCGGGCTATTTTGTTAAAATTTGTTATTCTTAGGTAGTGAGTTATATTTGAAACGTTAAACGTTAAAGTTACACATGAGGTCTACCCACGCGTGTCCCCCTGCGGGCACGGATTATTTTGATAAACCGTTTTTTCTTCTTTGTGCCGCCTGAATAAGTTTATATGATGTTTGACGCCAATTTAGATGAAATTAGTTTTCTTTTTTGAACAGACATGTTATGTTGGTTTTTATTATTATACTTATCTAAATTGAAGAGTTTGGGTTACATGGCTTTGCTTTTATACTGACTTTAATTTAACCTTTATCTGCTTTGACTTTAATTTGACGTTTATCTGACTTTGAATTAATTTGACTTTATTTTTAATTGTCGATTAGGTACTGTATAATTATATAATATATTGTATTGTGCTTATTGTGTAATTGTTATTACTAACTAACATACTTACATGTAAGCTAAGTGCAGGCTGTATATCAAAGTGTAGTGTGGCGGGGAGCAGGCGCAGACGGTCAGTGCGAGTCCGCGTGGCTGCTAGATGCGCAAGCGCAGTCCGCAGAGCGCCTGCGTCACGTCGCTCTGCCCAAACTCGCAGCCACGCTATACGTATTCCGGATTCGTCAGGACCGCTAAATATAACATACTATCCTCGTATATAATGTGTCTGCTATAACTGAATGCAGTTTCGTCTTTCTTTGACTTTGTTTAAGGCTGTTATATAATACATTGCGAATTACCATTTTAGAAACTGTCTATCTATTCAGATTGTTCAAAATGTCAATTTTAGTAATTGGTTTGTATATTAGCTCAGAAATAATAGTTTAGAATTATTCTGACAGAAAGTATATTTTATTTGTTTTATTATATTTTATTAAATTATTACAAGAGGCATTTATTTATATAATCAAATTAAAATAAATAAAATATGTATATCTATAAAGGAGTACTAAAACAATAATACATAATTAGGAGTACGACATTTCACTTTATCATTAACCACATTAAACAAAGCTGTTTGTAGTATAATATTGATATTTGCTAAAACATCAAAATACCAATATAGAAATAAATTTAGCTGTGGCCATAATAAATAAAAACATGCGGAATCGTTGTTTTTTAAAAAGTTCTTATGAGAAGGAATATCATAAGAAAGACGTGTCTTACCTTATGCAATGTTAATAAGTAAGTAGGCTTTGTACCATACAAGGTGAAATTATAGTTCCACTTTCAAAGTAGTGTATTCTTTTTTCACTAGTATAATATCGGCATAAAAAAAGAAAGTTTTACAAGTTTGTCTTTTATTAATTCTAGGCTCGTGTATTGTCAGGTTAACCGAATTACAAAATGTGACGGCTATTATATATTTTTTTACTAAAATTACATGACATTTATAGTCACGCGTTATTTAAATTCTTCATCATCTAATGCAATCGCTAATTTGTTTTGTTATTATATACCTCAAATATAATTGTTAAAATATTTAAAACCTTAAATCTGAAAAAAGGAGATTTTTGCAAATGTTAATTAATTTCAAACAAATTCAGAAACCGGTATATTCCCAGATTTCATAAAAAAAAAAGTAAAGTAGTTCCTCTTTTTAAAAGTGGCGATAGACAAGAACCCGGAAATGAAAAATGTATTCTAAACCAAATAACAGAATTGTTTATAGCAATAAATACATGCAGAGTGAACAATATGGTTTAACCAAAGGTAAACCAACAACAGATACGGGTGACACGCTTATTAAGCAACAACGACAACGCATTGACAACGCATGGGAGAAATCGAAAAACGCAATCGTGGTGTTTTGCGACCATCAAAAGTTACTATTCAAACTTAACCACTATGAAGTGGGTAGTTCTGCGCTTGATCTTATTGCCTCTTTCTAAATCAAATAGGCGAAAGGGTTGTTGTAAATAATTAAAATTGCTAATAATGGGTGTTTCACAAGGATCTATTCTTGGCTCCTTTTTGTTTTTGTTTTATTTTAATGACCTGCTCTTTTTGTAAAAGGTCTTTGTGAAATTGTACCTTTTGCTGATAATTCCTTACTTATTTTTAAATGTGAGCATAATAGGACTAATTATGTTGTAAACGAAATTTTCAATGGAATCACCATCTTTCAACGCTTGCAGGCTACCTCAGCTTGGTCGTCCTTGCAATTATAAAATTATATTATTAATCGTTTATTTTAGACATTTTGTCTTATGGTATTTTATTATAAGGCAGTGTCCTGCTGGCCATTTATAACTTTAAAGGTATAAAATATTCTGCACGTAATACTCTGTTGGGCACTTTTTTTAAAATGATTTATGACTTTTAAATCTGTTTCAATACCTTTGTGGTCTTTTATTATCGCATGATCCTTAACCTACGCCAGATTATTTTATTGTGTTTTTAAATAAAATAAACGTGTCTTTATGACTTATTTCCCATATTTCCATAGTCTATAATAATTACACAAACGTAACAAACTGCACCCTTATTATATTTTATTCAATCCTTATCTTTTAAATTGTGTTACATTTACTTTAATGTGATAACAACAAATTGAAAGCTGAGTTTCGGACATTATAGGCGGTAAGTATTCTCTGTAAAATAAATAAGACACGGCATTTTAACCCCTGCAGTGTTTGGTAAATTTGTTACGACCTTGGATAATTTAAACAATGAGTGCTCAGGCTTCATATTTAAGACTTAATTAATTAACTCAAACTTTATTTGATTTTAAATTCCTTGTGTTTCTTATTTAGATATTTAATCCTCTTGTTGGCATGTTTTTTCATTAGAATTTTAATAAGTAAGTTACTTATTAAAACAATCTACTAATTTATGTACATTATATAAAGATAAAGTACAAGTATGTCATAAAAATGTAATTAACTCACCTTATATTTAACATTTCAATTTCATCATGTAATGTTATATTCGAAGCTCTTAAATAATTTGTAATCTGAAAATTTAATTATTGAACGTTATTTAAACTTACAACAACTTAGACACAATTATAACTTTAGAGTCGTGTTCTTACCTGTTTTATAATTTCTTCAGATATGTTAATATTTTTTTGATCCACTATTTGCAGTTTTGTTTCAAAACGAGCGGAGGCTGTAAAAAGGTAGGATTTATCTAAATTGTACCAAAAATATATAAATAATTTTTAATGACAAATAAACTCAGAACTTGACAATGTTAAAGATTGTTTTAATTATATATTACATATTTAAAGAGATAATTATAAATATAACGATACTTACAAACGTCGGTGTCTTTGTGATTACAATCACAAGCTTTTCCTTGACATCCTTCAGCACACTCTTCTATACCACATTCTAAAATAATATATTAGTTATTAAAATACCATGAACATTTTATATCTACAAAGCATAACCACATTACAAATTATTTTACAATTCTTTAAATAGAAAATAGCTTTGTAATTAACACGATCCTTGATTTTGAAATATATAAAAGTACTGTTTGGGTTCGCGTAGAATATTACCGAATATTTTATCTTGATGCTAATGGCTTCCAAAGATAATAAAGACGAGAGCGATGGAAACCGCTAGAAATAATGGTAATGCTGTCTTACGGGCTCATTAAACCGAAGAAATTGAGGCAACGTGGTATTTCACAATATTGCTTGGATCCTGAGATAAACAGGCATCTGTTCATAAATTTTCTTCCAATAATTATGTTTATATAACAGATAAGGTGGAATTAAAATTTACACACATCAAGGTTATTGAAAATTATTGTAACAAACAATATGTAACAAACAATCGATATTAATTAACAGAAGTGGCCTTTAGTAATGATTGTTTCATAAATTTCAAAACATACTCCATAAAAAGAAATAATGCATACAAGTTGTGTCATCACATGTTAATTTACCTTTAGTTAAACCACATTGTTCAGAATGCATGATTTTATTGCCATACACAAACTCTGCCACATGGTTTAGAATAATGTTATCGTAGATACGATTAAAGGAAACGAGTAACTTTACCGTTTACTTCTGATAATGGTTCTACCTCCTTTAATTTGCTTGAAATACACTAAAAATATTAGGCATACATTAGCCACGTCAAACTCATTAAAATTCCCGCGATGGTTCAAGTGGCAGAGTTACAGCACTGTATCCCAGAGAACTACAATAGAATCCCAAAGACTCGAGTTATTGAATTTTTCTTTCTTTATTTATTCAGTAACAATTACGTGTACGTCATTTCCAGTGAGTAAACTGAGACTTTTATTAATGAGCTATATTTAATATAATATATAAACGGTATACACATTATAATCTTAATTCATGTTTTACATTACTACTGAGTATTTCTAGAAAAAATGCTTAATAATAATAAACGAGCAGAACCTTGAATAGTACATCGAAAAAGTAAATATATGATTTACTACCGTTCAAATACTATACAAATATTGCAAAGCTGTTCCTTCTCGATCAATTGTAAATGTTTATATGAAACGTGTGTCATCTGTCTTTACATAACTTGTGTAGAATATTAAAAATGATCTCAATTAATTCTTCAGGAATGCATTCGGGACTGCTACATTGAATGATTTCGAAACATAGGTGGTAATTAATGAAGATGGACCTGTGTGGGAATAATATATCATTTAGTTTGTTCGTGGGTTATTGAATGATACATATAACAAGTTTTGTTTTATATTTACAATAATAAGCGTTTTAAAATTGTTTTAATTATGGATTGAGCCCCATATAGGGCTGTGTAAGCCACTGACAGAAATGTAATCTTCATTACATTTCAAATGTAAAGAATTTAACATCTTATTAAGATTGTAATAATTGTTTTTAATGTTAATAATTTATTTTTCCTAAATAATAGTGCTGTTATTACAAAAACTTTGTGTGTTAAAAATGTCATATGTTAAAGTTACCGAGTGCTTCAATCTGATCTTCACACAGATCGCCCGTGAAGCCCGGCGCGCAGATACAGGTCACAGCTGCTGGACCCATTTGACTGTAAAAAATTAATAATTGAATATAATTAAACAAACATAAAAAAGTATAATTTTAAAAAGTTTTACTTGGAGTTTTTACTTTAACCTAGATAAATATAATATTTGAAAATAAAGATTTTGAATTATTTTACATCAATATAAATAAATGAATATATTATATTCATACTATGCCTCTTCGTTATGTAAGCACAATTGTTTACTAAATAAAAAAAGATCTAAACATTGTTAATAGCAACAATAGTATACTATGCAAACTGTGCAAACTGTGCTCGAACACTTGGTGTGTCGTATTATGAACATAATATTCATATCCTAGGTAAGGAGATTGTATGGAAATTAATGCTATTATCACAATACTGAGCGCACTACATTACACGCAGACAAATGAATTAGATCAGGCCAACAGTTTGAAAGCTTTTCAAATTATGCTCACTCTCACTCTCTCTTTTATTTTTACAATTACCTAAATTGATAGTTCAACAGATTTCAGAAATTACATTCAATATATATTTTTTTATTATGTATATACCAAAAAAGTTTCGTTTCGTATTTATTCAATCATTCATTAATTTATCAATATATTTAAGATTTGAATATAACTAAACTATCTTTACATATATGTTAAAAATACAACTTCGTAATTTATTTAACAACTCTATATCAATATAAGTAAAAAAGAAAAAATAGGACTGCCTAACTGGGGTGCCTTTGAAAGGACTATGAATCAAAAACGAGACATGAGTTTTGTTTTTAAGACTTAGTTTTATTTCATTCTCCTAAATCGATTTTGGTAAAATATGTGTGCCAATTTAGAAATTTTCATAGTAAAATAAAATTTATATCTAAAATTTTGGATAGAAATTTACAACATAAAAGCAATAACTACTATAAAGAGTTTTTACATCGATTGGGGGAGCCAATGGCAGATACATGGCATAAATATTCCTGGGTTATTGATCGATAAATACAATGGTCTTTGAAATTCAGAATCTTAATCGATTTTATAGCGTAAATACTCAATAAAGAAAATTCCTAAATTTTCACCCCTAAGGATTCAAATAGGCGGTTAAAGTATTAGGTCCGTAGATTTTCAGACAAGAAACATAACTTTTAATAAGATGACTTCTTGAACCAACATCTATTATATAAAGCTGCCTAAGCTGGTAAAATCACAATGATAAAAAGCCATAAATAATGTGAATTTAACTTGTAACTTTCTCACAAATATCGAGAGAAATTGCATCGCGTGCTAACTCGTTATTCTGAGGAAATTGCGAGGACTTAGGATATGACCTCTTTTCAGATGAATTGCGTAAAGTATAAAAAATTGTGAAGAGATTTAAAAATAAAACAAAAATGATAGAACTTCTAATCGACTGAAATATAAAAAGGGGGTGAAAATAAAAATGAAAGTTCCAACCAGTCGATGTAAAATTTTTTCGTGAATAATATCAGATTCTTTAAAGAATATTGTTTTAAAATAGATATAATATTTTAAATATAATTAGAATAATTATAATGTTTCATAAAGGGATCATACCTGAAGAAAGCCCTTAAAACACGTGTTTAGCAAATATTTATTTTTGAAATGAAGCAATAAACAAATTTATATAAAAATACATTTATAATTGATTTTATGTAATACAGATATCATTTACTTCATTTCATCAAAGAAAAAACTTATTTATTTGTACTTCCGACCATAAATAATTAAACAGGTAAAAAGGTTTTATATTCCCAAAATACTTTTTCACAAACATAAGTAATTAATCTATAAATCTAATTTCAGCATAAAATCTATGTCCGCTTTGTTAAACATTTTTTACTTAAAAGGATTGACACGCGTAATGCTTACCCGCAGGTGCCTCCATTTTTGCACATGTTAGGGGTCTTCGGACATAAAGGTCCCACTCCACAATCAGCACCCGAGTATCCTTCAAAACAATCGCAGTAAAATTCCCTGTGACATAAAAATATTGGCAGGTTAGCGATTTAGTGCAACAGTGACTATTAAATAAAACCCCTATATAGCTATATATTATCTGATACGAAAATAGTGATAACATACTTTAACTTATATTAAACAATAATATAATATTACTAGGTTCCTAGATAAGTTTTGCAATACAGCCATTTTTATTAGTCTTTCAAAATAATTTCCATTGCAGTTTATAGTTTATACAGTTACGTCATACGTAAAAACCAGTTGTCAAAAAATTCATTCCATTTTTCTGTGGGGGTTTTGAATATGCTTGGTTCCACGCTGCCAATAACTCACAGTCTACCAAAAACTTCCTGCTTTTGAGCTGGTTTTTCAGTTTGAAACAAAGTAAAGTCACATGGAACAAGATTTGTATTGTAAGCAGGATGCTCAAGTACTTTTACACCAGTTTTCTTCAACTTCAACTTTAGGCAAACATCCATTAATATAGCAAGAGGCCGTGACGGTGCGCTGACCTCCAAAACAACTATTTCTAATATACGTCGTCTAGTAAAAAAATCCAGCTACCATTTTGATCTTCACTGATCGCGATTTACGGATTTGAGTTTGCTTGAAAATGAGGAAATCCTCATTTTCGAATACACATATTTTATTTTTATTTTTTAACGGTACATCAAAATAGTATAGCCAGGTTCTTCGCCCGTAATGATGTTATTGGTATGACGCGAAGTCCTATTTTCGTAAATATTTAACATTTTTTACACCAATCTACTCTCACTTTTTATTTTTCTTCTTATGTTCTGGCTTAAAGTCATGGGATACTCAAAGTGTACAAACTTTTCTTACTCCAAGGATATCATGTAAAACTCTATGAAAACTTGGTGCACTAATCTATAAGACCTCCTCTGTTTGTCTGTAGACAATATAGCGGTCTGCCTTAATCAGTGACTCGACTTTTCCTACGTTTTCTAGAATAGTTACTTCTACAGGACGACCTGATCTTGGAACATCACTACCGTACTACCACTACCATACTACCGTAAACATTTGTGCGATGAGGAAACTTTCCTTCGCGTATAGTTTTCTTTTCCTAAAAGCATTTATCTATAGATAGACTAAGACTTAAATTGTTAAATAGAAAACACAGATCGAGGAATTATCTTAAGTAAAAATATATGAAATGGAATTCTAATTTTATATAATTATTTTTTTTTCGAACCACTTTATATGTCACTGAATTAAACGTTTTTTAAAGTATGTTTGAAAACAATTCACTAAAAACACAAACACAAACACAAATTTTAAAGATTGTTTTTAAATCAGTCGCTATGGTCTCAGTTAAATCTTTCAGTGTCATCTCTAATTATCACATCTTGAATTTCAATTAAATCTGAGAAAAATTATGATAATTTTATGAATTAATCTTTATTTAAACGAAGTTTTGAGGGAATTAATGCTTTTATTTAAGATTATGAATGAAATAAATGAAAAATGAAAAAAAAAATCTTATTAAATTTCTTACTTGTAATCATGTTTAGCATAACAATGTCCAAGGAGACGGCATTCTATGGTACTACAGGACTTTGGACCGGATCCATCGTTGGGTCCCTTCACCATATATGTCATGTTGAATCCAAAAACCGAGAGTAGTCCTAGAGCTCTAAGCTGCGTTCCCTCCAGCCTGTTTAAGGTCAACTCCACCACAAGGACTGGGCTTTGTACCTGTAAAAGAAAAATGTTATCAGAGCAATGTAACATACATTATGCGCAAATAAAAAAAATATTTAAAAGCAAAAGTTTTACTCCGGGACAATATATAAAAAAATATTTTAAAAATTTCTTGGGATTTTGGTACTTAAATATGTAAATTGACTAAATGAGGAAAAAATGTTAATTGTTTATATTATTCCTTGGTTTAACTGTAATTTTAATTTCAATTCGTATTCCGAGATAGTATCCAAGTCACATCCTCCTTAAGTTATTGGAATATGTGTTCTGTGATACAGTTAGTTACTCTGCTCAGAGACAAAGTGTAGTTAATTACAAACTTCCCGTTGTTGTTTTCGACTATAGGTATTTGTTATAAGTTATTTAACAACTGTTAATAATGCGTTTTATGTGTGATTTTGTAGTTGTAAGTATTTTCTGTAGAACTGTCAATGCTAAAGTTCCAAGATTATTATGTTTTTGTTCTGAATATTTTTTTTCATATATAATATGCATAAAATATTTAAAAAAAAAATCGCATTATTCTATATTTCAATTACAAATGTTTTATATTCACTTTTGATAATATTCATGGTTATAATAATTATTTCACAATTGATGTAAAGAAAATCTGTCTTTAAGATAATTGTTAAATAGTAAATAGGAGAGCTTTATCAATGTAACATATTAGCAATATCATGTTGATGAGACAGTAATGTATATCACTTGAATATATCAGTCACATTGGACTTCAAGACAATGTAAACAGGTCTCCACTTAGTAACTAATCCTATGCTATGTTTAAGGTCATTAGGGGCTTATCTGTTATACAAATGTCGCAAGAGCCGGATGTGAGACCGTTATGTATGTATTGCGAGATAATAGTAACTTATACCTAGATGTTATATACATCCTTCTTCACTATTTCGTTTAGATATTATTCAATATTTAATTTAGAAAATAATACTGGAATTTCGTAAAAAATATGGCTTTTTAATTAAATTAAGTTAATCTTGTTACTGAATAAAATAATTTTAGATTCACCAATCAAACCCAAGTCTTTGGTAAAAAACATATATTCATTGCGAGGCTTACGGCTATACCGGATACCTATACCGGAAAAGCCGGATACGGCTTTTCTGAATTTACAGAATGGGGTTATACTACTAAACTACAAGGCCGGCTGCGCCGTCTCCAGATAATGGTGAAGGGCGTTTAAATTAGAGTGAAATCCCTGGATGTAGCAAAAGTTCATATTTAGAGTGCAGTGAGGTGCCGCTGCGTTGATTCGTCGTTTGCCCTTAGAAAACAAAATGCGATACGATGCGAACATTCCCCTGATTTTGTCGGGAAGAAGTTCTCCGGCTTCACATCAAAGCCTCCCTCAAAGTACCCTCCTGATATATACTTTTTTAATGCATACCATAAGCTTTCATGTTTGGTGGGTTGCAGGGTTACGCTCTCCCACTCCATGACGGAACATAACCAAATGAATTTGGTTACTACTCGTCGATTTTCTGTAAGAGGGTTGTCCTTCCCCGGTCGAGCCAGCCCAATACGAGCTGCAGTCAAATAACTACAGCTAGGCTCTACTACCATAAAGATGTTCAATATGTAGAACATTAAATTTTAAAATAAGGCCGGAGGGAAAAAAAAAAAAATTTCATCTCAAGGCTATATCTCACTGCTTTTCTGGAGAACTCTCGAGCTTTATTACATACGTAATTAATTTACGTTGACAAGTACCTTCTTATGGATATTTTTATTTAAGATATAATTGATATATAACTCTTTTATTATAAATTGGTATATTTTATTATTATAGTATATTTTATTATGTGTAATAGATATCTTTTAAACATACATAAGATATTGAAGTATGACGGTTTACATGAGACATAAAGTTGTATATCATCGGCGTAAACATGATATTTGAAATGTTTTATATTGTTAATGATATCAGCACAGTAAAGAGTGAAAAGCACTGGACCAAGAGTTGAGCCTTGGGGCACACCTCAACAAACAGTGCTGCAATCAGAAAGATATTTTGAACCGTTTTCGCTCTAAATTTCTACTACTTGAGATCTATTAAACAAGTAACTTTTAAACCAATTAATAGTCTCTTTACTAAAACCGTAAAACATTAATTTAGACAAAAGTAGTGATTGATTAAGGATATCAAATGCGCGAGAAAAATCTAATAACACTAGAACAGTGACATTACCAGCATCCTGCGCGCATAATATGTCGTCAACTACACTTGCAAGGGCAGTAGTAGTACTTCTTCGCTTTCTAAAGCCAGACTGAACTTCGGGCGATATATTATGAGATTCTAGAAATTTCGTAAGTTGACTATTCACTATTCTCTCTAAAATTTTAGAATACTGATAGGTCGAAAGTCATTAAGAGACTCTGGGTTATCCTTCTTAACTAAAGGCTTAACTATTGCTTTTCTCCACAATGTAGGAAAAGTACATGACTCGATTGATTTATTAATTATTTTGACTATAGTATTAATGATATAAGGAGAACATTTATTTAACATATCTAAAGAAATACCGCCAGCCCCTACAGCTTTTGATTTAATACTGCGCAATATTTTTAAAACAGTTTAATCATCCACTGGCTTAAGAGCGAATATCATGTCACTAGATCTGTTATTTTCAAAAGAATTTATAACTGATTATGATACTATTACATTGCCGGGTATATTAAGAAAATGAATATTAAAAGCGTTTGGGTCGCTTAGACTAGCAGGTAGAAAATCATATTTGTTCCTATATGCAATATGTCGCTTAAGATGATTCCACTTAAACTTAGTATTATTTACATTGTTATTAATGAAATATGTAAAATAGGCTGTTTTCTCACTAAGTATTGCATTTTCAACTATGCCTTTTAGTTCCTTGTAATATGAAATATGACTATCTTTAGTCGTTCGTCGAGCCCTAAAGTGCGCTACGTCCCGCGTCCTCATCATTTGACTTATTTTAAATGTTATCCATGGATATTGGTTAGCTTTGAAATATCCCTTTTTTAAAGGGGCCAATAAATCAAATACTAGTAGAATATTTTGCGTCAATTCGTTAACCATTGTGTTGACATCATGACTGTAGATAAGTGGTACCTCATAAGAGTCTAAGACACTTTTAAGATCTGTCAAGTCTATCTTGTCTATTTGTCTGTACAACTTAAGTACGGGTTTTATTTTTTCTTTATGAATGTCGAGAACGAATGATAACATGGCATGGCTACCGAGATCACCTGTATAGTCTACATATACACTACTGCTGTTCCCGTCTACAAAAACGAGATCAATTAAAGTTTCGCTGTGACTTGTAAAGTGCGTAGGCTTGGTTACTATTTGGCGTAAATTAGTACATGACAAAAATTCAAATAAATTCTGCATATGTACATTATTAGTGTCCAGAAAGTTAATATTGAAGTCACCCATTAAAACAATGTGATCATGAAAGGGAAGTGAAGAGAATGTTTCCGTTAGCGAATCCAAAAATAATTGAGGACACAACCAAGGTGGTCTGTATGCTGTACCAATTATAAGTTTTTTACCTCCAGCGGAAACACGAAGCCACATTTGTTCGACACTCATTGTGACTGGATGAGACAGTGTACTTACAGTAATATTATTTCTGATGTAAAAGCCAACACCTCCACCCCGAGCGCGAACTAACGGAGGCCTCGGCCGGTGTCGCAAGCGATAACCAGGTATAATAGGAGCGCGACCGTCTTCTCCCTCCTTAAGCCATGTCTCATTTAAGGCCATGATGTCCACATCATGATGTCTCAGAGCTATTAAAAACTCATCTGCATTAATTTAAAGAATATAGTAATATTAATTAGTTTGTGAAACAGTAGTAGATATTTTTGTATGTAATTTATAATTATTATAGGTGCCATATAAATAATGTAATAATTGTATAATATAGAAGGATATTTATAATAAGACATATACAAAATATTTATAAGAAACATAAATAAAAAAAGTAATAAGAATAACAAAATACATTAATTTTAACTTTACTATTTAATGAAATACATAGATTGACAGCCCGTTTTATAACAATCAGGAATATATATCTTAGATAGCTTATTTTTGTGTTGTAAAAGGTAAAACAAGTATTAAACACGTAGTAGGTAATAAAAAGGGTTAGTATAAAATTGCGGTAATTTAAATAATAGAAACATAAAATAATAAAATCTAGAAACCAAGCCGATGAAACCACAACTGTATGCACTAATAGGTACTGACGCCAAAAACCTTTAAAATGTCCGATTCGGTACGAATTCGATGAACAGGAGTCGCCATATCACGCCTGGCATAAATACGTCCACCTTTCGACCAAGTAAAACGTCAACCTTTTTTCTTACCTTCCTCTTTTGTTTTGTATAAGAGAAAACGGTTAAGAGGAGTGAGCCGTTCATTGATGTATATACGACGAGGTTCTCCTTCTATAACACCCGTTGAATCAGTGTTACGACGCACTCTCGCCGCTTGCAGTAAATTATCACGCACGGACCTTCTTGCCAGCCGAACCACAATAGGCCGTGGCTTATCTCGACCTTCTTCTTCAACCAGGCGGCGATGCCCAGTTCGTTCGTTCGTTGACCACATCTTGTACACCCAGGACAATTCCACCTTTTTAGCCACAAGATCAACTATAGTTAGAATGTTCTCCCCGGGTTTTTCTTGCAAGCAGGCTATCTCGATGTCATTTGAGAGGTGATCTTGTTCACGCTCGTTAAATTCAGCACGTAATCGAACAATTTCATCATTAATAGCAGCTCCCTTAATCAAATCCCGGTCATTCGAAATGGATTCCAATACTGTTACCCTGTCATCTAATTTATTTATTTTTTATTTAAAAACTTTATGGTACAACAAAATTATACAAATGGCGGACTTAATGCTACAGCATTCTCTACCAGTCAACCGAAATATAAAATACAGAAAAACAAACAAGGGGTACAATAGAAAACAAACTAACGAATACACACAACTTATGTAGATAACAATCAATATATATAAAGATACATATATATATACTTGTACTACATATAAATATATTACATGAATACGTATAAACATATTAAATATATAAAAAAGATACATACATATACATACATACATACATGCATAGGGCGATAGTAAGACGATAATGTATATATTAAAATAAAAATAATGTTATGCCAATATTGGTATAAATATCACTACGCAATAATAATTATAAAAAAGTTACAAGAATGGTTATGTCATTTTCTGGTGTAGATATCTACGAATACGCTTTTTAAATACAGTTCTATTCGGGGCACGTCGAAGCACTTCAGGGAGGCCGTTCCAGAGTTTAATAGCGTGTACTGTGAAAGAGTTAGAAAGAAAGCCAGTATGGTGCAAAGGTACAAATAAGCTAAGATTAGAATCTGACCGAAGATGTAAATCGTGAGTTGTAAAATCTAAAGTAGAAAGCCGATTGTTAAAATCGCTTATAACGTTATTAAAATGCACCATTTCTTCACGAAAGAAGGTCATCTCTTTAGAAGCCGAGGTCATATCCTTACGCAACAACCTGATTTCGTTTATTGTCATAAAAATTATGTGTGGGTAAATTGTATCTCACAGCTGATAGTCAATAAATGAACAACACCAAAACAGACGTAATAGAACTAATTATTCATCAGATTATATTGTACAGTACTGATGATGACAGCAATTCACTAATAGTCTTAAATAATACTTAATTGCAGCACTATTAATATTATTTATATATAAAATTTTTAAGAGGTCAAAAATGAGGTCAGATGTCAATGACAGTTGCGACCGAATCGAACCGAGTATATACACAAATATAAAATATAAATTATGATGTAATTACATATTTCATTAGTATATGTTAATTTAATCTTACCATTCTAATTTCTCTGTTATAAAGTTCTAGAGTTTTGTTGTAATATGAGGCAACCAGTGACTATAACGTGGTATCAAATCGCTCAATCACTTACCAAATATTTACATCATAAATAAATACTTAAATAATAGACAAGGGTGACAGGATAAAAAAGGTCTAAGTTACTGATAGTCAGTCATTGTACATTTATTTAAAAATAATAAAATTATTTGTATTAACTTTTATATGATTAAAGAGTTAAGTGATATAAATTACTAAAGATATATAAGTCTGTATGTTCCTTGGTATATATATTCCCGGGGAAACGCGATTACAATATTTTATTTGTCCCAGTGCCGTAGTTTTCAACCTCTTTTTCCTATATTCTTTTGGCTGTATTCCAAAATAAAGAGCCGCGTTTGAACCACAATGACTCTTATGTCCACAACCTTAACTGAATATTTACAATGTTCCAAACAAAATCCTGTAATGCAACATATTTAATAATTATATATTAAATAAATTAAGTCAAAAATGGTTTACTAAACAGAAAAAAAATATGTTAAAGAATACACCACTTAAAATAGGAATACTTTAAATTTATTAAAAGCTTGTCTGTTAGATATTGGTTCTAGAGTTCTAGGATTATTTTATTTTTTTCATACCCAACTAAATTCAATTCTAAAAATAACAGTAGAACATAGACGAAGAGTGGTATTTAGAGTATATCCAAAGGTTTGTTGTCGGTTGATGGAAACATCGCAGCTTTTGGTACACTTGATTTTATTATTACTATTCTGTTAAAATATAATAAATATAATAATATTTTTACTATGATATAAAATCTAATTGTGCGTTTGTTTAAATGTATGTCTGTAAAGAGTTAAAGACTTTTCTACAGAAGGTTTCGTTAATTCAGTTAAGACGCATTGCGACAAGTCAAGAATAATCGCATCTACTCAGTGACGTTGTAATCTTTTATTAAAAGCCCAAAGAATTGTGATAAAAAAGTCTTCTGATTATTAATAACAAAAACTTTATACAAGTTTTAGATATAAATTTAACATTATTTCATATATGGTAGTTCGTTATTACGTTAATAAACACAAATCCATATTTTATTTCTTTTATTTTCTAAGTTTATTTAAAATGTGTAAAATTAGTTTTAATATATTTTTTGTTAAATGCAGGCAAACCAAATTTCCATTTTAATCTCGTTTACCTCGGAGAGTAGGTACTACTTTCTACGAGCAAATTTTCCGTTTACTACAACACCAAAGTGTAGTGGATATACTGATTTATACCAGTTAGGTAAATTTATAAATACAATATTTTATCTAAACATACACGCATAAATTAAAGATACAAAAATTACAATTACAATTACAATTAATCATATTTGTATTATTTTTACTTAGTTTTATTATAAAATAGGGCTTATGTAAAGAAAAAATGAAGAAATAGGATCTCTGCGAGCGTTTTTAAAAATAAATTTTTAATTATGTAAAGATGTATGTATTGCATTTCAAATACTTGATTCGATTTGTATCGCTTCGAAAAAACAATGCGTATATTTTGTACACTTCTTGTATATCATACAGCCTCCTAAAAACAATACTACACATTATTTTAATCCATTGACTCATTGTTCAAATGAGAATGACGGGAAAATGTTGTGAAATTAAAATAATAAAATTTGTACACAATGAGGAATGGGGAAACACAAAATAAAAAAACCATCGGTTTCGTTTTGAAATATTAGTTTTAGAGTTACTGTACGGCTTGTTAGACTTCACTTCATTTGCTACTGATAAGGCCATGGAGAGACTGACGAATGATTATTATATGAAAATAGTTTGAAAAAAATCACGAACTTTAGTTTTTTAAGTGAAAAAGTAATATTTACACACAAAAAGCCATAAGTTGTATTAAATTATCATTTGCATGTTTACTACATGCAAGAAATAAAAATAAAATGTTAAGTTATAAATAATACTATAATTGCATTTTGTACGTGTTTAATAATTTCTGTTTAAATAAAATAAAGTTTATTGAAGTATTTTTTTTATTTAGAATTCTTTATTCTGGTTTAAACAAAAATCTTTAGTCCCATATAATTTCTTTCGGCATAGTTAATTTTATATAGTCAAAAATATTATAAATGTAAAAGTATGTGTGTAGGGCTGTTCTTTCTTCATCTTTTATTCCTGGAAGAATTATGATTCCTTTCATGGATTCACGAAAGCTGTTATATCAGCCTTCGTCGCTACGGGGAGTTTAAGTGGACGGAACGAGAGCGGAGCGGGGAGCGGTACATATCTGTGCCGTGTGGTGCGAAGTGGTGCTACGACACACATCCGTAGTAGATATTATTATCATTATTTATTTTATTTTAAGAATATCTCTGCTTTAATATGATTTCTCTTCCTCTTCAGAGTCAGTATTCAAAAGTTAGTAAACGACATATTTTATGTGTTTTGATGTAAATAAAACTAGGGGCACCAACAGATGCTTCGCTTAATATGCCGTTTGCATATTGAGCGAAGCGAGCCCAGTGTAATGGCTCATCGTTTCTCATTGATTCAATGGGATATCAGTTTTTTGACGATTACTCCTCAACGATATGACATTTTAATTTTTTTTTTAAACCATCACCTAATGTGTGTCTTTTTAATTGAAAAAAATTACGATTTTCCGTTAAGCAGTTTTCGAGCCTATTCGTGATAAAGAATGTGAAAAAGTCTCCAGTAGAGCGCTCCACTCGCTTCGCTTAATAAACCACTTCAAAGTTTTGACTAGGGGCGCCGATTGCATATTGAGCGCAGCGAGCCCAGTGTAATGACTCATCGTTTCCCATGGACTTCAATGGGATATCAGTTTTTTGAAGATCATTCAAATTCAAAATCAAAATATCTTTATTCAAGTAGGCATTTACACGCACTTTTGAATCATCACAGAACCACGTTCAGTTCAATCCCCTAAAGACACAAGTTTGCGCGTTTACCACTAAGAAAACCCCATTTGTCGTAATACCGCTCTTCGAGAGCACTTCCCTCATTGCCACGCCAAGTATCAGAATACTGGGTCTCGACATTTTGAGCGATTGTCAGTTTCCTGATCATCTGGAGAGCAAGGCCAAGTTGGCCTCGATGAAATTGGGAGTGATCAATAGAACGAGGCAGTATTTCAAACCTGGCCAAAGACTTGCGCTCTATAAGGCGCAGGTCCGGCCACACATGAAGTACTGTTCTCATCTCTGGTCCGGATCACCCCAATATCAGCTTCTACCATTTGACCGCGTACAACGGAGAGCTGTTCGGATTGTCAGAGACCCGGTGCTCTGCGAACGGCTGGACTCCTTGGCATTGCGTAGAGACGTGGCTTCTTTGTGCGTCTTTTACCGCATTTACAACGGGGAGTGTTCCGAAGAAATATTCGATCTGATGCCTGCCGCCGAATTTCATCACCGCACAGCGCGCCATCGACTTCTTTACCGTCCCTACCACCTGGACGCGTGGCAATCCTCCACTGTGAGGTTCTCAAGGACCTTTTTTCCACGTTCCACTCGCTTGTGGAACGAACTCCCTTCGGCGGTATTTCCAAATCGGTACGACATGGATACCTTCAAAAAAGGCGTTAACTCCTACCTACAAGGCTAGCAACACGCTTTTAAATCCTCGGATGTTGCAAGAGTTCATGGGCGGCGGTGATCACGTCCATCCGTGGCCCGCCAGCTCGTTTGCCCTCCTCTTACATAAAAAAAAAATTGTTTTAAATAGTTCTCACTCTGGTCATCTAATATTATAAATTTCATGACAGTTTCAAGCAATAAAACATTTTAAAACATGCTTAAAGATTATTTAAAACTCAAGTACGATGTTGGTGACCAGCAAGTTGAGACTATGTGTGGTACCACTAGACCAACTTCAATGTGCGGTATTATTTGAAATTATTTTATAATTTAATTTTATTTAATTAATTATTTTCTAATATCAAGATTGTATTTATGACATTAACTCAACCAATCACGTACTCGTACAGTCAAACGTACACTTCACTAATTCGAATAAAAAAACGGTCTTGGAATGTTAAATTAATAGATTCGGCAGTATAAAATTAACAGTTTTCGTTTATTTCACACTTTTGATAGTTATTAAGCAATGATCAGAATAATCGAAACTACAATATTAAGAAACGATTATAATCCATTTACGACGGGAGGTCCAAAAGTTCGTGGAATGGAGAGGATGGAGCGGGGGTAGGGGTGCTCGCTTGGTGTCATACGAATTGGACACTCATCATTAGTATAAATACTGAGTTTCAACCAGATTGCGTCATTCGTTTACGAACAGTCGCCTGGTGAATAAGTCAATCCGGAAGAAAACTGAAACTATGGAGAAAATTTAACACTGCGCTGTGATAAAATTCCTTACCAAGCAAGGAAAGAACGCTCAAACCATTTTGAATGAAATAGGAGTCGTTTATAGGGAACAGTGCCCTAGTAAATCAATGAATTACAAGTGTCATGGTCTTTATAAACATGGTCGAGAGTCAATTGAAGTCGACCCCCGCTCAGTAAGGCCAGCTGAGACCACCACATCGGACATCGTCGAAAAAGTGGAGAAAATTTTACTAGACGATGCCCGTTTGAAGAAAAAACAATTATCTGCATTAGTTGGAGTATCAGATACCACCATTTTGCGAATCCTACATGATCACCTGGGTATGACAAAAGTCAGTGCAAGAAGGGTACCGAGAATGCTCAAGCCGTTTCAGAAAGAGCAGCGCGTCGATGCGTCAAAGCATTTTTTGAAGTTGTGTGGAGATAAACCTGCACAGATTTTGGACCGAATTGTTACGGGAGATGAAACATGGGTTCATCACTTTGAGCCTCAGTCCAAACAAGAGTCCATGCAATGGCATAAAAAGGAACACAACCACCAAAGAAATTCAAGGTGACGGAGTCGGCTGAAAAGATGATGGCTACTGTGTTTTGGGATTGTGAGGGGATAATCTTGATTGATTACAAAGAAAAGGGAAGGACTATAACCGGAGAATACTACGCAACGATATAAGAAAAATTAAAGAATGCCATCAAGGAAAAGCGGCGAGGAAAATTGACAAAGGGAGTGTTGCTCTTGCAAGATAATGTGCCGGTTCAGAAGAGCAGAATTGCAATTGCTGCTCTGCACACACATAGGTTCGAATGCCTATTTCACCCACCCTACAGTCCAGACCTGACCCCAAGTGACTTTTTTTTATTCCCCAATTTTAAAAAAGACTTGAGGGGAAGGAAATTTTCCGACGACAATGAAGTAAGGAGGCAATTTCGGCTCATTTTGACGGAAAAGATGAAACATATTTTTATAGTGGTTAAGAAAAATTAATTCATAGGTCTAATAAATGTAGTGAGCTTAAGGGTGATTTTAGTAACCTGGAGAGCTGTGTGTGTGTTATAATATGTCTGTCACAGATTACCTGTTGTTACATTGTTCACTAATAATTTAGACTCATATTCACATGTGGTTTAGGATGTGCAATATCAGTTCAGATGCACTAATGTTAATTTCAAGTACTTGTATTTATGATATAAATAACGCCAAATCATGATTATACATACTTGTGTCAGAATAGATTTTTAATACAGGGTGGGCCATGAATTAGTTAACATTTGAAAAAATCGTATAAAAAAACCATTTAACATATTTTAGAAATACTTTATTTACGAGAAAGCTAATTAGTTGTAATTTATTTTTTAAAAATTATTTCGTCTAAATGACCACCGTTTCGGTTTTTGCACTCATCTAAGCGAGTCCTGAAGTTTTTGAATACTCTTCTGCAAAGAGACCGCGAGATCGCCGACATCTCTTCGATGATTTTTTCTTTAAGTTGACGGAGTGTATTCGGTTTATCAATGTAGACACGACTCTTTAAATAACCCCATTAAAAGAAGTCTGCTGGGGATAGATCTGGACTTCTGGGCGGCCATGGGATGTCACCTCGTCTGGAAATCAGCTTTTCCGGAAACATTTCTTTGACCACCGGCAAGGACTCGTTCGATGTGTGACACATGGCTCCATCTTGTTGAAACCATGTGTTACGATTATAGCCAACAAATTCCAGTAGCATCGGTGCTAAAAGCTCCCGTAAAATTTTCAAATACTTGGCAGAATTAACAGTAACTGAACGGCCTCGAGAATCTTCAAAAAAGTAAGGTCCGATGATTCCTTTTGCTGAAATTGCAGCCCAAACAGTTACCTTAGGAGAGTGAAGTGGCCTTTCATGTTTAGCTTTGGGATTTTCGCTGCTCCAATACCTGCAATTCTGTTTGTTTACATGTCCATTTAGGTGGAAATGGGCTTCGTCAGAGAATAAGATGTTGTCAAAATTACTGAATCGAGTTAACATTGTTTCGGCATATGACTTACGCAAATTTAAATCATTAGGGTTTAGTTCTTGCACTATCTGGATCTTATACGGATGTAATTTCAAATCTAATTTCAAAATACGGCGTAATGATGTGCGGGATAATCCTAATTCAGCCGAACGTTTGCGCGTCGATAAATCTGGATCACGTCGAACAGAAGCGGAAACTTGCTGCACGTTCTCTTCGCTTCGAGAAGTCCGCGGGCCGCCGGTTTGTTTCACATTTAGTGTAGATCCCGTCTCTTCGAACTTCTTCACCCATTTCTTTATTAAAGGAGCACTTGGACACTGACTTAAGTCGTGTAAACCATATTCAACGCGAAATAAGCGTCTCACAGTAATGAGCGAAAAGTTGTTTAAATAAAACTGTTTCACACAGTAAGCGCGTTGTGGCCCCGTGAAGCGATCCATTGCGACTAAATTTCCAAGAAGCGAGCTATTGCCCCCGCCCGCGCCCGCGCCCCGCGCGGCAATAGTTTGCGTGGTAAGTTACATTTAAATGTTAACGAATTCTTGGCCCACCTGATATAATATATAACTTTATAAAACGTGGTATTTATTTTTATGGCAATAAGAATATTAATACTCTTAAAATAAGTATTTAAGAGTACTTTTATTAATTTCTAAACTTTAACATAAACAACAAGGAATAATGTTATTTCTATTAAAATCATTATTTTCATTAGAGCCGTGATGGGTTCGTTTAAACTTATTTATTTAAACTGATTATCGGAGCTATAAAAAAGCTACATTATGTATCTCATAAAAGCTATAATTTATATTTCTATTATTAATTTATATAAATAGAAAATCGAAGGATTGAGGTAAATTTTGGGTTATATGTAACATTTGATCATCACAATTTTTCTCGTTGTTGTCATATTTTCTCTTCAAATTATTCAGTGAAACGTAAATCACTTTATCGTGCAAAACATTACCCAATTCGATGAAAAGTCATTCATTCCATTGCTTCACTTCATATCACATCACATCACTTATTATTATATTATTATAAAAATGTCACTAAGAAAGTGACATTTTTGAATTTATTTATGTTTATTATAAGTTAAATTTATTGTTTTAAACAGTTAAACTAAATGATTTAAATGATCTATAATTTTTCCAATCTATTACATTACATCTAATTTTTAAAATATAGGTTTAAAATTGATTCAAAGAAACAAATGTTACTCAGCTTATACTTACTAAGAGCAAACAGTATGCGATAACAAAAGCGTATAGGTTTTAATAGAAGTAATAATATTATGAGTATTTTATATATTTACTAAATAGTTAAGTTTTATTCTAAAACGTTTCTGGCTTAAGTTACATGAGCGAGGCATTTCCGCAATCAGTGTGGTACAGCTGCGTCAAGCTGTGGTGGTACTTTACAGATCACTTGCTCGGAATGTGTATATGCGCTTGTGTATATGCGCTTGTGTATATACGCTTGTGTATTGAATGCAGTCATTGCAGAGTAATATTTGATTTCAAATAATTTAAGTATGAGGAACATTATATGTTTCAAAGAAATGCAATTTAAACTGATAGCAGAGGTACATAGCAATTTTACATTCCTTTATTCTGAAGCGTACTGATGGTAGCATATGTCTAATTAATTATATTTTGCGAGGTGACATAGGATAAATTTATGTCATAACTCAATATCGCATATTCTCGAGTAAAAAATATATCCAAATTCGAGGCAGTAACTGTCACACAGACGACTATCCGTGTCTAATACTTTTTGATAGCTTATATTTTAACTAAAAACGTATTAAGTATTTATATCAATTATTATTTGGTAAAGGCCGTTAAAATATTGTACCTACTTTTAACATTTTGAACCAAAAGAGTACATTCATAAATATATAAATCCAATATGTAATGTGAAACTAGTTAATAGAAATAGTATTAGTGATAGTATTAATAGTAATAGAGTAGAAAAAGTAAAGCTTGTTTTTACTATATTAAATACGTAATCGTCTAGAAAACAGGCACTTTATCAGTATTTAAATGCCAGCGTTTACTTAACTTTAACAATTTCGTGTTCTAAGTAAACACGCCGACACGAAACAGACAGGTCCCTAATGAGATATTAAGTAAGAATATACCCGTCTTAACTCGCGTCTAGTTCTTGAAGACAATTAGCATAACACGACTTCATTATTATACCCTCTTTTATTATGGTTGAAATGGTAGTTCGTTTAGTTAATTACTTTTTTGCTTAAAATATCTCACCGAAGATCCTCGTAAAGCAAATATTATGGCTGCGGTACTTACGATATGACAGCTAGAAGCCCAATGTCTCCTCCTTCCCGTTATTTTGTAGTTCATACAGGATGGCACACATATTTAAATATCTACCTATATTTGCAAATTTGTCTGAGACATTTAACATCAAATGGACCAATTAATTGTTATTTTACTATTTCATAAGAAAAAATACAAAATCAGAACCTATAGAATATTTTGTAATATTGTAAAAGAAATCCATATTATAATCCGTAATAAAACAAACATTCTTTATGTTATCGGTTACAAATACGAGTATGTAATATTTATCCTGTTAGCAGATTTGAATAAAATGTCTTTCACCGTTTTTCATTGACTGTTCATTCTTTTAAAAATTGTGGTAAGTTAAGTTAAAATTGTGAGATTATTATTCTTAAAAGTTGTATTGTTGTATATCAAGCTCGGCTCAACAAGTTTTGATTGTAATCCTACAACATCACTTTTAAAAACCTTCAAATAGATAACGCTACAAATTGAAAATGTTGTGTTGTGACAGAAAATACTTAAGTACCAATTTATATATTGATTTAATTTAACAAAGTATATTAAATACTAAGTATAAGTTTTTCAAAAAAGATATAAATTCCGCTGTTATAAAATTTCCTACAATCAAGGTGCTATTGAATATCCTTCAGTTATTCCGTAGTCATTTTTAGGAAAATGTATTAATGATATATTATCTCAACAGCAATATATTATAAGACATCAAAGACTTCTCTGTTACCCGAGAAATATATATTTTTTGCAGGAGTAACATAGTCTTTACCTACAAATAAAACTATAGGTAATTGCTAGTTGTGAGTTGTTAGTAAAATATATGATCAACTATGTAAATAGATTGTGTTTATTTGTAGACAATCTCGGTAACTACTTCATATTTTTAATGAACATAAAGCAACATTATAACTAATCGAAAATATCATATTTGCGTGCTATCGTATATATTTTGCTACATCAACTCGCTAAAGAACCAAAATATACAATTAAAATTAGTAAATTCTATATGTTTTATTAATTAAACAACTTATATGCTCATAACAATATGTATACAATAATTAAAAACTGTTTTATTGACGGCGGCTATCTCTCGTTTTATAAACAAAAGTTGTTGTTCTCATTATACATCCAATAATAAAGCCGCGATATATACAACCTCCTCGAAAGTAACCCATTTTATAATCTAGGTAATTTTTATTATTACACAATTATAAAAAAAATATATTGTTATTATTTTTATTTAAATAATAGCAAGTGCTAAATACGATTGAACAAAGGAAGTTATTTTGAAATACGTTTAACAAATAAGAAAATTATTATTAAACACAAGTTATGTGGTTTTAAGACAAGACTGGATCTGAACCAAATTACGACCATTTACGTGTTTACAATAAAAACCATTTTTTTTTTTGTAAGAGGAGGGTAAACGAGCTGGCGGGTCACAGATGGACATGATCACCGCCGCCCATGAACTCTTGCAACATCCGAGGATTTACAAGAATGTTGCCGGCCTTGTAGGTAGGAATAAACGCCTTTTTTGAAAGTACCCATGTCGTACCGATCTGGGAATACCGCCTAAGGGAGTTCGTTCCACAAGCGAGTGGAACATGGAAAAAATGTCCTTGAGAACCGCACAGTGGAGGATCGCCACGCATCCACGTGGTAAGGATGGTATTGAAGGCGATGGCGCGCTGTGCGGTGATGAAATTCGGCGGCTGGCATCAGTTCGAATAGTTCTTCGGAAAACTCCCCGTTGTAAATGCGGTAGAAGACGCACAAAGAAGCCACGTCTCTACGCAATGCCAAAGAGTCCAGCCGTTCGCAGAGCACCGGGTCCCCGACAATTCGAACGGCTCTCCGTTGTGCGCGGTCAAATGGTAGAAGCTGATATTGGGGTGATCCGGACCAGAGATGTGAGCAGTACTCTATGTGTGGCCGAACCTGCGCCTTATAGAGCGCAAGTCTTTCGCCAGGTTTGAAGTACTGCCTCGCTCTATTGATCACTCCCAATTTCTTCGAGACTAACTTGGCCTTGCTCTCCAGATGACCACGAAACTGACAGTCTCTCGAAATGTCGAGACCCAGTATTCTTGGCGAGGCAATGAGGGGAGTGCTCTCGAAGAGCGGTGATACGACAAATGGGGTTTTTCTTAGTGGTAAACGCGCAAACCTGTGTCTTTAGGGGATTTAATTGAACGTGGTTCAGTTCACCCCACTCAGAGACCATCCCCAAGGAATTCTCTTTAGAAGACACAAGTTTCTTTCGGCACTCGTCGACGTTTTCCCGAGAGAGACCTGCACGACCAGAATATACCGCATCCCCAGTGCTGTCATCCGCATAACAATGTATGTTGGAGATATCCAACATATCATTGATGTGCAGGAGGAACAGAGTTGGGGATAGCACGCAGCCTTGGGGTACACCAGCGTTCACGGGCTTGGGGTCCGAGCAAAAACCGTCGAGAGCGACCTGTATGCTCCGCCCAGTGAGGAAGCTGGTGATCCACTTGCATAAACTCTCGGGAAGCCCATAGGATTTATAGGCTTTTTAAAAATTTTTAAAGGAATCAGTATAAATAGTACGAAAATCAAAGACATTGAACTAACGACAAGACAATTAGTCGTTAAATAATAGTGAAGTGTGTGGACGTAGAAATAATATTCTGTCATTCTATTTATAAATTTTTTAATAAAATATATTATAAATAAATAAATAACTTAAAATCACAAAATCTAAGTGTCAAATGTTTAACTTTCACATTTTCGAATGCAGTGTATCATAGTGCCACCTACTGGAAGCTGTATTAATTACCTCAAAACATTAAGTTACGCCGTGATCTGCCATCTATCGGCAATTAGCGACAACACCTAACACGCTTCCATAGACCAATCAATAATAATGGTATAAAACGGCCATAGATGGCACTACAAGTCTCATGGAAAAATAAAATATGAAGGAATGAAAGAATATGAAATTTAACATACAGCAAGATATATAACAATACAGTCCAGATATGTTAGAGAAAAAAGAAAACATTAAAATTTAAAATACAATAAAGGGATCAAAAGCTAGAGAAATTGGTGGAGATTACAGGTTTTATTATTGCGGAAATGATGCAAAGAAGAATTAGGCTTGATGAGAAATTAAAAGAGGGTGTGACTGGGGTGAAGAGGGTGAGTAATAGAATAATTGTTGTTAAAATGAATTTTGAAGGTTTAATCCTTAATGTATTAAGTGTGTATGATCCTCAAACCGAGTGTGATGATAGGATGAAAGTGAAGTTTTGGGAAGATTTTGATTCGAAATCATCCAAACATCCAAAAATATGACCGCCATATGACGCAGATTGATTATTTCTTAATAAAAAGAAATCAAATCAATTGGGGCAAAAACTGCAAGGTACTGCCGGGCGAAAGGGTAGTCTCACAGCATGGGCTTCTCATCATGGAAATTAAACATTTACTGCATACAAATATGTACAAGATACGACCCCCATCTTCAAAATGGTATTTATTAGAGACGGAAGAATGTGCAAGTAAATTAAAAAAAAAGTGGTAGATAAAATTATAAGTATGGGTAGTGTAGAAGAAAAATCTTTGAATAATAGTTGAATCAAAGGAAAAAATCGTTCTCTACATTCTAGTCGTGTGATTCCAGACACGTTGTTAAATTTATTTTTAAGCAACACCGGTGATTACAAATGCACAACTTACATTTGTTTACTATCACAGTCATATTCGTGTAAATTGTTGAGTTTTAGACGTGTCTAATGTATTTGGGAAACAAAAGTATTTTTATATTGTATGACGTTCGTTGCAATCATTCTTTGGGTAATTTCTTAGAAGTATGATTAGATTTAAATATCTATTATAAAAATATTTTTGTATTATTCTGAGTCATTTATTTAATGATGTATTATTTTATGTGATGTGTGTGAGTTGATTAGTGTGGGTACGGCTGCGTGAAGCTGCGCTGTATGTGTTACAGATCACTGACTCGGAAAGTGCATACACGTTAAGGGATTAGTGATTTGGTTGTATTGATTGCTAAACGTTAATTTAAAATAATTGTTATGAAATGTATACATTTTTCATTTGAAAATTATTATAGAAAAATAACATTTCGTTTTAGTTTCTAATCTGTTTTAGTACGATTTTTATGAATTTGAAGTGTTTGTACCGTAAGATTTGTCCAACAAAATAATTAAAATTTTAGTACACGTTTATTTGAATACTTATTTAATTTTAAATAGACTTTTCAAATGCCACCTATGAAGAAGATAAACGTAAGATATTTATTTATTTTTAATTATTTATATATTTTCCATTTTGGAAATCAAATGGAAGTGATTGTGTGGCCTATTTTGATATCGTATGTATCAAAATAAGCCCTTTTGTAAAGACACTGAAACTTATAATAAGGTTACGAGGCTTCCAAACGCGCCCCGGTCTGAGAAGAACCTCACAAGAAACTCAGCCGGTTTTTTTTTTTATAATACGTAACTTCCTAAATTATATTTATTCTTACCTGTAGATGTAAATTATTGAAACAAAGAGACCATTTTAATTCTTTATTTTCTTTGGGAATAGTATACATTTGCCAGTGAAGTAGTTTTACTTTTACCTCTTGATGACAACGAATATACGGTGTGATAACTTAGTGGCGAACTAGTAAACTTACAGGTTAGAATACATTTAATTAACTTAAGGTTTCAATTATTACTAATAATACTATGTAAGAACATAAATAAAATAAATAGAAAAAATAACTCCCCTATACTAGTAAGTAACAAGATAAAATGCGAAATTCATTTTAACATTCAGAATTCCAATACTAATAATTTAAAAATCCTAAATCATAAATATTATTGATCTTGACGTCATCTTCATGTGGAGAATATAATTATCAAAACCACCCCAAATATATAAGAGAAGAAGAAACTAAAAAAATATGAGGGAAATAAAAAAAAACAAGAAACGATTTCAAATCAAATTTCTCTTTTAGACACTAAATAATTACTGGCTAAAAGTTTTAAGTAAGATTGAACGCGTACTTTGAGGAAAGTTTTGTAACAAAAAACAAAGACAGGAAAATTATACTTTACTAATTATTTAATCTATAACATTAGTGGTGTAATTAAAAGATAAGATGGTAATTTAGTAAGTGAGAGATAAAATGATAATAAAATATCCAGATTGATTGGACTTGATTAAATTATGTAAACTCATTTATAATAAAGTATTGTGTCGTTAAATATATATATATACTAGGGGCGCCAACAGACCCTCAATTTCGTTTCGTTGCGCTCGCTAAATCTCGTGTGCCGTTTACATATTGAGCGAAGCGAGCCCAGTGAAATGACTTACCGTTTCCCATTGACTTCAATGGGAAGTTTTTTGACGATTATGCCTCAAAGACATGACATTTAATGAATGTCATTTTTGGTGGCAAAATTTCATAATTTTCCGTCAAGTAGTTTTCGAGCCTGTTCGTGACAAAGAATGTGAAAAAGTCTCCAGTACAGCGCTCCACTCGCTTCGCTCGGTTCGCTCAATAACTTTATTTCAAACTTTAATATGTTAAGTGGAATACTTTTTCGATTAGATGTTTTTTTTCGTATTATTTATTATAAATAACGTATTGTTTATAATGAACGACTCCACATTATCGTAAGTCAGAGGTCGAATGTACTTTTGCAATATCTAACTTGTTGATTGTCAAATAAAATACTTGAACCGAATGTCATTTATTGTAGAACATATTAAATAAATATATATTAATTACTTTTTCCAGGTTTGTGTCTCAGTGAAGTCCACAACACGGAATGGACGACTCCCTGATGCGAGACTAACTGTGTTCGGGTGTCTCAGTTCACACGTACATACTATCTAGTTAAAAAAGGACTTAGTACCCAGTTTAATTATTATTCCAATAGTAGTATTTATTGTATTACTTGTTATCTCTTCAGTATACTTTATCATTTAATTTCAACAGTAATAAAATGTCTTTTATTGTTATTGAAATGGGGTTAGTGGGTCTGGAAAATGTTATACGCAGTATCCTTTGATAGAAAAATAATTTTAGAATTAATAGATTATACTTCCCGTGTATTCTTGCGTACGTGTGTGTGTGTGTGTGCGCGCCTGTCTGTGAAACTCAAGATACATCAAATATTCAATTAACTGATATTATTATAGGATAGTCTTTATACATTACTTAAACAACCACAACTAATCATAATAACAATAAATATTGTTCTACAAGTGTTCTTCGTTTTCCCTTAAAATACGAAAATGTAATTGTTTTCGCTTAATGTTTAAAGTTCAAGTTAATGTTTGACAACTGACTGTAATGACTACGCGTCTTCGGTGGCGATAGCTGTCAATAGTTGAAGTTACTGTAAGTTTATGATTTACGACTAAAAGGTAATTACCATTTAATTTCGAATTATATAAACTGGTTGAGTATCTGAATATCATTAATGTTACTTTTAATTGATATTTCAATTTATTAATTAATAATCATTTAGTTTTGTACAATAATGATGTTTTATGTATTCCATAGATGTTTAAAACATATATATTATACCATTATATGGAGTTGAAACTTCACTACTTAAGAAAAATTATAACATTTAAAAATTAACAAATAAGATTTAAAGTATGTCTAAACAAATAGGATAAGATAAAGTATTTATGAGTTGACAGTGACACTGCCTTTGTTTGAAACGGTAAAATTAACTCCAGTCCCATCTGTATTGGCAACACTTCTGTAATAAAGATGACAAAGGGATTCCATCCTTCAGTCCCTCGAAATACATCGCGAGACGGATGCTCTTATTAAAAATTGTTTTAAAAATTATATTATAAAATGCTATTAATTAGCAAGGAGTAGTGACTTAACATTCTGATTACAATGTAAGGAGTACAAAAGTATTCTCCGGATTTTCATATCTCAAGATTTTTAGTTTTATTACATGATTATATTATATTTTCTACGTAGCATTTAAGGAAACACAATTCTATATTAACGACAATATAAAAAAACAATCCTTTTTATTTATTATAGACATAGAAACATAAACTTCATTAGGCCACTTGAATAATTCAATCTTGATCCAACATTTTTGTGTTAAAATTTAACAAAGGTAATTAAAGTTTGTCTTCATTCATTAATTGCGAGAGACCCGGAGCATGAATAAATAAGTTGCTTCAAGATGCAAAATCTTAGCTATGGCTCCGGTAGACTGTAGGGTTTTAATGAAATTATCACAAAGATTTTAACAAAAACTGTCCTTAAATATTTTTTTTACTGAGTAAAGGATAGTTTCTTATTATTATTATTTAGCTTCACGCCATATCCCTTGCGGGGTAGCCAGGGACGACGGATCGCCAAGTCCCTGACATGACAGTCCCGGACGGTCCCTGCATAACTCTTTCTTAGTTTCTTAGTATCAGATATAAAATTTTTAAATATTATATCTAAAACTCCAGATTTACAATTAAAAACCCAGCTAGTAATACATTTTTAACAATCGTCAAATCAACATATTTTACACCTGCTACTTCTAATAACTATAGCTATCAAAAATTGTTGTCAGAAAAGAAGTTGGGAGTGTCATCAAAATAAAGATACTAAACTTTGCTTGATATTAGTAAATTGTAAAAATGTAAAGAGTTACAGATAATTTGTAATGAAGTAAAATCTGCACACTTACTTAATCAATTCAATACTTTCACACAACTAGCAGACGAAGTCGTCGGCAACAGCGTGTATTAATAAGTCTATTACACATTTTAATAATTAAATTACATGAACCATCAAATTTATAACTTAGTCCCAATTTAATTCTTTTCCACATTTTGTTATAATAACAAATGTGGCTACAATTATAATAATTAATTAATCATAAAATTAAACATATTACTAAAACGATACTTAATAAGGTCAATTGACTTCTACATCTATTACAGTGTACTGTGCTGTGTCTCTACCAATAGTTGGATGATTATATTGAATAATATATATTAGAACAATAAAGCATACGAGACGGATTTGAAATATATTGAATTAAAAATTGAAGATTTATAGGGTATTAAATACAGTAGGATTCTTACTAGTACTACTACTTAGTATGTTGTATCCTACAAAATGTATTTAAATATCCAGTAAATTAACAATTCTTATAAATATTAAAAAATAAAGAATATAAGGCTGCGTGGTGTGGGTGTGTGCGTGTGCGTGTGTGTGTGGGTGTACGTGTGCGTGTGCGTGTGCGTGTATGTGTGTGTGTGATTCATCGTATCAAAGTTTCTTCAAGCAATTACTTGTTCTATTTTTACAGTTCCAGTATGTCAGAGAGTATATGTTTGAAATGTTATGTCATTTATTGTAAATCTTTGAGGAAAGGTATTCATTATTTCACTTCGATAGTGCAGTATGATGTCGTCGTTTGGTTTAACATGGTTGTTTAGAGCGACGAGTGAATTAATTATTATTAATGAAAGGTCTTATGTTTTCGTAAGATCAGTTGTCTAATATACAATTGACTTACTGATAATATATTGGCAGTACTGTATAGCTTATAGGTAGAAGAAAGCATTGCTTTCGATGACATTACTTTGCACCACACGTGATGGGTAGGGCTTGACTTGTATACGGGCCTTTTTTCACCTGTTGCTTATGGTTACTTAGATAACTTTAAATATTTTATGAACAGTTCCACGCACTCCGATATTTTCAAGTTTGTTTATGAGGATGGCTATAGAGACGATGTTAAAAGATTTAGTAAGATTTAGAAAGATGCCAATGTTATTAAGTTTAGAATTATGGTTGTTTATGACAATATTTTTAAGGTTAATTTAGCATCTTCTGTTGATTTACCTTGATGTAAACCAAATTGATTGTCAGACAGGATAGTAAAGTCCTCAAGAGATTTAATAATCGTTTATTATTTTTGACAGTATTTATACTGATATATGTAGATCTATAACTATTAACACTAACTCTACAGCTACTCTTATACGGGATGAATTACGGCCTCCTTAAATACTGCGGAAAATTTTCCAGTAGAGATACACATGATAAATATATATATATATATATATATATATATATATATATATATATATATATATATATATATATATATATATTACCGGTACTGGAGAATAACGAGCTGCTTTCAATAATGAACGAAGGAACGCCATAATTTTTAAGTTCTTCAATTATGCGGTAAATTTCGTGCTTATCAGTTTCCATTAAAGCCAATAAATTAAATTAGTTGGAAGCGAATGAAAAATTATCGCAATTATGCCAATGCCACTAAAGTAATCATTTACCATGATAACAGATTGTTCAGGATTAGAAATCAACTCTAACAGTGGCAGTGGCAACTGTAGCACTGGTTATTTCATTATTTAAATAGGTAACATTTTAAAGACTTTCGATGTAGCCTTGGGATAATTTATTATCCTGTGGAACTCTGCTCGCTCGTATGACATTTTAACAGTTTTTAAGATGTTCCACACTACTATCTGCCTTCTTAGCATCAGTCATAAACATAGTAGGAGAAAAGTTGGTATTACCAAGGTCCCTAACACAAATATTCTCATCCGTAATTGTTCTAGTATAGGAGCTCTGTTTCTGCTAACTTTCCCATTACCACATAAGATAATTCTAGACACAATACTACATATGAAGAATACATTATTAAGTCAATAACGAAACCAAATGCATTAACAGAAGAATTTATTAAATGTTGTAAAAATACCAAAGTAAATTCTGCAGATAAGGTAATTTTATGTTTAGGGGAAAATGACTGCAACCCTGCTAAACTAGGAATTGACATTTGTACTATTATAAATTTATTTGGATCACATGTTGAAATTATTATATTAAATGTAATTAAGAATAATTATATGAATGAATTTAAGTTAAAAAATTTGTTAAAATTACATTGCAATCACTATAAAAACGCTCAATTTATTGAATTGTATAGGTACTATAAAACCAAACGAGACTACTTTATTACATTTGTAAAAAAAAATAATTTACTTATTGACTATTCTTATTATTACCAAAATTATTTATTGAAATTTAATAAAAAAACTAATATATATAGGGTGAAGGAGGTCAACTAACCGGGAACTATACCTTTCTATTTTAAAACTAACAACAAAAAGTCGGTAACGGTTGTAGATGACTTTCATGGTACAAACCATAATTCGAAATTTTATAAACCTGGAACCATTCCGTATTACTTTAAGGTTATACCCAAAACGGTCATTGATAGTAACCTAGTTGAAGACTCGGTCCATGTCCAAAACAGGGTAAGTATTACACCTAAAAATTCCTTTCGGCCCTTTTTTCAATAATTATAAAAACAATTCTTGTATCATTTTGCACCAAAATATAGCGGTATATTTAAATAAACAAAACTTTTTTCGAAATATACGTAAATGAATTAAATGATAGTAGCGTGTGCGTGGATGTTGTCTGTTTGTCTGAGACTTTTATAAAAAGTGGTTCTGAAGCTAATGCCAAACTTCATAACTTCAATTTAGCAGCTAATTTTTCAAGAGATGTAAAACGTGGCGGTGTGTGTATTTTCACAAGGACAATTTAAAAAAATTAAAGAAATACAAGAAAAAATTCGCTCAAGTCTATACGTTTGAGTGCTATGCTGTCGAACTAATTGAACTGCGTTGCATCATCCTATGTGTGTATCGTATTCCGAACTCTGATGTAAATATATTATTTGAAAATTTAGACTTAACACTGCATGCATTCAAAAATACGAAAAAAAGTGTTATTATCGCCTGTGACTTGAATATTGACCTACTATCTGACAATAATGTGACAAAGAAATTAATAATGTTATTAGATAATTATAATATTAAATGCCATATTAATAAACCCACTAGACGTAACAAATGTATTGACCATATAGCGAGTACCATAGACGAAGTTACAGCAGCTGTGTTTCAATCAGAGTTGTCTGACCATAATACTTGTCAAACAATAACTTTTAATATATAATCGAAGCCACAACTTCTTTTGTATTATTTTATTACTGTAAGAGATTATAGTAAGAATAACATAAAAAAAATTAAGGACTGAATGAAAGCTATAACATGGAAACAAATAACAGATTTTACCGATCATGCTGATACTGACACTGTAAAGCAAAATTACAATAATATCGTCAACATATTTTTCAATGAACTTTTGTTATTCTATGAACTCTGTTTTCCTCAAATACAGATAAAAATTACAAATCAGCCCAAAACTATAAAATGGATAACAAGTGGATTAAAAAAATCAGCAAAAACAAAAAGAAAATTGCGATATAAGAGCTACAAAAAAAAAGACAAACAGAAAATATATTGCTGCGTCAGTTAACAAATGCAAAGCCGCTTGGACTGTTATTGAAGGATGCGATCATAATAATTTCAATCAACCTAAAGACCTAAAGATCCTGTTGATGTTGCAAATAAGTTCAACGACCTCTTTGTCAACAAACAAAATAAGTGTAACTTAATGAAACACAATAAAATGACCCTTACAGGAAATGAAGTCAGAAAATCTATTTTTTTGGAGCCATGCAGCACACAAGAGGTTACTACTACTATAAAATCCTTATAAAACACAAAATCGGTCGAACAGGATGGTACAAATACTTTGGTGCTAAAAGTAGCTGTTGAAAAGTTGTCGCTAATATTGTGCTATTTGATTAATTTGTCTTTTATCTGTAGCACTTTTTCGTCAAATTTAAAAAAGTCCATTGTAAAGCCAGTTCATGAAAAGGGTAATATTACTGACATCAATAATTATCGTCCTATATCTCTTACCTCAGTTATCTCTAAAGTGTTTGAAAGAATTATGCACAAACGTATTATTACTTTCCTTACGAAATGCAAGATATTTAAAAATGGATTTTAAAAAGAAAAATCAACGACATTGGCACTTTTTATGTTACTAAAAAACGTTATATCGTGTATTGACAGTGGTAGTCCAGCCTGTGTTAAGTTCTGCGACATGACAAAGGCTTTTGATTATGTGTTGCATGACTTATTATTGAAAAAATTCGAATGCTATGGGCTTCCTGGCGTATGAGATAAATGGTTGGAAAGCTATCTTAAAGATAGAAAACAGTTTGTTCAAATTTCGAAATTGAACGAGAAAAAGATATTAACAAATTTTAACTCGTCTTTCGAAATGAATGCTTTTGGTGTACCCCAGTGTAGTATTCTTGGGCCACTATTGTTTTTAATATATATTAATGATCTTCCTAATACATTTGTGTTTTGTGCAATTAGCACAAAACACAAATGTATTTTGTTTGCAGACGATGTATCAATCATTGTACCGTGTAAAAAAAATAAAAATAATTGTATAGAAATAAACAACACTTTAAAAGACGTGCACGAATGGCTAAAAATGAACAATTTGTGTATAAACCTAAAAAAAACAATTATATGAAGCTTAGGAATAGGAAAATGTCTATTAAAGGTAACGTAATAAAATGTGCCCATTAACGAATATAACAAGTTACAGAAATAAGTTTCTTAGGTGTACGTTTAGACGAATTTTGTTCCTGGGGTCCTCATATAGCAACTTTATGTCAAAAACATAATAAATTTGTCTATGCGTTAAGAAAAATTTCAAGGATTGCTGATCAAAGCACAGCGCTATTGGCAAATCATGGTTACGTTTAATCAAATCTTCGTTACGGGATTTTAGTTTGGGGAAATTGCTCAGATATTAATAAAGTCTTTCTCATACAAAAAAAAGTGCATCAGGGCAATCTGCAATATGGATCCGATGCAATCATGTAAACCAAAATTTAGGCACCTTAAAATTCTTACGTTGCCAGGCATTTATATATACGAACTTGGGTGTTTTATGAAGAGATTTGGCCATGACTACTACGAGACTCGTGGAAATGTTATAGCATTTAATACTAGGGATAAGAATAAAATCTATTACCCTCAAATTAGGACTGCTCTTGGTTCTAAAAACTGTTATCACATGATGATAGTCATCTATAACAAATTGCCTTCTGCAATTAGAAATTTGCCATATTTTAGATTTAAGGTGAAACTTCGTGGTTGGTTAGTTGACAAATGCTTTTACTCAGTAAAAGAATTTTGTAATATGTGATTTTGATGTAAAAATATATATAAATAATTAAATAAAAAAAAAGGATTACTTATCTGAAATTCTTCTTCATGTGCCGCAATTGTGGTTAATATTGATAATATACATCTGTTACTTATATTACATTAATTTAATCTTGTATAATTTATTTTATTCTATTTAGTTACTTAAATGTAATTTTATATAATACAATTTAATTTGATAATTTTAGTTAATGTTATTTTTATGAAGTTCAAATAGTCTGTAATAAATTTTTGCATGTCACGCCGTTGACTAAACATGTACATATATATTAACATTATTGTGTTATGTATGCCATGTTTTCTGCAAATAAAAGATTATTATTATTATTATTAACAGGAGCGTGATCCATGACAGAGGACTCAATGACTAGAACTGTTGGATAATTGTCTAATTGTTTTTAATAAAATAATAGATGGTCTGGATAACTACTATTCCTTATCGGTAATACATGAGCCGGTAGCATGGCGTACTTGGCAGATATATATCTGACTTAGGATCTCCACTCCCTGGTACAATGTTAATATTTAAATCACCAATTAACTCGATAGTCTCAAATTTTGACAAAGACTGTTATCCAATGATTCCATGAAATCAGATACATTTTTATTTCAAGGAAACTCATAAGCGGGCACTACAGCAATATCGTTATTAAAATCCAAGACGAGACACTAAGCATCTTTTAATATTGGTTTTATCACCTTACACGCCAGCTCAGACTTAACAAAAGCTACTACCCCGTCTTTTTGGTTTGTAAAGGTACTTTTAAATAAGGAGTAACCTCGCTCCGCCGGAAGACTGTGACTTTTACTCAGCGAACATTCACTGAGTATAATCGCACCAAAAGCGAAGTTTATTATTTTTAGAAGTAATTAATATTGATCAAAATTACAGTTACTACTTCTAATGTTAATGAGTAAAACTAAAAAAAAAATATTGCATTTTTATAATATTTCAAGCAATTTTCCGACGCACAAACGAATGAATGAGATATAGATATTCTTTCAATATCATTGTTAACTGTTAAGGAACTGGATAATATAATACATGTTAAATGCTTCTTTCTGACCCTATTAAACGAGGAAATAGAACAATATAACCGCGGTCTGCCATACCGAGTGTGATAAGATATGTGGATAGTAATAATTTTATGTCCATGACCTGATATTGATCAGGACCAGAAACCATAACTATATATTAATATAGGATGATCTTCATCATGAAATTTAACTCATTTCAATGAGGAAACACGAATTTATATTAGTAAGAATTAGGATAAATTTAAAAACATCGATTTTTACACATCTAGATACGATACGTGTTTATAATGTATGTTTCTAAAAAAATTTTTTTTTTTCATATTTTAGATGGAAGTTAATTTTATCCAGTTCATTCACTGGTTATAAAAATATTTCGATCATTAAATGTGATCTGGTTTAGTATTTCATTTGAACTTTAACAATTATTTTCAAAAATACTTTTATTACTGAACAGTTTGCGTAGATTATATATTTGACTGTCGACTTTAATGAATTTGTTTTTGGATTTCAATGCAGTATAAGTTTATTATCGGATTTGATATTATCTAAATAATATTTCTTGTGAGTCCTTTCTTAGTAAAAACATGTCAACATAGACCGACACGTCTCCAATGAGTCATAAACTAACTTTACAGCCTTCAGAAGCGGTTACTACATGTACTGTGTGTCGTAAAAGACGACATGAATAGACACTGAAATATAAATATTAATCCCATTGAAATGCTACTAATATTTATATATGTGTATATATGATTGATTAATTTTAAGTTAAGTAAATTATTCATTTTCTATTGTTCAATAGATAATCCATTTTGTTTCTACATTAATTTTAAATTTAATTGTTATGTTTGAAGTGACCACAGTGATATAGAAGGGATGGAAATGGGTACAATTTGATGGTAGTTCTGTGAATGTCTTTCATTACAATTGGAGCCAATTTGTATGCAGCGTCATTGAATCGCTATCGATTCAAATTGTTGAATGCAATAGGGCTATTACTTAACTTGATTTGATTTGATTTGATGTTTATTACTAGAGCAATAATTCCGATGATTTCATTTGATTGATTTGCTTATGTGTCTGTTGTGTGAGTAGGTACACGTTTGGGCAATTTATTTAATAAATGATTTGTATTGTTCTGAAGTCGTAAAATGTGAATTATGTGATTTAAATATATTTGTTAAATGTAATCTTGAATTTAACAAAATAGAAAAAAGCGACGTTGAAATTAATTCGTTTTTTTTATTATTAAGTAACTAATAAAATAAGATTTTTTTTATTGAAATTTATTTTGAATAAATAATACATCTATAAACACAGTCTCGATATACAAATATTTTCTTATGCTTTCTAATATTTTATTCATTTAGATTATGGATTATATTCCATAAATCAATAAGATGTATCCTACTTACTTTTTTTTTCCAATTTCTTAAATATATGTAATACTTTGGGAATTAGTTCCATATAGTGGTTGGGTATTTATTTAAAGCTTATTTAGTTTTCTTGGGGTTAAATATATATATATATATATTTTACCCCAAGAAATATATATATATATATATATATATATATATATATGTCGGAAATAGATGGCGCTGCTATGGCGAATTCAATGATGAATGTCGTCATTTATTCTAATTGTTATTTCGATTATTGTTACTTTTTTTATTTATTTCAATTTACTTTATTTATAATGATTCGAATAGTTATTATTTGAATCCAATTCAATGATTGTTTATTTTATTGTCTAGTTGGTATGTCATTTGACTGTTAATAACTAATTAGTATTTTATTTGACCAATTGTTTTGTGATTTGACTCTTTAAATAAAAATTCATTACACATTTCCTCGATGGAGTTGGTAACGAGGATGATCAGAAAATTACTGAGTTTCGTGGTGATCGGACGTTCATCGAGGACTTGTCTGTAACCATATTCATATTGCGAAAGTGTATTATTTTCTACCCACGAACTAAGAAAAATAATAATTATGAATAATAAAGAAGATCATACGATGTCGCGCCCGGCCACCTCTGACGCGACATCAGAAGTGGGATTACCTTGTGATACGCCCCAGGAACAATCAAGGTTAGATGAAACATTTCTCCATGCTATGTTGGAATCGCAAAATCGTAATTTTGCGTGCTTGATCGATGCATTGAAGATACCGACTAGTAATGAGAAGATCTCTCTTCCTGAATTTAATCCAGACAAGTCTGATAGCGATCCACGTGCTTGGTGTGATACGGTTGACCTTTGCTTATCGGAACGTAACCTCAGCGGCAGTAGATTAATAATGGTAATCAGTGAAGCATTGAAAGGGAGTGCGTCGCGTTGGCTATCGCAAATATCGTATGGAGGTATTACGTGGCAAGAACTCAAGCTTCTCTTTAAAGCACGATATGATTGTGTGGAAACTCCGGCAGCTACGTTGCTTAATTTTTGCAATGGCCGACCAAAGGAAGGCGAATGTTTAGCGGCTTATGCGTCTCGCTTGATGACTATGCTAACCTCGCGCTGGCAAGGATTGACTATGGAACAGATTGCCATAGCCATGGTGCTTTCTCACATGGCACAGTTCGATAGTAGACTGCAACGCCTGGCTTTTACGACGGACATCTCGACGCGTGAGCAAATTCAACGCGAACTGCAAGCATTCTCATATTTGAAGAGGAAGATGAATACTCCGGCTTTTGTTGAACCAAGTGACAGCAAGCGACTCAAGCCACATGTGCCATATTATTCGATCCGTTGCCAGAACTGCGGAAGGATTGGACATCAAACAGCCAACTGTCGCAAGCGTCATGAACTGAATTGGACATCGAGGAACTTTCCGAAACCAACTACCGCTACTGAATCTGTACGAGAAAGGAACATCGACGTGACTTGCTTCAAGTGCGGGGTCAAAGGTCACTACGCTGTAAGGTGTCCACGCAACGCGGCAACCAGCAACGAGCGAAGTGTTTCCGGCAGCGGAGCTGCAGCATCAACGGCTGTTGGTACAGCAGCAAGTGAGAAGCGAGTCAATGTCTGCTTTGTTGGCAATCCTCAAGGAAAACTGTTGCATGATGGTGAGTCGTTTCCTTTTTGTTACGATTCCGGAGCCGAATGTTCTCTCATGAAGGATGATCTTGCCTCTAAGTTTTCGGGAAAAGTGTACAGCAATACAGTTGCTTTAACTGGTATAGGTTCGGGATCAGTCTATAGTATAAAGCAAATTTTATCTAAAGTAACAATTAATAATTTACCTTTGAAAGTCCTTTTTCATGTTATTCAAAACAATCAGTTGCAACATAATATCATGATCGGTAGGGAAGTTTTACGGCATAACTTAACTGTGACCATGTCTGCTTCGGAAATAATATTCTCTCGTAGACATGAGGTTGATGTATGCGACGTCGACCATGGTTGCAAAGAATTTAACGATTTTAGCGACATTAAAACTAACATTCCGAATGAATTTCTTACAAGGCTGATTGAAATCTTGAGTGAGTTTTCAAGTTCTTTTCCTAAAAACATATCTAAGTCAAGGGTGTCAACGGGTCAGCTTGAAATACGTCTGGTGGATCCAAATCGGAGGGTTCAACGCCGCCCCTACAGGATGAGTGCAGAAGAAAGGGAGATCATAAGACGGAAGGTAAGAGAACTAGAAAGTGCAGGTGTGGTTCGGCCGAGTTGTTCTCCATTCTCAAGTCCAGTGCTTTTGGTAAAGAAGAAGGATGGTTCGGACAGAATGTGCGTGGACTTCAGAGAACTGAATGATAACACCATAGCAGACAGGTATCCCCTTCCATTGATTTCGGATCAAATTGACCGACTTGGAGGCGCCAAATGGTTCACATGTTTAGATATGTTAAGTGGCTATCACCAAATCCCTGTTCAGGAGGACTCCATTGAGAAGACATCGTTTGTTACACCCGATGGGCAGTGGGAATATCTCACAATGCCATTCGGCCTTAAAAATGCAAGTTCCGTGTACCAGCGAGCTATTATTAAGGCTCTTGGTGAATTGGCGCATGATTATGTCGTATGCTATGTCGATGACCTCCTGGTACTCTCTTCCACGGTTGAGCAGGGTCTAGAGAGGTTACGTCATGTTCTCGACGTATTGACTCGTGCAGGATTTTCCCTGAATTTGTCTAAATGTTCATTTCTCATGAACCGCATCGAGTTTCTTGGATTCATGGTGGAAAATAGTCAGATCCAGCCTAATCCAGGTAAGATAGAATCTCTTACAAAACTACCTCCACCACAGACAATTACTCAACTTAGGCAATTTATTGGATTAGCATCCTACTTCCGGCAGTTTGTTCCCCAGTTCTCCAAAATAATGACTCCACTCTTTAGACTTACATCCAGTAAAGGTAAATACCTTGATTGGCAACCAGAGCACGAAACAATTCGACGTAACATCATACTGAAGTTGACGAGCGAACCAGTACTAATGATTTTCAACCCTACCCAACCCGTGGAGCTCCATACGGACGCTAGCTCGGAAGGTTATGGTGCTATGCTCATCCAAAAGTTGGAAGGTAAGCAGCATGTCATTGCATATTTCAGTCGACGTACCTCAGGGCCAGAATCCAGATACCACTCTTTTGAACTGGAAACATTGGCCATTGTTAATGCAGTTAAGCATTTTCGCCAATACTTGCACGGACGGAAGTTCACTGTTGTAACAGATTGTGCAGCGGTCAAGGCTTCAAAGGACAAACCTGACTTATCACCACGAGTGCATAGATGGTGGGCTTATTTACAGTCATTTGATTTTGACATTATTCATCGACCGGGTGCGCGTATGAATCATGTGGACTTCTTATCGAGAAATCCTGTATCAGGTAATTCTAATATTAACATAGCTCGAATCGTAGAAAAGCGAGTAGACATTGCTGAGCTCTCTGATGGTTGGCTGAAAGCTGAACAAGAAAAGGACGAAGAGATTTCCAAGATCGTGTCTGATTTCCGTAATGAGGTAATGATCGAAGATATTAGAAAGACCTATGAAATCCGCAAGGACGTGTTACATCGCGTGATTCAGCGAAATGGACGTACGAGATGTTTGCCCATAGTTCCGCGAGCTTTAAGATGGTCAGTAATCAATAACATTCATGAGTCTGTCATGCATCTAGGTTGGGAGAAGACATTGGGGAAAGTCTACGAATACTACTGGTTTCCAAACATGGTCAAGTATGTAAGAAAATTTATTGACAATTGTATCACATGTAAGATCGCTAAGCCGAGTACGGGTCGTATTCAAGCAGAACTTCATCCTATTCCAAAAAGCGCAATCCCATGGCATACCATCCACATCGATGCCTCGGGTAAGTTGAGTGGCAAGAACGATATGAAAGAGTATGTGTACGTTTTAATAGACTCTTTTACTAAATACATCTTACTGGTACACTCCAAAAACATTGACAGCAACAGCAGTATACGAGCTCTTAAGCATAGTATATCCTTGTTCGGAAATCCGGTTCGCATCATTGCAGATCAAGGGCGCTGTTTTGCAAGTAAGGATTTTTCAAATTTTTGTACTAGCCAAAACATAAAGTTACACTTGATTGCTACGGGTGGATGTCGAGCCAACGGGCAGGTTGAGCGAGTCATGAGCACAATTAAGTCTATGCTCACTTCTGTTGAAGTAAGTAAAAATCGTTCCTGGCAAGACGCACTCTCAGATATTCAGTTGGCCATGAATTCGACTTTAAATCGTGTGACAAAGGCTAGTCCTTTGGAACTAATGATTGGTCGAGTAGCGCGTCCCTTTGGCTTAATGGCAGTTAATGAAGAGGCAGAAATTGATCTATCTTTTGTGCGAGAGCAGGCGACCCGTGGAATTGAGGCAAACTCAGTTTATGATAAGAAACGCTTCGACTCTAAAAAGGCTAAAATTAAAAAATTCATTAAAGGAGACTTTGTATTAATTGAAAATGAAGAACGAAATCAAACTAAATTAGATGCTAAATTTCGAGGTCCTTTTAAAGTAATGGAAGTCTTAGAGGGTGATAGGTATCTCTTAAAGGCTTTGAATTCGAATAGAACTTACAAGTACCCTCACGATCGTCTAAGAAGTGTACCCAATCATCAAGTTCCCAAAGAGTTAGACCTAAAAAGTTTGCAATCCGATGATGATAATGATGATAGTGACGCCAACACCAACCATGACTTTTAAAAGTGCTTCCGATGGACCGAGTTGCACTGATGGCCGATGGACTGTGCCATGTAGTATCTGATGGACTAGATACGTTGTGATAGTGATCAATGGCCGATGGACTGTGCCATATAGTATCTGATGGACTAGATACTCTGTTCGATGGACTGAACAGCTATGATCTTTGACTTAAGTCTTGGTTGTCGTGGCTATGTGATAATATTCTGTAAATAATTTAATTAAATTAATGTAATCTCTGGGTACTTGAAGATTGTTCTTTTAAATATTATGTCCATTAAAATTATTGTTAAGAGTTTATTTAAAGGCATTCGTCTTTGAATTCGCTAGGCCGGAGTGCAAAACCGTTAACTTATCCTTTTTTTTTTCTTTTCTTTATTTAATAGATCCCACACCCCAGGACGGCTGAACATCAGAATGGCCGTGTCGGAAATAGATGGCGCTGCTATGGCGAATTCAATGATGAATGTCGTCATTTATTCTAATTGTTATTTCGATTATTGTTACTTTTTTTATTTATTTCAATTTACTTTATTTATAATGATTCGAATAGTTATTATTTGAATCCAATTCAATGATTGTTTATTTTATTGTCTAGTTGGTATGTCATTTGACTGTTAATAACTAATTAGTATTTTATTTGACCAATTGTTTTGTGATTTGACTCTTTAAATAAAAATTCATTACACATTTCCTCGATGGAGTTGGTAACGAGGATGATCAGAAAATTACTGAGTTTCGTGGTGATCGGACGTTCATCGAGGACTTGTCTGTAACCATATTCATATTGCGAAAGTGTATTATTTTCTACCCACGAACTAAGAAAAATAATAATTATGAATAATAAAGAAGATCATACGATGTCGCGCCCGGCCACCTCTGACGCGACATATATATATATAAAATTAAACCTATTGTGTATTATTTCATTGAAAATTGGAAGCTCTTTTAAACACAAATATATGTAATAAGAAGGAAATAAAGTTTCAAACAACAAATATGACATATTAAATATACTAATGATATTAAACAAATTAAAACACGATCTTCAAATTTATTAGTATGACTTAATGATTAAAACTCCAGTTTCTCAACTCCAAGCGAGCAAAGTTATTATGAAATTTGTGAGTAAATAATTGTCAATAATTAAACTCTTCGGATGATTTATAACCATTGATTTACAGCAAGCTCTCGTGACGGAGATAATATAATTAAAACATTTTGAAAATACAATTCATTACGGAAAAATAATAATTTATTAAAACAGTATTTTTATAACTCTACACAATTACCTAATATACGAGTACATTATTAAATTGGGTTTTGGTACAATTTTAACTTCAAATTTACGTCCTTAACTCAACAAATATATGAAAACATACAAAGCTGATAAGGTAACGTATATGCCAATAACAGCTTCTTTCGCTAAAAGCTTTAAAATCAACTATGCCCCATGTATTCGCGACGCATATTTCAATAATGAAGATGATAAAGTACGCCATCTTACAAACCTTCGAGATATGACGCGAATCTGATGCTGGCATAAGATTTTATTGTTAGAGATCTTTTGGCCATTAATTTCACACACAAACACTAATTTGTGATGTGTTAACATTATTTTTTAAATGTTCTGATATTTCGCTCTGTCATATAAATAAATCGATGAATATTCTGATCCAAGTACAATATGATATTAATATTTTGAAAGATGTTTGGTCTAGTTAGTGAATTTATTTGATGATCCATAGAACGCGGCTTAGACTCTCACATAGGCCAATTATAAATTTAATATAAGGTAATGTGTTTACTAATATATGTACGTTACATGAAACATCATAATCCTTTTCTTTTTTTTTATGGGAGAGGAGGGCAAATGAGCTGGCGGGTCAGAGATGATTTGTGATCACCGCCTCCCATTAACTCTAGCAACATCCAAGGATTTAGAAGCGTTATCGGCGTAGAAGGTGGGAGTAGACGCCTTTTTTGAAGGTATGCATGTCGTACTGATCTGGAAATATCGCCGAAGGGAGTTCGTTTCACATTCGAGTGGTACGTGGAAAAAATGTACTTAACAACCGCACAGTGGAGGATCGCCACGCATCCAGGTGGTACAGATGGTATTGGAGGCGATGGCGCGCTGTGCGGTGATGGAATTCGGCGGTAGGCATCAGATTGAATAGCTCTTTGAAACACTCCCCGTGGTAAATGCCGTAGAAGACGCACAGAGATGCAATGTCTCTACGCAATGCCAAAGAGTCCAGTCGTTCACAGAGCAGCGGGTTTTCGACAATCCAAACGGCTCTCCGTTGTACGCGGTCAAATGGTAGAAGCTGATATTGGGGTGATCCGGACCAGAGATGAGAACAGTACTCCATGTGTGGCCGGACTTGGACCTTATAGAGCGCAAGTCTTTGTCTGGCTTGAAATACTGCCTCGCTCTATTGATCACTCCCAATTTCATTAAGGCCAAGTTGGCCTTGCTCTCTAGATGACCATGAAACTAACAATCGCTCGAAATGACGAGATCCAGTATTCTGATACTTGGCAAGGCAATGAAGGGAGTACTCGCGAAGAGCTTTGATACCACAAATGGAGTTTTCTTAGTGGTAAACGCGCAAACCTGTGTCTTCTGGGAATTGAACTGAACGTGGTTCAGTTCACCCCACTAAGAGACCATTCACAAGGAAGTCTCTATAGAAGACACAAGTTTCTTTCGGCACTCATCGACGTTTTCCCGAGAGAGACCTGCACAGCCGGAGTATACCGCATCCCAAGTGCTGTCTTCCGCATGGCAATGTATGTTGGAAATATCCAACATATCATTGATGTGCAGGAGGAACAGAGCTGGGGATAGCACGCAGCCTTGGGATACACCAGCATTCACGGGCTTGGGGTCAGAGCAAAAACCGTCGAGAACGACCTGAATGCTCCGCCCAGTGAGGAAGCTGGTGATACACTTGCATAAACTCTCGAGAAGCCCATAGGAAGGTAGCTTCGAAAGAAACCCCTTGTGCCATACACGATCGAAGGCTTTCGTCATATCCAGACTAACTGCCACACCCTCTCCCTTGCTTTCAAAACAGCTGCCCAACGGTGCGTAAGATATAACAGAAGATCACCAAACTGATCGACCATGGCGAAATTGTCATTGACCACATTGCCGGTCATTGACCAACTCGTGATCCTCGAGATACATTAGGAGCATATATTTTTCTGGGCCAAAAATTCTAGTCTTAAATTTTAATAAAATTAACGTGGAAGTAAATGGTTTTTTGTTTTAAAATTTGAAACAAATTTATAACTACCAAATTCTTAAACAATACAATGTTCTTTATTTTTTTTATGTAATTTACACGATAGTTTTGCGCTAAAAAAATGATGCCATTATTTAGTAATAAAGTATTATTACCAGAAACAAATATAATTGATTTCTTTGTTTCTTGAAATCTTGCAATTTATAATTGAATATAATACGAAGGGTAATACATAAGACTGATGCAACACAGTCAGATAATGCGAGCTGCGAGTGTGAGTAGTCGTTAGTTTGATTTATAGTTTCCGCTACGAGAGGTTTTGTCTACTGGCTCTTATGTCAGAAGTACAAGATAGGGTTAGATTTTAATAGCACTGCGGATATTACTTAATTTGTTCTTATGGAAGATTAATTATATTTAAATTATTATTATTATTTATTAATTTTATTAAATGTATTACCTATATGTGTTGTGAAGCGTCGTACAATGCACATGTGTTGCTGAAATCGGATTTATGAAGTCAACTATGTTAAATTATAAATGGTTAATAAATGGTTAATGATTAATTATATTTAAATTATTATTATTATTTATTAATTTTATTAAATGTATTACCTAGATGTGTTGTGAAGCGTCGTACAATGCACATGTATTGTTGAAATCGGATTTATGAAGTCAACTATTGTTAAATTATAAATGATTATTACTCTATGATATAAAAGTGTACCACAAATAATATTTTAAAAATAACGGTAAACACAACCACAACCTTTTGTTATATTATTTATTTTATTTATTTATTTATTTATTTACCTTCACGCCATATCCCTTGCGGGGTAGCCAGAGACGATTTATTTTATTGTTTAATATAAAATAGTTTAGATAATGTTTTATTAATACCCTAATCGAATGTCTAATTCATTATATAATACATTTAGTAAAGTGCCCCAAGAATAATAAAATAATAAAAAGTATTTTTAACTTTAAGTACTATATCTAAAACTTAATACAAAACTACTTCATACATTTTTTCATTTAACTATCTAAAATATGAGAACATTGACACTGTGGTTTTCAAAACTTCATCGACAAATTTTTTACGAATGTGTTAATCTCATAAATGTTACATAAGAGGTCCAAATTTTACAAAAGTATATCATTTCACACATTTGTTTGACTTAAATTACTAAATTTTGGAATGTTAGATTTTTTATTTAACATTTTTTTTTGATAATTTAAAACCGAGATTTGTAAAGTTTGCGGAATCATGTGACGATGAGATTTAAGAACCAATTAATTATATCTATTTGGATAAGTATTATTGTAATTATATAAAAATATAAATATTAAAAGACATACATTAAGCCCAAAACATTTGACGCCAATAATTAAAAAGGACATCTTAACTTTACCTTTATGATCAAAATAAGTATTATTCTTTCGTTATTACTTTTTTCATCATTTTTGTTTTTCTTTTTATCTTCTTAAATTATTTATCTATATCTCCTTATTTTAAATCGCAGTAGAACCTAATCATCTAAATATCCCACATAATTCATTTTCCATCCACAATTGCTTTCGCGTCAATTAACGTCTATATGATATATTTAATACTAGCTTTTGCCCGCGACTTCGTCCGCGTTTCCGTCGTTTTTCGAAAAAAAATTAGCAGATGTCCTCCCTCATAGTTTTGACGTAACAGGCAGATTTACTTTCGTATTTTAGAAGGGCAATAGTAATATAATATGCCAATCCACAAAACTGTTGAAAAATATAAGTAACCGCAGAATATTATAATATACCCACGCTATACCCACGACTCGGTCAGCGTGTAACTCCTTGTTTTTTATTAAGATAATATATTGCTAATATTTTTAGATCAAATTAAAATGTTTCAGCGCAAAGCTTCTGGGTAGACTATGTTAAGAGTCGACCCGTCCGGCACGTGAACGTAAAGATTCCTAGAATTGCTAACCCGGGAAAGAGCGACGTATAATTGACCATGCGAGAAACAGCTAACACCGAGATCTACTCCAGCAACACGAAAAGTCTGCCCTTGAGCTTTATTGATAGTCATGGCATAGCACACCGATACTGGGAATTGCGTTCTTTTAAATTGGAATGGAAAATTATTTGGTATTATGGGAATTCTGGGAATAAAGACAGTTTCTCCTGCACCGCAACCTGTTAAAATTTGAGCCTCGATTACATTTTGTTGCAACTGGGTTACTTTTAGCCGAGTTCCATTGCAAAGTTGAGGTGGTCTTAAATTTCGGAGCAGAATTATCGGTATGCCAATTTTTAAACAAATTATATGAGAAGGTAGTCCAGGCATACTTAAAGAATTTAAAAATTCTATCGGGTAATTAGTGGCTTCTTGTTCATCAACCATTCTATTTATTGAACTATAAACTTTGCTTTCTCCCTGTATATTAGACAGTATTTTATTATTAATTTCAGATGCCTGGTCATTGCGAGGAGTCAAAATGGACCTTTCGCAAAGCCAAGAATTGTCCCTATTTAATATAATTGTTATGTCACCGTAAACCGAAGATATAAGATGTTGTTGGGATTGCACTATACAACATAACTCAGGTGTCAGAATAAGTTTTCCTTGGTGTAGTTGTGGATAGGTACCTTCACCAATCTTCAATAATGTATCAGAAAATTCACGATTATCTGCGTTGTCTCCAGTTCTCACTCGCATATTTATAGTCAAATGCACCGATTGTATATCACGCCACAAATAAGAGCTTTTCAGGCAAGCCCTAATCTCATCAGCTTGGGTTCCCCGTGGTATTACCGGTAAGGTTTGTCGGAAATCACCACAAAATAAAACCGTAATACCGCCCATTGGTCGATCATTTTGTCTTATGTCCCTTAGAGTTCTGTCTACTGCTTCTACTCCTTTTCGATGGGCCATCGTACATTCATCCCATACGATTAAATTACACTCACGCAATACCTTAGCTTTGTCGCTATTTCTTGAAATACTACAGGTTGGACTTTCCGTGCTATCTAAATTAATTGGTATTTTAAACATAGTGTGAGCAGTCTTACCTCCTGGTAGCAATGTTGCAGCTATACCTGATGAAGCCACGGCAAGAGCGATTTTACGCTGATTTCGAACATAAGCTAATATTAATTTAGTCAAAAAAGTTTTCCCAGTTCCTCCAGGTGCATCTAAAAACCATATTGTTCCTAAATTATTCTGCACACTCTCGCACACGCGATCATAGACTAAGCGTTGTTCTGCAGTCATCATTGGGACACCGTTTTCTAATGTTACCAGCAGTTCCATTGGGTTGTAACCAATCTCTGCGGAATATTCCCTATTGGTAACCTCTCCGACTGAGGTTGGCGTTGGCAAACCATATTCACAAAGTGATTTACCGCCTACTGCTGTTAAGTCTTCCTGAAGAGCTAATAAGCACTGATTTATAGCCAGATCTCGAAAATTATCATTAGTTGCGCCTTCATTATTGTGAGATAAATTCCGAAGAAAGTCTTCTGCAAATTTGTTACAATGTTACAAATAAATGGCGTAACCGTCGTGGATTATCACTAACACAGGATTCTGCTAAAGCGTCATCCCAATGTTGATCATTTTCAAGCAAATGACGCGCTTGGCAAGCTGCATGATAAGTTGGATAAACAACATCGTCTACTTTTCTCAAATCTATAAATGATGTTGGTCCTCGCACTGTATGTAATAATAATCTCAAATAAAAACACTCTGCGTTGTTAGGATGAACAGTATACACTCTACCAAGAACATGTTCTTTGAAAATACCTGTCTCGCCATCTACAGGCCTGCCTCGGCGTCTACGGTTAAAGACACCTCGTTGTTTATCGTAGGTATAATACGATGGAACTGCTTCATACAAAAGAGACTTTGCGAAATTATCAGTTTGGCAAAGTCGAAAGAATGCCAATAAAGTTGTTTGTCTAGGGTTCTCTAATCGTTCTGTAACATTTTCGGCGTTAAAATATATACGTTGACCGCCTTCCAGATGAACATCCAGATGGGTCACAGGTGGATATCTTTCGTGAATATTAAAACTTAAGATCCGCCACACAGCTTCTGAAGAGCTGATATATCTGCCTGACTGAAATCTAGTAACTTCATCATGTTCATTTCTTAACGCAAACGTAGCTTGGTCACTGCCCTTGTTAATGTACTTACAAATATATTTAATTGACTCTACACTATTACACATTTCTACATTTATGTGAGCTTGAAATGCTCTGGACAATACAGGCGAATACGGAACGACCCACCTATTATCTAAAGTAACCTGTTGTCCAGACATTCGCTTTTCAACAGTAAAACCACCATTGTCTCTTGAACGGCGACGATATAATGGGTATCCATCATGTCCTGTTACAGTTTCATCCACTAATGCTTTTGGATACCTTTTAGTGCAACGACCGTCTTGCATGCAAGGAGCATTTGCGTTAAATGCACCACATGGACCATGTATCATATGAGTTTTAACAATGTCGTATAACAGGGGATCTGCAGTCGGATCTGGAATTTCAGCACTGATTAATCTGTCTACATCATTAGGTCGAACCTTATCTTTTAACCAAAGCAAGATATGTGCGTGAGGTAAGCCGCGTTTTTGCCACTCAACACTATACATATAACACAATACTTCTCCAAAAATATTATCTTTGGTAAGAAGATCTATCATTGATTTTAATTTTAAATGAAACACTCTTGCAATAATATCATGGCGGTCATGCGGTGCCTGACCCTCAAGAAGCTCCCGAGTGATTTCATCCCACTTGGGATTGGTAGTTACAGTAACAAATAAGTCGGGACGTCCATATTTTCTTACGTAACAAAAAGCGTCTTGAGTACGTTCATGCATGTAGCGTGGACCACCAGTAAAAGAAGAGGGTAAAATAACTAAACGACCCATATTCACAGTATCGTTATCTTGCTGCATGGCATCGCGAAGGTGCACGTATTCTTCAGCGCGCAGCTGCCTTTGATTAGATCGTATATAAACTAATCTTTCGGTTTCAATTTTTGCGTACATGTCAACAATAAACTGATTAAATAAGCCACGAAAACGTTGAAAGTATACCAATCTATTCCGTCTCACTTGCAGGTGGTAACAATAAAATTGAAGGCATGACACCTTTTTATTATAATTAGGTGCGCCTGTGCGCGGATCGGTTTGGTATACAGCGAAATTATAACCATCTTCCCCTCGACAGTATATCATAGGATATTGCAAACTGTCGTAAGCCCTGTGGGTTTCGAAAATACGTTGCAAACGATTGTCTCTGGAACGTATAACGATATCACGCCTATCACATTCCTGGTCGACCAGTACTACAGCAACTTCATTCGTGGATGGAACGTTATGACGCCCAGGGTGTTCCTGAGTTGGACGCTTATCGGCATTTATAACAATTTTATAATTGTTATTACCATCTTGAGAAAGGGCTTCTAATGCCGATTTAAAACTGCATACGTACGAATTAACCTGATGTAACATGTTCTGAAGTTGTGAAATGAGTTCAGTATTTAAATTCGGAAAATATTGATTTCTTATATTCGACTGTTCGTTGTAATCGGATACAAAATATATTTGAAGAAATTTAGGTTGTTCTTCAGGCAAAAGGGATCCTATCAAATGGTAAACCTGACCTTGTACCTTAAAAGTAGGCATGAAAGGGCCTTCTGAGATTTGTTTAGCACCAAAGGATGTTATTTGGAATGCACTATTATAAGTGCGAATATTATCTAAAAACTGTTTGGATTGCAAATGTTCCCCTAAAAGTAGTGATTTTAAAGGTTCCGGTGGGTCTTCGAACGAAGGCAAATCTATTTTACCTCCAGAACAACAGAAACCAGCAGACTCCTTCCTCCACTTCGAAGCATTACAAAAGGAACATACTACGTTCATATCGCCTATTTCAGAAGATGATCTGTAATCAATTGTGAGGTTATAAGCAAACCCACTTTTATATTTATCGGACCACGCCACCGAATTTGTAGATTGATCTACCACGTGTATATCTAAGTCATTAAGACCATGTAAAAATCTATCTGCAGTAAGACGGGCCTCTCGCTGTTCTTCTGTTTCAAGCGACCGAATATTTTCAATTCTTAATCTTTCATTAGATAAAGTAATCAATTGTTCTTGTCTCAAAGAATTGTAATAATCGCGTCCCGACTCTAGTCGTTGTTCATGCTCATGTTCATCTTCAAGAGATCGAATCATGTTATGGTGCGCCCTATCATTTGTCAAACGGTCTTGATATTGAGTAAAAGTTTCAGATTCTCGAGACAAAATATGACGTTCGCGATCAGCTGTAAGCCGTAATTCCCTCTCAGTGAAGGTTTCGGACTCGCGAGATAAAATATGACGTTCGTGGTCAGCTGTAAGCCGTAATTCCCTCTCAGTGAAGGTTTCGGACTCGCGAGATAAAATATGACGTTCGCGGTCAGCTGTAAGCCGTAATTCCCTCTCAGTGAAGGTTTCAGACTCGCGAGATAATGTATGCCGTTCGCGGTCAGCTGTGAGTCGCAATTCTCGTTGTAAAGCAGTTTCAGCTTCTTGGGATAACGCATGTTGTTCCCGGTCAATGGAACGCCTTAGCTCTCGTTGAGAAGAGCTTTGAGAAGCCCGTGTTGTAGCTCGTCTCGCTCTTTCAGCTGCTAATCGCATCTCTCTTTCTGGAGAGCTTTCATTAGCTCGAGATGTTGAGGCACTAACTCTCATAGAGTTTAACCGATGTGCTCTTTCCTCTTCCGATTCTTGAGAACGCGTCATTCTCATTCTCCTAGCTTGACTCGAAGTTCGAGATAAAGATGGTCGTTTTTTAGGTGGCATCGTTTATTTTATTTTTAATCGACGGTAACTTAAATTCTATTTAGTTACCCAACAAAAAACTTACGTCAGAGGTCCTAACTATAGCTAAGTATATAATAAATAGAATATAAATCTAAGTGCCTATTAAAACTAAAATAATATTCTAATCGAATTATAAATATGTACGTAGGTACCTACAAATTACAAAAGAATAAAAAATGAAAATAAAGCTATACTTAATGCGTGTGCAATACTATCTACACTTACCTACTTCACTTAAAAATGAATAATAAGAAATACCTACAACTACTGTAATTAATCAAAGTACCTATGCTAATACAAAAAAAACCTTAGATGTTCTAAGTACAGCTGCTATATAATAAAAAAATATAAATCTAAGTGCCTATTTAAACTTAAATACCTAATATTCTAATAGAATTAAACTAAGAAATATGTACCTACCTACCTACAACTTAGGTACAAAAAAAAAAGAAATGAAAATAAAGCTAAAACACGTGTGCAGTATAGGTAGATAGTAGGCAATATCTACCTATACCTACTTCACTTAAAAATAAATAAAAAATACCTATGAATACTATAATTAATAAAAGTACCTACCTACGCTTTTATCTACTCAATACAAAAAAAACTAAACATAAAATGCCCAAAACTAACCTATCAGTAACTAAAAATCTAACAATAATCTAATCTATCTATCTATTATCTAATCTAAAAATCGAATCTAAATCTACTTAAAAAGAAATAAAATAGGAACTATTAATAGTTAAGAATTTAAACAAAACTAAAACTAATTTAGAAAATAACAACAAAAGAAATTAAAATAAACTATTTAAAGACAAAAAGTCGCGCTGATAAGCACGGTTTATAAAATAACAATTATTGTCTGTCAATAAAGTTCAACACTCTGAACGCATCAACAGCCAAATATTGAATGACGCTTGCGCTCGCCTCCCGCCCCTTTTATACTCTGCCGCCGCGAGCCCCGTCGAGCGCGGCAACCGTTACGCAAAAATAATCCTTATAGCTTGATTCACTATTCACGCGCGATGTCTTGTTGGCGTATTTCATGTAAGTAAGTATAAGTTTGGTGTTTCTATACCGATTTCAATGATTCTTTTTTTATTGAATTGGTGCTAATGTTTATTTTTTTTTTAATTAGGAATGATGGTGAGCATTATTGGTTTTATAAACGTAAAAGTAAACAAATATAATAAGAAATCTCCGAACTGCTAAGCTATCGAGAGTTATGCGTGTTATTATGAGTTAACTATAAAAGGTAGATATATGCTGTCTTGGAATATTTTTCGTGTATTTTTATGTAGAATATTTCCGTTATACATAGTTTCTATGTAGCTCTAACCATTAAGGCTGCACACGCGACGGAAGCTTAAAAAATCAAGCAACTTCTCCCATTTTCTCAACATTTCCTTTCACTGCTCTGCTCCTATTCATTGTAGTGTGATGAAAAGTATACTATTACCTGCCCAGGAGTATAAAGAATAATTGTACTAAGTTTCGTTAAAATCCGTCGAGTAGTTTTTTTTTCTATAAATAACATACAAACAGACAGACAGACAGACAGACAGACAAAAATTTTTTTAACTGCATTTTTGGCATCAGTATCGAACACTAATCACCCCCTGCTACTTATTTTGTAAATATATTTCATGTACAGAATTGACCTCTCTACAGATTTATTATAAGTATAGATTTATAGAGGAACGTAAACAGAAAAATGCTTGAAAAAGGAAATGGTAGTTACTTACGTTAGTAATTACAACTTGCTCAGACCACACGGAGGTTCTATTTTGTCCGTAATGGGTCCTCGCCGCAGACATCGGACGGAACCAAATAATATGTCAAAGATAACACCCACCCTAAATATATTTTACTTTTATTACCAACACCGCCGCAACTCGCTGCTAATTAAATAAAACAAACAGTTAATTACTGTTGTGTATTTGTATTTGTTGGGTACTTTTGTCGCAAACGGAACAGTTCATTAGTCGTGTTGTTTTATGTCAGTGTGAAATATTTTTTATTTTATTTTATTTGCTTTATTTTAAATTGTGTCATACTTCAGAATATAGATTAGGTAAATAGATAAAATTTATTTTAGTTTCATTTTGTGCCATGGAATAAAGTAAAAATTAATAGTTTAGTAACAATAGTTCATAATATGGTAATTAAGGCAACTATCAGTTGATTGTGGCTTTTGTAATAGTCTGTTTTATGTATTTAATACACACCAAGTAGTATTTCCCAAAAATTGTACAGATGCCAGTTTGCTGTCGAAAAAAAAACCATTGTTTTTTTTTCCGACAGCAAAATCCAGACAGATCGTCGCCATCAATCCTAAATCCACACCAAGTTTGATTAAGATGCTAACTTCGAATAAATATCCCGCTTTCATCAAAACTCCGAAGTGTATTGTTCCACCGCTGGAGAGATAAGACAAAAATTAAAATACAATAGTTGTTTAAAATTAAACTACAATAGATTCTGCCTATTAATTTAATTACTTACTACAAAACTAAAATTCATTCTTCATTTTATCGATCACTTAAAAAAAATATTAAAAAGAAAAATTGGTAAAATAATTGATCATTATTAAGTAAAGCAGTTAACTCTTTGAAACGAAATCTTAAAATGTGAAAAATAACGTCTACTTGGCTCACGGCATTGATAGATCGGACGTCTCGAGTCAAACTTCCAAATTATTACTTAAGAGTTTCTTTTCTAAACTGAAGTCGTTTACTCAAAAATATCCGGCTGACATCTTTATTAGTATAAAACTAATTTGTCTTCCTTAAATTGAATTTGAGAAAATGAGATGTTTTACAGACTCTAGTACGAAAATTACACATTACTCTTTATTAAGTTAAATACTTTTTTGATGATGTTTGTCTATAAACATGTTTAGCTATTAAGCGCATTTAAATTGAGGATAAATACAAATTGATAAATCCAACTTTAGGAAGAGGATTGAAACCTGTGACCTCTTGTCCAATCCTGTCCGACCACTGGTGACAAAGCGAAACGAAGATTTTATTTTATTATTTATTGATTTAATAATAAAAATGTCATAAAAAGATTATATACCTAAATAAAACTCTAAAATATTCGTACAAATTTATTTTCCGATCTTTTTTAATTTATTTTCCCTAAAAATTTTTTCCCTGAAAGAATATAGGATCCTTTTGATAAACCAATAACTATTTTATTCCTTAAGCGATTTAACAATTATTTCAGTCCAGTTTATTACATTGACTTAACACTACAATATCATAAAGACTTAAAAAGTGTAATATTTTATTCGGTGTCACTATCCTTAATTCTTAGTAGAAGTAATTACATTATATGAGGTTAATAGTCAAATTCACATTAAACTAATTAAATTTATTTATTTTGAAGAAATAAATTTATTCTTAAAATTTTTTAACCTATTTATTTATTACTACATTATTTTGGTTTTCAAATATTTAAAACAAGTTTCAAAATAGACTTATTACTCTGAAATTGCGGTAATGAGTTACAACTTGTCGATTTTATAAGTTTTCTTTCTTTTTAATAAAAAGATAAAATATACACAAACACTGCTACTAACAAATGGTATTTTAATATTTATTTTCCAACCGATCATTTATTATATATTAGTGAAATTATTTAATTTAATATTCAGATGTTTCATTCATTTAATCTATTCATCTATAATAAACGAACCTTAAAATTATATTAGTCCTTTTGAATCTTTAGTCACTGGGTTACAGGGCGATAATTTAGTTCAAATAGGCCCGCTAAATGTTGGCTTATCGGTAATAGTAGCGTTCACTGAATACTAATCTTACACTTTTCTTCAAATCTTTAACATTAAGACGATAAGATTTAATGTTTTAACTTTTCTTCAATACTTAAAACTTAACTGTTTTGGTTTTATCGAAGTTGACAAAAAGCGATTCTTTTAAACTTTCTGTTTAGGATTTACTTTATATTTAGTTATGCATATTTTTTACTTAAAGTATTTGAATAAGTTACAATTCAATAAAATTGTGCAGTTATCCACACTGCTAAAGAACACGTGTAATTTCAGAATGAATACTTACTATGAATGAATACTACTGAAGTTGTCAGTCGATCCCGCAGACTGTATAATCGATTTACAAAACAAATAAACTCGCAATGAACGGAGTTAAAGTGAATAATAATCGACTTGAAATCAAATCGTTGACTCGGATTGAGAGCACTTCAGATAATCGAATAGAGAGATGCCTGTGTATAACTTCTGAGGCAATTTTAGATTTTCTTGGTTAATATTCTCCGCTATTGTAGACATAACTTGATAAACTTTAATCGAAAATTATGTTCATTTATGGATTGTGAGGAGATCCAAATTATCAGTTATAATATATATTATAAGATAAGAATGTACTTTTAATTGAAGCAGTTATTAAATATTCAAATAATATAAATATGAGAGGTTACTTCTTTATTTGTAAAAAAAATGAATGCAGAAAATTGATACAGTTTACAGACAAGAGATTTTGAATCGCGAACACAAGTGAAGGTAATAAAAAGCGTTAAGTATTATTTAACTTTTTTAAACCATTAATAACATAACAATCGCATGGTCATATCGTCTTAAATTAAACTACATAATTCTACACCATTTTACATGCAATTCAATACAAGAATTATATTGCAAAAGGTAAAGGAAATATAATTCTATTATAATGCACACTGCATTATTACAGACAATCACACTTTTAAATATAAATACAGACTTTTTCTGAAATATGTTATAAGATCAGCAATACGTCGCACATTTTATAAAGGGATGAAAAAGTATGGAAGCATTTTAATTTTGTATTGTATTACCTCACTAAGCGTAAAAATAACAATTTAAATAACCTTCACATCTAAATCATCAAACCATTAAAGTCATATCTGTGCTTTTAAAGAAGTCTGCAAGACCTATAAAATATTTATATCTTCTAAAGTAAAGATGGTCCTATATAATTTGACAGAAAGTGTCATAAAACACAGACAGGTCCTATCTGGCTACTGCTATAATAATGTAAAAGGCACAGTGATCAGAATACGGCGATACCCTCGGGGATAAATATCTTGAAATTAAACTTGGTTAATGTGAGTTTTGTTTGCTCCACACCAGATTTCACTTCGGTTAAATATGTTAATCCCTTCTGGTGTCTTGATTATTTAATTTGTTATTGTTTGATTGTTTGTTTCTTTTTAATGAAAGAGATACTATTATTTGAGTTTATTATAGTTTCTTGCAAATTTTCATCCAAGGGTAATTCCTATCAATATAAACAATGTTATTTTATTTTAAGTTTATGTTTAGAATACAACGGTGAGAAATAAGCTTTAATATCTCAAACTACTTTACTTTACTTTATATAAACTTTTCAATGCATTATTTAGTTAGTGAAATAATAAGTGATGTGAAAAAAAAAATATTCATTTCAAATTGTCTATAAAATGGTTTGTATGTATGTATGTAATGTTAATCTTATTTGAATTACGTAAATTTTAACGAGGTTGCAAGATCGAGTCTTGCCTGTGTCGATGAATTTTTCATTCTATTAATATTTTAATATAATATTTATTTTGTATATATGTTTGTATGTATATAATATTATATACATACACATGCAAGGTGAGGTGGTTAAAGTAATCATAAAAATGTAAAGTGATTTACAATCATGTAGACGTGTTTCTCTAAAATAGATAGAACTCAGATAAAAGAAAAGCAGCAAATAATTTACTTTAATCAAAATAAACCTGTTTAAAGCTTCTTTGAATGTAGTTTAATAATTTCAGGTAGTTAACTATGTAATTAACATAAAAGACTGTGAATTAGTATATACTAAACATTAGTATATACTATACTTAACCATATAGTTAAGTCCTTGGTTTATAATCATTAACCATCATGCGTGACGTCTGTTGCTCACTAGAATAATAAAAAAGAACACTAAATAAAAATTTGTATTATACGAGTAACACTTTAAAGATTTTGTTATTTTGTTTGGGGCAGTTCAAGTGTATAAATGAGATTTCAGAACTGAATTTTATTAACCTTACTAGTGGTTAATTTACACTTCACGAACCATTGAAGTAAAATTTTATGTTTAAGTTCAATCTTCATTTAGCAAGCGGAATCTTGTAAGTTCGTAATTATAATAAGAATATGAATAACCAGTCTGCTTAAATAGGTTTTATGTTAGATTTAAATGACGCATCATCATCACAGAATATATTTAACTAATAAATAAAAGTAACATAATTAACGAAAAAAACATCTAAAATTATGATTTTACATACATCTCTAAAACTTTAGTTACAATTTCATACTATAAAAGCTTTTTAAATCACGAAAATAAAACAGAATTAGCCGTAAAATGTAGTATTTTTCTACAATTCTCTAAAGTCCCTGTTCTAACTATAATATGGACAAAAGAATAATTTAAGCTGTGTTAGTAATGTAACGCAAGCAGGCACTCACACAGAGGAACGCTTTGTATTATTTACTTATTCATGTAAAAGCAGATTGCCAATCTTTACTCACACACGCGCATCTCCATTTTTTTATGTTGCTTAGGTGAGTTTTATTTTCCATATTGCAAATGACGACTACATTAAAGAAAGAATGAAGATGATTGTCGTAACAAGTTCATTAATTATCAATACGTTCATTGATAATTTGGTTTATTTTATTATTAACATGAGTAAGTATTCTTTATAATTTTATATTTATATCAGCTACAATGAAAGTGGATAAAAAATTAATATAATATTTATAAATGTTACTTTACAATATTTCACAATTGATCGATGCACGATAGAGAGAGTTAGATTGTTACATTTCGAATGCTTTATATTATTTGACAGTCGAATGCTCAACTTGATTGTGACAAATGTCCTCGAAATCCACAAACTAACCTTCATTTCATGGTATTACAATTTTGTGCAAAACCCAAGTTGAAAACAGATTTCGAGACTTGATAACAACTAATATGTAGATCAATTTATAAAATTAATATAAGTCTACCTTAAAAACTGCGAGATGTTTTATTCAAATAACTTATATCCTGTCCTGATCACTTGTTTTATTATGGCAAAAATCGTATGTGACCACGGCCTACTTTGATATCAAGGTAACATTTTATATTTATTGAAGATGATTATGGACTATATAACACCACATTGTATTTTAAAAAACAAAAAAAGCTCAACAGATTATGACAAATAATGATAGCTCTATTTCTTTTAATCAGTAGTACTGAACAGATTGAAAGAAGCGCGTTGCAGCATTTTGTTTACAGAACTGTAATAAAATTATATTATAAAAATTATTAATGCCTAAAAGGATGAAGTATAATTAAATTAAATATATTAAATTGTTTTTTATATTGTTTATCGATACCATTTAGAGATTGTAATGAAATTGAAACTGTTAGTAATAAAGATAACATGATATTGCCAAAGTAGTAGGTAAGCTTTTTAAATAATTTTATTACCATTTCTCGTAGAACATATCATCATATCAAATTATTTCAAGTTTCCTGGCCTAAATAATTTAGAATTAATGGTACGAGGAGGGTTATTACCATAGAAAGGGGTAACTTTAGTCTGACAACCATTTGTTGTTTTATTCACGTTAATTTTATGGGCACAATAAGTGCATTCACTATTATTCTATTTCCCAAATGGGTTATAAAACAAATTTATTATATATTTGATGTAGGGAATGAGAACTCGAGGATTCCAGTCCTTTACAACCTACAAGTTAAAAAAATATATAAAAAACTTTCTAATATTGTAAGCATTCAGAACCAAAACATATATATTATTAAAAATTTTGAGACTTTTTGATACTATGTTTAGTTAATAGTTATATCTTGTCTGATACTTATAAATAATTTAACACATGTGAATTCGCTCACCTCACAGTAAACAACTCTTCAGAATCTAAAGGCTAGTAAGTATCTACTTTGGTAATTTTCCCGTATTGTGCGAGTTTGATAGTTTTACCCATATTAAACTTTTCCTTTCAAAATAAAACAAGCTCACAAACTCGTCTTTTACAAAGAGTTTACTATTGAAATATACTTTATATGTTAACTACTTTGAAAAGTTATTCATAGTTGATAAACTATGGCTTTTTAATTATGTTCTCTGGACCTAGAAACTCAACTCTACACCAAACTGGATAAAATCGGCCTAAAAACCATCATGGCCGATGATCGAAGTTTTCCTAGATTTCTTCGAAGAAATTTTCCTGGTTGTCATGAGAAGAAATGGCACTAAAATCGCTATAAGCTAAAAATCTCTGGAGAACAAGAGTCTTATCTTACTCACACCAAAAATACCAACCGAACCTATATAAAAATCTAACCTACAACGCTTTTTGGATAATGGACAACTTAGTACACCAGGGCTTCAGACTAGACCAGTAGCTCTATACATGAACGACGACCAAGAGAAAATAGGTTTCAGTTTCTGCATCGTAGGACCTAGGAGCTGCCCTCACTAAATTAAGTACCGATAAGGCAACAATGAAGAGGTCGGAGTACGACAGCATGCCAAAAGTTACATTAGGGAACTGGGATTGCGTGGGGAAGTAGAACAAAACCATGGCACTACTAGATGCTAAATACCCAGAGTCCCCTTACACAAATACATGCAAGATGCTCGATCACCTGAGCACACTAGGAGCTGAAAATATTAACACCAGTCCAAAAACAATAAGTGTTGATGCTATGTGAATTGGCTATGACAAAGGAATTGTTGCAGATCTCATAGGGTCCATAAATGCTTCAAGGTACCAAAACGTGGTTGTATATGAAGACGGCGGAGATGACCTAACGTTCCTAAAAATAAGAAATACACCAAATAGGACTACGATCCCAAGAAAATACCTGGGGCGAATCAAGAAGACAGGGCAAAGCAGCGCCTTCAAGAGAAAAATGTCACCGAAACTCAGTCCAACATAATAACACAGGACAAAATAAAAACCAAAAAAGGATTAAATACGATGATTGCAATTCTAAAACCGAACTAAAAATATCATAAAAAGAACAAAACTAGAACCGACATGGGACAAACAAGTGCACCCGGTTTACCATCCGCCAGAGGTGCCGAAGAACATATGCGAAACGCGTTTCTTGAGTACACAGCATCTATAAGAGAAACTATCAAAACTAACCTTGTGGTCTGCGAAAAGATCAGGCGGACCTTTGAACTCGAAAACGAAGGTCTGCTTAAAGTATTACTCAGGGAAGAAAAAGCCGCCATTTTCAACAACACAACATCTGAATATGTACGGGGTAAAACACCTACAATTCCTCACATGACGGCTTATAGCGTTAAAAATGGATTCGTTAAAATAATTGAAACCCTCAAAGGAGTAACTGGACCGCCCAAGTATTTAACACCCGCCGAAGACGCAATACTCGTGGTAGTCCTCTGCACGGCGGTCTCGCTGGAAGATAACATCCTCCAAATGGCTAAAGCCGTAGAGGATATAGCAAGGCCCTGAGAAGAATAGGAAACACCAAATTTACAATGGGTCAACGGCGTTCCTGGATGTGGAAAATCGACTTGGTTAGTAAACAAGTTCGTATTTGCCCGTGACTTGATAGCAACGATGACGACTGAGGCAGTATTAGAGCTCAGGAACAAACTCACCCTCAGTTGTCAAAAGGACGAGAAGACCAAAGTTCGAACGATCGCTTCAATATCAATAAATGGCGTTAAAGAAAAGCCTGAACGACTTATCGTTGACGAGGCCTTGATGAACCATTTCGGAGCGATCATAATGGCGGCCCGACTAACAGAGGCCAAGGCAGTCACTAATCCGGGATACAAACCAGATTCCTTTTATAGACCGGCTAAATCTGCTCCAAATGAAATATAGCCCATGCCTCGTGACGTATATCACTCAAGAGCTCTTAAGAACCTACCGATGTCCCCTGGACGTAAGCTATGCTCTAAACAAGGTATACAACGGCATATACTCAGTCCATTCATTGACTCGCTCTCTGAGAACAGCCAGAAAAAAATAAAATAAAAAGATGTTTTTATATGAATATGTTTAGAAATGTGTAGGATTCTTTATGTATGTAATGTATATACATATAAATAAAGTATAAAACAAAATATTTAGAAAGTGTCTAAATGACGTTTATTTATAACGTCATACATATTACGTTATTTATAACGTAATATGTATGGTTCTTGGATAAATACTTAAAAACTTGGATACACATTTAGAAAGTAATGTCATTATATTTCATAAATAGGATGCCCAAGAAAAGCTAAGGGTAATTTTACCTTTACTTCATTTGTAAATAATATATAAAATAAAATTTCCTTGCCTAGTTAAAATCTAATATTTAACCTACCCAACATCTTATTACTAGGAATCGCTTTTACACTTAACAGGAATATATCTATGTATGTATCGTACACATTCGTAGAAATTCGATACGTTTAAAAAGGTATCTATTACAAAACATAATTTATATGATTATAACTAATTCTAAAAGCATAATAATGCAATTATTTTAACACTCCTAACAATCTCCTCCTAAAAATAACTGAACGAACATTTGACAAAATAAATGACGTTTAGATTATAAAAAAGATAAGAAAGTTTATAAAGAGATATATATTAAATATATTAAAGACATATACTATATATTAAAGATAAATATACAATATTTTCTGGGATGTGTAGTCAGCAGAAGATCCAACAAAGAGGGCATTTGGCTATCCACGTCCGGTAACCGAGTGTGCGTCTTGACCAACTGGGACAGACCATTTGCCAGAGCAAAGTTAAACACAGATCTTCCCGCGTAGTCGGTGGCACGTGATCCTAGCCAATCGGTATTGTGCGCATTGAAGTCCCCGAGGACTACGACTTTGGCAGAGGGGGTCTGTGAGAGCAGATTGTCAATCTTCACCTGGACATGGGCCAACAGTTGATCTGTTTCAGAATCACCACTATGGGACCTGTAGAGGCACGCGTAGACTCTGACATGTCGTCCATGTCCACGCGCAGCCAGAGTACAGACAGATCCCGACCTTCAAAAACCAGAAGGCGACGGCAGCAGATATCCTTCCTTACGAACACAGATATCCCGGGATGCGGTATGTTCTAGTTTATACCCGGGGTATGATAGGTACGCTGTGTCGCTAGGTTGAGATATTTGCGTCTCCGTCAAAAATAACAAGGCTGGTTGCGCCGTCTCAAGGTGGCAGTGGACGGCGTTTAGGTTCGAGTGAAACCCCCGGATGTTGCAAAAGTCGACATTTAGAGTGGAGCGGGGTGCTGCTGTTTGCCGTCATTTGCCCTCAGAAAACACTAACTGTGGTACTTTGCCCGCCCCAGATACGGCCCCTCCCCGAACCTACCCGGCTTCATCAAAGCCAGTACCCTCCTGGGGTATACTTTTTGGAGGTATCGCTATCATGTTTGGTAGGGGTGGGGGGGGGGGGGTTGGGCTTCCGTATTCTCTCAATCATCGACGAAATATAACCAAATGAATTTGGTTACTACACGTCAGTCTTCTGTCATCGGTCTTCTTCAATAACTTCATTGATTAAATAAATAGAATAAAGTATATAACTAAAATAATTTATGTCACACACACAATGAAATAGAAAATTACAATGAAACAATATCAAGAAATTCTCAACATACAATTAGGAACTGCTTCGTCCAATAATTGAATATTTGAATTTTAGTTTAAACTTTTACACCCTTTTCTTGTTTCAAAAAAGCGTTTATTTTCTTAAATTGATTTTAATACTTGTAGTAATTATTTTCAAGAGTTATCTTTATCAAAGTATTGTAATTTATAACGACTCTATAATATTTTGTTTGTATTTTGAAGAAATAATAATTCGAGGCTGTATTTTCTTTGGTAAATACGATGTTTTTAAACTGAATCTCTTTAAAAATAACGCACTGCACAGATGACTTTAGTAAATATAACAAACAGGATTTAACATAGAATCGATGTTTTAAAATTCTTAAGAATACTTAAATGTTATAAAAATAATAATTATTTTGAAATTTTACAGTATTTTTAATTATAATTTAAGTTTGTATTTAAATAATAAATATGTATTAAATTATGTAAAAATATGTGATTATACAAATATTTGCTAAGTAACGTTTCATTGATATTGTTTTTATTATAATATTCTAAGGTGCAATTTTGTATAAACTATGATTACATAAATTTATAAATAGACATAACAAGAAATATTAATCACCGCGGGCAGAAAAAAACCTGCGACTTCTCGGTTTGACCACATCGTTCAGTAAACTGAGCAGTTAGCAACTTGCGACGAGTGGTCACTTTCATGATTTAGAATTTTATATACATATTGATAGAAACATAAGCAACACAATGACTCGAATATACGACATATTCGAGTCTCGATTTAAAAATTATTTATATATTTAAAAGAAATATATTAATATTAAAATTATAAGATCACTGTAACGAAATTCTTTGAACTACGAAGTAAAATGTTGTCGTAAAAAAATTTTTTGGTGATCTTAAAAACTTACTTGAGACCGATTTTAGCAAAATCGAGTAAGTCTTACTCTAATGTAAATTAGTAAGTATTCGAAGAAAGAAACATTTTTACCTTTCTCCAAAACCTAGTACTAAAATACCTATTAACAGGTATTCTATTAAGTTTTATTTAATAAAATAGATGAAACTTATTTTAAATATTCACCTGTAACCAATTATTCTTAGTGATGTTCTCTTCTGTGACTGTAAGCGCTTTCCGTTCACCCAACTTATATGATTCATCGTAATACATGTATTCGGTGAACGTTAATCCGGTAGTGGTGTACTGCTGCGTGAAATATATCGATATGGTCCCATTCACGATATCGTGCTCGATAATCCATCGGCATTTGATTGGAACTGGGAAAGGATTAGGGAAATTTGGAGTCTGGATGATGCCTACGGGTCCTTTTAACCGCCCTCCACATATTTGAGGGCCCTGGTGTTCTCTTAAGCCTCTGTCTTGAGTGTAGACGATGTCAGCTGTGATGGTTATTAAAGTGATGCTAAGTAGGCGCTGCATCGTCAACCTGTAACAAATAAATAATATTTTATAACATATGTTTTTATTTTACACATTCTATATTATGTAAACGTTAAATCCTTGAAAACTTTAGAGAAGTCATATTTAAAATAATATTTTTATTAAAAAGGCTTTATAAAGTACAAAGAACTACTACGAAGTTCTGTCATTCTAATTTACTAACGACGTACTCGTCCTTTGGGAGAAAGCTCAGAAATGCGTCTGTGTAAATGCACTTTGACGTCACTAAATGAGTTTAGAAAATGATGTCCTTTCATGGCTTATGTGCTTATGTGGCTGTAATATATAACTATGACTTACTATGGTTTCTTTATGTTATTGTTGTTTTTGTTGGTTGGTTTGATGGAGCCTAACTAACAAATACAAATTAATTTTAACAAGAGAGGTTCAAAAGCCTATAAAATAAAATCAAAACAATAAAACGGCCATTGAAGTTAAATTATAAATTATTTTTACCCATAAAAAAAAATAGGGGAAAAAATTAATCGCAGATACATACTTCATACAACTGAACAAATTAGAAACTATTCAATTCACCTGTAAGGTTAATAGGGGAGGTATGATTCACACATATAAATATAAACCTTTACTATTCCTCTGTTTTCCTCGAGGGTTAAAAATACAAAATAGATGTACATTCTTATCATTCATTTAAATACCTACTTTAAGGTAAGAATGTAACTGTAAGACATTAAAGTAAAAATGGCATAACGTGATAAGAAACTAAGCAATAATCAATTTGTATTTCAGCACTTAACTACACACACAGGGGTATCTATGCGAGCTTCAAATAATCAAGATTTTTTTTTCGAATAAGTAACGCTAAAATTATATTTTCCTTTCGCTCGTGCGAGTTTCATATAATGACAACGTAAGAAGAACTTTGTTCAAAAATTCTTACATTTTGAAAATTCATGTATATTATTCTTATTTAGTTTCATGTTATTGTTAATTAATTTATATTTAAAATTTCAATGTGCTTAAAAAAATTTAGGCATATATCTATGTTATATCTCATACGATTTTTTTAATAAATATCTCATAAAAATAATAACAACGCCCGTGGAACTCAATCAGCAACTGTTGGAAAAAGTTCCCTCCGCTTTAAGCTATCGGTACAACAAATAATATGGAATCTTCATAGTAACACTTATTATTAAAAGAGGCATAAGTATAAAATGTATTGCAATAGACACTTAAATAAATAGATTCATATTTCTGTCGCCTCATATCACATCCAGTTCTCATATAGTATTGTTATAGGTGCGTGTCTGCCTCTGTCAATATCACATTTTTTATGTATTTGATAAATTTCCTTCCTTCTTTTTAAAATATTTATTAAATGTCTTATCAAATAAGATTGTATGGATAGAGATATCCATGACTATATATGAAATGTTATGTAAATCAACTCGTAAAATTGTAAAATATTTACAATCTTCAGTTTGATATCACTTGTCATATTACAAATAGATTAAAAGACATTGAGCGTAGCGATATCTGAATGAAGAAGGAATGATTTGGCAAATAGAGAAATAAAAAGTAATAAAATCTACTACTACATTAATATTACTACAATCACTTTGACTATAAAACTTAATTAGCAAAGGTTTTGTGGAATCATTTGAGGGAAAGAAACAACATAACCTTTTTTATAGAAAAATAAGCAAAAACTATTTTCTTTGGAATATTACTGGATTCGACCTTTACAAGAGTTTTATTTAGGAAGATTGAAAAATCTAAGAGAGTGCTTTTTACTGGTAATCTTTGAATTTTATATTGGTTTTCTCCCAAAGGAATGTTATTCAACAGAAAGTAAACGACATTCTGTTAGTCTGCGAGTCTGGAGAGAATTATTCAACTCTTGAAATACTAGGGATCAATTAAGAACGTTTAAGTTTAATAATCCGCTGCTCCACACTATGTATATGTTAGCACGCAAATAATGGAAACTCCAGTGCAAATGTATATGAAACTAGACTAATGCCAGCAACTTCACCTGCCACCTCTCTTTTAGACTAAAATCGAAAATTTAAAAAGCTATTTAAAAATAGAACTTTATTAGTTTGTATACAGTTTTTTGATTATAGCCCAAATCAATTGTAATGATTTGAGTGAACTTTTCGGATTAAAAGGCACCCCTATTTTAACTCAAGTAATGAACTACCATAGTGTTAGCTGAGGTATTACTTTAGGTATACCTAATATCATCAAATAACATTTCGCAAGCTTTATAGAGTATAAGGTAAATTATTTAAACGGTCCATTCTCTCCCAAATTATGGTTTGATCAAGGAAAATATAGTATAATATTTTCTTCAAAACTATTATATTCTTTTTATTATTAACGCAATATGAAAACTTGCCAAAAAAATGTTTTTGACTTATGTTTTTGAATTTTCATGCTGAGAAATTTTAGACAAATAAACTAAATTAAAAGGAATCCAAATATAGCTCCACCCAAAATTTTTTGGCACTTCATTTCTGAACCTACATATTCGGCTAAGAGTTTCGCTGCCAAGATTTTCAAGCATTTTGTGATAGCAATTCTGAATTAACAATAATATAATTAGAATAACAGTATGAGGTTTTTAACAGAAATAATAAAATAAAATGTAATCTCTATATATATAAGCGATTAACCACTCACTGAATAATCACGAAATCTCCGAAACTATCTGTCCGATTAAATTTTGCATAGTTACTTCTTTTGTAACTTAGATATCCACTAAGAACCAATTTTACGGAATTCCTATCCCAACGGATTTTATCAATATTAATACATAAGTAATATAGTCTGTACATAGGCGGAAGTAAGAGTTACCATAGCAACGGTTACAATATCAAAGGTTACCTTAGCAACGGTTACCATACCAATGTTTACCATAGCCACAGTTACCATGACAAGGGTTACCACGGCAACCAGAGTTTAGATAAAGTGGGGGGGGAGGAGCAAAAAGTTGAAATTTGATAATTGAAAATTGTTATAAATTTTTTGTCATAAAAAAATCAAGAAATTAAATTTGATATATTTGGAAAATAAATAAATATTATTAAAAATATATATATATATTTCAAAACTTGTACTTAGTTATATGCTGGCAATTTTTTCGTGATGTAGGCTTACTGGGGATCCCGACACATTATATAACGGGAACGCATCCCAATACAATGTACCTCATAGGTGATGTGGAAATCTGTGTATTCACTGACTAGCATTACGTATCTCTATTTAATATAAAAAAACAACAAATGCAGCGCTGTCTCAAATCAGTTTTTTCAATCAAATCATAGAAAGTCGATATCCAATAAAATAACATTTTGTTTTATTATCAAAAATGTAAGTTTTCAGTTCAAATATTGTGCACTTTAGTATACTAGTCTTACAATAAATCCGTTGTATTTTAACGAATAATGTTTCTTGAATCAATCCTTTAACAGAGTTTTTTAACAACGGGTAAATTAATCTAGTTTATAGTATTATACGACAACTTAACACGAGGCTTGTGGATTAATTTATATTTAAAAATATACGAATCAAAAAAAAAATTTTAATAATACGTACTAAGCTATTATGATAATATATGGGTTACTACATAACAATTTTTCACAACAATACGTTATTAAAATAAAAATAATAATAATTGAGCATCTTATTGTAACATATTCCATGAAATTAAGTAGCAATCTACTTTTGTATATTTATTCATGTCTACTTTCTTAATTAAAGAAACTAAGCCTGGATAGTACGAATTTTACAGAATAGAGAGTTATATTATGACATTTCTATGAAAAGTGATCAAGTGTAAATGTGTTGTTTATATCAGTTATTATTAATAATATATCATATATCTGGTATTATAAAGTAAGTCCTATTTCTATCACTAGACGGGTAATGTTTGTCCATTTGAGTTTTCTTTAAGGTCCCTGATTACTCTGGTTCTGTCGAAAATTTGATTATACACCCGACAGCTCACGTACTCGGTACACCGCAGAGCGAGTCATTTATCAAACTGAGACCAACAAATTACTTGGTTACTAGAATATTAGAGCTTTTTCAGGAAAAATAAACTTTTGCTTTCTTATATTTTTCACTCTTTATCTCATTGTTATAATTTGTCCTCCTCCTTGACCTGTATTTTTTTAGTATAATAATATAAATGAGAAAACATTTATAAGCCTTTAGCAAAAGATTATTTTAACTTTTGGTTTCTACCTTTAACGGAAATTCGAAAATGTTTTCATCCGCCTTGTCGATTTTACGATACTGATATAAAGCTTTGTCGAGTCTCGGAATAATTTTGAATAATTCGGGTCACATAAATATAAATAAAATAAAAACAAATAAATATCTTTATACAAGGTCGAAAAAAAATAAAGTTACAAGGAATGAAAATACAGATAGTTCAAAATAAATTAACTTATCAAATGAACATTCACATGAAGAAAATATTTTTTACTGACAAATTAAATATAATAATAATTAAAAGAACATGATGTACCTCTATAAATAGTAGTTTCCTGATATAGCTGGTATATTTCTTGCTTTTCATAGTAAATATCGTTAGGCCTAAAATTATTTTGGGATTTGACAACTGGATAAATTAATTTCCATTTCATTATGTGTACCAAAAAACAGAAATTTCAGATTTTTTTTATTGGTTCATTGTACAACAAACGGTACAATTGTCGGACTAAATGTCAACAGAAAAAAAATAAGAAACTATAAAAAAATAATTTCATAATAATAAATACGACATAAATACTTACATATCTTATCACTAAAAAAAATAAATCCATGAGTGAAAATAAATACAAATATGGTAAAGTTAATTAATGAAATAGGAACGTTTTGTAAAAAAACAAAGTGATTCATTAATATATCTCCGTTTAAGAAAAGGAAAATGATTTTCTTTCAGTAGATTCATTGCTTTTGTTTATATGTATCATGCTTATTGTCTTTAGCTTCCATAAACATTAATTATTACATCACTATGCCCCATTTACACACAGATGAAGTAAGTCTTATTTGTGCTTAAACTAGCAAAGAAAAACATTTTTTAGTACACCATAATGAACCATTCCCATTAATTTACAAAAAGTAGTTATTTACTGCAGTAATAATTATAAATACTTATATCTCCAAGTATTTGTATACTTCACACTTATTTATCGATAAAAAAAATTACACTCGATATTTTCACCGCTCCTCATTATAAAGCTTCATTTGCAAGCGGAATGCAATCACTTCATATTTTACTTTTATTAAAATATATATCACTAACATAAATTATGCAAATGATGTAGTTTACAACTCTGTTTGAATGACTTAAAATTTTTTCAACTTTATTAATTTATAAACTATCTTTTCCAAAGTTAACTTTTAATTGGTATAAATTGAAGCTTGGAAGATTTTTTATATAAAACACTTGATATATTTAAGAAAAATATGTTGTAATAACATTTGTGCAAACACTTTTATTTATATTATCAAAATATTGATTTCATTTCGAATAATAAAATAATATTTATAATAGGGACGATATATATTTATATATTACAAATACAATTTATATACCATAAAAAAAATTGAACTATTTGTATTACAAGTATGTTCATCTCATCACTAGCTCACCTGTCAAACAAAAAGAAGCTATTCACGAGAATAAATATTTAATTGATTTATTTATCTTATGATTTCTTATATAATTATAGAGTTAATAAATGTCACTATTTAGTATTACATATACGCTAACACCCACCCAATACCCTCGCAAAACTATTGTCAAATGTTGGACCAATAATTAGTATACGACAGGAGTACTACAGTGATATAAGTAAGGATCTTATTTATATTGTCCTGACAATCTTTAAAACGTTTAAAGAAAAATATAATTATAATTAAGAATTGAAATGAATATCTTTATTTAGCCATTTAAAATAATATGTAATATTTAAAATATAAATCCACTAAATGCATTTGCTACAACATTACCCTTTTGAATAATAAAAGTCCAATTTTGGTAACAATCCGGGACGTCAATTAGTTGCTCTGTGCTGTCTTGTGATAAAATTTTAAAAGAAGGGTAAAGCACCTGAATTAAATTGAATCCATTGGGACATACTTGATTTTTTATTTTACCTCTTCTTAAAATATGGAGTTTGTTAAAATAGTGCAAATTAAGACGTTTTACAAATTCAATATACCGATCTTTATTAAAAACTCATTAAATATTTTTTCTTTTATTTTTTTTTTATCTTTTCAAACTTTGAATATATTCCGATAATCCTGTGTGTACATTAAAACATACACAGGCTTATAATGTACAAACAAATTATAATTAAAATATATATATATTCACCAGTTAACTCAGAATACTTTATCAATTAATACGCAAATAAGTTTTGACTTACAAATGCCGATTCAGAAATGACCTAGAAATCCCGTTGTGAGTTAAAACAATTTAATTAAGAATACATGACGTACCAATAAATTCCAGTCCTAAGCCATTCTGGAAATATTTGGGACCATTTCGCTGATCATTCTGATTCTATATATACAATATCTTCGTTGTTCCTAACTTATTATTATTGATGAGTGAACTAAACCACCGTAAATAATTTAAGACTAACACGAAAATATTGGTTACACAACCAATTACGTAAAAGTTTTATATATTAAGAATATTATCTGCTGTTCAAAACACTTTTAAAGTTACATGTATTAAAATATATTAATTTAAAAAGTATTTTATATTTTTGCAAGACTTATGCACTGTTAATAAATACACAATTTTTAAGTGTTATTTAATTATAAGTTCAAAAGCCACTTCCAGATTGGATTGTTGCATTTATAAGGGTCCTATAAGTTCCTGAAAATATTTCTGCTTGCTTATAGAGCACTTGTCATCGTATGAAAACTTTTTACTCACATTGAAAACATTAAAAGATCAAATTTAAAGCATCTGTTATCTGTAATATTAATATAATATTATTCATGATATTAATTAATTAGTATTTGTCGTATTCTTAATTTATTAAGATTGATTCGATTTATTCCATCTTTTCTATTGGTCATTACACGAAATGTTAATTGTAATATCCTTCTGGAATACCATGTTATATATAATTCAACATATACGAATTTTATTCAATCATAAAAAATGTATATCGATCAAAGTTGATATTGTTATATGATTAATAAATTTGATCACGTTTCCGAATACCGCCGTGAATTAAAGTGGCTCCCCATTCGCCTTCGCCGGAATATTCCTGTGCTAACACTTTTATACAATGTTTCAATAAGTTATGGTCCGACGTACCTTCAGGAACGCTTCCAAATTCATTAGTTATCTGTATTTTAATATTTCCATTAACCAAGGGTTTCTGGCAGAGATCTCTTACAAGAGATAAGTTATCCTTAGTATAAATTTTCTTTGTTTATAATGTCTTTGTTTGTAATTTATGGTACAGAAATAAATAAATAAATAAATATATATATATATATATATTTTTAATAATAACCTATGGCAATGTATTCTATATAGACCATCCAAGATAATTTATAGATAAAGTACTTTACCAGCAGTAGAGAGGCACTCGGCTGAAACAACAAAAAAAATAATTGACAATATTACAGAACATTCGAGAAAACTCTGGAGATTTCTTCGAGTATTGTAGAGATTCAATGCCATTGGTACCTACTCGTAGTTAAGGGAGATGTTATAAAGTTTTTTATAAGAATTTTCGTGACCTCAGCTTTTAATTTCAAAATATTCATTAAAAGCAATTTGATAAAAAAAGTATAGTTTAGTTCAGTAAATTACAGTTTAAAGGATTACATTAACGACGGTATAGCTGGGGTATAAATTGTATGTTAGCGATTAACATTTTTTCTGCGCTATTTGTTGTTCTTGTTAGATTACTGGTTGCATCACACCGTTCCCTTAAAATACATAACTTACGGCAGCGTTGGGGACCGGGGCCACCACTCCTTTTCTCAAATGGCGAAGGGGTGATGGCTGATTCTTGCGTCATGCTCGTGAACGGGTGCTGCTTGTGGTGCCGGTCGTATTGGTAGGCATGGATTTGCTTCTTATTATTAATAATTAGTATTAGTAATAATAATCGTTTAGAAGTTATCTTGACTAAATATATATCAAAAATAGTGACGAAGAACAAATAATAATGTTAGCAATTCCCTTTTCACTTAACGTAATATATTGAAAAATATATATTTTTAGCAAAAATAGGAGACAATCATTAATAAATTAAAATATTGAAATCATTAAAAGCCTCACTGAAATAAATAATTACAATTATTAATAAAACTAAGTGATTGAAAATAATGATATTTTGATGAAGATAATTGAGAGAGAGACAATTATTGAAATTAAACACAAAATGATATTATTACAAGCTTCATAATCACGGAAAATATTTAAAAGTTAAGAATTACTATTTCACAGATTATTTATATTACAAACTTTGAAAACTTTGAGACTCATTCAAGCACTCGAACTAAATAATCAAACTTTCACTACACACAAACTTCTTTAACTACCAAAATAAAACTCACTCAAACTTGTATTAAATAGTTTATTACTTTTGTTAGTGATAAAACAAATATATAAATTAAATAAGATTAATTGTTACTTAAATATTGAATAATATAAATCTAATATATTAATTTAAAATTGTTTCTATCATATAGGCGTACATTAAATTTATGAAAGAAACATGAATAAAACCATGGATGTTGTTCTAACTTATAATGGATTTACAATATCTTATATTTTATATACATCATTGGAGTCTTAGGATATAGTCATAATTAATGATGGGAACTGGCGTAACACTTAAGCGTGTTGTCAATGAAGAACAGAATTATTAACTACGCCACTGGTTCTATTTACAAGCTGACGCGCAGGGAATGAAATAATTCTAACATAAATGTAATACTTTATTCTTGAACTAAGATTGCTAATCGACAATGAGTATTTATTATAAAACCCCAGAAAGGAAATAACCTTTTACACCGACTTTAAAGATCTTTTGAAACTCAATTTCAAGTTAGAACTTTTGTAATGGTAATACAAACTGCAGGGTACTTATCTTTGTTTCAAAATATACATTAATTTTAACTAAAAATTTGAAAAACTGTTTAATATGTAAAATTGTTTTATTTTTTAATGTATAATCCATTAAATTATTGGAAATTATGCTATGCTGTCTTAGAGGTTGAGTAAATATAAAACAAGTCTTAATATACTGCTGCAAATTTGAGAGCATACAAAGTTTCCCAGTAAGTCACACAGTTTACATATTTACTCCTCGAGGTTGGGAATTTCAAACTGAAAATTTTAATTGATAAATGCAGTTTCTTACAAGCAATTTAAGTTTGTTTAGATTCTTCAAGTTAGTGTTTTTATTATAATTATTTGTTTTGGTTATTTTGTTACATTTCTAAGATATTAGGACTTTGTATCTCATTAAAAATAACAAATTAAGTTATTTTAATGAAAATAATAGTGTTTTAGAAATTATTTTATGAAACAATTTATGTAATGACTACAAAATATTCTCTATCACCAGTTAATCCTAACCGTAGTCAAATTAATAGCAACTTGTGTATGGCTTGAGTGAGGTAAGATCACGCCTTCATAGGAGATCAACGAAGCATCAGACGCAGAAAAAGAAGCATATGACCAGACCATTTCTCTTTATCTTTAAGTATATTTATCTTTTTTTTTTTTTTTTGCGTTTGAAAAATCCGTTACGGATACCCGCCGGCCAGGAAGGTGATGGCCGGAGGGTTATGTGGGACTACCCGGCGGCATAAAGGACGCCGCCATTTTTAAAGCTACCCACTAAAAAACCAACGGTTACCCTCAACGCCTTAGTGGGACGACACGGGATCGCGTTAGCACTCACCGTGCCGCCCCGGCGGTTACCCCCCGAGCGAGGGTGCCCCGAGCAACTTAGGACACCCCCAGAGCGTAGGCCTATGGCAGGTGAAAGGGGTCACCCCCCCCCTCTCACCAAGGCCTACTGCTGGGAGAGGAAGCGGCGGGCGTACTCCCGCCTCCTTCTTCCCAGCCTCCCCCGGCGGAGCGGGTCAGAGGGAGAGGCTTGCTCCCTGACCCGGGGGATCTCAGCGAGGGCCGTGGAAGAGGATGGCCTCCGTTTTGGATACGGAGACCTCCAATCCCAATAGCCCTATGCGGTCCGCAACCAGCGTAGCGCCGACTGTTGCCAGACGGGCCGCCTCCGCATACGTCCCTCCCCTGCATGTGACGAGGGTGTCATCTGCGTAACACAACACCCTCATCCGCGGCAGGAGAGGACAGCGGAGCAGCCAGTCGTACCCGAGGTTCCACAAGACCGGTCCCAAGACGGACCCCTGTGGAACCCCGCGGCATACGCTACGCCGGTATATCCGCTGGTCGCCGCCAATCCACAGGACCTCTCTGTCCTGCAGGTAGGCCCCCAACAGTCTCCGAAGATAGGGAGGCACTCCATGGAACCGGAGTGCCTCAACCAATGTCTCAAACGGAAGACTGTTGAAGGCATTGGCGACGTCCAGCGACACCGCCAGGACCACGTCCCCCTCGCGAGTTGCCTCTTGGGTCAGGTCTCTCAGAGCCTTCAGGTCGTCGATCGTCGATCGACCCGCCCTGAAGCCGAACTGGGCATCCGAGAGACCCGGCCCCACCTCCTCGAAGTGTTGGACGAGACGGGCAGAGAGAATTCTCTCGAAGAGTTTGCCCGTCTCGTCCAGCAGCACGATTGGCCTGTATGCGGAAGGGGAGTCGGCAGAACGACCCTCCTTCCGCAACAGGCACAACCTGCCCTCTTTCCAGGCCTTCGGGAACTGTCCAGCGCGCAAACAAAGGTTGAACAATTCCCGAAGCCTGTCCCCCAGGTATTCCAGGGCGAGGAATAGAACTCGCCCCGGAATACCGTCCGGCCCCGGCGCAGTACTGCGGGCTCGGAGACGACTCAAGGCGACCTCCAGCTCGGCCTCTGTGATGTCCGGGACAGAATCCACCCCCACCCTCTGGAAGATGGGGGGGCCATCACAGGAGGCGAGTGGCCGGTGGATTCCGGGAATAGGTCCCCCACCAGCCGCTCGAGGAAATCCGGCTGAAGGGACTCCATGACCGGGGCGCAAGCGGCGTGGAGTTTGTGCCGCGCCACCCGATACGGGCGCCCCCATGGGTCCCTATCGAGACCTGCCAGGATCTCCTCCCGAGCCAGGTCCTTCGCCTTCCGAATCGCCAGCCGCAGAGTCGACTTCGCTTCGCGATAAGGACTCCGCAGCTGGGCCTCCAGGTCCGGGTCGAAGCCGTGACGACGGCGACACCGGACGAAGGCCCTCCGAGCCCTGCAACAGGCCGTCCGAAGTTCGGCTATTTCGGACGACCACCAGTACACTGCTCTGCGCCGGGGCCTAGACCCCACCCTCGGCATGGCCGCATCGCAGACCCGTGATAGGGCCTCGCGTATGCGGCTAGCCGACACCTCCACGTCGGTTCCCTCGTTGGGCGGATCGGGAAAGGCCCAGCTCTGAACGATGGCTGCCTCCCTGGCCATTTCCCGATCCAAACGCTTAATTGCCCAACGAGGAAAGCCACCCCCCCCCCCCCGCTGTGGCCCGGCCGGGAGGTGAAGATTTCAAATCGGACATAAAGATGGTCCGATAGAGTCTCAACCTCCGTCTCGACTCTCCAGTCGACGACCGTACGAGCGACAGCTGGGGTGGCGAACGAAACGTCCACCACGGAGCTCCCTTGCTGCCGCACGCAGGTCGCATCAGTCCCTCTATTGAGGAGGGACAGACCGGAGAGGAGCGACCAGGCCTGGGCGGCCCTACCCCTAGCGTCCGTGGCGTGGTTCCCCCAGGCCGCGGATTTGGCGTTCAGGTTGCCGAGGAAGATGAGCTTCCCCGACGCCTGTCTGCCAATCGCCGCACTGACGGAGTCGAGGAAAGTCTCGAACTCCGCCAGTCGACGATTGGGGGAGAAGTACGCGCCGATGACGACGTACTCCCCCCACCGCGCCACAACCAAACCCGGGCCAGTCTCCAGGGTAGAGAAAGGGGGACCGGGACCAGAACCCACAACCACAGCCACGGAACCGCTACGCGCACCTCTTGGGGCAGCTGGGGAGAAACCAGCTGCCTTGCCTTTCTTGCGGGGAGCTTTGCACGATCGGCTCCCCAGTTCATGTCCCGCCTGGAGACCTAGGTCTGCGCAGACGGCACACCGAAGAACCCCGGTGCAGCTGTCACGGTTATGCCCTGACAAGCCGCACCGGAAACAAACCTCGCTCCGGTCTTTCTCTGATGGGCAGAGCGCCCGTGTGTGCCCCGGTTCCTGGCACCGGAAGCACCTCATTGGGCACTCTTCGAGGAGCTCGACCCTGGCCGAGCTCCAGCCCACTAGGAGTCTCCCCGCGCTGACAAGCGATTTTGCCGCGTCAACAGGGCAACCGGCGAATGCAACGCCCATAGCCCCGTTGCCCAGCGAATCTCTCCAACTCGGAGGGACTCGCTAGAGTAATTGGTGACGCGGCAAATCGCGGCCACAACTTTTTCGGTAGTATATTTATCTAATGCAACCCTCGTTTTTGCTCATTAATCATATATGAAAATGTTAAGTCATGGCGAGCAAACTGATTAATAATTGCGAAGAATAACACCACCATCAAGTACCGAGGTACAAAATCTCATAAAAGTAACTAAAAATAAAGTATTCTTTAAAAAATCTGATTTCTATCTTAGATTTATTTGGAATGTGTTATTTTTACATCTTCTTTTTCTATTCGTAAGAAAAAGATTTTTGCCCGGTACCGATCAAGTTTTTTTTCTCTTTAAATATTTGACTTTTATAAGTAAGTTTTTTAAAATAATTATAATAATACAATAAGTATCAAGCATTTGGCAAGTATTGCAGAACATGATACAGTTAATACCATGAGAGTATGTCGATACGTGTAGCCGTTATGTTATCTGATATTGATATTATATGATTTTACAACTTAACTTCACCTATTAAATGTCGATACAAGATTATTCTGTATATAGGTAATTTGAACATTGGATTATCTCTCTTCGAAAAATTTTAGCAAGAAAAAAGTGATAGATAATAACATAGGAAGTTGTATGTTATCAATTTGCTGCTATTTTAAAAGTAATGATAACTAATTTGGAAATGTATTTATTTTAAACCAAAAGTAATAACATTGTGTAATAGAGCAAAATTATTACAATGCTGAAAATTTTGGAAAACAGGGAAATTTAATTGGGAATTCAGTTGGCAAGATGGCTAAAATTAAACCGTTAACGTGAAGGATACTTATCTTTCAATTAATTTTACTACGCACCATATTTTAGATACATACTCGTATAATAAAAGGAATGAAATATTTACTTAATATGTAAAGTAAAAATTATGAACTTAAAAAATTTCCGCTATTGTAAATAAGGAAACATTGATTTACGATTTCCATTCTATAAAAAAGCTCGCAGATTTACTCCACTAGGCGTGGTGTATTATAGATTTCTTCTAGTATATACGGGGAGTAACTTTATCATGACGTCAAGAACACAGTATCCATCATTTCAGAGCAAGGAATATAATAATATATCCAACAACTTTATAAGACGTATCTAGTGTTGACAATGATAAAAGTTAACTCGACTAAATAATATTTAAATTGTTAAAAAAAAATTAGAGATCAGGTTTTTTTTTCATTATATAAATTTGTTTTAATTTCTACCAACTTAAAATTAAATCTTACTCTTTCACGGTAAGGACCTCATTACATGATGTGCCTTTTGCATAAAGTATTACCTAGTTTTCTCACTGCTTAATGTTTGTCTCATAATATATTCCACAGCTAATTTCAAGCGTTTAGTTAAACTTAAGGACCATAATAAGTGTTACGCTAAACTACAACAACCTTCATATAATAAATAATTTGTAGCAGAATTCTAATTTTATTCTTTATTTGTATATATTCCCCTTCCTCCCGGACCTCGGTATCGAAAAGACGTGTGCCAAACTGGTATTTACCTTTGTTTTTAAATTATTGTTTTTTATTTTTAAATATTCAAATTTTAAAAATAGTTATAAATAAAAAATAGGAGTGCATAAGTAAAGTGCAATTATCTTGTTCTGTCCCACTGCGACAGGTCAATACTCATCGCCTCGTCTCCTCCTACTTCTTAAAATTTGCACAAGCGCCGTCTTTCAGCACTAACTATCAGCTAGTTGTATAAGCATGTCTCGCCCTAAATTCATCATTAGCGTAAGGACGCTTACTTACTCAACCACCTACTTGAAGTATCACTAGATGATAAGTGATTCTTTCTATGAACGCCTGGTACTTTTATGAACTGACTACCGATTCCGGACTAATAAACTGAAAAACTTACTTGTACCCAAAAAAAATAAAATAAAAATCATTTCGCCGAATGACTCTATCGTAAAGAGTGTAGTGTCAGTTTTCTCATTATAATACCATAACAAGATATGCCATTCCGCCACCACCACACACACACCACCCACCACGACGCGGGAACTCGTCTGAACCCTAACATAATAAATCTAATTCGAAGAAGAATCAAATCATGATACCGCCAACGTTACTCAACGTCATAAATGGAAACGAACTGAAAATAATGAAACTCAGCTTAATGATTTGATGTCGAAAATGAAATTGATATTAGAAGAATTAAAAGCGCAGCAGATAGTCTAGGATGCTAAAATGGAAAGACACAGAAAATAATTTTGTTCCTATAACATAAATTAATCTTACATCTGCCGAATTTGAAGACTGTTGTGAGTTAATCACTATATTTTTTTTAATATTTAGTCATGTTCTTAATTATATTTTCATAAAAGAATTATATTTTTTTAATAATTTAAATTTTATATTCATAACTCCATTAACATTCCTTACATCATACACATACAATTTTACACTTCGCATTCACACACATATTTCATCACACTCAGTATGGCAAACGTTTATTTGGGTCAGATAAAGTATTTAACATATGTTATATTATTCAGTCACTATGGATCCTTAGTTCCTTAACAAATAACAATGACATTGAAGGGAGAACTCAGATCTCAGTCATAAGTTTGTGCGCTGAAATATTTTAAAAATATGGATGATACAATCTTAGTTCTACACATTAACACTAGAAGTATTAGCTGTAATTTTGATCATTTTCAATTATTTCCAAATTTTTCAAAAAAAGAATAAACTTGGTTTTTGACGCATTTATACTCAGTGAAGTAAGAAGAAGCCTGAGTAAATGTCACTGTCTTCCGGCGGTGCCAGGTTATTCCTTCTTCAAATCACCTTTAAAACCAAAACAACGGGGTAATAGCTTTTGTAAAGTCTGAGCTGGCGTGTACGCTGTTAAAACCAACATTTAAAGATGCTCACGGTCTCGTCTTGAAGTTTAATAACAATATTGCTGTAGTGGTGGCTGTAGCGCTCATCAGTCTCCTTCCAGGAATGTATCTGATTTCATCGAATTATTGGATAACATCAAAGTCCTTGTCAAACTTTAAAACTATCACGTTGATTGATGTTATAAATATAAAAAAAATATTGATGAATATAATTTTCAAAATATTTTTTTAAAGAATAAATAATAGCTACTTTCTCAAATAATAAGACATCAAATTTATTTCCAAATCGATTTTATGATTATATTTTAAGAATAAAAAGTTATCTAATTAGTAAATAATTTCTACTTTGGTATAGATTTTTTCTAACTTATTTATTTTCACCGCTGCTTACCTGAAACAAAAATAGTAATATTGTAGAAAGCGCACACATATAGAGTTACATTCTAGTGACAAAAAATCATACTTTTTAATATAAATTAAATATCCTTTCTAGTAAACTCAAAGACCTGAGGTAAAAGCGTTACTCAGAGTGCTTCTCGGACGCGGCGACTAATGACGGGTGGAGGTTAAATGGGTCTATCAAGTGTCATATAAAATAACACTATTGTAAAAACAAAACAAAAAAACTTTTGTAAAAAGCGACAAATCAACAAATATATATCTAGCTATATATATATTTAAATTTATTTCATTTGTTTCATTTAAGAAAAGATAATTAAAACTGATACATTAAATAGATATAACATCATTTCTTGCTACAATTCGTTTCTTTTTACAGTTTTACTGTCAGTTATTGTAAGATTTCTTTCAAAGCCAATCCAAAACGAGAACATAATCTATAAATGAATAATCAGGCAATTATCATTTTAAATAAGCTCGATTCAATACTGTAAATCAGATTCATTATTTTTGAAATTTTGTTATATACGTAGTTTACCGATTTTTTCTAAAAGTTTCAAGTATATATTATTGCCAGTTTTTTATTGACCACAAGAATAATAATACTATATAATGAAGGAAAATACCTAAATAAACAAGAAGTTGAACGACATATTACTAGCAATCATTACCAAATTTATTCGATACAAATATAATGTTAAATCGAAACTTAATTGCTATTAATCGTCTCGCGACAGATTATAGACTTGTGGTTTACTGCTTCGTTAGTCACTGCTTACTGAGGCGTTAAGCAAATTAATTAATGACTGTAAGTAAATCATGAACGCGATAATATTTATTTATTTATTTATACTTTATTGTTCCAAAAACAAAATTTAACAATGGGCGGACTTAATGCTAAATAGCATTCTCTGACAGTCAACCTTGGGAATGTGCAGAGATCTTAAAAGACGGTACAATAAAGCAGTATTTCCAGAGTATTAATTATTATTATTTCAATTTTAAGAAAAGGCTATACACAGATTATAAATATATAACAAATATAGAGAGATACAAAAATAAAAACAGATAATACAAAGGACAACACTATTAAAAAGAAAAAAAAATAATAAAATAAAATAAAAATATTAGTATTCAATTTTAATATAAAAGTTTCTCACTAAAGTGTCTTTAGACTCTTCTTTTAAACATAAGCTTTGTGCTAGATTTCTTGACATCATTGGGTAGAGAATTCCAAAGTGTAATACATTGAAGTGTGAAAGAATGGGATACAAAACCAGAGCGGTGAATAGGAAAAGCTAAACGGAGACAATTAGGAGAACGTAGGCACCTCTCGTGTGAATCACTGAGATAATGAAAATTGCTTTTTAAGTAATTTTTCTGGTTAACTTACTTAACTATTTATCAGGTTTTCTATTATTACTAATATTATATTTAGTCAATACGAATATGTTATTTTGGAAGCTATGAACTTGAAGTTGTATTTTACCAACATGTAATAAAAGGTGACATGAAAATGTGTTGTTTCGACATCATATAATAAAATAAAAAAATATTAATTAAGTAGATATTGAAGTTATCATTAATATACTTTAAAATTCTACAGCGCGTACAGACCACCAAGAAAATAAGGCACATTACGTTTATGTAATAGAAAGTAAATATATAATTCGGGGAATCCTTCTCTGCAGTCGCAGGTTCTAGTCTTCTCCGTATCGATAAACTGTCATGTTATATTTATTTGAAATAATTATTTTCAAATAATTTTCATCGAGCATAAGAAAATGGCATTTATTAAAAAATTTTATAAACGTGAGGTGTCTAATAATATCAACACTCCAATTACAAACGCTCTCTCGGAGGATAATATCTATCTATATATATTACAATGAGTCACATAATATTTGTATACAATATTTGTTAAGAGTCAAACAAAGTTAAGATGGTTTCATGTGTCCGGCGCTTAATGAGAAATATTTTGGTAATTAATGTCGACTTTCCTTTGCTTTTCCACATACAATACTAATATACATATTTATTTCGTTTATTTTCTAATGTTTTTGTTTTACGACGTTCTTAAAATATTTTCCAAAAAATAAATTGGCCGAATCTCAATGTACATTGCATCATTACTTAGTTTTCTCTATTAAATGTTAATAATAATAATAACAATTAAAATATTCAAATCATTATAACTAATCTACAATATCCAAAAATATAAATAAATTTAAAATACGTATGTCATTAACTTACTTGTATTACTCAAATTATCCTTTAAATATTCGCCATAGCTACTCGTATAATAAACTTTAGATGTCAACATTGGATTAATTTTATTATAATAAATAGTGTCCTTTCAATTTATTTAATTTCATTTGGTAATTTATTATGTCTCTATAGCCATAAAATAAATACTTCTCATTCTGCCATTGTAAAATAGTTATTCATTTTATGTCTTATATTGTTGTTTAATAAAATAATATACGATTATTTGCTCGTATAATACCGGCATTATAATCATTATTTTGTATACTATTAGAAGGTAAATATTAGATGTTGTTGATGTTAGTTACTGAACGCCAATTTTGTGGTGAGACGGTAATACTACACCACTCACGGCAGCCGTCAATTAGCTACACCAAGGGTCTGGTTCTAGCTCTAAAGTGATCCTTCGCTAATCTTAAAGAATTTTGATCTGTCAATTTAGCAAATACCGGAGTCTTCAAATTTGTTTTTTTTAATAAATTGAAGTAGTGTACATTGTTATATAATTGTTGTAGATAAATTTACAAAAATACGAGCAGTTTAAAATTGATAGATATTTTTTTGTAAGATATATAAAACTTTGGACTTTGTTCAGGTTATTTGAGTACAATGCAAAGAAAAAGAAACTTAATAATTTCCCTAAAGACAGGAAGGGTAAGTCAAACACAACACTAAAGTAGGTCATTTATATGCAAAATGTGCAAATATTATGTTATTGGTTAGCTTGTTGCTATATAACATAGTCGTGTCCCGCAGCTGCATCTGATTGTGTGATACTCGTATGATATTTATCTCACGTTATAACTACTTGACACGCGCGGCATGTACGAGTACATCTGTTATACCCAGTACACACGTGTTGATGATTTAATTTTCCTTATTCCTTAATTTCCTCTTTTCTTCAAAGGAAAATGCGTTTACCATCATACCTCTCAAAGAAGTTATTATACTGGAAGCCTTAAATAGATCACATGGATTCTCACCAAACTAAACTTCTGTTAGGTTGTTCCGTCTCATGAAGTAAAACAATTTATATTAACAAAATGATAGTACACTCTACGTCAACATAGCGCTTTACTTATTATTTTTATTGATACTTACGAGTATCCAAAAAAACAAACCGTAAATATAAAATAAGGCGTAAGGTTCCGAACTAAAAGGACCAAATTGACTTTGAAATTGTTATTGATATTGTTTTCCAATTACTACTCGTTTGGGGAGGATTTGAGAGGGAAAAGAAGGAAGGAAAATAGAATTTCCCGGAAATCGATTTCAGGCAAGCTTCTGTTTTAGGCTCGTCCGTATTCAATGATTTTATATAACCTTAAAACAATTTTGTTAGTTTTGTTACATAAAAATGATGACATTACTTTTTATAAAAAGCTTGTTACGGATGTACAAAACTTTACGTGAAATTTTGGCGGTATGCGTAACTTGTTTTCCAGTGTTTGAAATGACTCAAACACTAGAAACATACATATTTCTTTCAACCCCGGATCACGAAGTTGCTGTTGACACATTCATGTACGGCTTGCGTTTTCTTAAAATAAAAAAGAGATTCATTAATTAACTGAATCAGAGGAATGACAATATATAACGCAAAATTATAAAGCGTCGATTTCCCTAAACCAAAAATTTATTATTTAAATTATAGAGAATGAATTTTTTGCTCAGACCACTAATTAATAACTAAATTACAACTTTCATCACTGTCTTCAAAATCAAAGTACAATGTCTCAGAATGATAGTGATATTTATGTCAGAATAATATATTTTCAAAAACATTTAAAAGGTTAGGTTATTTTACCTCCAAACCAACTGATATGTAAATGTAAACTTGTTATCTAAAATAAATGTAAACCTTAACATTTTTTTTGTTTTTGTAGTAACTGAAGGTTTAGTACAAAAGTAATCAATGAAAATACTATCTCTTATATAAAATACTGCAGAATCACCCGCGATATTCTGAAGATGAAGAAAAGGTGGCTATTACAGAGGTAACAAGACGTAACATTTCTTTTTACCAGGTATATTTGTCTGTAATTTAGTAAATGTCTTGTGCCACAAACGGCCCCTTCTTCTATCGATTCGATTTGTAATATAATCCTACTTTTGTTTCGAACCAAATATATTAAATACGAAGGAAACCTAAAATAATCATATAATGTTAATGTTATTGTCCTGTGTACAGTCACCTACAACAGAGATACACCTTACATTCAAGCGACCGTTACGAATATAAAATATTGGACTACTGTCACAACGTCTAAGAATTGTAACGTTTCTTATAAATATCTTGTTTTTGCAATGAATAAGGTTCGCGCTTAAAATATTGAGGGTTTAAAACATACCGGGTTTAGAAATATACCGAAAGTCATTATTATTTGCCGTTAAAAGTACCCTGCATATGATTAAACAATAACAAACTAACGAAAAAAAGGGTCGGCCAATTGCAAAATCAATCTTCCGTGAAACCTCAACCTTATCTTACGGATATTCGAGTTTTTTTACATTTTATCCATTAATTATTAGTGAAAATGAAACGCATTCCTTCGACAACTCAACAGATCACAATGCACGGTTGGCACGTCGGTGAGGAACATATTGTAAAATTTAATTCTTACTGATCAATCTTCCAAGTTCCAAACCGATATAAAATATAATCTAATAAATATATTTTCTTAATAGCGAGTGTTCTGATTATATCTAACGAAAGATAGTTAAACTTTGAAAATTAAAAAAACATTAATATTTATATATTTTTTTATATCTATTGAGAATACTCTAGTCAAAGCTATAAATATTAAATTATTATACGGTGCTTAATAAATTTTGATACTAAATTAAGTTAAGTTTCTAGTAAATGTTTTTTCAACTTAGAATATAATATGAAATAAAAAATTATATTGTTATAAATATTATGTTAAATGCGCTTATTCAAATTATTTGTTATAACAGTATTCGTAATTTGCAGAAAACAGTATATATTTTAATAAATTTTGCAATAAGTATATAAACTAATATTCTGTAATATATTTATATTTTTACCAGCATTGAATCGAAATCAAGTATCAAAACTATGTCGTTATAAATAAACGTGTAATGCTTCTAGACGGTGTCTGAGGGTGTCGAGATAAGACAACCCTTCAACCTCCGTCCTCAGTTATATCCCTTACAAGTCTTTATGCCTCAAAGTTTTTTATCTTAGCAATGCTTCTCAGACGACGATGCCCGCTTATTAAAAATAAAAGAAAAAATAAATTTCAACTTTTTCTCAATAATATTTTTATTAATGTTAACTGAAAGGCACTTTAAAAAGTCTAAAAATAATTAATTTAAAACAGTTTTATTTTTAATTTATGTTATCAAGTTAATGTTTTATTAAATATATATATATATATATATATATATATATAATTTGAAGATGTTTTCAATATCAGTATTTAAGATAACTTAATTGGTCTTGTAAAAGTCTCCAGCTGAGACCTCGCTCCTCACACTCATGTTAATATAACTTTATATATGTATTGTATATATGGACCCAATATATAAACTATTCAGAAATGTAAAGTCAGGAAGCTATTATAAATCCCATGCTGCAACTCTGAATGGGCATCGGTATAAGTTTTAGCGTTTTCGAAATTTTGTGGGTCAATAATCAATATGAATAAATTATTATTTAGTTTTGGTTAATAATTGTCTACATAAATATTTTAGCTATGTGAAACTTATTTCGAATCATAAACAGATTCAAATACTATGCATATTTTTTCCATTCCTTATTTACTTAAAATAAGTTAATCTTTTTCCTATTTATTAACTTTCTAATTCAATATCCGTATAAAAATAATACTGATACATTGTCTGTAAATATCAAATTCAAGAGCACAGAGAAATTATCAAAGTATGTACTTATAACGAAAACTAATTTTAATAAATATTGTAAGAATAACCTAGTTGTTTTAGTTGCATTTTGACAACGTCACACGCCACAGACAATAAAGGCGGCCGAGTTTGTATGGGTGACACATTTTGCTCTTTGGAGTCGGTAGTGAGAGGTTGTGGTTTGTCACTGTCGCAATCTACGTGTTAAGTGTTTTCACTTTAATTAATTTTGTTGATTATTTTTTATATTTGTAAAATGGAGTATTGTTAATTTCGATTAGATTGTAAGTGAATTGTTGTAATTTAAAGTAAATTTATGTTCATCCTGAACTTTGTCCTTTTTTTTTAACCCAATTCCACTTCTGACGATAAAAATATAACATAATTTATTATCTTTGGTTTGTTCGTATTTCCTATTTTAACAAAATTCTGAAGATATTTCCATGAAAAGTTGCCAATATTTGAATGACAAGGAATCAGATCGCTAGACTAGCTACGTATATGAATAATATGACCTAAGAATCTAACAATATTCAAGCAACTTAAAAAGCAGAATAATCTAAGTCTGAAATTACAACCAACATAAATGTTCCGAGATTATTTAAAGTAGAAATACATCTTTAGCCGCAATAAGGAAATATTTACATTTTGAACAACAATGCATTTTCACATTAAGCATATTGCGAGAAGAAAAATATATACTGTACGCTTAATCGTTATTTAGAAGTTGTTTTTTTTTCCGTAGTATTTGTTGAACTGAAGAACATTTATATATAGACTTACACGTCTTTTTACTTTAAAAAAAATAATATGTTTATTGCATATTTTGCTAATAAGTTTTTAAATTGATATGAACCATATTTTCTTCACCAGATAGTAAGAGCAGTTATTTATGATCATACACTTTGAGTGTTTAGGTCACTCGGATCTTGTACGAAAGCATGCCTGAGTCACATTTCAGAATTATTAAAGTTAAATTCTGCAAAAAGATAACTGCTTGTGACAAAGAACTTGATTGATATATAGAGCTGACTCTTTGCTTACTGAACCGATTTTCGTGAATTTGTTTACCAAACTTTGAAGAGTCAATTCGTTTGCGGTAAAATGTTCGAAATATATTTCACTAATTTGGCATCCATGATTAAATAATCAACAGTATATGTTATAGGCGCTGTCAGAAGAGATGACTGTGATGAAACTGTCAGTATCGATCTTCGAGAATCAATGTTCTGTAGATAACATTACAAAAAATATATTAAAACTAACATATAGACGTTTGTGACATAATAATATTCCCGTGTTAATTTATTTATTTACCAAACATGAATAAATAAAACTATTTATATACAGAATAGATCATTCACCATATTATCTAGAGTATGGCTTTCCCCTCTTTTGTTTGAACTGTGGCATTTAGGCAAAACAATCTCAATGTTGGTTTCCATAGTAACTAAGTTGAATACACCGTCAGCCCATCTCTATTGGAACACCCATTAAGTACTCAGACGCAGCCTAAAACCTTTTTCCCCATTCATAATTTACAAACGTGTGGCTTGTTATTTCATTATAGAACAACTCGGCAGCCGGTCGACATGTTTTTATTTTGAAGAATAATTAGATGGTGATTAAAAAAACTATACGATTCTAGCTGTAATATACGAGAATTACGAATCATTTTGAGTGTTTAGTAAAATATAATTCAGCTTGTTTAGTTTTAAAATTATTACATTACGAATACTCACATAAATATTCGTCTTATGGAAATAAAATTTAAATTTGTATTATAATTCAATTTCTTTTAAGCATATTAGAAAAAAAGTCTATTTCAGAAAATATATTATTTTATTAACAGGAAATCTAGCCACAATTTTGAAACCACATGACAATGTACCCTTTGTTGTCGAAATCATTATCATCATCTTCCCGCCCTTATCCCATTTTAGGGTTGGCACAGTATGTTTTTTCCTTCCATGCTCTCCTGTTACTCGTCATCTCTGTACACACTCCCTTCTTCTCCATACTCGTATTGTCTTTCACGCAATCCATTCATCTTTTCTTCGGTCTTTCTTTACCTGTCCATCCCTCCACTACCATACCCAGCACTCTTTTGGTCACGTGTCTTTCATCTCTCCTCATAATATGCCCATACCATGACAGACGGCTACCTTTATTTTTTTCTGTCACTGGCGCTACTCCTAAGCTTAACGTAATATACTTATTTCTTGTTCTATCCCTTCTTGTCACCCCACACATCCATCTTAACATTCGCATTTGCGTTACATGCAAACGCTTTTAATTCATCACCTTCATCGCTCAGCACTCAGATCCATACATAACGACAGGTCTAATGATGTTTTTATAGATTCTCCCTTTAGTTTAAGGGGAATTCGGGCATCGCATGTCGTCCCGGTCCCGTCGTCATTTCATCCATCCCGTGTTGCTTCTGTGCTTTACGTCCCGGTCAATATTGCCATCGCTTTGTATCAGAGAACCAAGATAGCGAAACTCCATTGTTGTCGAAATATCATTATGAAAATATTTTTAATTTACAAATACAATTTTACATCGTGCAAATTTCATATTTTTCTTAGTATAAAATATTGTTGATATTGTTTATTTATTATTTGTTATTTACAAAAAAGTATGATCAAAAATATAATAACAAATGTATTTTTTAATATCCAGTCTACGGAATACTGTGTGATAATTACTATTCATAAAGGCGGTTTTACACGATGTTGTAGCACAGTTCCGTAATATTCCTTACTCGGATTAATTTTGTAAGAAGATTCACTAATTAAAATGCTTGAAGGCGCAGCGAGATGAGACTGTGTATGTTTATTATGACATGTTTCCTTACATACTCAGTTACTCATTGTAATCATTTTTCTTTAGTTTAGTTGTAAATGTATATGCATTATGATGATTATGTTGAATGATTAGTTGCAGTCGACTTGTCCTTATCCCAATTATAGTCGACGCATTATGCCAAGTCTTTATACGCTGTACTACTCGTATCACACGTCACCTCAGTGGAAAAAGGAAAAAATATTATAAATTTTCAATATATTAAATTTTGACTAAGATTGATAAAGCATAAATCATATATAATAAACTAAAGTATTCTATGGAATGGTCAAGGAAAATGAAAATCTTTAAGCTGTCGAGTACTCAAATGGTTTTATTCAATATTTACATAATAACATTAAAGATATATAAAGTTTTATTTTTTTATCAAAAGAAGTGGCCCGCAATACTTTTTTCGAAATGCGTATTAATAACACCATTATCGTAGAAAAGATAGTTTTAAAAACTTTAAATCGGTTAACACATACTCGTTATACTTGTAGTGTAAGTGGTAGTCGTAGTAATCAGACTCAAAATATAATTTAATTTTAATGTCTCATACACATTACATAGATATTGAAACTTCGAATACCATATACGAGAAAAAACATTTAAATGTACAATATTGAAGAGATTCTGAAGTTTTATTAAGTAAGTGTTTTTGTATGTACATTTTGTGAAGTGGTATTGATATATCCATTTTTATCGTTTTCTGTTTTGAATTTCAAATTTTGACCTTTTTTAAATACAGTAACGTCCAGCAAAGGGAATTCGAAACTACTCAGAGCAACGGACGTTGAACTAAAGGGACTTTTGATTATAAAGCGGATTGCTACAGAACAATTAGAGGAAAGTTTCCAATCTACTGAGAACTGAACTGAACTGAACTGAGAACTGAGAATGATAATGACACAATGCAATGAACTTTCTGTTGTTTCAAATTTTTTTTTTAACTTACGAAACAAATTTGTATATTATACATTGCAGAATGTTTTATTTTGAGTTTAAAATTTGAATAAATGTTGACTACAGTCGTTACAAACAAGGAAGCTGTGTATATATCATTGCTTTTGCATTGTCAGTGGCGTTTATAATTTTAATTTAAGATATCATTATATAAAAAGCTAGAGATGTAAATTAATATTAATATTTGAATTGTTCAACTCTAGTGAAAAACTGTTGAGTGTAGCTGATATAATTTTAGCAATACAATAATATATATTAATTTAATAATTTGCAAACAGAAATAAATAGCATATACGTAATATTACAAGATCATTTCATTTCATAATAATATTTTTAAAATGCAATGTCATTATCAATAGTAAGGCTGACAACACTTTATATTCCACGGTCACTCCGCCATACTCGTGTACACGAACGGGATAATGTTTTTGTTTGTTCAGTTTCATTTCCAACTGTAATTGACATATTCATTATTGTTCGAATATTATCATTGTCTTACAAACTCATTTAAAAAATGTATTTCTATTGTTATGTTATTTGTTTTTCTGTACTAATTAATATATTATGAGAAAGTTAATCTCTGTATGGTAGTTCAGAGGTCGCTGATTGAATACCGCGTGTTCATTGACTTCTCAATACATATATAATAATATATTATATATTATATACACAATTATATAATAATTTTAAAATTTATTAATATATATTTTTTATCCCTCTATAATTCATTGTACTTTTGTTTTGTATAATTATATTATTCATACGATACTTTGGTTAAGACGTAATGCAGTGGAGCAAGATCGGGATAAAAGGAATGGGGGGGGTAAGGGTGTCCTATATTTTCTTATTATAGTCAGGATAAGGTGTTTTTATTCGTCATTAGTAAAATTCATTATTTATTATAAAAGGTTTTAGTAATACGTATAGAGCGGAGATTTTTACAAAAATAAATACTTTCAAAAAACATTGTGTGGATTACACTATGAATAATGTCGTCTAGAAAGTGAACCCGAACCTTCGACTCAGGTTTGTTGGATAATCGCTATATCCACAGACCTTGGGAGACGTGATGAGAATATAAAACTAAATGACTGAACTAAATGAAATAAACTCTTTTATTAAAATAAATAAAAAAGCAAGTATAACATTTTTATCCCATTTGTAATCTAACTTTATTAATTATAATTTCATTATAAGGTTAAAACTATTTTGAATATCTAACTATAACTTCACAGTTTCAAGATAACTCAATTAACAATATTAAAAGAAAATGTATTTTGATTTTTAATATTTCTTTCACAACATGAAATAACCTTGCCTAAAATCAATAAAAATGAGTGTATAAACAAACAAAGTTAAGAACTAATGTGGTATTAATTAATAGTTAATAATAATAACCACAGTATTTAGAACAACATTATTCCTTTAGACGATTGTAAAGTGAAAGAAAACAAATTAAATAATTACAACAATTTGCCCATCCCTTACAGAATACTAATACTTTTCACAAGAAAATATGACTCAGGTCAACATCGACATAACTTTAATGCTATCATTAACAAAAGATCGTTAAATTTTAATAACTCTATTTTAATTATTTGGTCTCAAATTATTTATGGACTTGACCTTAATATCTAATTTAAGGAGCACAAGAAAAATAAAAAATAATAAATGTACAAATTATTTAGAAGCTGTGAATCATGTGCTTCAAAAAAGTGCAGGTATTATGATGACGCCTGGTTTACACTTCACCGACGCCTCCTTAACACGATTAACTATGCATAATCTCACCCCGTCCTTTATATACCACGGAAGCTATTTCTATATAGCCTATTATAAGAGCACTTCAACTTCAGTAGATTTGATTCGTAAAATTACGATAATTAAGAGGATGTCGGTTCCTAAATTCTACAAATTAAAAAACTTTATACCAAATTTTAATTTTGGTTATTAGTGATATTTTTAATTGCACAGATTGGTTACGCAGAGAGACATCATACGTGGTATCGTTATATTAGAAATACTATTTCTGATATCTATTGTCAGAATGATTTATAATGAGCTCTAATGATGTCTTAATGAGGGGATATCAATCAGCGCAATCTAAACCATTCTGAAACTTCAATTCATTCAACCTTCAAGATTTTAATATAATAGAGATTTTGTTTTTAACTCTTAAATAAAGGCAGATAATGAATACTTATTTTTTTATAAATAGGTATTTATTTGAAAACATTTATTTTTCAATCTATGTAAATTATAATATGCAATTTCTTTTTTAGGAGAAAGAAATTAAATGTTGCCAAAGTTTACTACCGAATGAAATATGTTTATATAATTTATCAATACAATTTATATAATTTATAACACATTCAAATGTCAAAACCTGTGAGGTTTGCTTTAACATTACATATCCCACTACATTAAATTTCCTGTCAAAACACAAGCGACGCATGAAATATTGTTAAGTAATATTATTAAACATTGATAAGATTATCACAGGAAAGCACTAATAAATTACTTTGAACATTTTAATAAGCCTCCCATCTCCAGTTACTCACAAGCACTTGTGACTTAATAAGATCTAGGTTGATTAATGAACGGGTTGTTACTAGATAAAAGTATTTGAGGTGCTCTGAATTAAATGAAGGCATGTTTACACCTCTCTTATAACAAATTAAACAACAATTTTTTATGGCAAAAAAGCGAGTCTTCGCTGTGAGGGTGAGAGATTGAAAAACGTGACAGAGTTGGGCGTCAACATTAAATTGGAATAAGGGTATGTAGATGATAACGAATACCATCACAGGCTAAGATGTTGATTGTTATGTCTAAGGAAAATATATTAAATATAAATCGGACGTCAGTTAAGATTTCTAAGACCAATATTATTTTGCTACTCGTTACAACACCTGTTTAGATCACAAAGCGTTTAAGCGTGAAAAGAATAATATATGATCATTGGAGTATCTGTATCCGCATTTATGAAGTAATAATAAGCGATCGAATATCATGTCACTTTACTATACACTGATTATAACTAATTTAATACTATAGAGGACCCAGACAATTAGTTTAAATTGCATGCACTACGGAAATGAACCCGGTGACTCTACATTAGGCAGTAGGAATAACAACAATCTTTTTTCCATATACAGTAATTAACTTCTGATAATAACCCTGGTTGAACCCATAGGTAATCTATAAATATATATAAGCGATTTACTACTCATTGACTCATCACGCAATCTTACATAGCTACTTCTTTTGTGACGTAGACGAACGTTTACTAAGAACGAAATTTACGGAATTCCTATCCCAACGGATTTCAAGAAATTTTAAGTCAATCAGCCTTATGGCTGCAGAGGTTTCATGATGAGTGTGTACATAGATGGAACTATGAGTTACTATAGCAACGGTTACAATACAACAATTACCATACCAATGTTTACCATAGCCACAGTTACCATGACAACGGTTACCATGGCAACCAGTGTTTAGGTGATGAGATTGGGGGGAAGTGCAATTTAAATTTGAAAATTAATAACTGTCATAAATAAAAATACAAGGAAATAAATAATATAAAAATATAATATAATTGTTTACGAACTTGAAATTTAATTATTTTAAAAATAGATAAATATAATTAAAAAAAATATCAAAATTTGTCCTTAGTTATATGCTGGCAATGTTTTCGTGGTGTAGGCCTTCTGGGGATCCCGACACATCACGTAGGGGGAACGCATCCCAATACACAGTGCTTTATAGGTGATGTGGAAATCTCTGTATTCACTCACTGACATTATATATTTCTAAATAAAATTCAAAAAAACTACACTAAATATGAAATAGAAATTAAACATTTGATCAATACAAGAAGTCTAAGTTTACATCCGAATTAAAAGTGTGAAATGTCTAATACGTTATGTATTTTTATTATATTATTTTAATGTTATCTCTTGCACCTTATGTTATTCATTTAATGCAAAAATACATTTATTTTTATATCATATTTCATGTAAGTATTCTAAGTAAAATATATATACAATCATGAATTAGCAAATTAAATTAATAGTTTAAAAATTGTATTTCTTAAATACTGTAACTCCCGGTGAGGAACTCCAACTAATTCAATACTAATATTTGTTATAATCTCCTGCCGCTGCGTAATGTCTCAGTAAAGAGACGTTCAAACTGTTGTTTCATAAAACAACCCTCGGGCTGATCTTTTATAAAATGTTTTAATATTATGTTACTATGTTTAATATTATGATATATTTCAAATAATTATTAATTTCCTTTCAAATTACAATTTTCATTGAAATAACCTTTAACTAGAACTACTAAAAACAGTTATTAAACTCTGAAGGGTGTCACATTAATTAAATTTTTGTGCAATTTTATATCAAACTAAACTCCTTCTCCATTAGTTTAACTGTTATTGTACACTATATTTATCAAACTAGTAGACTATATACGCGTACTCTGTATGAAATATACAATATTATCTCAATAATGTTTACAATGTTATCGTGATGACTTTATTATATACGGGATATTTAAAATAAATCTAATTATAATATAATCGATACGAATACAATAACACTGTCTGTAAATAAGTAATTCCAATAATATCTTTTTCTTTCATTTAAAATTACATTTCTTTTAAAATTTTATATATTTATTACCTTCTAAAACTTTAAATAATTTAATATTATTATTATAAATGGGGAACGCAGTATGAAAGCATCCTTATGTAAATTACGACCTCTTAATGATAGTAAATATTGTCGTTAGTTTAGTCTGATGTACTCGGGGTCAGTGAGAGTTGCTAATTAGTATCTGCTTAAGGGTGCTTTACGAATAGACCTCTTGTTACAGGCGCAGCCCTGACACTACTTTGTCAGTATTTTCTCAGCTCTTCTTATTAAATAATTAATACTTATATTTTTAGCAGCGTGTTATATAATTAACTATTTAAAAAACTTATTATTTTCTTACAATTTATAAAGTCATTACGCATTATAATCACAATGTCTACAAACGGAAAATCTATTTAATTATCCAATTGATATCTAAGACGTAAGAAATATAATATAATAATCTGCCTTGACAGGTTATAAGATCACAACTTAGTGCCTTAGCAATGCTGTCGAGATGAACAATCTTAATCACTTTTAGATAATATCTCAGATTAAGGGTAAAAGCTCCATAGACATAAATTTTACCTTAACAGCTTCTTGATCCCGAGTGTGCAACAAGCTAAAGATACTTCAGAGTTGTGTTAAGACACGTAATATTTTACACTATGTACTTTGTATTGAAAAGTTTAAAGTATGCGAGGTTCTACAAAAATACAAAATAATCAAAGTTATTGAAATAGTAAACGTAAAAGCTTAAGATCTAGGCGATAGTATTTTTGTTAATTTAACACTCACTAAGAGCGATTATACCTAGCAATCTTCTAAGAATTAAGTATTCACCTATTATTAATAGTATTTCTATTATTGTTAAAATAGAATTGTAAAATATATAAATATATACCGTATGTTAAGCGGGACAATAACTTTAATGAGGACCAAGATTCATCAAAATCTCATCCGATAGTTTTTGAGTTCCTTTACACTATGATCCTTTACACTTTTTTATCAAATTTCTTTTTATAAATATATTGAATATATTTAGTGACATATTTAAGTCATTACTGGGAACTTTATTGTAAAAACGTATACAATTAACCCTAAAGAAATACCTGTTTTATGGAGCCTTTTGATGGGCATGGCAAGTTTAATTTTATTTGTAGTATTAATTTTGTGTATATCACAATTGTTATTGAATATTTAAATACATTTGTAATATTTTTATGAAATTTTATTATTTAAATACCTATAAAACAATACTAAATTATTGAAATTATGATTGTTCAGACGAAACGACTATACGGTACTGATATTTTTTAAATATATACATATATATCAAACTATATTGAAACTACATCGTACTCCATTAACATAGCCTTTGTCAGTTCCAAAGTATGGAAAACAAATATATATTAAATATCCAATATCAACATTAATGTTTGTAATTTGAATATTAGTTTAATATGTACCAATATTACAACATGTATGAACGCGTCCTTATGCAAATTTGGAGCTCTCTATGACTATAAATATTGATGTAATAGTAGTGTGAATAGAGTGAGACTAATTAGTCGTATCTTGACTCAACTTTATGTACAGTCTCTTGTTCCGCGCCCGCACGGTCCCGACACTTCATTGTCAATATTTAAATTTAAAAGTATTTTTAGTCAAATGCAGCGGTAATTAGTCTCCGCTGCTGTACTTTCCTGTGTATTTTATTTAAAATATAATTTGTGATAATGATATTGGAAGTCAAGTGTATATTGTTAAAGAATCGAATGTTCGGTACCTTTTTTTTCATGGGTAGTGTGAAACAGTTAACATCATTTAAAAACGTTCGTGCTTGTTATTATTATATTCTATTTTAAGATTAATTAAAATGCTTATTAAGTTGTACAATTAAGAAGTGCCACCCAACAGCAAGTATTCCATACATTATTCACTTTTTATAACATCGTTACACTTCACTTTCTTCGTTTGGAATGGAGTCCCTAAAAGAATCACTATCTTCGATGGCAGACCATTTCATTTCGAGGATGAATGATTTCCAACAAAGTCTGCAGAAGAGGTGTTCACCAGTAACAGTGTCGTAATATTAATGATTTAATTATTGGAATATAATATTAAAATATATATATTGTACCTGATGATGATGTTGGTCAATTTGGAGATGATAATTCACTCGTGCGATATTTTTCATCACGACAAGAAAGTTGTTATAACATTTAACATGATAACCACTATTTGCACTAACTTCCTCTGGCAGAGAAACATCATTAAATTTTAAATTATTTCTCTTTTCTTATTTTTTATATTGATTTACTTTAACTTGAACGTAGATTAATATTATTAATGATATGAATGAAATTTTATAATATTTGTAAAATATAAATATTTTAGTTCTTTTTTTTTTCAGAAATGACAAACATTAAAATAACCACAATCGCCTCTCCAATAGCTACTGAAGAAGTCGGAGCATCGATATCTGGTCAAGTATCAGATACTAAAGATAACGATGATGAAAAATATGTGTTTTCTTTAAAAATAAGTATAAAGTGAAAGGGCGATTTCCACCTCTTCACTCTTCAGAAAGAAAAGGGTTAATTATTAATTTATTAAAATATTTTTTTCTTTTCAGAGGAGGAAAACAATTTCAAAGAGTCGGATGATGATGAAGAAGTAGTAGTGAAGAAGTGTCGGATGACGATTATAATTGATGTACAAAATAATGTAGATTACACAACAATTAATAAAATATATTACGTCTATAATTTTTAATTTTATGTAATGTCACTCACAATATATGTATTTTCTTACGCCTCTTAGTCGCACGCCCTTAGCATCTTTCCCCTCGCCTGTCAAGGTCTTATGCTGTTCAGAACCGCCTATCATTGTACACATTTATTTTAAATGGCTTACTCAAACACATACTTCTATTTCAACTTTACAGAAGAAAGTTGATTTTACCTCCTAAACTGTGCACTTTTCGAGTCACCTGGGAGGTACTTTTGCTTACTCTAATCACCTGTAAATTTTTTTCCCTAATTATCAAGAACTAAACTAAATGATATTAAATTTTGAAACTTACAGAAAAAAGTTTTTTTATCTGATGACGTGCAGGGCAGATGGCTGCCAGGTGGTGGTGGTGGTGGTGGTGGTGGTGTTGGCCTTGGCGTGCTATGACTCATCATTGTACAAATTTCTAGCCTTACAGAAAGACCGTTAGTCGGAGGGTTCACTAGCTCTTGGACTATATAATTATAAATATAGTTTCTTTTTCTCTGTTATGACTAATTAAATCAAACGAGACAGACAGACACGCACTGTGACGTCACAGTCTAGTGTTGACAGCTGATAGGGAGAGATTGCATTTGAACGTGTCGATACAGATGCACTAACTTGTCATACTGCCAACTCTTAGTATAACAGATCGCAATTCGAGCCAATAACTTTTTGCTTATTTATATGAATATAATAAAATATATTATTAAGTTGCTAAGATTGTATTTATGTTCAACTTCCAATATTCATAACATGGCTACCATTCTAATAATGAATGTGCTTGTCTGTAACACTACAACATCCAAACCATGAACTGATTTCGTACCAACTAAACGGACATATTAAGATAATTAGCAAGTCAGTTAAAGTTATCAAAATTAGACAAGAAAAGATATTATATAGGCATTAAAGTAAAGGTTTACTCGTGAATAGTAAACGTGGTCGTCGATTATATTCCGGTTCTCAAGTGCTAGGTTACAATTTCATACTCAAATAATAATATTACACACACCGCGTTAACGAATACGTGAAGGAAATGAAGCTAGCTAGCTGAAGTGTGAAATACTCGTAAGTATTTACGAGATTATAGATGTGTGCGTAGTTTTTCATACTATTACACTTAATAAACTACTCGTACTATGACTCATGACTACTTCATCTTGTTAAAAAAATGTGTTTGAGATAAATAGTTTATTATTTTTATATTATGATGTTCGTGTAATCCAAACCTTAATATACATTTAACTATGCAGTTCAAATAATGAATTGAAACAATAATTTTCTAAAATTATTCATTTTAGCATTTATATTTTTTACTAAATCGCTTATATTTTTGGTGTACACTCAGGTACTATCGGACTAACATATTTTTTAATTTTGAAATTTTGAATTTTTTTGGAATTTTGAATAAGTAAATTATAATTGAGAGTATTCTTTAGAAAATCATCATTTTATTTAATTTCATCGGATATTTATCGAATTATTATTATGCTTTTAAAAACGGTAGAATCGCTGACCGTATAGTAGTCATCTATTCTATTGTAACTATAACGAGATAAACTAACTATAGTTCTATGATTTTATATTAGTTAAGTGAGTCACAATTATCATAGTGAAATAATTACAGGTAGGAGAGTGTTAACAAAATGAAACAAGTTAATTATTATTTTAAATCAATAACTTTTTAATTAAATTAAGTTAAATACAATTAAATTAAATTAGACAAACTGACATAGAGTCTACTTACAATGTGTATTCCTCGAAAACCAGCAGCAATCTGAGCTCTGCTCATAAAACACCGTTTTTTTGTACAAAGATTCTCCTCTCTTGAAGTGAATCGTTGCTGTCAATCTCAATATTTTTTCACATAATACTATCAAACACTCTTTTTAAGTAACTCTTGTTCGGACGGCTTCAGGTATTACAATTCATAAAATAATGCTATTGTAGGTTTGTAACGTTTTTATATATTTTTACTATTCAATACAGAATAACTATAGTTATTATTATTATTTTTATATGACTTAAATTCTCAACTGATATGTATTACTTCGATATTTTATAATTTATTTATCATTTGTAAGGATCAAACCATTATCTTTCGTCCTATTTGTTATATTATTATTAAGCTATTATTACAGCTATTTTGGCTTTATTTGAACAAATATAAAGGTTAAGACTTACTTGTCATGGAATTAAACTTTAACAGTATATTTACTAATCTATGCATCGTTGTGTGTTTGTATGTACATGTTATTGCGTGAACGTTGGTTGTGTAGTGAGTGACGTAGACTGCAGCGGATTCAGTGTTTACTTTTATACAACTTACACGTTTACTGCACTACTAATAGATAATCGAATAACAATTATATATAATAATATACATCGTAGAAATATATTAATATTTGCGAAGTAAATTGAATCGAAACAATATAAGGTTTGACATTTATAAAAAGCTGTATTGACTCGTTTCAATGTAAGTGTATTTATATGTATATTTTCTTTATTGTAAAAGCAAAAAGCAAAAATGTTTTCCGCGGCGAGGTACAGAGAGTATCATAGTACATTTGTTAAATACATATAATTCAAATGCAAAAAGTATTTTTCTTCTTTTTTGTATGAATATGTTAATATTCCTGATCCATTACAATGACATCATAATCCTATACATATAATTCTATTATAATTATACAGGTATATATAGATAATTGTATATTATAATATCTTTTATAATGTTCCGTCATCTTTAATAGATTTTAATTTGAGTACTTTATGTTCAATGTCATTTTATTTCAAACAATAAAATCAATTATAAATGTACACCAAGTCACGAGTCAAGAGATATACAATATTGCATCGTCACACGCTTCTGAGCAATTTTAAAAGTTGAACTCTCAAACTAAAGATGTTAATCGATTAGGTCTATGTGAGCGGAGCGGATAAACAAAAAAAGCGTTAATAAAGTGACAAAAAGTTTAAAACATCAAGTAATCATGACGATTAAATCCATTGACCTGCGCTCTGATGTCTGCACGTGTTCATAGTCAAGTTAACGAAATAAGAATTAAAGTACTGACCACTACTTAGATAAATAAATCTAAGAGTTGATAAAACCAAATATTATATATATATTACACTTTGATGTTTTGAATTATTTTTAAGTAATTATCAAGTTTTATTATAACAAATATAACAAAGTTTGTTAAGGCATATTTAAAACTATTATTAAACTTTATATAATAAAAATGTGAAAAACTTATTTCGCCCAAATATCAGTTTCAGTAAACTCGAGAAGTCATTAACTCTATATTAATATATGTCACTTGTCGTCACGAGTGTTCAAATATTCAAGTCAAAATTTAGTAGAATTTAATTTAAATGTAAGTCGATATTCTTCCGTTCTAATATTCCTAGCGCACAGTTCACGCAGACGGACAACATTCTGTAACATTTTACGTTAACATATTTAACTTTATTAATAACACAAAAATATCAAACTAAAAAAGAAATAATTAAAAATTAAAAACTTACCAATATACGATATTACGTATATTGGTAAATTTTTGCGGTGGTATATGACTATTACGTATGATTCGCTACACGCACACTCGACACTCTATTATACAATCAATAAATATAATTAACAAACGCATTACTTAATTAGTTACACTAACACTAACGACTCTGAACTATGATTGTATTTTATTCAGCGCTAGTTCTAGTGACTATTGAGATAACAAAATCGAATTAAAACGCAGTGTTCTTGACAAATCTATTCAGCAAAATTATATTATTTATACATGCCTAAAATGACAACTTTATTTACCGAACTTTGTCTAACGATAACAACGATCGACATCTGTTTGTTTTTCAGCATGTCATAGACCTAATACCTTAGTTTGTTACATCATACCATGACACGACTATCATAAATATTGTTATATTATATCGATAACACAAGCTTAAGTATTTATGATCGACCCAGTTTCTTGAAGTCTAATTAAAAAAAAGAAACACTATTTTATTGTTAAATCAAAACCTTTCCGATTGATTGATTGGCGTGACAACCAATTCTAGCTGGTGAATTGTTGCGAAATAATTCAAACATCATTCCAGAAACCGACCATTAACTTCCCACAAAAATCAAAATAATAAAATCACAAGTCAAATTGATATACAATGTTTTTCACGAACGAACTTTATTCGTTCTATATTGTTTTCACTTTTCTCGGATGTCGAGAGATGGCGCTATTTATCATTTACTGATTTAATTTATTTTCATATTTAATTATATTACTATTTTGTATTATTATTAAACACACATTTTTGTATTTTTTTAGTAATTATAAATAAACATGTATTTAAAATTTTCTTTTCTTCAATAAATAATAATCATTATACTTAAAAATCAATTATGTTTTTCTTAACATTTATAATTTTGTCATAGTTCGTTCGGGAAATGCCCGGGGTATTTGCATCTTCACTGGTTTTATATTAAAAAGTAATTGTATCAGATGTATGTATTGTGATATCAGAGTAAGGTAACGTAGACGTTCTTAACAAAAATAATTGTTAAGAAAAAAAAAACTTGATAATCCTTGTCATTGTTAAATAATTGGTAAATAATTTTCCAATAAAATGGATTATTTATCCTATTATATAGCAATATTACACATATATTTAATAAATAAAACATGTTTACAGCCTTTTGAATATACTAGGATCCGCCAACCGTGCGCTGCGGGCTGAGCTTGAGCGGCTTGAGCTGAGCCCCTCTCCTTTCTTCTTTTCTTGATAACTTTAGAATAGCTAAACATTTTTTTAATCTGTTTTCGCTATAACATCCGCGTTCGGCTCAAACATGCATAAGAACATTTTTAGCGAACTATCTCGTCGCCTTCTGGAGACAACTAAACACAAAAAAAGGTCTCCCAAACGGTTAAGAGCTTCGCTTACGCTCAGCTCAATAACTGTTATATAGTTTCACAAAATGGTTTGTTTAATAAATAATATATATATGTTCAACCTCTTTTATACGTAATTGTTTAACAATATGTATTTATCTAATTTGAGAACGTTTACTCTATCAATACAGACGTCCCGAGGTAATCACGTTAAAACCCCCATTTGTGACGTCACGTTCAGCCAAACACGAAATTAATGTTGGTCTCAATGTAAACTTTGAATACTACTGCTGTGGTATGTGGACGCTCGATGTTTCCAATCACACATCACAAGATACGTACGAGTATTTGAACTCAGTGAAGTATTCTTGAACACTCTCAGTGACTCGGTGATGTCGAAACTATAACATAGTTTGTGTATCTCTATTTAGTATTTCAATACTAATTAATTTGTAAATAGGCAATTAAATAAGTGATTGTTTTTTGAAAATAATTACAATGTAGGTATTACAAATTAATAATATTTATAAAAAAGGTCAGGCTGTATTTCATGTTTATATTTTATTTGTTATCTTATGTTTAGGATTGCTTGTTAAATTCTTTTGCTAGGCTCTAGACATCCTTTGTTTCCACAATATTACATCTTCGACCTTGATCTCCGAATGATGAGACCGATGAACTAATCATTCTTATCCGCTGCTGGAGATTGTAAAAAGAATTGAGGTGATACAGAAAAGCGACAAAAAATACCTATTTATATCTTCACTAGTTGGTCAGCCATCAAGCATCCGACTTCAATCATCGCTGCTTTATATTGACATCTACTCAAGTACTACACTATTTTTATTTAATGTAATTACTGTATTTTTTATATAATTGGGATTTTCCATTTTATCTTACAATATAAGCTTTTAACTATCGCCGAGCAGATTTAAGTAAATTTACTGTGTTATTTGTTATTCAATTAAAGACTTTATTTATATTTAATAATATATTGTTTTGATTTATATTTTAAATGTTATTTTTTTCGTATATAAAATAAAAGCCTGAAATTAAAAACTTGTCAAAATGTATAAGATATATATGTTACTTGTTTGTCGTATCTTACTTCACAAATCACAAATAGATACTACTATTATTCAACTACGAGGATACTACACGATATAGTTATTTACATTATTATACCTGAGTCAATACAATGTATATATATGTATATGTATATGTATATGTGTAAGTGTAAGTGTAAGTGTAAGTGTATGTGTATGTGTATGTGTATGTGTATGTGTAAGTGTATGTGTATGTGTATGTGTATGTGTATGTGTATGTGTATGTGTATGTGTATGTGTATGTGTATGTGTATGTGTATGTGTATGTGTATGTGTATGTGTATGTGTATGTGTATGTGTATGTGTATGTGTATGTGTATGTGTATGTGTATGTGTATGTGTATGTGTATGTGTATGTGTATGTGTATGTGTATGTGTATGTGTATGTGTATGTGTATGTGTATGTGTATGTGTATGTGTATGTGTATGTGTATGTGTATGTGTATGTGTATGTGTATGTGTATGTGTATGTGTATGTGTATGTGTATGTGTATGTGTATGTGTATGTGTATGTGTATGTGTATGTGTATGTGTATGTGTATGTGTATGTGTATGTGTATGTGTATGTGTATGTGTATGTGTATGTGTATGTGTATGTGTATGTGTATGTGTACGTGTATGTGTATGTGTATGTGTATGTGTATGTGTATGTGTATGTGTATGTGTATGTGTATGTGTATGTGTATGTGTATGTGTATGTGTATGTGTATGTGTATGTGTATGTGTATGTGTATGTGTATGTGTATGTGTATGTGTATGTGTATGTGTAAGTGTATGTGTATGTGTATGTGTAAGTGTATGTGTATGTGTATGTGTATGTGTATGTGTATGTGTATGTGTATGTGTATGTGTATGTGTATGTGTATGTGTATGTGTATGTGTATGTGTATGTGTATGTGTATGTGTATGTGTATGTGTATGTGTATGTGTATGTGTATGTGTATGTGTATGTGTATGTGTATGTGTATGTGTATGTGTATGTGTATGTGTATGTGTATGTGTATGTGTATGTATATGTATATGTATAATAAACGAAAACATATATGTTACATTACATTTCTACCTGACGGATACTATACAACTCAGTGTGTTTACGTATTGTATAATAACGTGTTGTCATCACGTACTTTTTATACATTATTCGTTCTGTATATTTTTTAATAATTTTTCTTACATTTGGATATTAAATGATACATGTAGATAATATTATATCGATATAATATTATTTAAAAATATAATGATAATATCGATATACATATAAATAATAAACAAGTAAAAACTTAAGAACAAAAGTAAATTAATAGTTTTTATAATAATTATAGTGTTTACATCGATGTTGTTTCTGATTATATAAATAAAGATACACACTCAAGGTCATTGTAACATATATGAATAGTTTGTACATATACAATTAAAAGTGTCAGCCCAGCCGCCATCAGAATGCAGTTCTATTTATGTTGTGATCACTCGCCACGTGACTCATATTATGTAATGCGTCACCGATCATTGTACAAAGAGCTGCGTTTCACTCCATTGTAAAGCTAGGGACACACTGTATTACTGTTATCCAATTATAAACAGCTGGTGGTAAGACATATCCTGTTCAAAGCATAAAGTTTTCCAATTATGAACATTTAGCAGCGGAAGGTCCAATTGTCTGTTTATAGCGCGCCATCACATCACCGCTTGTTATCACGTTATATCACAGCATTTCTTCAATATCATATTCACTATATTGGTGTGAGTTAACTTATCCAGTTTTGTATCGTCATCATTTTAATTGAAGAAAAAGCTTCAAAATTGTGTTCAAAGAGTCAAAAATCATTTAGCAGTTAGTATTATACAAGCCACATGTCTGTATTGATTATCGTTTGTTAGTGTACAAACAGACAGTGTCAGTAGTTGGTAGTACAATGCTTTACAATATGGTTTCAGTTCGAACACGAAATTGGTAACTAACTATTTATCTAATACAGGTTAAAACTATTAAAAAAAAATATAATACTTTGCTTCTTTAGTAGTTGTTAAATTATTATGTATACATAAAAATATAACAAAGGTAACATTAAAGTTATTATTATAAATTGAGAATTAAGTTATTTCATTAAAAAAACATCTATATTTTAATACTAATAAAAATGTAGTTATATTTTGATAGTTCTGTGAAATAAAAAATAAATATTTAGCATCTTACAAAGGATAATGGGCAAAATGTACTCACCGACCAATAACGACCAGACGTATGTCGTTAGATAGCTCTTTTCATGACTATCATTTGTTATTATGGGGGCTAGTCTCAATTCATTGTGAGAAAAATGTTATAGTTACTTAAATGATATCTATAAAATAAAAATAGTTAGTTCTAGACATATAAAAAAACAGTTTTTGTGTAGACTCCATGTACTTTCAGCGTTAACTTATCATGAGTTAAATATTAGGATGATCAAATTGTGAAAAAGAAACCTAAAATAAAAAAAAATCGTTTATTACTGATTTACAAACAGAATGCTTATTATTTAAAAACTAGTCATCTATGTTGTCTACAATTACATCATTTAAAAATGCTGCTGGAGGATTGAATACCTCATGCCTTGAGTAACCAATACACAATATAATATGAAGTTAAAAAATAAAAAAATAAAAAATACGTTACTAAATACGCCGTTCCGTACAAATAAAGGCGCCGATCGGGGGCGCGACGGGCGACGGGCGGCCGGCGGGTGACGCGTACGCAATGAGCATTTCGGAAATTACACCTTGCATTAAGGGTTTACGTAGGGATTTTTAACTTTTAAATACATTTTTTTTAATATCTGGAAGACCCCACAACGATATGAGACTAGCCCCCATAATAACAAAGATAAAATATCTGGAACTAACTACTTTTATTTTAATAGATATCATTTAAGTAACTATAACATTTTTCTCACAATGAATTGAGACTAGCCCCCATAATAACAAATGATAGTCATGAAATGAGCTTTCTAACGACATACGTCTGGTCGTTATTGGTCGTGGGTACACATCCCATACATTTTTGCCCATCATCCTTTGATACTCTATAAAGGTCGAGTGCAGAAATGTTTTGTTTTTCGGCGGTGTCTGTGTAATTATATCAACCAAAGAACAAACTTTTCGACGAAAGGGCTTTCTTGGAGCTCGAGAGATTTTCCTCAGCGCTAACTTAGAAGTACCATCGCGAAAACTTGAGCGCATTTGCTAGAAGTATTCACGAATTTAATATTTGTACAGTTACAAAATAAATTCCATTGATGAAAACAATTAATTGTTTAAAAATATATACATTTATATTTGATCATCATTTGATACGGGGTCTGCATCAAATGATGATCAAATTATGAGTTCAAAAAAGGATCCACTAACCGGAAATACCATTGCTATTCTACAAGAGATAAAAAGTGGGAAAATGAACGTTATTTATATTCATTCTCTACTCGGCCATCACGAAAGGTAAACCCACGCTTAAGATTCACGACCCAACAAATAACTTGGCGAAACTTTCAACTTCGAAACAACACAAGTGAATCTTTTCGTATGAAAAATAACCAAGTTCCGCTCCGAGCTCTGAAATTACAGTTTCTAAAGGACTTGATAACCTTAAGTATTATCGAAGTTAATTTGCAAAGATTTTTATGCCGTTTGTATTTTTTGGAAGCTTTGAGATATTGTTAACTCTCTTTTAAAGTATGCTGGGGTATTTTTGTCTTACTTTTTCAAGTTTCCATTTACTTTCGGATTTAGAGTTACCTTTTTCCTTGAAGATGTAAATTTTACTACTTCGATAACATAATCTATTGTGTATAGTTACAAAAAAATATAGTGTAAAAATAAAGAAAATATATCAAATCCAAATAGTCCTGAATATGAGTAGTCTTATAATAGGCTAAGTATTATACCAATGTATCTCGGTTCGTTATTAAAATCTCTCAGTGAATTGTGTAGTCTCAGTGTGTGCTTCCACTGAGTATACTTACACGAGTATGTATGTGTGGGTATACTACTTATAATAACACTTACGGTATATGAGAAATTGTTAGTTGATACACATTTATAAAAACTAAACTAAACGACTAAAATTCGAAGTGATGACAAATTGGTATATCATATGAGTTGGAGAAAGATGGACGGACGGCTACAGAAGTCGCTGGTAACAACTTACTTTATAACAAAGAAGCTTTGAGTTAAAATTAACAATTACAAAATAAGTAATTTTTATGAGCAATAAAAATATAACATCTAAATTTTAACGCTTACATATAATTTTAAAAGTAATGCAATAACGATAACACTAATTGAAACAATATATATATATATATATATATATATATATATATATAAACAAACTGTGTATATATTTTTATTTAGAGATATATAATGTTTTGTGATATTATTCAAAATACGCGATTGAAAAATAGATCAGACGTGATGACAAATGTGTGCTGTTTGATTTGTACCACTTTAAAAATAACACACACACACACACACACACACGTGACACACACTACTCAGACGTGTTAGTGTGAGTGTAACAAATACGACAGGACAGAACAGGACGGAGAAGAATTAATGCAATTATACAATTAAATTAAACATTTTAAATTCATTTATACGACATGAGTTTGAAGGTTTCTGGTTTGTCAATTTACAACGTTACTTACATCTTATAAACAAATGATTTATTTTTACAAACATGTATCTAATAATAATTTAATTATATATTTAAATTATACTGTATTGTAGTAATTATTAAGTCTAAATATAAATAACACACGTTTATGTGTTATATATATTATGTAAATTTATTTCTTTCAACATTACTTATTAAGTAGTTGCGCTGTTTTAATTATTTTTGTCTTTTATTTTGGAGCTTGTTAACGTCACTAAGTACAACACAAGACAACCATTTTAAGAAACGATTTATTTTCTATGTGTTAAATAAACTAATTCTTAGGAGTTTAATACGTGTGTACCAATTAATATTTAATTATAATAATATTCATATAAATTAAAAACAACTATTATTGTGTTACTTTAAAAGATTAATATAATTTAAATATATAAAAGGCAACTTCATTCATAATTATCTGCGTGATCTGTTCATCATCTGCTCGTCTATGAAAAAATTAACAGTCCTAGAAATATCAATAGGTAACGAAACGGAACACACCATACTATTTATTATTTAAATAATATCCGTTTATATTTATTAAATAAAAATATTTGTAACTATAACTAGAAGTTAATATTCAAATGTAGTAACGTATTTTAATAAATCTAGCACTGCTCCTATTTTATAATTCAAAAACTACGTAAAACATAATCTTACATTTCGTTGAGAGGATGATGCTGTGTGTTCCAAAACTAAACACTTGTAACTCACAACACACACTTTGATATATCACTGAACATCGTAGTTATATCACTCGCGTCACTTGTAACGACACAACGCACACGTCCAACACCAGTGGCGGATGGCGCGGCACTGAAGTACTGAAGCTGTTCGCCAAATTCCATAGAACGCAATCCGTTGTATATAATTATCTTTACCCTTCTAGAATTTATCCTTAAAGGTTCAATTTTAATTCTTCAAGACTATTTTAAAATATTAAAGTGGTCAGTGAAGCTACGTGTGCAGAATTTGTTTTATTTTACAATTTTATAATTATATTCATAATTTTATATTTCAATGAAGTGTAAACAAGCTTTTGAACATATAGCTTTTTCTATTTTCTTAGTTATATATATATATATATATATATATATATATATATATATAAATGTTCTTCGAAACATTTTAGTGTTAATTCAGTTTTTGTTAAGAGAATGACATATATTTGAAATATGTATTTTTAATAGAAAATCATTAATAACTTCAGAATTGTTGATATTCTCTAATTTTCTTTACAAGCGTGCAATGTTATTTTTACACCGCATCGAATCACTCGATTATGTAAGTTACATACAATGACATGAGCTGACATGTATAGATTAAATTAACCACTCCTATATTATTAGGACTTTAGCAGTTTTAAAGTACCTACTACTTACTGTGCGGATAATAATTATTAAAATAAAAAAGGACACGAATGACTCGAGTAACTTTTTGATAATATTAATAAATTATATATTAAGAAGAAAAATAGTCAGTTTTCTTATCCTTGAATACATATGAAACCAGAGCCAGAACCAGAGCCGTCAATTTAATAAATTAAATAAAATACAAAAATGTGAATAACATTGTTTCTGTAGCTAGTGGATTATTTAATTGATTTGCAATTTTTTCTGGTCGTATCGGCGTAAAGCGTAAAGAAGGAATTTAATTTAACAGATGTTCAAATTCGTTACAATCTTGATGCTAAACTTACTTCGTCGACATTTACAATATGCGTGCGAAAAGAGAAAAAAAATATCTATTGTAAGAACAAAAACAATTGTTCCATAAAAGTTTATGTATAACTTGGTATTAATCATAACCTTAATACGTCCAATGTTATAAGCTAAAGGGGTTGCCTGCGTCTAGAGCGGCATCAGAAAACACATCACGTGCAGAACGCGTTCAAGTTCCGACGTCCAACAACATTACCAACTTTACCAACACTTGTAATAATCTTACTGGGTGATATAATTTAACAAATTGTATAAACGACACTGCGATATACTGCTTATAATAAACTTGTAACAATATCTTAATTCAACTTTATAAAAAACATATTTAAATAATAATTATAATGAATCTAAAACGTTGGACCACCTTCTATTTTAACTCATATTTTTTTTTATTTGTTTTTTTTTTTCATCGGAAAGTAGATTTGTAACTGTAAATACATTTAGTTTTAAATGATTGTTAGTTATTGAAGTACTGGTCGTTGTGGTGGTGGTATCATCACCTGGTCTCTGACAGCACGTGAGACAATGTACACCATCACTACAAACTTACCTTAAAGGTTTCGGGATTTTAATAAAACTTATTAAGTAACAATTATATGCAATAGCATGTGTATAACCAGGATAAACGTACGTAAAGGTAATTTAATGGGACTTGGGATGAGATAGTATACTTAGATTTCTAAGATTAAAATAGATATGAAATAGATGGAATTTGCCCTTTGACCTTTACTAATGATAAAACTATTGATAGCCCGTTGCTATGTAACAAACAACCTTTAGAGAAAATATAAATGTGTTGTGTGAAGATAAAACCGTTGAGTTCTGAGTAAATACTGCCGTTCATCAATCATCTCCTAATTACAAATCAAGGAACCGTCACGAGGTTACTTGGGATTACAAACCCTTTAAGGTAAAAATATATTAAGACTGACAAATACCTTTATTTTAATATATTGCTTAAGGACTTCACATCGAAGTTTATGATATTCGAAGTATCTCGAAAGACAGGATATAAATTATAAAGGATTTGTAAGCACAGCGCCTCTGCTTGACGCCGCCCCTGAAGGACACTGTCGCTGATTTCACCGCTAGTGAGAGAGGCCTCTCTTTTCAAACATATCTGTTAAAATATCGATTTTAAGATTTTAAATTCTCTATTTAGTAAATTAACCGATGTTTTAGCACTCTAATCTTTAGCTACGAAGTTGAAAAAAGTTTTATCCTTTCTAAAATTCAGAGGTAGGTGACGATACTAAATGAACAAATAACCGTTATATATTATAGTTTCATTTGTTTATTTGCCAATAAAATAATAAATAAAATATTTTTTTTTAATTTAAAAACTGTTAGTCATATGTTAGGAACCAGCTCAGCACATGTCATTGCGTTATTGATAATGACGGCCATATTGAAAAGTTTATAATTTAATAATTATATCTTTCTTTATCTTAAAAAAAAGAATAAACGAAATATCTTCAGGTCTTTTTATTTTGATTACATTCTTAGGATTAGCTTTATCTTGTACCATAATTAAAAATTTTGTATCAGCTTATTAGCAAAAATGTGAATAACTTATAATTAATATAACAGTGTGAACACACAGCACGTGTCTAACGATGTGTATATTGTATCGGGTTATCAAAATTATTAACAAGAATTATCCAACTAAATTAGAGTTTATCAATAGCAACCAATGCAACTCTTAAACCTCCACGAGGCTATAAGTAATGTTAAAGTCATAAACCATTTAAGATTTAAGTTGAATTACTCCATTCCGGGATGACTTTTGCTTTGTTTATTAGTAAGAAGCCTTTATGCACTGAACCAAAAGTCCTTTGAGGTAAAAATGATATATAATTTATGTGATATTTACAATTCAAGTATGTATAGTGTACATATGATGAACGAATGCGGCGTTGGGGACCGCCAACCAACACGCCATGTTCCGAGTGGCGGGAGGTGGAGGACGGAGCTACAAATAGCTACGTGGAATGTAGGAGGAGGAATGGAACAGAAGATGAATGAATTATTAGATGTGATAGATGACAAAGATCTGAATGTTATTTGTGTGTCTGAGAAAAATCACGTAAAAAGCTTGAGGACCCCCCGGAGAGCATGTATGAAGAGGTTAATGTCTGTGGCCGAGGCGAAAAAGGTATGCAGGGACCGTAGCGTTTGGCGCTCCGTCGTCTCTGGCTACCCCGCCAGGGATATGGCGTGAAGATAAGTAAGTAAGTACTATACATACTACACGTACTCGTATTTAGAATGTGCTCCAGCTGGACTGCTACCGTGTTTGAGTTTACTTCTACAATTTATAATTCTTATGTGGAAAATAATATAACTGTAAAAAAGCTTTGTTTTCTTATTTTATCTTAGTAATACGAGTAGTTAAAAAATCAACTAACCAACTTGTAACAAAAAAATAAAAAAATGTACTATACCTATTTTTTGTTTTATTTTAATGTTTCTTCATATTTAAAATATATAAAAAATATAAAGTTAAAAACTACAAAGGATACTTACATATTCTTGGCTTACAGAAAAAACTATTTATGATAGTGGCTGCACGTAATACACTGTTCAACATCATCACTAACTTACCTTGAAGCTATCGGGATTTTAATCAAATTTATTTAGGGTATTTATTTACGCAACAATAGGTGTATGTATAACACATTGAAGGAGTAATAATATCATGTGGAATTGGTATTACAGAGTAAGTTGGGATTTCTGAGATTAAAATATATCATATTAAGGGCGCCAACAGACCCTCAATTTCGACTCACTGTGCTCGTAAAATCTCGGGTGCCTTTTGCATATTGAGCGAAGCGAGCTCAGTGTAATGACTCATCGTTATGGGCAATGTCGGTAATGTAGGAGATTTCTGATTAGGCTCACAGTCGCGCCGCGATCACCATCAAGCCTTGATTAGACCTAACCTAACCTAACCTAATCAAATCTAACACGACATATATATGTGTATATATATATATATATATATATATATATATATTATTGTAAACACATAATACTGCATTAAAGCGACCTCCATACTTTTATGGAAGATAACAATTAAATACAATTTTTATTCTCTGTTAAAGCACGTTGTGCAAGTCACTGCGATCAAGTAACACTCATTGAGGCTCACAGCTGCGAAAAAGCACACGGTCATGTTATAATAATAATAAATAAATAGTTTTGTAAAGGGCACTGTTATATACTTTTATAAATATAATTGTAGAATGTGTCTTTATGTCTTTGTTTTTTTAGGTTTATTACTGATTTCAAAATTTTTTTTAAGTTCATTTGATTATTCCAACTTATAATGATCATTGCTTTCAACATATTTTTTTAAATGTATAAACTTTTATAATTATTAATATGAGTATTAAAGTCATCCATTTTCTTAATATTTTTGTTATATAAGACATCGTGATTTAAAAGCACGTCCGGGAGATATTACTAGTTGCTCTATAATATAATGAACGAGACGCTTAAGCAGGATTAATCTTATGCTGTTGAAAGTTATTGAAGTATAAAATGATCGTGGTAAAAATTTGCATCTGTTATATATAAAGCAGTGTTCACTCAACCAGGTTTAATAATAATATATTATGCGAGGTTGTAATCGTTTAATATTGTTGGTTATTGTTCGAATTCATAACATATTAAGTGTGATGACGGTGCAATATTGTACGTCATTAATCACTAGATACTATTGTTATTTTTAATTTAAATTGTTCACTCTATAAAATAATATTTTTTTACTCATAAAGGATCCGGAGCACACCGCTGTAGCGTCACAGGAATAAGTTACCGCGTGCATACTCGCATTACAAATAATAAAATTTTCAAGCAGAGGCTTCTAACCGCGGTGCTGAATTTTATAGCCTCTTTACTTTGAAAGTTGCTTTAATTCGTTTCGCAATAGTTATATAGGTTTCAATTTGTTATATTATTTTTAAAACATAAAATTATAATGTAAATAAAATAATAATTAAATAAAGTAATAATAAAAACTATATTTTGTTACGTAGAAATTTTATTTCCATTTATTCCATTATTTTTAGGTAGATTCCAGAGATGAATCTACCTATTGCAATCGATGCGATGACGGGACCCAGACCCCAGAGTAGGGGCGCTACGCCGTTTATGAACTGGAGATTGAGAATCCGTCGAAAAAAACTATTTATATATCCCGATATATATATATATATATATATATATATGTATATATGATCCATCAGTCCAAATTCATCGTAGGCGAAATCTGACTTCACAGGTCGATAGGATAAATTAGTAGAACAAACGTAACATCTCGTTTTTTTGGAAAAAGTGAAAGGGGGCGCTGGGAGTGGGGGTGAAAGTGCAAACCTTTGGGACACGCTACAGGTCGCAAATACTGACGGAGGATTTTCAAACTCGGTATAAATATTCTTAAGGACAAAATGAAGGTTAAGTTCTGGAACAGGGGAAATCAGTTGGGGGGGTTGAAAGTTAAAAACCGAAAAAAGTCACAGAAGGAAGCAAAATTTTAGCGTCGGAAAAATCTTACAAAATTAACAGATTAAAAGAGGAAACTTTTTTGTCCGAAAAGTTTTTTGATGCGACCCCTCGTTTAGGAGATAGGGGTGGGGGATGGTTCCCCCCTCACCCAATATATGCCGAGTGACCCGTCATAAGACTCGTAATGACCAGTAGAATACTGCTGGCTAGTTTTGCTTTGTCGATCCGACCACCGCCCCCCCCCCCCCACAACTAAAGTAAATATTTCATTCTAATCATTGTTACCTTCGCATATTGCATATCGAGAATCGCGTGACGAGAATCTATCTAACACGATCGACCCTGTCGAACGAGGTATTTTAACCATAATTCGTGTTGCCGGCTTTTCCCGGTTAGTTTAAAAGTTCATTTGAGGGACATGTGGTAAGTTATTTGAATTTTAACTATAAATTAAGAGGTGTTCTTTAGTTTTCATAACTTTCTTTAATACTTACGTTGCATAATTTTTGTATTTGTCCTGTTTCGACAATTGGAGTCGCCATAGGCTATAGGTAGTATTGCTTGTGTTTATGCGGTTTCCTTTTCATTTGACTTTCTTTAATGCTGTTATATTCAGAGTCTACATTTTAAAGGCTGTCTATCTGTGTATGACTTTTTAGTATGTACAATTTACTTTGTGACCTTTTGTTATCGCATGGTCCCTGACCCAGATTAGTTTATTGAGTTTTGAATAAAATAGTAGTGTTTTTATTTTTAATTAATTTAATATTTTTTTTCCATATTTCCTTAGTACATAAGTAATAATAATTCAATAAATAAATAATCATCTCGTGGCATCTCTAATTACATGTACATATGTAACAAAGTGTGCCCTTGTCATATTATATACAATTATTTATTTTTTATAATTTAAATTTAAAAACTCAATTTGATAATAACAAAGTGAAGGCTGCGTTTCAGACATTACACAAGGTGAGTATTCCCTTTCTATAACAAATAAGACAGATAGAGTTTTAACCCCTTCAGCGTTTGGTAAATTAGTTACGCCCCGGTGGCTGAACCAAACAAAGAGGGGAAAGGCTTCACAATTAAGACTTAATTAATATCAAATACAAACTTAATTTTATTCTAAATTCCTTGAAAACTCTATGGAAATATTTAGGCCCCTTGTTAACATGCTTTGTTTTAATAGAATTTTGGTTGAAAACTAACTTTTTAAAACTATTAACTAATTAAAAAATATATATAAAAAACGTAATTATCTTACCTTATAATAAATATTTAAATTTCATTGTGTAAAGCTATATTTGGAACTCTTAAATAATTTGTAATTTAAAAATTTAATTATTTAACTTTAATTAAGCTGTCAACAATTTAGATTCAATTAAAACTTTTAGTTTTCTTACCTGTCTGAAGATTAATCCAAAGTGTGCCAAAAATATATAAATAATTTTTTAAAGGTTTTTTTTTGTTCAATAGTTTATAATGTAAGTTTTACGCTTACATTTTTAAAAAGATAATTACGAGTAAATATATAATACAATACTATACTTACAAACGTCGCTGTCTTTGTGATTACAATCACAAGCTCCTGCCGCGCATACATCAGCATAATCTTCAAACACACATCCTAAAAAAACATATTAAAAAGTTTAATTAAGATATTATTTATAATATACCATGTACATCTTATATAAACAATGCATACGCACATTGTAAATCGAAATACTTTAAATAGAGTTAACTATTTCATAATAAGGGATAAGTTAAGGTGGTACTGATAGAACACCTACGTATTAAAAAGCGATCTTTCTTTTAAAGACTTGTAAAATATTGTTTGCTATAGCTATAGTTTTTGTAAAAAAATTACATCTTCATGTCAATAACCTCTAAAGACTAGAGGATGGAAATGTCTAGAAATAATAGTAATGTAAGTAAGTAAGAAGTTACTTGCACATTTAACTGAAGATATCGGGGCATCGCGGCTTTTCACAACAATTCTAGGATTATGAGTTAATGGAGATTCTTTTAGTTAATTTTCTTTTAATAGTTTTAGTAGTAGACAAGGTTGAATAACAGGTTTGAATTAAAATTCATACACAAACAATCCATATTAATTAATAGAACGCTCAAATGGATTTTGTTAAGTTGTTTTATATTCAGTAGAACAGTCCACAAAACACTGCAGAATAATCGGCATTTCATAACAGAAAATTTAATAGTACATCGAGAAAGAAAATATATAATTTAGTACCGTTCAAATATTAATAAAGATATAGCAAGTTTCCTTCGATTAATTGTATATGTTTATATCAAAGGTGCGTCATCTATACGTATGTGTAATGTATATGTGACTTGTGTTGAATAAAAAATGTGATCACAATACATTCGGGAATGCAATATAGAATGATTTTGTAACACAGGTGGTTATTCAATGAAGATGGACCTGTATGGGAATAATTACATCATTTAGTTTGTTTCTGGGTTATTAAATGATAGATGTCACTAGATTTGTATTGTATTTATAGTAATATACCTTTTTGGGTTATTCTTATTAAGTATTGAACTCAATATAGAGCTATGTAAGACCGTGGCCATAATGTAATCTTTATTACATTTGAAATGTAAAATATTTAACATCTTATTAAAGTTATAATAATTGTTTTTATAGTTAATAATTTATTTTTTCTACATAATCGTGCTGTTGTTATAAAACTTTGGGTGGTGATAATGTTATATGTCAATGTCACCGGGCGCTTCAATCTGTGCTTCGCAGAGATCGCCCGTGACGCTCGGCGCGCAGATGCAGCTTACAGCTGTCGCTGTTACATTTGACTGTAAAAAATAATAATTAATTATACATAAAAAATATACAGTTTTACTTGGAGTTTTTACTTTAGTCTAGATAAATAAAATAATAAAGATCGAGAGGCTGATTTTGAATTATTCTACATCAATATAAATATATAAATATGTTACCATACCTTTTCGTTATGTAAAGACAAATGTTTGTCAGCAGCAATAATAATATAATAAGATCGAACACCGGATGTATGAAACATTTATCAGGTATGTCATATTTAGAATGTAATTCCTGTGTAACGATATTGTTTGGATTGATGCTGTTATCACAGCGCTGAGAGCAGTACATGTACACACACGCAGGCAAATGTATCACATCAGGCAAAGAGTTTGAAAGCATTTCAAATTCTGCGACAAACACTGCCGTGATGCGTTTCTCTTTTTACCCTCTTTTATTTGTTCAATTACATGAATGGATGGTTCGACAGAATTGAAAAGGGCTATTCGTGACTAAATAAATATTTAAGTACGTTTTGTATTACGTATACATTCATATACTCGGACGTTTCGTTCAATCAATTGTTCAATCATTCGTACATTTAAATTCTCTTTAATAAACAACTATATTAAAATTTAAAATTACAAGTAAAAAAAAATCCGTGCCAGCAGGGGGACACGCGTGGGTAGACCTCGTGTGTAACTCGTTTAAAATATAACTCACTACCTAAGAATAACAAACACATGATGCCGTTGTTTACATCAAAAATTTTCAAGCAAAAAGCGGTTTTTATTTTTTTTCTCGGAAAAGGTATCTTTTTTGGAAATACTTTTGGTACTTAAATTTAGAGTAAAAAATAACCTTTCTATTAAAAATATTTGCGAGGAGGGAATATTTACCAGAAAAAAGTTGCCGTGGTTTAACCTAACTTAAATTTTCAAGCTAAAAGTGGTTTTTATTTTTTTTCTCAGAAGTGAGGCCCTAGCGCCCCCTGTGGCCGGATTTCTCTGGTTAAGGAACTTGACCTTCATTTTTGGATAGTTGATTTTTGTGCAAAGTTTGAAAGCGATCCGAGCGAAACTGCGGCCGCTATCGTGCTGACAAAAGTTGAATCTGGACGCACGCACGCATATATATATATATATATATATATACTTTTTGACCAATGGTCATTTCGGACTCAGGAGGTCATAGGAAGACCTCCTGTGAAGAAACTATTCCAAAATTCGATAGTCGGGTACAAATGAATGGGCAGACCGAATTCTTCGACGTCTACCCAATACAACTCGGTAACTTATTTAACATCTCTATATCAATATAAATTACAAAGTAAAATAGGACTGACTTACTAAGAGATCTTGAAATGGCTATGTATCTGAAACAAGGGTTTTCTTTTTCAGATTCGCCAACCTGGGACTTTGGTAATATATGTGTGTATATAAAATAATAATAGAAATTTATAATAAAGCATAAATTGCCATAAAAAAATAAAATACCTCGTTCGACAGGGTCGATCGTGTTAGGTAGATTCCCGTTACGCGATTCTCGATATGCAATATGCGAAGGTAACAATGATTAGAATGAATGATTTATTTTAGTTGTGGGGGGGGCGGTGGTCGGATCGACAAAGCAAAACTAGCCAGCAGTATTCTACTGGTCATTATGACGGGTCACTCGGCATATATTGGGTGAGAGGGGAACCACCCCCCACCCCTATTTCATAAACGGGGGGTCGCATCAAAAAACTTTTCGGACAAAAAAGTTTCCTCTTTTAATTTGTTAATTTTCTAAGATTTTTCCGACTGTAAAATTTTGCCTCCTTCTGTGACTTTTTTCGGTTTTTAACTTTCAACCACCCCCAGCCCTCCAACACGCCGACCGATTTCCGACGTTCAAGAATTTAACCTTCATTTTGTCCTTAAAAATGTGTGTACAAAGTTTGAAAATCCTTCGTCAATATTTGCAACATGTAGCGTATCCCAAAGGTTTGCATCTTCACCCCCCTCCCAGCCCCCCCTTTAATTTTTTCAAAAAAAACGAGATGCTACGTTTGTCCTACTAATTTATCCTATCGACCTGTGAAGTCAGATTTTGCCTACGATGAATATATATATCTGGATATATAATTTTTTTTTTCGACGGATTCTCAATCTCCACTTCATAAACGGCGTAGCGCCCCTACTCTGGGATCTGGGTCCCTTCATCGCATCGATTGCAATATGTAGATTCATTTATGGAATCTACCTAATAAATAGATTGGGGGAGGTAATAGCGGATTTATGGCAAAGATGTTTCAGGGTATTGATCGATCAATACAAGATTAAAAATTAATCAATTAATACAAGAATAAGAATTACAAAGGTTTGAATTAAGAATCTTGATCGGTACCTTTTAGAGCGCAAAAACTCGATAAGAGATAATGCTCAAATTTCCCCCCTTGAGAGTTTAAATAGGCAGTGAAGGTCCAGCAACTTTTAAGCAAGAATCATGACTTTTTAAAGCTGACAAAAGTGGTAGAATCAAAATGCCATAAATAATGTCAATTTAACTTGCAAGAAACGAAACTTTCTCAACAAATATCGAGAGTAATTGTATTGTGGGCTTATTCGTTACTCTGATGAAATTGCGAAGACTTAGGATATGACCTCTTTTCAGGTGGATTGCAAAAACTATTAACAATTATGAAAAGATTTAAAATAAACAAAAACTAAAGAACTTCTAATCAACTAAAATGTGATATGAGCGAGAATATAAGAATGTAATTTCTAACTAGTCGATGTGTTATTTTTTTGTAAATATAGTCAGATTTCTTAAAAAATATTTTTTAAACAGTCACAGAAAAAAGAGATATTAAAGTAATATTATTAATAATATAATTTTAGCGTTTATTCTCGAGATTGCATCTATCCTTGCTTAAATTGTAGTAAAAAAAAACATTAAAATCCACAAATCCGCTTTAATGGATTTTTTTTAATCAACCAACAAATACATATTATAAATATATTATGAATTTTACGTAATACAGACATTTATTTCATTTTATCAAAGTGAAAAAACCTATTTATTTGTAACTCAGACCATAACCAATAATTAAAAAAGGAAAAACGTTTTTAATCCCCAAAATGCTTTTTCATAAACATATAAGTAATGGATTTATAAATCCAATTTTGGCTATCAAATCCATGTCCGCTTTATTAAAAACCTTTTCCATAAAAGAATTGACACGCGTAATGCTTTCCCGCAGGTGCCTCCATTTTTGCACATGTTAGGGGTCTTCGGACATAAAGGTCCCACTCCACAATCAGTACCCGAGTATCCTTCAAAACAATCGCAGTAAAATTCACTGTGATATAAAAATTTTGGCGTGTAAGCGATAGTAGGGGACAACAAAATATTACACTTATATACTCGTATATTATTTGATACGAAAATAGTAATAATATAATTTTACTTGTATTAAACAATTATATAATTTAAGTACCATACATTATTAAAAAATGTGTCTATTTTAACAAACAGAGATAGAAATTTCGTGCTGTGCCCTGAGGTTTTATTGTTAAATTCCTGTAAATTATTTATTCCTGTCTACCGTTGATTCTATTAGGTCAGTACAGTCCCTCAGCCTGGAAAGTTTTTAAAGCAATGAAAGCTTAAAAAATTTATATTATTAAGGACAAAATGTTTCATAAACAACATAATTTTCACGAACGAATTTTGTTCGTTCTGTATTGTTTTCACTTTTCTCGGATGGATATATGGATGTCTGTGGACAGGAAAAATTTTCACTACTGTCGAGAGATGGCGCTGTTTATAATTATCTGATTTAGTTTATTTCAATATTTAATTATATTACTATTTTGTATTAATCACACTTTTTTGTATTTTTTTTGTTATTATAAATAAACATGTATTTAACATTTTCTTTTCATCAATAAATAATAATCATTTTACTTAAAAATCAATTGTTTTTTTATTAATGTTTATAATTTCGTCAAAGTTCGTTCGGGAAATACCCTGGGTATTTGCATCTTCAATGGTTTTTATTTAAAAAATATATATATTTTCCCAAAGAGTTATGAAGAAGTACAAGTAATATAATTTATGCTTAACTTTCTTCTATCTACTTAATATACTTTAAATTTTGGAGGCCAAGTAGTTAATTTTAATAAATTATTGCTTAATAATATGGTTTGTAAATTTTCCAACATCCTCGCCTCGCCTCCGCCTCGTAACATCATGTGTATTTATATACGTAACAAGATGCACTAACAAAGAATATGTGCATAATTCAGAGGTCAGCTAGTTAAGAAATTCCCATAATTAGTTCCGAAACAGCGACACAGATCGAGAATTGGCATTAGCTGCTTAATAACAGTTTTTATTTTAAATATTTAAAATATTTAAAATAAAAGCTGTTATTGTGAATGTCTACACCATGTTTGTATGAAACACTTTATTTATATATATAACTATCACTGAATTACCGAGTTCTTATGTCTGAAAACGATTCACTAAAACGTTCATAAAATTTAAAGATTTTGTTTAAATCCGTTTTCAAACTCACAATTTAATCATTCAGTTTATTCTCCGATTATACTAATTCTATCAGTTCAATTGTTTTGTAATTGGAGCTAAAATCAATTTAATTGAGGCAGAGAAAATCATGATTATTTTAGGAATTATATTATTTATTTCAAGGAAGTTGTGAATTAATTCTTTTATTTATAATTATTATATTAGTATTCGGAGATATCATCCAAGTCACACCTTACATAAGTTATATGAATATTGTTATGTGATATACTTACTCTAATCAAAGACAAAGTGTAGTAAATTACAAAGATTTGTAAATTCCTTTTTGATATTCAAATGATAATAATATTTATTTCAGAAGAAACAGAACGCAGTATTGTTAAATATAAATATTGAAAAATTTTTGTTCCTCGAAAATTAATCTCAAAGAATTTAATTTCAAACTGAAAGACAACTTAATAACCAATGACAGTTGAATCTGAATAAAAGAAGTTACTCTAAAATAAATAATAATAAACTTATACTTATTACATTACTTATTACTTACTATTATATTACTTATCTAGAACTACCCGATAAAGTTAAAACAATAGAACAAGATTTTGTATATTAAAATTTTATTACTGCTTTAATCCTTATTTATAGATTATGATTATTGCTGGAATCGACTTAAGATTAATCTTCAAATATTGTAAATTAAATATATATGTTTCTTTATAATAAATAGTATGGTACGAGTACATCACACATCAGATTTATGATCATATTTCGTTCCAGCGAACTTAAAAGTTAGGATCCACTACAATAATAAGGCGACATTAGAGTGACCCCGTTAAGATCTACAGTGCTTTACCTGATACTGATTTCCTTTTGAGTCATTTCATATTAATTCTATCAAAATTTGGTCGGTGAGCGGTGACGTTTATTAGAGTAGTTTGGCATATGGCTTTTAAGCAGTCTTTAAATTCTATACTTTACTTGTCTTAATCTTAAATTTTGAGGTGCTCTACAGTTTTCAATGTATAAAAGCAAAAAGCCACGATGAATTTAAATTTGTTAAGACAGATTTAAAAAAAGTATTTGTGCAATATTTTTATACATATTTAGCACTTTTTTTACTTTAAGCAAAGAAAATCGGTTTTTTTTACTTTAAGCAAAGAAAATCGGTCTCTCAGATAAATACATCAATATACATAAAATATTATCAGAGGTATATCAATGTCACATGTTAATAGTTTCTTGTTAAACATACAGTACTGTGTCCCGATTGAATTATAACAATCACATTGGATTTCAAGATCATGAAGACAGGTCCCGACTTGCGAATAATTCCTTTACTATATCTAGGGTCATTAGAGATCTGTCTGTTATATGATTGTCACAAACCGAATGTGAGATTGTTATATATGTATGTATCGGGCGATAATAATAACTTACATCTAGATATTTAATACATATATATGTACTTATCAACAATTTTACTTATAAATATTTTTAGGGAAATAATACTGGAACAACATAAAGATTATGTATTTTCTAATGAATTAAGATAATTGTGTTATTCTATAAAATATCATTAGAACAACCAACAAAACCCAAGTTTTTGGTAAAGAATATATATTTCTTGCGACGTTGAAATTGAACTTAACCCAACTGACAGAACGGGATTCAGAAGGTGACTAATTTAATCCGTTCGGTCCAGACGTCAGTCATTCATTCGGTTCCAATTTACTGAAAAAAGTTTTAGTTTATTTGACACAATTTGTCTTACTTTTTTTCTACAGTATTTTTATAGAAATTAATGTATATCGAATATCGATTGAAAATTGGTCTTAACAAATGTATATAAAATGAAAAATTTTAAAAAGCTGAAAAAGGGGATTTATTATTCTAATTTCTAAAGAAATTTGAGACAACTCGAACTTAAAGCCTGCAGAGTTGTCGAATCTTGAGTCAAATAGAAAATTTTACGAGTAGTAGTTTACAAACGTGACTTAAGAAGACGGAGGCTTCACGTGAATAACGCAGCCAGCATCTCCATCTCGGACGGAATAAACTTTTATGCAGACTGAGTACCTAGCACATATGTATGAGAGCGTCTTTGTGTATTTATTAAAATGTTATGTAGTATAACATAAAGTTAACTATAAACCAGATATAAATGTTCCTCTGATTGTGATAGGGCATTTAAAATATCGTGTAAATATTTCAAAACCAAAATTACTTTTCTCATTTTTTTAATTATTTTCTGATTTAATTTATGATTTTTTATACAAAGTTTAATATAACACATTCATTAAATAAGTATTATATCAATTTACACACTCGACATGTTAATTAAAGTAATAATAATATTTGAAGAACTCATTGTTATTTTGTAGTTATTATGCGAAAACGAGTATAAAAGAGTATATCGGAAACAAATATATATTTGTAACTTATGAATTAAAAGTTATTAAAGTATACGTTTATTATATTTTCATTATTGCCGTTACAGTTTGTTTTCTATTTTATTAAACATTTGTGTTTTAATGTACTTTGTTAGTTGTATATTGTTCTAAAATATTTTTTTTTAATCGTGGTTATGGCAGTTACTTTAAAACAAGAAAGTTATACAAAGTATCGTCCTTGTCGTGAATAGTTAAAGCATTGTTCTAAAGATCCTTTATAAGATATTTCTATGACCTAATTGACTACGTTCCCACTAGATAGACCCATTCTGCTATTTTTCCGTATGTATTTCAACATGTTTGTCCATTTTTCATCCTATCGTCACGAAAATTAGCAGGTGTGTTTTTTGAATTATTTGAATTTTTATGTCGAGCCGTTTTTTTGATTGGGCGGAAAAATCACAAATGGCCGGGTTTTTTAGTTTTGTTTTGGTTTGGTTTGGTTTTAAAAAAGAGTAATCATGTTTTTTGAGTTATCAAAATTTTTTTTTGTTCGGCCATTTTTCTTACTGGGGGAAAAAATTCAAAATGGCGGTGATTTGAGTTTTTGTTTTGGCGTAGCAGGCGTATTTTTCATGTAATCGTCACGAAAATTGGTAGGTGTGTTTGTTGCCGAAATCTAAGGTGTTTTTTGTTATTTCAAAATCCAAAATGGCGGCGTATCCCCTAACGTACTGAGGTCTACTGTTGACAGATCGACTAATAACTAACTACTTTAAAGTATTTATTATTGTTATGTATCCGTACCATAAAACACACACTCTTAAATAATATCATCCTTTGCAATAAGTTTCCTGTGAACAGTTTTTTTGTGACATGAAGAATCATCACCTCGGCACATCGCCAAATGCACCGCTGTATCTAAACTCCGATAAAACATTTTTTTTTGCTCACAAAATAAGTTTCCAGTGAACAATAGTAACGATAATCTTATTCAGAAATCAAATAAAACTGCCATTACAGTTGTTGATTTTGTGCTCGCCATATCTTAATCAGAATATTTTTTTGTCGTTCAATCGATATCTTAATCTTTGTTTGGTTAAAACATATAAGATTTATACTTTAATACCAAAATTATCCATAATTATATTTAACGTAGTATATTTATTACACTGTAGTACACCTAAGTCTGTTTTTACACGGTAGTTGGTTACAGAAAAAACCGTGTAAAAAAAAACTGTGTAAAAAAAAGACATTGATCGTATGTAAAAAATAGGTGATTGGTTCCTAATCTCTAAAACCTATTAAAATTAGTGAAAAACAAGGATTTTTTAAGAACAAGTATTCATGTTTATTTAATTAAATCACATATATGTTTATTTTTACAAGCATAGTTATTGAAGATTATTCACAAAATATTAACACATTTCAATTGCTCTGACCAGTAAATTTGCTTGTATGTATTGTATGCACAAAAAGGGAATCCCCTAAATTTGTGATATGAACATATTTCGCAGAAATTAAATTTGACAAAAAAAATTAAGCCCAAAAAATTTTAAATCGTGCTAAATTGAATAAATTCGTGTAAAAAAATTACAAATATTTTATTTTCAAACCCTGTTATTTCAAAACCGTGTAAAAAAAGACCGTGTAAAAACAGACTTAGGTGTATATTTATTACGACAAAGTGTATTTAATACTAACTTTCCCATAAGTTGTTTTCATGTATCAGATATAATTTACAAAAGGCAGCTACAATAGCTATTTAGTAAGCTGCAGTTAAATTCCTACCACCTAGTTACCAACGCAACGTTTTCTTTTACTTATAATAACAAAACTCGAAATAAATATATATATACAAAAAGATTACTTACTTTATTTTACTTATCTTACTTTATTTTTGTATATAGGTACATACAAAATCCTAAAATAATAGGGACTACTCTATTATGTTATTATCTGCTTCCACAGCAGCCGTGAGTCGATCTGTAATAAATGGAGTAATTGATAAGAATTATTGATGATTTGTTTATTTACCACCCTCAGTGACGCTATGCCACATGCTGGTGCTACTGAGAGATATATTATATATATATATATATATATATATATATATATATATAATATATATATGTATATGTATATATAAAAAGTGTGAGAGAAAGAAATCTCCAAATCAACTCTAACCAAGTCGCGTTATTAATCTTACCCACTTCTAAAAAGAGGTTTCATTAAATTCTTGAACATAACTTTTCTCCAAGTTCATAACTTTCAAGGCTTGGGTTATATCTTGGTAAAGTCCTCTGTAAATATTTAAATATAAGCACTTTTATTTCAAATCATGTATGTTTAGAAAACTACTTCGTAATAGTTATTATTTTAATATCCACATGGATTCGAAACGATATGAACTTAAAGCTGTCAGACTAGCTAAAGCTGAAGTCAAATATAAAATGTAAAGAGTAGTAGTTTATAAACGCAGCTTAAGAAGACGAAGGAGTCAGGTGAATAATGCATCCAGCGTTTCGATCTCAGAGGAGATAAACTTAGTGTACTGTGCATACTCGTATATGTATATTTACTGTTTTAATTTTGAATAATTTTAATGTTATATCATTGTACTAATATCAACTCAAAAGTTAAATCAATAAAACCCAAGAGGTAATATAAATTCTAATCTAGGAACAATTTCCGGTTTCTTATTTTATCCTACATTTAATAAAATCCTACATTAAATAATAAGTAATAATATTATCAATATATTTGAAATATAAATGATATAAGTTAATTTAGATCTCATCCGCTGTCAGCTGACTGCTGTCCAAAATAAAACCCCGAATACAAATACTGTGATGAGAGAAACATTACGTACAGAAAACTATTATATTTTATTTCATCATGCGGTTCTGTTAGCAAATGACAGACTTGGTATATAGGTCACTCAGTTTGACGCGGCCATCTGTTTTAACAAGTATTATAAATTTAAAGAGTTTTGTGGTTTTGTGGCTTTTTAAGTGGGTTCATTTCTGGAATATTCAGTAACATAACATCACAATCAGAATCAGTAATAGGAAGTGCCTAAATAAATATACGCAATATATGGACAATGGTATTTGATAATGTAACGTCTAAAGCTCTTCTGTAATCCACAGACAGAGTCGCGGGGAGCCCGTTATAAAACTGAGAAATTCTACGTACATGACTATTTTTGATTTGGTTTATTTACTTCATATTAAGATCTTTGTTTAACATTGCTAACTACTTCTGATTATTATGTTTCTTTATAAATTATTTACAAATGATATTCAAATTTATTACTGACATAGTTGGATATAGATATTATAATAATTACAGTTACAAAAGTATTTCCATAGTAATAGCTGTGACTTATTCAATAAATCTTACCCTTTATCGGTTTCCTAATTAATTAATTACCAAATGAAGATAGTAGAATTGTGCTTTATCTGTCTCAAATTGGAATATTTAAATTTCATCTCGCGCCGCCCGAAAAATTATGCTAGTCTTATACAATATAATTAACATATAAAAAGGTAACGATAACAACTAACTTTAATACTATTGTTAAAAAAGTAAATAATTTGAAATATACGATATATGATAATTTATTATGATTATATCTAAATTACCTTTTAATCAAAAAGTTGTCGACATAAAAAATATTGTTGGTCTTTATTCACTTATTAGAAAAGTCAGTCAATGTTTTATATTTACTATGTAAAGGTATTTTCAGACTGAATATAAGACATACTATTCAACCCCGTCGTTCTATCTCCGGTATTCACAAGTAATGTTATCAACTCATCACTAACATCTATTCCACTTCTTAATTTATTTTAACCTAAATAGAAGAAAGAAATGTAGAATTTAATCATGTTAAATTAAAAGTAGACTTAAATTTCAAAATATATTATGAAAAGTAATAAGATTCTTAACGTAAAAGATTAATATAAGTAAAATTTTATTTTTCTCTAACTCTCAAAAGAGAAAATATCGTTTTTCAAAGTCAGTCAATTGCGCTGTGTAATGTGCCACGTGAGTGTTTTGTGAATACTGAATGTCGGGAAAAATAATTCGGACCCCAATCCCGTGAGTACCCCAAGGCTGCGTGCATCGCTAACTCTGTTCCTCCTACTATAAATGTTAGATATTTTTAATATACATTGTTATACGGGTGACTGCACTGAGGATGATAGTATGACAAAATTCATAAAAAAATACAATTGATAAAAAAAATATTTGTAAACACATTTAATTTGTTCACAAAATAAGTATTATTTTCGTTATATACAAGATTAAAGAATCACTGAAATATGATTTTCTTTGGTGGTTGTTGTTATTGTTTATTTCACAAACTTTTATTAAAATAAGCATTTAATAAATAAAAATTATATTTACAATGACTATTACGGTGTAAAAGTTTTAGAATCCTTTTCATATTTATAGTAAGCGCTTGAAGCGCTGTACTTATCCAGAACTGAAAGACTGTTTTCAGTAAGCAATATTTAGAATTGCTTAAATAATTAAATAATAGCAAATTTTCAGATTTAAATATATTTTTATGTATTGTAAAAATAAAAGATCTGAAGAAGTATTAATACATATTATGAATAATATTTAATAGTTATAAATATAAGAATTATAAATAAATTGCCTTTTATTTCAATATAAGATATTTCTGAGTTGTAATGTAATAGGCAAAATATACAATTTTTATTGTGACCTAAAGGACCGTATAACCAATAATACCTAATAATAATGTTAAAGAAATTGAAAACAAAATGAGAAAAGACAAAAGTTTTATGTAATAAAGTCGAGGAACTGACATTTTTTATAATAAATATAACGTGACTAACTTTTCGTAACTTACTTATTTTGTTCAATTGTAAACAATCTCTAATCTTAATTTATAACTGCTAGTTGAATTAAGCTCCAGATGCGTGTGGAGGGAAGAGTTTACAATCTATTAACTTAGTAATTGTTAACAATCCAGTCTTCGTTTTGCAATTACGTTCTTGTTGCAGTGCGAGAGACGCCTTCAAAGGAATAAATTTAAGTTTACTTCATTTGGTACTGTAATAGGTGATTAATGTTCTAGAAAAAACTTAAAGATTCTCAAAAGTATTTTAAAATATTATTAAGTATTTGTAAATAATGATAACTATCCATTTGTAGTTTCACTATTAACTGTGCTGTTTATAGAATGATAATTATTTAATATCACAATTTTTCTGAGTTTAAATTCTCAAGTCTCGAAAACCTAAAAACTTGGAACTTGACAATTTTGTTTTTATATGTTAATAAGTTCTGTATATTTTTTGATTATTTTTTTTTTCTCAGTAATGCATTTATTATGAACTTCATAATCAAATAAACACTAAATTACTTTCAGAAGAACTTTAATTTATTAGATAAGGAATTAGCTATTTCATGGTTCAATGCAACCTCTTAGTATCACAGTGAATGTCTTTGATTACAGTCAGAGCGAATCTACATACCATTTGTCGTTCCCGTTATGTGCAATACGACCGTACGTACTATAGGAAAAAGGTGTTTATTATTGAACTTTATAATGGAGTTATTAATGCAGTCTTTTAAAGAGTTTCATAAGCTTTAATCGAAATCAAAATAAATTAATTTATCATTAACCATCTATACGATGTTATTGAGGTCGTTCAAATATACAGTAGTGAGGAGTAGAGGGCTGTCAAAGGATACTTAAATATACCTAACATTCAAAAACAATTAAAAAAAGGACAGAATCTTCCATTTTTGCCAAATAGCTTCAAAACCCGGGGAGCAAAGCGCCCGTCTCACTTCCAATACTACCGGGGGTTGGTGTGATGGTGTGTCTATGAAATACGAGTACATCGCATATTATTCACGATTCGTTCACATTCTACTTCTGTGGTTCTATTCACAATGTTAAATTTAATTTTAACCTATTATATAGATTACAAATGCAGACAGAAATAAATAAATTGTGATACTAAGAAAGGTTAAATGCATTATGAAATCAATAGCAATTTCCTGTCTTATTTGTGAAACTGATTTAAGAATTTCTAACAAAAAAACGTAACCACAGCGAGTCAGCTACTGAAAATTAAAAAATTAATTTAATTGGACAGTGGCTGTCATATGCAGGTCATTAAATGTAATTCAGCGATACACACTTGACATATAATGTCAAAAATGAAGGGACACCATGATTTAAACAGCTTGTAAAGCCGATTACTTCCTGTGTTTTGCGGACATTATACTAATCCCTTTTCTCCGGAAAGAGGTTTCGTAAATATTTGCAGACACGTGCGACATTCTATGAATCTTTAGAATTTTTGCTTCTTCTCTCGTAATATCTATAAAAGGGGAATTTCTGCTTTTACGGTTATCTTTTTAAAATATAATCTTTTTCTGCTTGTAAAATGGAAATTGAATTGCGAGAACCGATGATTGAGTGTCGGTAAAGGGGAAAGAACGGTGTCACGCGGTGGTAAGAGCAAATCAATATGTCATTGATTAATAACATCACCATAAAAGATATATTTTTTTGATAATGATATCGCCATTTTGAATTTGTAGTATTACTCACTTGTGTCAAATATTATCAACATGTCATCAATAAATCATTGTCTGGATGATGTTTAGTAACTTTGATTTAAATGAATAATACTTTATTATAGAAGTGGTAAACTGTTGGTCGATATGAGCTTAAACCTTATATATATATCTGTAACTGTGTATATAACAACTACAATAAACTCAGGGATCAGACCGAAATTCTAAACAAGATTCATTGCTCTTATTTGATTTCGAAACAACTAAATACATCTTCAAAATACGAAAAACGTTAGCGATTTAGTAACAAAAATTATTTTATTCTTTCCTTATTTATGTATATTATTACGATATTTACACCTTCTAACCGGGATATAGGGTTCAGGAATAATAACACTACTTCGCTATACAAAATATATTAGAGACTGCTGGCACTAATTCAAACATGAGTATATTACAATAATTACTAATATAATAGTTCTTTTTTTATAGACTGTGTTAAATAACGAATCCAAAATTTATAAAATAATGCACGATTTTTTTTTATATATCCTACACAATTCAGTCGCCATCCATATATTTTGTTTTAGTGTTAATTTTATTCTAAATATTTTACATTTATAGAGGGTCGTAAACCGAAAACTGCTAGAAGTCAACGGATATCACTAGTTACCTAAGTTAGCAATTAGACCTTAATTTAATCTCTATGGCTCCTCGCGGCACACGTCTGATGGAGGCAAATAAATTTCCAAAGTTGGTTACACCTTTCTTGAATTCATTTTACATTTATTAACAATACTGCTGCAACTCGCTGCTAATTAAAGGAAAAGAAAGGAAACAAAAAATAAATAAGTGCGCGCTGAAGATCAATATTAAACCGCAAGAACCATTATTATGAATACTTTGACATTTATGATCAGAAAAAGTTATAATTAAGGAAATATTTTTTAGAACATGATAGATAATTTTCAAGCAAGAATCCCTAGACGGGAAAGAGATTTTGTTTTGTATTAAAAAAAACCAGACTATTTCAGCTTCGGTGTCTGGGGAGAAAACTCGAAAATTTATTACTTTTTACAATTTGTTAAATGATACAAAAAATATATTTAATAAAATATATTAAATGAAGTCTGTATTTGTGTACAGACATTAATAAAGATAGATCAAGAGACAATTTCCTAAACATAATAATGGTTATGTTTAGGAATTTGTCTTTTGTTCCCCAAATCGCATACAAGTCGACGGAACAGCTTTACGTCTGAATACGATCCCACTTTTGAGGTTTTAAGATGTTTAATAGAATGTGCATCTTTTATGTTTGAGTAAACGGCTTTAAAATCATTCATCATGCAATTTAAAATTTAAAAAAAACCGATTTAATTTTCTCTATTCTCTTATATTCTGAACCACTTCTTTGTATTATAAAAAAATATCAAAGTCGAAATCAAAGTGTTTTAATTAACATAGAGAAAAGCACTGAAATTTACAAATACTGCACTTATGAAAAGTTAGAGAGCTTTTTTAAACTTATGCGAGTGAAACTAATTAAGAAACTCCTTCATTATGGAGATTATAATATATATGGCTATTTAGAGGAAAATCAGTGTTTTTGATTAAAGCCGCAGGCAAAAGCTTAACTATATACGAGTTGTAACTGCAATAATGGCTATTCTAAGTTAAACCTAACATATCCTTGATATTAAAGCGCTGCAATATTCAGCGCACTTCATCTAAAGTCCCACTTTAAATATCAACAATGAATAATATACGCTATGTAGCTATGCGAGCAAATTTACGCAAGCAGGGACTCACACAAATGAATGTTTTGTATTATTTATTTATTCGTAAATAACCAACCAACCTTCGCGCACATATGCGTATTTTCAACTTTTTATGTTGTTTAGCTGGGTTTTAATTTTTCACGATGACGGTCATAAAAGGGCAAATGTCAAAAAGTAAAGAAGCTTATTAGTCAATATTATAATATTACATGATGAAAAATAAATTTATTATTTACTTCATTAATAAAAATACTATCTGCTATACTTCCCTGATTTTTTTTAATTTTTTTATTTAAGAGGTGGGTAAATGAGCTGTCGGGTCACAGATGGACATCATCACCGCCGCCCAGGAACTTCTGGAACATCCGAGGATTTACAAGAGTGTTGCCGGCCTTGAAGGTAGGAGTAAACGCCTTTTTTGAAGGTACCCATGTCGTATCGATCTGGAAATACCGCCGAAGGGAGTTCGTTCTAGAAGCGAGTGGAACGTGGAAAAGGTCCTTGAGAACCGCACAGTGCAGGATCGCCACGCATCCAGGTGGTACGGATGGTGTTGGAGGCGATGGCGCGCTCTGTGGTAACGAAATTCGGCGGTAGGCATCATATCGAATAATCCGAACAGCTCTCCGTTGCACGCGGTCAAATGGTAGAAGCCGATATTGGGGTGAACCGGACCAGAGATGAGAACAGTACTCCATGTGTGGCCGGACCTGCACCTTATAGAGCGCAAGTCTGACCAGGTTTGAAATACTGCCTCGCTCTATTGATTACTCCTAATTTCTTCGTGGCCAACTTGGCTTTGCTCTCCAGATGATCATGAAACTGACAATCGCTCAAAATGTCGAAACCCAGTATTCTGATACTTGGCAAGGCAATGACGGGAGTGCTCACGAAGAGCAGTGATACGACAAATGGGATTTTCTTAGTGGTAAACGTGCAAAAATGTGTGTTCTCGTGATTGAACTGAACGTGGTTCAGTTCATCCCTCTCAGAGATCATCATGGAAGTCTCTATAGAAGACACAAGTTTCTTTCGGCACTCGTCGACGATTTCCCGAGAGAGACCTGCACGGAAGGAATATACCGCATCCCCGGTGCTCTCATCCGCATAACAATGTATGTTGGAAATATCCAACATATCATTGATGTGCAGGAGGAACAGAGTTGGGGTAGCACGCAGCATTTAGGTACACCAGCGTTCACGGGCTTGGGGTCCGAGCAAAAACCGTCGAGAACGACCTGTATGCTCCGTCCAGGTAGCTTCGAAAGGAGTCCCTTATGTCATATACAATCGAAGGCTTTCGCCATATCCAGACTAACTGCCAGACCCTCTCAATTGCTTTCAATAACAGCTGCCCAACGGTGGGTAAGACATAACATAAGATCAACAGCTGATCGATCATGGCGAAAGTCCATTACTTTGGAGAGAAGACAGGTGATGGCGATAGGTCTGTAGTTAGCGGGCTTTGAGCTGTCACCTTTTTTAGGGATCGGATGGACAAGGGCACGCTTCCATGAGACCGGGACTACGTCTTTAAAGTAGGAGTACCGAAATAGACGCGTTAGCACTGGTGTCAATTCAGGGGCACATGTTCGTAGCACAACTGAAGAGATACCATCTGGCCCACTCGACTTATGAATTTCCAAGGAAAGGAGGGCTTTTCGGATGAATTTTTGCCGAAAAACTATTTCCGGTATTAAGCTTGGACACCGCGGGATGGTAGGCGGTGCCTTCCCCTGGTCGTCCAAAGGTGAGTTTGAGGCGAAAAAAGTGCCCAAGAGATCGGCTTTCTCTTTTGCCGTATGGGCCAGAGAGTCGTTTCCAGTGTGCAATGGCGGTAGGGATGGCTGACAAAAGTTTCCCAGGGTGGCTTTAGACAGCGCCCAGAACTTGCGCGTGCCAGGCGGGTTCTTTGCCAGCTGATCTCCAGTTTTGACGACATGCTTAAACTTTGCTCTAGCAATTTTCCGTTTGAAGAATCTGGAGGCACGATTATATATCCTCTTCAGAATTCTAGAGTTCGGATCCTTAGTCACTAACGCATTAGGCCAAGCTTGATAGGCCTGCCGTTTGCCAGCTACTGCAGCCCTGATCAAGGCCAAGGCCATCAAACCAAGGCCGCGATCTGCCACCAAGATGTACCACAGAGCTTGGTACAAATAGTTCCATGCGCTGAAGTATCACATCAGCTATAGCCGCAGCGCAGTCACTAGGATCATTGGAAGGGAAACAAATCGGCTTCCATGGGTAAGATGCAAAAAAAGACCGCATCCCATCCCAATCCGCTGACTTGTAGTGCCAAACGCGTCGAGTCGAAGGTCTTGTGCGAGCTGGACGTTCAATGGGCACCACACTCCGTACCAAGCAATGATCAGAGGACCCTAAGAGAGCCTCGACAGTGACCTGGTACTTTCCGAGATGTGTAGTGAGCAGAAGATCCAACAAAGAGGGCATATGGCTGTCCACGTCTGGTAGACGAGTGTGCTTCTTGACCAATTGGGACAGACCATTTGCCAGAGCAAAGTCAAACACAGATCTCTTCGTGTAGTCGGTGGCACATGACCCTAGCCAATCGGCATTGTGTGCATTGATAATCTATAGTATGAAGCCGTTTCAATATTTTAATATATTGGTAATATTAGTATATAATTTTAAAATACCTAATAATATTTTAATAAATAAAACAATAATAGAAAAAGGAATGAAGAAACCTTTAGTGTATATCATTTATTATTTGATTATATCACTCTAAGGATCTATTATTAAATAATTGTTACTCAAATGATAAAATTTAGTTAAATGTTCCGTAAAAATAAGGTTTAGGATTACTACTTCAAATACAAGTTTTATGAACACTCCATGAAGTTATACAGTACAGTACTTATTTTAACTAATCGTAAATCGTAAAACTATCCTTAAATAATTTTTATTTAATTCTATTGATTACTATATGACAATAAATAAAACCTTTATTATTAGGTCCAAATTTAATTAAACAAGGGTGTATATCTTAATAATGTGATTCCATCCCGTGAAAGGGGTTATGTTATTCTGAAAGCCATTTGTGTTTTATATCCAACGTGTTAGCTCCTTTTATGAGCACAATAAGTGCATTGTCTGCTATTCTTCTCCCACGTGAGCTGACGTATCACATATTATTACATTACTTAGGTACGTTAGTGGGTGATAGGTATTTATAAAATTCTTTGCGAAATAGAACGGAAAAGTGTATCTGATTTTGAAGGCAACTGTTATTTAGAGTTTAATGCAAAAAAAACAATAAACTTCCAAATGAAAAATAGAAAGAATGCAAAAAAAAAGATACAGTAAGAGAAAAAAAGAGGTTTAGACGTCCGGCTTTAGTAACTTCTGAGCGGTATAGGTGTGCAAGTTTGTAAACTTTGTTATTGTCTTTTTTCAATTCATATTAAAAATTGCTTAAGAAGTAGAAAGTATACCGACTGTTTGCTTTAAAGTTTCTTCTTAGAATATAGGGAAGTAATTTGTAACAGAGAAAAGCTATTACAATTTTGTTTCAATTAGAGTAGTTGTTTGTAAAAAGACATTAAATAAAAATGCATTAAATTTATCATCGTAAGTATAATATTTAGAGTATATTTTTATTGAAAACTTCATTAAAAATATGCTTAATATATTCAATTAAATACAACTTCATTTAAATACAATAGTAAAGAGTAGAGCGATCCCATAATTTTTCTCTTAATCTAAAAAATTACAGACTATTATATGTAAGTAAAGTAAAAGAAAAGTACACAGGTTTTTTATCAGAACGTGAGACGTTATAATCGGTCCCTTTTTCATTTCTTAAAATTCTTGTCCTTCGTGATAATACATAAATTATAGCTAACACTTCCGACCGATGGAGAGAATCTATAAATATTCTGGACATATTTTATCACGAATTTACACTGTAAATATTTTTATAACGTGTAAAATAAATTTATGAATATTGTTTTTGTGGGATGAATTCAATACTAAGTTTATAAATAACTATATTAAACATTGTAGTAATTTTAGAATATTGAGTTATTCATATATTGTATAAATAAAACAAAGGAGGATTAAATTATGATATTTTTTCCCATTATGGGAAAAAATATCATAATTTATAATAAAGTTATTATGAACGCATAAATGTTTTTCTATACAATTTTAGAATAAGTCTTCCATTTGACCAAGTTCTCATTTAACAGTTAATAAAGTAAAGAAAAGGAGTGCTGTAAAATTATGCAAACATTTTGTTTTATTAAGTTACATAAATTATGCTTTTAAGTTGATTCAAATAACTCTTCTCTAAGTGTCACTTAAATCGAAAGTGTCGATGAGTGTAGTTATAAAATTTTACGTGGACATAAATATACCATTTTGGTTTCAAACAATCAGCAAAAATAAATGATCGAAAACACTATAGAATTTATAACGCCATTGAATGTAAGGTATCAGTTCAATCCTTAGTGATTTGTATGATCTGGATTATCAATATTTTAAATGTTAAAGATTATTTAAAGAGTGCGTAATAATCAGATCTTAACTCCTTAAACAACCCAGTTATTAGTTTTTAACAAGTGGAGTTAGGTTTTATAAGTCACAGATCATCTCTATCTAATTGAGATAAAATAAAATGTGGTTTATCCATTTGTTTATTAAAACATAAACTAAAACAGAAAGAAAAATTTATGTGATACTCTAGTGGAGAGAATGCCAAGATAGTAATTAAAACCCAACGGTTAATCTCCCCATCGGGTTAAGACAACGGGATTGCTTTCACACTTAACGGAAATATATGTAACTTAGTAGAGATCTGGAGATTCGATACGTTAAGAAATTAATCTATTACATATCTTACTTTATTTGTTATGAACAGAGCACGGTGTAAAAGCTGTGTAATATAAGACGTATTATTCTAAATATTTTGAGGTAAAAGTTTACTTTCTGGAATATTGTCACTCACTGTCAGGATATCGACATCATATCGATTCATGTCGCTATAAAAAAAACAACATTCACATTTGTAACAAATTCCATAAGCATTTTTAGACATTTGTATAAATGCTTCTATAAAATGAATTTAAATAGTAAGCATTTCAACAATTACGGATAAGATTTAAAAAAAGTAAATTACATTCAGATTACAAAAACAAGTATATTTTAAGAGTTAACAAAATTATATTAGTAGCTGTAAATAATTTACTTTGTATTTACTTATTGACGGTGATACTGATGGCCGCTTTACGAACACACATGGATCTTTTCATGTTGTTTGTCCGGGTTTTATTATCTGCAGTGCAAATGACGCGTTCATAAAATTAAAAATGTTGAGCATTGTCACGACTGGAACAACACGGCATGTGCGGGTCCTAATAAATTAGCGTCTTTATAATACAATTTAACATTCTTAAAACTAATTAGAAATTCCTAAAAAATAATAGATCAAAAATTTTTGTAGAATCTTACTAGTAACAGTATTTATTAATTTTAGTATGGATATAACTCGAAACACCATATCTTGTTTTTTTGTCGTTTAAATCCAATTCAAATAAAATTGTATTCCTGCGGAAGGCTTTAAGGTGTGTCTCTGTAGCCTAAATTTCATCCTCCGTTGAATACGATGGCTATGAGCTATTGCTATGAGTATTCAAAAATACACCCCTAATAAACTAAAATTAGATATAGAAATAATATTTTTATATACTATCTCGTATCCTTTTAAAAACAAACAGACGCACACGTAAACTTAGTTGCTATAAGTATGAACCTGAATAATCAGTTCATTAAAAATCTGTAACTAGGTGTTATATCTTTGAAATTACAGCGGAAATTATATTATTTTACGTATAAAATAAAAGACAAGAGTACTATTGCTAGTTTACACTAACAGTAGAACCGTTTCTATAACTTTTACTGCGATTTTTTTTACTGTGTAATTTTGAAATTATAATTAGTTTAAAAAGTAGTGTTTTGTGACGGGTGTTGTTTGATAAAGGAATGACTTCTTCCGATTATTAATTTCAACACTGTTATTATATTGTATCTTATTATTAAAACAATTTTATTTTGTGCTTGTCGGTATTGGAGTGAATTGAGTAGTAAACTATAACTTTTGAGCAACGAGGAAAGTGAGTATTTTTATGGAAAATATTATAAAATAACTCAATACAAATAAAGGCATGTAGCTGAAAGCCGTAATTCCCATAAGACAATATATAATATAAAGCTTTATCCACTTATCCGTTTTTATCAAAATAATCAAGTTCATGCAAAACAATTAATATAAATGTATAAACAGATTAAACCTCGTTGGCCGGAAGAGAAAGAAGAGGTAAAAAGAATAGAAATATAAGATGAATAACTTCAATGACGCGAAGAAATTGAAAATTCTGTAATTAAAAATGAGAATAGAATAATGTTAAAATTAAATCAAGAAATTCAAAATACGACTTTATGCGTTCTATTACCACATTTAGTCTTTCATTTCAGCTCAAATACGTACGTTTAGTTTCTTAAACTGATTTTAATGTTTTTTATTTCACAGCGAACACATATTTCTGCTGTTCATTTGGTGTTACATTTCTTTTTGTAAACACTAAGTTGCAACAACTGTAATAGGATTAAATGTGCTTTAACACCATTTACGTGTGTTACCCGCTGATGTACTGGAGAACTGGGTTTTGTAAACGTAACAACGACAAATCGTACCTAACAGAGTATCGTGTGTAAATCTGTTAACGGGGGTATAAACTTTTGTTCAACTCGTTTCACAGTGGGGACTTTTTTTTCATAGTTATAAGTAATATTACCACACCTCAGATAATAAAATAATAAAGTTATTACTAACATGTCAGATACTGAAATGCCGACTAAAATGAAGCCAAATTGTGGCAATTCGAAGTATAGTATTATCAAATATATGATCATACTCGTAGGTACAGCGCCCGTTTTTCCGTTAATAGCACTCAATTTACAGATTGCAAGAACATGAAAATTCTTTACACATTGTCAATATGATGACGTATATATAAGCACTCTAAGATTTAATAAGAATAACGTAGAACGTATTGCATTCAATATATTATGATTAATTTCCATGAAAAAAAATGCCGTCATGCCCCAACGAGCGTGACGACATTTTTTTTAGTAGTAGTCTATAGTACATAGTAGGCTGTTATGTGTGACGAAATATTTCGTCATACCCAGTTAACAGGTTAAAATCCTATTAACAGGTTAATTAGTAGTCTGTAGTTCTTAAAGCAGCATAAACCGGTTATTAAGCATGCGCCCTTATGAGTATCACTAAGTAATAAATGAGTTGTTTATTTTCAGAAATTTATGTAATAAAAAAGATGAAAATTATTTAAAGTAACTTACCTGTAACCAATTATTCCTAATGATGTTCTCTTCTGTGACTGACGCTTTTTATACAGGTTAGGTTAATATACAACCAATTTTTTTTGGCGCTTCATTTCTGAACCTACGTATTCGGTGAAGAGTTTCGATGCCAAGATTTTCATGCATTTTGTGACAGAATATCTTAGATAACAATAATATAATATAGTAGCTATTATAGTACAGTATGATTTAATATGAAAATATATTTGATTAAAATATAGTAAATTAAGTAACATCCATATAAACTTATGTAGAAGTAGATGAAGTAGAAATTGTAAATATAACATTACTTACAATACCAAATAAAACAATAATAGACTTACGTGATGTTCTTGTGTGGGGCGTGTGTAATTTGTATATTCATTGTAAATGCTACGGAAAACGTTATGCTGTTTGCATAGCATTTACATTATATATACATCTATAAAAGTTATAAATGTATTTATTTATTTAACCATGAAACCAAATTATTCATTTATACCTTTATTTTGTCATAATACTGCTTTTAAACTGAAACTGTTAACGTTTTTGTATATGTTTCTGCCTGGATAGTTCAGACTCAAAATTGAAGTTTAATTTCAGTAGGTGGCGTTGAAATACCACTCTCAAAATTTAAGGGAAGAGTCGTTTTACTCGAATGCGATGAGAAAAATAAAACCGAAAAATAATGAAAGATTTAACTATCTGTTAAATGGTCGACCAAAAAAGGGTGAATTACTTTAAATATTATAATTATGGAAATAAATTTCATTACAAACATAAGACAAACATAAAATATTTGAAGTTTATGTATGATAAAAAGCAAAATCATAAAAATAGCAATTTAGACTATAACTTATGAATATATCACATGCTCGGGAGGTCTGTACGCAGTAGCGTTAGATCTATGATATAATGGTAAGAGAAACTGCAGTCTAATAAGTCGAGCTAAAACTATGCAAATTGCTTAGTAATTGTATTTCAAGTGCTGCTTGGTACTATTGTATATTAAATGCACATAACTTGTAAAACATTTTTTTTAATACCATTTTTTTCTTATAACGGTTACTTTAGTTATCGTTAGGTTAAGATAAAATATTTTATCGGAAAATTATGAATGAAATGGGCATAACTTTCGTGTGATCTAATGTATTAAAGTAAATAAACTGTTTTGTTTTCCGTTTATCGCAATAATTAAAACAACTTTCTCCTTGAACTATAAATTTGAACATCCTTATGACGATAAGCTCATTAATTATTATTTGCGAATAATGATGTCATAAATCAAAGGAGATTAAACAAGTCCTGTCGTCGACAGGTGCTCCGCAATGCGATGCGATGATTTGTTATGGTTGAAATTAAGATATATTATGATGGTATTACCTTTATATCTGTAATCTACTCAACAATTATTTTTTTTTTAATTTCTTAAGTATTTCTAGTTTGGGATATCATTGCTCGACAGGTTTGTTGTAGATAGATCGTTTAAAGAATACTTCCATACCTTTTGAACTGCATTAAAATAATAGCAGGCATAAATAATAAATTACTACTGGACACATCCCCATAATAGCTATTTTAGAGCTGATGCAAATAATACAAACACAATTATAAAATCTGAATTAAAAAACTAAATAAATATTAAATACATATTTAGAATTTGGAATTAAGATATCCATGTATGAACCTTACATTTTTTATTCCAATTTGTGTTTATATTTTATTTTTGTATTTTAAATACAAATACCCCCAAATATTAACAGCAAATGTACAATATTGTTTTTCTAAAAAATCTGAGTTAAAATATTATTACACTTCGACTTGCCGTTTATGTCAATTGGAGTAGGTACTACTTACTTACTTACTTATTTCCACGCCATATCCCTTGCGGAGTAGCCAGAGATGACGGAGCGCCAAACGCTACGGTCGATGCATACCTCTTTCGCCTCGACCACAGACATCAACCTCTTCATACATGCCCTCCGGGGGGTCCTCATGCTTTTTACGTGACCTTCCTCCAGTAACATTGATACTGTGTTTTCGAAGGTCACTCGAGGCCTCCCCCTGTCTCTCTTACCGCTCCTTTTCCTTTATAAATCTTTTTACCATTCTTTCATCACTCATTCGTTCGACGTGCCCAAACCACTTGAGCACGTTCTTCTTCATTGTCACCGTAATATCTTCGCTAGTACCTGCCATTCTGTGGATCTCTTCATTGCGGATTCGGTCAGCTAAACTGACTCCGCAAATTCGACAAAGAGATCGCATCTCCACAGCATTCATCTTTCTTACATTCTTCTTCCGTATTACCCATGTTTGGCTGCCGTATAACAGCGTCGGTAGGAAAACTGCATTGTGTACAGCCAAATGTGCAGCTATGCTGACGTTTCGCCGTCTCAATAATGTAGCTAAAGCAACGTTAACTCTGTTACCGGCAGCAATACACCTTTCCACATCCATTTCGTATCTTCCGACTCAGCTAAATATACTTCCCAAATATACCGCTTCATTCACTTGTTCTATTATCTTACCATTCACGTTGATCTTACATTTTGTTCTTTCTTCATTTCTTTCAAATATCAGAACCTTCGTCTTATCTGCATTCAGGTTTAGACCATTATTTTCACCCATCTTTCAGAGTGGTGATCAATGTGTGCAAATCGCATTCTGATGATGTAATGAGCACTGCATCATCTGCATATAGCAAGCAATTGACCTTAAGGTCACCTACTTTCACTCCCATGTGACTGCCTTTCACGCCTTGGAGACAACTATCCGAATACAAATTGAACAACCAAGTTAACATAGCGCAACCATGCTTAACACCCGATTGGATGTCAAACCAGGGCGACATGTCAGCTCCTACTCGCACACAGGCTGAGTGATCTCTGTAAAGAGACTTTACAGCCTAAAGCAAGGGTTTACCGTTTACATTGTATCGGGGCAGTATCTCCCATAATTTCGTTCTCACAACTTTGTCAAAAGCCTTTTCCAAATCCACAAAAGAACAGAAAATCTTTTGGTTTAGTGCCAAAAACTGTTCCGTGATCATGTGGAGGGTAAAGATTTGATCTATACACCCTCTTCCAGGTCTAAAACCTCCATGGGCCTCCCACAACAGCCTTTCAGATCTCTCTTGCATTCGTTGCTAATATTTTAGCATAAACTTTACCGCCTAAGCTAATCAAACTGATGGCCCTATAGCTTGCACAGTCTGTCTGTGAACCTTTGCCTTTATACAAAGGTACGATGACTGTACCTCGCCAATCGCGTGGGACCTTCCCTGATTACCAGCATAAATTGCACAAAAATCAGAACAAGTCCAAGACGCGTGGCCCAACATATTTGATCATCTCGGCAGTAACTTCATCTGCTCTCGCAGCCTTACCACATTTCAGGCTTTGTATTGCGCTCTCTACTTCTTCTTAACTGATTTCACCATCGGCTACATCGGAACTCAGCTTTTCGCTGGTACTCGAGGCTGAGGCGTCCTCACATTCATACGTCTCCTTGTAGAATTTCGCCTACCGCTACAAAACGTGTGCTTGCTCGGTTAAAATGTCACCGCTCTTCGAAAGCACCCCTTTCATTCTAAAGGTTACCGAACAACCTCGAGAAGCACTAATTTCTCGCCAGAAAATCGTCGTGTTTTCCCGAAAGTTTTTCGTCAACCTTTCGTCCCTTTTTCTCTCAAAATTTTCACGCTTCATCTTTATAAGCGCTTTCGTATTGTGCTTGTGCAGCTTGTACTCTCTTTTTCTTATTTCTTTCATATTTTTATCCTTACCCAAGGCTTTATAATCCACCCATGCTTTCTTCTTTAAGCAGTTCTTTAAGCAGTTTCTTCTTACAGCGTCTTTCACTTCATCATCCCACCATTCATCGCGCTTTTTACTAAAACCTCTTTTCCTTTTACCACATACCTCTGTCGTTCCTTTCACCATACTATTCCTAAGGTTCTGCTAGCATACTTCAACACTTTCATTTCCAGAATCACAGCTGTCAAGCTTCTTGGAAACCCTTTCTTGCAATTCCTCTCTGATCGGTGGATCTTGAAACTTCCAGCATCTTATGCTATAATTCGACTCCAAGCTAGGACACGTCGTGCGGCTGCACCAACCTACAAACAGACCTCTTATTTTAGCAACGACTAGAAAATGGTCCGTTCCCAGATCAGCACCCCTAAATACTCGCGTGTCCATGTCTTGGCTTCTAATACGCTGGTCCACTAGGAATAAATCAATCATACTTCTTTCTTCCGCTCGCTCCCATGTGTACAAGTGAATTTGTTTGTGATCAAACATCGTGTTTGCCACAAACCTATTTTTCCCCTTACAAAATTCCAAAATAAGCTTTCCAGCCTCATTTACTCTCTCATCACCGTACTTGCCTAGCACGCTATCGTAACCACTTCGCACGGTTCCAACCCATCCATTCATATCCCCACATACTATCAATTTTTCATTATCTCTGACAGTACTTAGAACATCCCTGACACTCTCCCAAAGCTTCTCGAGCTCGCCCACTGGATCTGAGGAAACTGGCGCTTAAACGCCTAACAAGAATACTCTTGTTATCCCCAGCTTAAAGCGAACCCAAAGAAGCCTCGGGTTGATGGCCTTGTATCTACCATTGCATTAATCATTCGAGAGGACTACAACACGCTTACACCTTGGCAACCTCACTCACCCTCTGGAACCCCAGCACAGAAAGCGACCCGGTAAGGTAAGAAAAATACTGAATCTTAATAATAAAACAGTATATTTCGAGGAATTCAAAACTTCTTTAAGCTGGCAACCTCTAAATACCAAAATGTCAATGCCTATTAAAGCCTTTTGAATTACCTTTCTATAGATAACACAGGCACACAAAAAAAAAAAAACGTCATGAACCAGAGGGGAGACCCCATTATTCTTAGGTTTTTGGGATCGCTGAAACCGAATATGACAATAAAAACTAATTTTAAATGCCAGTTTTCCCGCTAGCACCCCCTTACTACCTCTTAAGGGGTGAAAATTGAAATTTTTGTATAAAATCAAGATAGATGTGTATTTCTACGTTTTTTGGGATGCTGAAACCGAAAATGATAATTAGAAATAAATTTATGACCACTATAACCCCCTACCACCCCTTACGGGGGGTGAAAATTTAAATTTTTCTATAAAGTCAAGATAGTTGTGTATTTCTACGTTTTTTGGGATGCTGAAACCGAAAATGATAACTAAAAATAAATTCATGACCACTATCTCCCCCTACCATCCCTTACAGGGGGTGAAAATTTCAATTTTTCTATAAAATCAAGACAGATGTATATTTCTACGTTTTTTGGGATGCTGGAACCGAAAATGATAACTAAAAATAAATTCATGACCACTATTACCCACTTACCACCCCTTACAGGGGGTGAAAATTTAAATTTTTCTATAAAATCAAGATAGATGTGTATTTCTACGTTTTTTAGGATGCTGGAACCAAAAATGATTACTAAAAATAAAATTTAAGACCTCTATCACCCATTAACACCCCTCACCAACCCTTAAGACTGAATCATGATTTTTGTCCTATTCTTCACAAGTTTTTTCACTTTTTGTTTTTTTTTTTTACTTTCTTTCATCCGGCAGTGTTGTAAAACGCTTAAAAGATGCTGAACCTAATTCTATGCCTCCGAAATAGAATTGTTACTATTTTCCTGAAAATTTAGGAGACTAAAAGATGCTGAACCTAATTCTATGCCTCCAAAATAGAAGGGACTATTTTCCTGACAATTTAGGAGACTACAGTGAGGTGCAAGATGCAAGGTTCCATCAGGATTAGAGTAGAATTAAATCATGAATATATATCAGATACTTCTGATCGATAAAGCATTTGCATTTCTAATATAAGAGCGAGAGAGAGAGTAACCTCAAACTAGTTTGATAAACATGTCACTTACTGTAAATCGTTAAAATTTCTTCATACATCTTGATTTTATACAAAATTGAAACCCCCCATTAGGGATGGTTACCGGGTGGTATTGAGTAAAAGAGGTATCAAATTCACTTTTGGTTGTCATTTTCGGTTCCAGCATCCTAAAAAACGTAGAAATACACATCTATCGTGATTTTATAGAAAAATTTAAATTTTCACCCCCTGTAAGGGGTGGTAAGGGGGTAATAGTGGTCATGAATTTATTTTTAGTTATCATTTTCGGTTCCAGCATCCCAAAAAACGTAGAAATACACATCTATCTTGATTTTATAGAAAAATTGAAATTTTCACCCCCTGTAAGGGATGGTAGGGGGAGATAGTGGTCATGAATTTAATTTTAGTTATCATTTTCGGTTTCAGCATCCCAAAAAACGTAGAAATACATATCTATCTTGGCTTTATAGAAAAAATTAAATTTTCACCCCCCGTAAGGGGTGGTAGGAGGTGATAGTGGTCATGAATTTATTTTTAATTATCATTTTCGGTTTTAGCATCCCAAAAAACGTAGAAATAGACATCTATCTTGATTTTATACAAAAATTTCTATTTTCACCCCTTAAGAGGTAGTAAGGGGGTGCTAGCGGGAAAACTGGCATTTAAAATTAGTTTTTATTGTCATATTCGGTTTCAGCGATCCCAAAAACCTAAGAATAATGGGGTCTCCCCTCTGGTTCATGACTTCTTTTTTTTTTTGTGTGCCTGTGTAATTAATCAACCTAACCACAGACAAACATTATAAATATTTCAAAGAAATTTCTACTTAGCAATATATCTACACGCCATCAAACAATTTATTTAAGTAAGTGTTATTTTATTTTTTATTTTTAATATAAAACGACACAGGACTAAAATATTTTCATACCATATCATACCATAAATACCTGTAACCCGTAGTTATAGTTATATAACAACCTATTAAACAATAAAGAATATAAATGTACCGCTATTCTCGTTTAAGAATAACAATTACAAAGAAACAGATTTGACGTCAACTAGCGCTTTGTAGTGCGGCGCAACTCAAGACTACTCAAGAGGCGGATTCATTGTGATTACGGTCGCCAAGCGCTAACTGGGAATAGTAGCTCAATTTACTTGCATCAAGAACAGGCAATTTACTGTCGTAGTTGACTTTTGTGTTTAGTCTTTTGTGTTTTATTCTATGAAAATAATTGTTTTGAATATTAAAATACTCCTGATTAATAATTTCATAATTATAATATTTAAAGCTACGTATTTACTCGTATTTTGATGGATCTATCTCCATCTTTATCCATTCATATTACATACTTTAATATTATATGTAACACTCTACCCTTGTATCGCGTTAAGTATTAATAATGTCCAAAATATTAATGATTTTTTGAGATAATGATTGGGATAAAATAATAAAATATATAAAATTCATCCGATCAAGTAAAATTTTACTTTAAATAGCGGTGACATACAGCATGTTTAATCTTAAAATCGAACCGAACGAAGGTAACATTTTTACTCCAATATTACTAATGTATTGAAACATTTCCTTGACAGCTCTATCTTATCAAATAAATGTAAACTGATGAGTTATAAGTAACTTCATGCATGCGTCACTCTTAACTCATTTGCAACCTTATGTCAAGTACTCTAAGCGCTATCAGGTAGCTAGGAATAATGTTAATCGTGATGAGAAAACCTCAATCGGTTATTGTAGCTTATAAGCTTAATGTAACTTGTAAGCTATAGCTTCTTATTTACATACTATGTAGGTATATACTGTTATACATATATAAATATTGGCAGTATTGTTTCAGTCTTAATATATATATTTTTTTATTTTATGTAAGAGGAGGGCAAACGAGCTGGCGGGTCACGGATGGACGTGATCACCGCCGCCCATGAACTCTTGCAACATCCGAGGATTTACAAGAGTGTTGCCGGCCTTGTAGGTGGGAATAAACGCCTTTTTTGAAGGTACCCATATCGTACCGATCTGGAAATACCGCCGAAGGGAGTTCGTTCCACATTCGAGTGGTACGTGGAAAAAGGTCCTTGAGAACCGCACAGTGGAGGATCGCCACGCATCCAGGTGGTAAGGATGGTATTGGAGGCGATGGCGCGCTGTGCGGTGATGAAATTCGGCGGCAGGCATCAGATCGAATAGTTCTTCGGAACACTCCCCGTTGTAAATGCGGTAGAAGACGCACAAAGAAGCCACGTCTCTACGCAATGCCAAAGAGTCCAGCCGTTCGCAGAACACCGGGTCCCCGACAATTCGAACGGCTCTCCGTTGTACGCGGTCAAATGGTAGAAGCTGATATTGGGGTGATCCGGACCAGAGATGAGAACAGTACTCCATGTGTGGCCGGACCTGCGCCTTATAGAGCGCAAGTGATTGGCCAGGTTTGAAGTACTGCCTCGCTCTATTGATCACTCCCAATTTCATCGAGGCCAACTTGGCCTTGCTCTCCAGATGACCACGAAACTGACAGTCGCTCGAAATGTCGAGACCCAGTATTCTGATACTTGGCGAGGCAATGAGTGGAGTGCTCTCGAAGAGCGGTGATACGACAAATGGGGTTTTCTTAGTGGTGAACGCGCAAACCTGTGTCTTTAGGGGATTGAACTGAACGTGGTTCCATTCACCCCACTCAGAGACCATTCCCAGGGAGGTCTCTATTGAAGACACAAGTTTCTTTCGGCACTCGTCGACGTTTTCCCGCGTGAGACCTGCACGGCCGGAATATACTGCATCCCCAGTAGTGTCATCCGCATAACAATGTATGTTGGAGATATCCAACATATCATTGATGTGCAGGAGGAACAGAGTTGGGGATAGCACGCAGCTTTGGGGTTCACCAGCGTTCACGGGCTTGGGGTCCGAGCAAAAACCGTCGAGAACGACCTGTATGCTCCGCCCAGTGAGGAATCTGGTGATCCACTTGCATAAACTCTCGGGAATCTCATAGGAAGGTAGCTTCGAAAGAAGCCCCTTGTGCCATACACGATCCAAGGCTTTCGCCATATCCAGACTAACTGCCAGACCCTCTCCCTTGCTTTCAATAACAGCTGCCTAACGGTGTGTAAGATACAACAGAAGATCACCAGCCGATCGACCATGGCGAAAGCCATATTGCCGGTCATTGACCAACTGGTGATCCTCGAGGTAGGTTAGGAGCTGTTTATTGATAATGCTCTCTATTACTTTGGACAGCAAAGAGGTAATGGCGATAGGTCTGTAGTTAGCTGGTTCCGAGCTATCACCTTTTTTAGGGATCGGATGGACAAGGGCACGCTTCCATGTGACCGGGACTACGCCTTTAAGGTAGGAGTACCGAAATAGACGCGTTAGCACTGGAGTCAACTCAGGGGCACACGTTCGTAGCACCAATGGAGAAATGCCATCCGGCCCACTCGACTTATGAACGTCCAAGGAAAATAGAGACTGCCTAATAGTTTTCTGCCGAAAAACTATTTCCGGCATTGAGCTCTGACACCGCGGGATGATAGGCGGTGTCTTCCCCTGGTCGTCCAAAGTCGAGTTAGAGGCGAAAAGAGTGCCCAAGAGATCAGCTTTCTCTTTTGCCGTGTGGGCCAGAGAGTCATTCCCCATGTGCAACGGCGGTAGGGACGGCTGGCTAAAGTTTCCCAGAGTGGCCTTTGAAAGCGCCCAGAATTTGCGCGTGCCAGGCGGGTACTTTGCCAGCTGATCCCCAATTTTGACGACATGCTTGAATTTTGCTCTAGCGATTTGCCGTTTGAAGAATCTGGAGGCACGATTATATTTCCTCTTCAGAACTCTAGAGTTCGGATCCTTAGTGACTAACGCATTGACCCAAGCTTGATAAGCCTGCCGTTTGCCAGCTGCTGCAGCCCTGACAGACGCATCAAACCAAGGCCGCGATCTGCCACCAAGTGGTACCACAGAGCTTGGTACAAATAATTCCATGCCCTGTAGTATCACATCAGCTACAGCCGCAGCGCAGTCACTAGGATCATCGGAAGGGAAACAAATCGGCCCCCATGGGTAGGATGCAAAAAAGGACCGCATTCCATCCCAATCCGCTGACTTGTAGTGCCAAACGCGTCGAGTCGCAGGTGTTGTGCGAGCCGACCGTTGAATGGGCACTACACTCCGTACCAGACAGTGATCAGAGGAACCTAAGGGAGCCTCGACAGTGATCTGGTACTTTTCTGGATGTGTAGTCAGCAGAAGATCCAACAAAGAGGGCGTGTGACTGTCCACGTCCGGTAGACGAGTGTGCGTCTTTACCAGCTGGGACAGACCATTTGCCAGAGCAAAGTCAAACACAGATCTCCCCGCGTAGTCGGTGGCACGTGACCCTAGCCAATCGGCATGGTGCGCATTAAAGTCCCCTAGGACTACGACTTCGGCGGAGGGAGTCTGTGAAAGCAGATCGTCAATCTTCGCCTGAACATGGCCCAAGAGTTGATCCGTTTCTGCATTACCACTATGGGACCTGTAGAGGCACGCGTAGTCTCTGACATGGTCGTCCATGTCCACGCGCAGCCAGAGTATAGACAGATCCCGACCTTCAGAAACCTGAAGGCGACGGTAGCAGATATCCTCCCTTACGAACACAGATACCCCGGCGTGTGGTATAAAATGGTGTTCTAGTTTATACCCGGGGTATGACAGGTACGCTGTGTCGCTAGGTTGAGATATCTGCGTCTCCGTCAGAAACAACAAGGCCGGCTGCGCCGTCTCCAGATGATAGTGGACGGCGTTCAAGTTGGAATGAAGTCCCCGGATGTTGCAAAAGTCCACATTTAGAGTGGGTCGGGGTGCCGCTGCATTGACTCGTCGTTTGCCCTCAAACAACACAAAAGGCGATACTTTGCCCGCCCCAGATACGACGGGCAGCCCGAGCAAAATCCGAGAATCATTTCCCCGATTTTGCTCGGGGAGGGGGTCCCCGGCTTCATCAAAGCCGGTTCCCTCCTGGGGTATTTTTGTTTTTGGCATCGCTTTCATGTTTGGCGCGGGGGGGAGGTTGGGCTTCCGGATTCTCTCACTCACCGACGGAACATAACCAAATGAATTTGGTTACTACACGTCGGTCTTCTGTGAGAGGGTGGTCCTTCCCCGGTCGAGCCAGCCCAATACGAGCTGTAGTCGTATAACTACAGCTAGGCTCTACCACCTACGTAAAACAAAATCTTTTACATTTATGTACCATAACTTTTACCATTAAAATAATAAATGGAAAGGAAAATTATATTCAGATGTTTCAAGGTTCATCTCTATTAAGAATATTCCAACAAAATGTTTTACATTTCTATTAGATAGCTGACACTTCAAATTCGCCTTCTGATCGCGCCGTATGCGGTTTTCGTTAGGTTTTACTTGACTATGCATAAATAGTAGAAACATTTAAGAAAATTCGTTTACTGATCAAAGACAAAATTTAGAAATCTTTGGTTTAAATTTAACCAAATATTTAATCAAGTAACAGACAAAGCTAACAACAGGATGAAACCTCATTTAATATGATTAAACAACAACAATATATATATATATATATTAAAATAAAATATATCAAATTTATATAAACAAATAAATGGCGTCCATTACGTAACGTAATATCAAAAACAATTTAAAGGATGAGTGTGAGAATATTAACGGTTATGTGTAATCAACTTCAAAGCAAAGCACCGTGACACATGTCTAACAAGAATACATTTAATAAGTCCCAAGCTTTTGGCAAGTATTGCAGAATATGTTGTTTATACCAAGGGAGCATGTCAACACGTGAAGCCGTTATGCAATCTGATATTGACATTTATTATATGATTTTACAACTTAACTTTACCTTTTGAAGATCGGTACGAGGTATATAATTTGATTAATTTTCTTTTAGAAATAACAAAGTGTTAGATAACAACATAGGAATTTGTTTGAAAATTTTGTGCTGCTATTTTAAAAGTAATGATATCTAGCTTGGAAATACTTTTATTTTAAAAGGGAATATTACCAAAAACAATAACATTGTGAAATAGAGCAACAGCTATTACAATTTTGAATTCATGAAAATAGGGAAATTTAATTAGGAGGTTAGATCGCAAAATGGCTAATGTGAAACAATTAACGTGAAGGAAACTTGTATTTACATTAATTTTTCTACGCACCATTATTACAACGGATACCATTAATATCTAACTCTATATTCTCGTAATATTACTAATATTATTGCAATAAAACCAGTTTGATTTTGCACCAACTTGAAATGAAACGTTACCATTTGACGGTACTCGGGCCACTCACTACGTGATCTGTATTTGCAAGCTGACGAGTTAACTGTTAAGTTGACTGTTTATCGTTTGTCTCATTGTATATTCCACGGCTATTTTCAAGCGTTGGTTTAACTAAACGACTATAATAAATGTTACGGAACATTTCAAAAACCTTCATATTATGACAACCAGTGGCAGAATACTAATTTTGTTCTTTATGGTTGACATAATCAAAATATAGTTAATATAAGTACTAATATATTTTTTTGAGTTTACAAACGTTAAGTCAGTAAATGGAAATATTGATTTAATCTAACAAGGATAAATAGAAAGTAAAACTGTTAATAAAGTCATTGTCGGTACCTTAACTGGACATATTTCCTTGTTATGATCGAGCACAGCTCGCAATGTAAGTGCTGGAACTGAAAAATGTATCCACAATAAATAGCGTTGACTCAAAATTATCAACGTGAAAATCTTCTCATTACCTTCAATATATATATTATATTTTTATGCTATTCTTATTTCAAAAGATTTTTAGATTTCGCTTAGAAATAAATCTAGATAGAAGTAAACACATTTGAAAACTTATTACTAATTTATTGGTCAGTGATCTATTACGAATAAGTAATAAGTATTTGGATTATTTCTGTAGCTAAATGGGATTAAATATTACAAATTAGCAAAAAAACAACCAGACTAATATAATAAGATATTGCCTTATTGCTTCCATGCTTCGATGATTCTTTAAACTACTTACATGAAAATTGCTTCTGAAACATAGTGATTCTTTAAGAAACGGTTATAAGAGATTTTTCTAAATTACTTGCGTCAGTCAGGAATAGCTTTTTCAGTGACTTTGTGTGCGTCGTTTAAAGAAATACCTTTGTGTCTTTGTGTCTTTGTATCTATTAGATAACTAATATAAAAAAATGTATCTAATCCAACGTTAAGATAGACTTTATTAATTATTCTAGTTTTCAATATTATAATTAAAATCAATTAAATCAAACTCAACGTTTGAAGATTCGAAACAGATTAATCCAGTTATCTCAAATATCTCAAAGCCGTAAATTACTCAACAAAGCAGTCGGTAAAGTTTCATAACAATCAAGCGACCCTTGATCTGTTCTTCGACCTCAATCGATTGTCCCCGATATTTGAGGATTCGCATAACGTGCTTATCTCTCACAATAAATTCTTATATGTGCCAGATATGGAATAATATAACGTATTCTCTTCTCCTTTCATATACAAATAAAACTATAACGAGGTTGTTACTTTTATTTCATTTATAAAATGACATAAATTAACTGTAAAGTCGTTATTGTTAAAATATTAAAACTTCTTTTATATTTTGATGTATTTTCTTTTAAGAATAATACCGGATATGTTTATAATTTTATTATTTTCAATAGCAATGCGTACTAATTATAAACTTTTCTTAGATATTTCGGCTTATTTTAATTACTAATAATAACATAAAATTCAGTATGTAGTGAAAACATTTGTGACAAACAGTGGAACGCATTTGCTATATTATTATTGAAATAAAGTTTATGTTAATATATCTTTTAATTGTACAATTTACTGAATGAAACAAATAAATATTATAAAAGGTCTATATTTTCACAAATTTAACTCAAGGTAACAAATGAAATAAATACTTTGTATAAAATTACTGTTTTGCATTTTTTAAAGACAGAAAAGGATACGTATTTGCCGTTGATTGGATTTTATTTTGCGATGCTCGTCCAATTAACGCTTTGTTCGTTACAGTTTATACTGACCATCTTTTTCTAATCATCCTTTTAATTATCTGTGCTTTATTTAGTGAATATAAATAAGCTCCTATACGTTGAAGTGCTTTTCACACAAACTTGAATTTAAGAGCTATAATAGTTCTCGCTTTACTCACTTCTAAGTTTTTTTTTAATATATTTTAAAGCATATTTTATATTTCAATATCGTGGGCTTTAGTCCAATCTTGAGTTTTAATGTTTTAACTAATTACGGTTTAATATATTTATATAAATATACGGGATATTATTTTTGTATAAAATACATTGCAAATTCTTCAGCAAAAACAAATAACAAGGAATTATTTAAAATAGAAAAGTAATTGACATATATACATATTTTTAAGACAGTGACATGGGAGTGAAAGTAGGTGACCTTAAAGTCAATTGCTTGCTTTATGCAGATGATGCAGTGCTCATTGCATCATCAGAATGCGATTTGCAGGCATCACCACTCTGAAAGATGGGAGTGAAAATAATGGTCTAAACCTGAATGTAGATAAGATGAAGATTCTGATATTTGAAAGAAATGAAGAAAGAACAGATTGTAAGATCAACGTGAATGGTAAGATAATAGAACAAGTGAATGAAGTGGTATATTTTGGAAGTATGTTTAGCAGAGACGGAAGATACGAAATGGACGTGGAAAGGCTTATTGCTGCCGGTAACAGAGTTAACGGTGCTTTGGCTGTATTGTTGAGACGGTGTCAGCATCGCTGCACGTTTGGCTGTACACAATGCGGTTTTGCTACCGACGCTGCTATACGGCAGCCAAACGTGGGTAACACAGAAGAAGAATGTAAGAAATATGAATGCTGTGGAGATGCGATCTCTTCGCAGAATATGCGGAGTCAGTCTAGCTGACCGAATCCGCAATGAAGAGATCCACAGAATGGCAGGTACTAGCGAAGATGTCGCAGTGATAATGAAGAAGAACGTGCTCAGGTGGTTTGGGCACGTCGAACGAATGAGTGATGAAAGAATGGTGAATGAAAAAAAGATTAATACAGGAAAAGTGAGCGGTAAGAGCCTAAGAGCGGTGAGGCCTCGAGTGACCTTCGAAAACACTGTGTCTACGATACTGGAGGAAGGTCACGTAAAAAGCATGAGGACCCCCCGGAGGGCATGTATGAAGAGGTTGAGTATAGCTTGCGGCTTCATGTGTTTTCAATAAATAGTTTAATTGGGCAGTAATATTACTTTTATATAATAAATAACCTTAAAAAGTGATTTTCGAGATTGTGAAAGAGAAGATTTATATTTTTATTCTTAAATAAACTATAGTACTTAATTTAATAAACATTTCAAAATTATAAAGCCACATTACACCTGTTTAAAATAGTCTTTTATTTATTAAAGTCTTCACTTCAACATCCCGATATTTATAAAATATGTCGACGAGAAAGCCCTACTAACCGGCTTTTGTAGGCTGCTCTTTTTAAAATAAATACAATGTTTAAAAAAATTAAATGATAATATTTACATGACATAGAACATTTTTTTTTAATATTTCGAGGCATTAGTACTTATTCTGTAAAAGATTTGCTAAAAACGGTCGTATATATGAAAAACTGTCTAGTAATTATTTCGAAAATTCAGTTATTCAAAAAGAAGAAATGATTTGCTCCGCTTTTTAATTGCACTAGATTTTTTAATACCTTTATGAAACTATCATGTGTCACAGAAAAATGGATCTGTGTCGGGAACATTTAAGTCCAACTTGAATTAGTTTTTATGGAGAAAACCCTCTTCTAATACAATTTGTTCCCGTCAGTATAATATGATTGAATAAAACCGGCGAATAGAATAAGAAAAGATTTAGCAATCCTATTTTCATTCCATAATCTGCAGGTTATGGAATGAAAATAGAATTGGATTGGAAAACCGAAATGATATTAATACTAAATATCACAGTATTTAAAAAATACGTCCGCGCACCCCGTGGTCATGAAGAGAAACTTTCACCGTCCTGGTAAACTTTTTGAATATATCCTTAATATCCTTCATAAGGCACCGCATGACTTCATCTTGTTCGTGGTCGCTAAAATTAACAACCAGCTCTAAGGTGAACTGTTTTCATCGCCACAAGTCGCGCGTATTATTTTTGAGAAGGCCGTTGCAGTATATGGAAATACCTCTTCTTTCTTTACTACTGGAAAATGTATTTGATAATTGAGACGTATGGAACTTTTTTATCATTCATTCATTCATTCATTTCAGTCATTTCTCTTTACATATTTAATAACATAACATATATACGAAAAAATTTAAAGACATAAAAACCAGTGACAGACACAAGACATGCTTAAATTTCGTTTTCAAAAAGTTAACAGTTCCTTCGTCGACTTGAGTGTTAATAAAATTATCAAGATATCTTAGTTTTTAGTGGATTGAAATATGGTGAACTTGACTTGTTGACTCATTTGTAGGAATGATATTTCAATGTAAATCATCTAAGATTATTAAATTTCTTTAAAAAAAGCAACTGTTGAGTTTCTGGCCGGCTCGTCTAAGCACATCAATATTCCGAGCCGGTGGTAGCTTACTTACGGACTGACTACACTGACCTTTTGTTTATTGTAATATTTGACAATTCGAAAGTGCATATAAAGGCCTACTTGAATAAATTATTTTAAATTTGAATTTGAATTAAAAATTCCTCCACAGTAAGAGAAAATAATACTCATAAAAAATATGAATTATGTAAAAGTATTGAACAATTCATAGGTAGTCTAAAAAAAAAAAAGGTTTTATATTAATTAAAGACGAAATAGCAATAAAGGATAAGTTTTCATACCCCTCCACCACTGACACCATTGAGAAAAGCAATCTCATCTATGTTTCTGAATATTCATGGGCTATAGCATACATACACACCATAAAAATAAAGATATAACAAGATACAATGAGAGCTGATCTGAATTCTACCATATGGTTGATTTTAACAAAAATTTTTGATACTTTCAGTAATATAAATTTAATCGTTATAACCATTCTGGACTTCGCCCTAATTTCGAAATGATATAAAAAACTATTATAATAAAGAGTAAGAGGTAGAGGACAAAAATTTGTGTGAAATGTAAATATCAATGTAAGGTGTGTGTAAAATACCAACGCACTATTCATTGTGAATTCCTATGGATAGTAATTAAATACTTAAAGCACAAACACAAGCTACTGAGTTTTATCATACAGCTACTAATAAAACAAAAAAATTGTAAAGGATACGCAAGACAATCTCACACATAATAATTTGAACTCACGACCTGCAGATCATCAACCTGATTGCTAAGTTGCCGTTAAATCAAAGCGATGTCGAAACAATCGGGTGGAATCGTTTTTTAGTCTCTGCTATATCTTTTGAACTGTATTTTGCAATTTCATCTTTGATGTAAAAGATTTTGATTTCATAAACCGAATATTTCGTTATCGCAAGGAAAAAGAGATATTACTTTAGTTAGCTGTTTAATACATTCCACAGCTATGTTTAGAACATTTTTATACAAAACAATATCAGAAAATAAATACCAACACGAAACTACTTATTCCTATTAATTAATACCAGACTTCAAACTAATTAATATACAAAGAAAACAACTGACAAATGAGATGGAATCTATATTTAGTCTTTTAAAATAAGCCGTAAGTAACTCTCGGAGCCTTGTCCTTTCTAACTGTTTGCTTTAATTAAGCAACTTTGCCAATTATTGGAAACCTATCAGCAATTGAACTGTTGGGAAGAAAAGCGTTTTATATTTAGCTCCTTGCATTTTAAAGGCTTTTTTTTACTTTAAATTCCTAGTTCTTTATATTTAAGTCCTGTTTAGTTTCAAATGGATATTAATTTTTTAAAACGACAACATTTACAAAACATATCTTAATATTTAATAAAGTTTAACTTATACAATTAATGGGAGAAGTTCTTCGTTGTAGGTTAAACTCATTAAACCATATAGGTAGATAAGCGAAAGCGACAATAAAAATAAAGTGTACCATCTACTCAACATCATTCGAACGAATACAGAGTACACCTAGATTTAGAACAACAATCTATGGTTTTCACAAAGAATTGTCCTTTATGGAAATCGACCATACAACTTTTGGTTTAAGTGACTCTCACTAACTATAAACCATTAAGTTCATCAAGTTAAAAAAAGAAATAATACTTCTAATACTTATAAATTACAAAAGTAGTGAAGCGTAAGGACTCTTTTGATAAAAATCACGGATTCGATGGTGAATTATGTGCTTAAATAAGTCTGCAGTAGGTTTCTGCTAGCTTTTGGTCCTAATTTTGCCAGCGCCTACTTAGTTCATTTAATTATATTCTCACCACATTCTTCTAAAATGAAGCCAGCTGTTTAAGTGCTTCGGAAAAGTAGCGTAGCTATTTAATATAGTCCTATCATTTTATATTGTATCGACAACAGTACTTTGATTAACAATTCTTTTTATGTAGAAGTATTTTACTATTTATGAAGTCAACAACACATTTCTGTAAAAGAATTATAGAATTGAGTTCGTATTCGCTACACTGTCATTATAAGGGTCAATTGTACAATATTCTATAGTAAAAAATACTGCGATTTCAGAGATTTCGTCGTGAAATTTTATAGAATCTTAATTAATATTCAGTTCAAAATTAAATTTTGCGTAAAAATCACTGTCAATAAAAAAGTTCCAAAACACCTATAGTTTACTAGAATGGTTCTATTTCAATTAAAGTGAAAATACGACTTAATAAAATGTTATATTGTTTTTAAGTAACCTTATAATAAATAAACAAACTTTTTTGTTACTAAAATATTGAAATTGACAATTGTCATTCACTGCGTTCCTTTGTCCTTACTGTGAAACCAAAAGCTTGTTTCAAAGCTATAAAAAAGATTGCGCTTCAAATATTTAATAATAAAACGACTTTATTACCTTCTACAAAATATATCAATTCTTGCTCTAATCACTTGCTTCTATTGAAGTAAAAAACTTTTGAATTAGTTTAACTTTATATATTTCCATGTATTTTTAATCCTGCTTTAATTTTATTTTTTAATAAAGTATAATAAGCATATCAAGAACTGAATTCTGTGAATAATTATTGCAATTACGCTGTGAAAAATTAGTTATTGAATTAATAAAACTCTTCTTACCTTTAATTATAATGCTAATTATTATTTGTAAGCTTAATTCTGAAATTATTATAATCTGTTAATTAGGATCTGCTTCACTTAGAAGGATATTGCTTCAATATAATATTTGATGAGGATATTATTATTATTTATTATTTACCTTCACGCCATATCCCTTGCGGGGTAGCCAGAGACGACGGAGCGCCAAACGCTACGGTCCCTGCATACCTCTTTCGCCTCGGCCACAGACATCAACCTCTTCATACATGCCCTCCGGGGGGTCCTCATGCTTTTTACGTGACCTTCCTCCAGTATCGTAGACACAGTGTTTTCGAAGGTCACTCGAGGCCTCACCGCTCTTAGGCTCTTACCGCTCACTTTTCCTGTATTAATCTTTTTTTCATTCACCATTCTTTCATCACTCATGCGTTCGACGTGCCCAAACCACCTGAGCACGTTCTTCTTCATTATCACTGCGACATCTTCGCTAGTACCTGCCATTCTGTGGATCTCTTCATTGCGGATTCGGTCAGCTAGACTGACTCCGCATATTCTGCGAAGAGATCGCATCTCCACAGCATTCATATTTCTTACATTCTTCTTCTGTGTTACCCACGTTTGGCTGCCGTATAGCAGCGTCGGTAGCAAAACCGCATTGTGTACAGCCAAACGTGCAGCGATGCTGACACCGTCTCAACAATACAGCCAAAGCACCGTTAACTCTGTTACCGGCAGCAATAAGCCTTTCCACGTCCATTTCGTATCTTCCGTCTCTGCTAAACATACTTCCAAAATATACCACTTCATTCACTTGTTCTATTATCTTACCATTCACGTTGATCTTACAATCTGTTCTTTCTTCATTTCTTTCAAATATCAGAATCTTCATCTTATCTACATTCAGGTTTAGACCATTATTTTCACACCCATCTGGTGACTAATGCCTGCAGATCGCATTCTGATAATGCAATGAGTACTGCATTTGACAAGCAATTGACCTTAAGGTCACTCACTTTCACTCTCATGTCACTGTCTTTCACGCCTTGGAGACAACTATCCAGATACAAATTGAACAACCAAGCTGACATAGCGCAACCTTGCTTAACACCCGATTGGATGTCAAACCAGGGTGACATGGCAGCTCCTACTCGCACACAGGCTGAGTGATCTCTGTAAAGAGACTTTACAGCCTGTAGCAAGGGTCCGTTCACATTGTATCGGGGCAGTATCTCCCATAACTTCTTTCTCACAACCCTGTCAAACGCCTTTTCCAAATCCACAAAAGCACAGAAAACCTTTTGGTTTAGGGCCAAAAACTTTTCTGTGATCATGCGGAGTGAAAAGATCTGATCTATACACCCTCTTCCAGGTCTTAAACCTCCTTGGGCCTCTCACAACAGCCTTTCAGATCTTTCTTGCATTCTTCTCGCTAATATTTTAGCATAAACTTTACCGCCCAAGCGAATCAAACTGATAGCCCTATAGCTTGCAAAGTGTATCTGTGAACCTTTGCCTTTATACAAAGGTACGATGACTGCACCTCGCCAATCGTCTGGAAACTCTCCTGATTTCCAGCATAAATTGCACAAAAACCAGAACAAGTCCCAGACGCGTGGCCCACCATATTTGATCATCTCGGCAGCAACTTCATCTGCTCCCGCAGCCTTACCACATTTCAGACTTCGAATCGCGCGCTCCACTTCTTCCAAACTGATTTCACCATCGGTTACATCGGGACTCAGCATTTCGCTGATACTCGAGGTCGAGGCGTCCTCACATTCATACGTCTCCTTGTAGAATTCCGCCCACCGCTGCAAAACGTGTGCTTGCTCGGTTAAAATTTCACCGTTCTTCGAAAGCACCCCTTTCATTCTACAGGTTACCGAACAACCCCGGGAATCACTAACTTCTCGCCAGAAAAGCTTCGTGTTTTCCCGGAAGGTGCTTGTCAACCTTTCATCCCTTTCTTTCTCAGAATTTTTACGCTTCATCCTTATAAGTGCTTTCGTTTTGTGCTTTTGCAGCTTGTACTCTCTTTTTCTTATCTCTCTCATACTTTTATCCTTACCCGAGGCTTTATAATCCAGCCATGCTTTCTTCTTTAACTCCACAGCGTCTTTCACTTTATCATCCCACCATCCATCGCGCTTCTTACTAAAACCTCTTTTCCTTTTACCACATACCTCTGTCGCTACTTTCACCATACCATTCCTAAGGTTCTGCCAGCATACTTCAGCACTTTCATTTCCAGAGTCACAGCTTTCAAGCTTCTTGGAAACCCTTTTTTGATATTCCTCTCTGATTGGTGGATCTTGAAGCTTCCAGCTTCTTATGCGATAATTCGACTCCAAGCTATGGCACGTCGTGTGGCTGCGCCAACCTGCAAACAGACCTCTTATTCTAGTAACGACTAGATAATGGTTCGTTCCCAGATCAGCACCCCTAAACACTCTCGTGTCCATAACTTGGCTTCGAATACGCTGATCCACTAGGAATAAATCAATTAAACTTCTTTCTTCCGCTCGCTCCCATGTTTACATGTGAATTTGTTTGTGATCAAACATCGTGTTTGCCACAAACAAATTTCTCTCCTTACAAAATTCCAAAATAAGCTTCCCAGCCTCATTTACTCTCTTATCACCGTAATTACCTAGCACACTTTCGTAACCACTTCGCGCAGTTCCAACCCATCCCTTCATATCTCTACATACTATCAATTTTTCATTATCTCTGACACTACTTAGAACATCCCTGACACTCTCCCAAAACTCCTCGAGCTCGCTCACTTTAGCTGAGGATACTGGCGCATAAACGCCTAGCAAGAATACTCTTGTTATCCCCAGCTTAAAGCGAACCCAAACAAGCCTCTCGGGTTGATAGCCTTGTATTCTACCATTGCACTAACCATTCGAGAGGACAACAACACGCCTACACCTTGGCAACCTCGCTCACCCTCTGGAACCCCAGCCCAGAAAGCGATCCGGTTGCCAGGCAAATCGGTCATATCATTGCCTTTTCGCTTGGTCTCAGACACACATATAACATCCAGATCTTTGTCATCCATCACATCTAGTAATTCATTCATCTTCTGTTCCATACCTCCTCTTACATTCCACGTAGCTATTTGTAGCTCCGTCCTCCACTTCCCGCCGTTCGGAACATGGCGTGTTGAGTGACCACATTTTAGAAAAGTAATCCTTATATTACAATGGAATCGAACCCGCTGGAATCGAACATCGAACCCGCGGCCTTTGGATCAACAGTCACAGTCACTAACCATTAGACCAACAGTCCGCGAGTATCAGACGCAAAAATGGTGTTTATATTAACGTAATTATTTATGTTTTGTTTCAATTGAGACCAATAACAGGAATATATAATGTAATATTATTTATTCTATTTATATTAATAAAGCCTTATTAAATTTAATGAAAATCTTATCATACAATTATAAAGTATAATTAAAATACCATAAATTAAATTACATTATCGTTATTAATGTATTCATGACAACTATAAAGAATACATTATATTCTTTTATATTTTAAATTACACATGTGTAGCCACAAATGTCAATGTTATTTTAAAGTATTTTGATTACTCGTATTATAATGAAAAATAAGAAAGCATATCATAGAAGAGTTACCTTTTACCTTATACAAGTAAATGGGAACGAAAATCAATTTGACTATTATGTTTAATTTTGATTTTTTTTTCTTTTATCATTTAAGTATTGTCATAACTTACTCCTTGTATTCGAGTTTTTATTCCTATTTTTGACCAAATTTAATATTGTGAATATCAAACAAATGGTCAAAACTAAAATTTTCAAATAATTATGACTAGAATAATGTTGAGTTACTCAAGTTAATAAAACCCTTCTCCTTAATTATAATTTATAAGCTTTAGATTGGTTGTTATTATTACCTGTTAATTAGGATCTGCTTCACTCAGGACGATATTATTTTAACATAATTGAATGGTAAAGGGTTTATAATCACGAAAATGTATTAATAATTAATGGCGTATAATAAATAGAAGAGTTCTCCATCTAACACAATCATATACATTTGTATCAAAACCGAGATAGGTGTATTTTCATTTGAAAGAACTCTACAAATCGGAACAAAAAATAACAGCGCTGTAATAAATTTATATTTTCTTTTCATTTGAACCGAATAATTCATTTTTTACAAATATATAAGTTACAAAATACCGAGTTTTCCAAATTTATAGTCTTAGTATGAATTGCTCTCAAAATGACACTCGCAGTATTATCTGACGTTAAATGTTATTAAAGTATAAAGAAAAAAAACAATCTATGGAAACAAAAAAACATATTAAAGATAATTCTTCTAAGAAGGTATTTATTGTCATTATTTAAGCTTCCCTATCATCTTGATTCGTTGAGCTCTGAGTTGATTTACAGGAATCTACTATTTTATGAAATATATCTAAATATTATTTCAAACACTTCTAAAGATACAGAAAACTAGAGATCTGTTCATTAAAAATGTAGCATTCAAGCATGTTAATAATCCACCAAACAATTTATTTGTTCCAAATATATAGGTCACAAAATAACTCATTTTCTGAATTTACAGATTAAATATTTAAAAAACTATGTAATTGTCTCCAAAACGACACTCGCGTTATAATCTGACGTTGTATGTTAACTAATTTAAATAATTGTCGAAATACATCATCACCGCTCGTTTATATTCTTTTATAAATTCTCCTTTTTACAAACATACTTTCATTAAGTATATTATAGATACTCAATAATTGACGTTTAATCAAACAGGATATTTAATAAAAGTCTGGCATAATTTACTTTCAGATAATGTTCAAACAATTTTAGAAATTTTTAAAATTACTTCAGCGTTTGTGTTTAAAAAAATTCGGTTAGTAAAGTTTTTGAATATCTTACCGCAAAACCACTGATTATTAATTAATAATTATTAAAATAAGGTGAATTTTAATAACTCTTAAAGTATCTGTCTAATCAATGAATTATTACTTATTTTCATAAAAAGTTTTGAATCGGACGCGAATATTAAATTGGTTCTGTATCAAATTTCAATAAAACGAAACACGTATTAAGATATCGGATTTGGTAATTAATATTTGAGTGTTCTTCTCCTAAAATACACTTCAAACAATCTTTTTTTTTGATCATGAGAGTGGAACATTTACAAAGCTCCAAAGATTTCCTATATACTTATCACCTATCACTATATATTGTAAAACAAAGTCCCCCTCCGCTTCTGTCTGTCTGTCTGTTCGCGACAAACTTGAAATAAATTTTTAAGCGTCAATTGGAATGTCTAAGACATCCACCGTACTCCCCTGACCTTGCTCTAATAGATTACCATTTTATTGTAGATTTAGATTTTTTTTTCCCTTGCAACGGAAAAAATACAACACCGATTGGGCTGTTCAAACCGCCTTCAAAGATTTTATTTATTTCCGTCCGAATGGTTTATTTAGTAAACGGATCATTAAACTACCGATGAGATGACAAAAGTGCATAGATAATAATGGTTCATACTTTGATTACATAAATATAATATATTAAATAATATTCGACTTTTTGTTCCTCCCATATCTAACGCTAACTTTATAGGAAAGGATAGGTCCTTTCCTAGGATTAGGATAATATATATATATATATATATATATATATAATTAGGAATTAGCAAATTTAATTTACAATTTCAAAAGAAAAAAATATTCCTTAATCATTATAATTCTGTGTGAAAACTAATTCAATACTAATATTTGTTATAATCTCTTGCCCCTGCGTTATTCTCGGGTAAAGAGACGTTCAAACTGTTGTTTCATGAAACAACCCGCGGGCTGATCTTTTATAAAATGTATTAAAATTAAATAATTATATAACTTTATTTAATTTTATTAATTTACAATGTACAACAAAATAAACTTTCCATTACCATTTAATAATTTATTATTTTATTTATATTATTTTATTCGCTCACTGACTTAAACCTGAAACATTTTTAGCAATAGCAATAGAAACATGTTTTACTCTGTGCCCACCGCGCTCCAAATTAACAGGATTGGAAAGTCTTATTGTGTACCCACCACAGAACACACACTCCCTGTATGTAACCGGGCTGCGGCTACCTTTATGTATTAGGCATTCAGTATGGACTGTACAGTAGGTATATATCTCTGCTGTACAGTCCATACACCAACTAGATGTATCTTGTTTTATCTTGTTTACACAAAACACGTAAATTTATTTATACTATTAAATGTACTTTGTACCGTATATAATTGTACTCGTATAAAGCGAGATTTTTTTTTCATAATAATATGTACTATTAAAAATAATATTGGCAAATGATTTTCGTCCTTACGAACCCCTACAATAAGGGAAGTTATGAATGCTGTTGCAAGCTACCCTAGAGAGTTAAAACAAGTGACATTAACTCATACGGAATGACAAATGTTTGTATTTGACATTAGGTTTTCCAAATCTCTAGTTAACGTCACATCATTTGAATAGAACTGTCATCGAACGTTTACCATTTGACTACAAAATAACGTTTGCGGTATTTTGTAGCCAAATGGCAAACGCTCTAGGACGTATAAAATAGAAAGGGTAAAAGAAAGTTCAGACATTTCCATTATCACGTCAGCACAGCACAATATACACTGGAATGAAACCATCCGTCCATCTATGAGAATCAAACCCAATAAACTTCAAACACTCTGCTTTAAGGGCTGGTCTTAATATTGATTTTTACGAGAATAATTATATTCCAAAACAGTAAATCCTAGAATGGCGATTTAAGGATATCCAATATATCTATTGACGTATTAAAGTTATATACAGTTATTTAATTCTATTTCTATCAGTATCACGCCATCATTTATAGATTTAAATTGGACTACTTGAATTCATCTTATATTAAATCTTTCATTTTAATTCAAACAATAAAATCAATTGCAAATTTGTCACGTCACAAGACAAAAGATATCCAATATAGCAACGTCATTCGTTACCGAGATTTTATTAAAGTTTCAACTCTCGAACTAAAGAGGACAATCGATTAGGTGTATGTGAGCGGGACAGATAAACAAAAAAGCGTTAAAAGTTCAAAAACATCAAGTAATGATGTTGATTTAAATCCATTGATCTGCGTCCTGATGCTTGCACGTACCTCTTATATAATTAAATTGATAAAATAACCAGTAAAGAATTAACCACTAGTTAGAATAATTAATAGAGCTGAGCGTAACCGAAGCTCTTAACAGTTCATTTTGCTATTTTAAGACATCGGTACTTTTAAAACCGATAGATTTATTCTTTTAGAATTTGGCACATAGCTAGATCTTTTACTAAAGATGGTTCTGCAAAAAATAGAACAAAAAAAATAATTCTAGAAAAAAAGTTACAGTAAAATGAAATTGGTCTATGGGATTTTCCATTATAAATGTGTCACGCGCATGCATCAGTTAACACTCTGTTAAATAGACTGCGACAGCTGCTACAAAGCCAATATTTGACCTACAATTCTATAATTTCTCACACTGCTAGAACTTTTATTAAAGATGGTTCAGCAAAAAAAAAAAAAAAAAAACTTATGCTCATCATCCCAGTGAATGAAACAAATCATGAGATTTCCGTAAAACAAATGATTAGTTATAGAGGTAACCGATCACGAACAATGATATCACAGTCCATATCATTTATTATTTTCTTTCATGCAGTGCGCGCGCTTTAAGGTTTGTAAATGTTGAGGTTTATTTAAAAGACAGATATATGGCTATAATGTAATTGATGATGAACTGATTTTCTTTTCAATTGAGATTCTAAACCGATAGTTGCTGAGCATGTTATAGAGCAATATTATATGCTAAGTTTGTTAGCATTAAAGGGGAGAGCGCTCAGCTCAACTCCCGCAGCGCAAGGCGGCGAATCCTAGCTTAAGAATTAATGAACCCGAAAATTATATAATTTTGAATTTTATTAAAAAAGCTAGATAATTAATTATCAATTTTTGTATAAGTCAGATATTTTTTGATTAGTCTAGAAGAATGACAAGGTAGGAATAAGATATTATTTAACTCAATATTATCAGAATATGAAAAATGTATTCTCACAAAACTCCCTAAATCATATATATGGTAATAAGTTAAGTTGTCTATTACAAGTTTAAAATTTTCAAGTCAAAATATAATAAAAAATAAAAAATATATATGTCGAGATTTTTTCATTCCAATATTTATAATGCACAGTACACACAGACCAACAACATTCTAGAACAATCACGTTATTATATTTGACTTTATAATATAGTTTATTAACAACACGTAAAAAAAATCAAGCATAAATTGTTTAAATAAATACAGTGTTCAAATACTAAAAATTTATTCATTAATCTATGATTTGCTACATTCAACACTCCCTCAATTATAAAATCAATAAATATGATTAAAAGACAAATTTCTGAATTAGCTAACCCTGAAACTAACGACTGTGAACTGCGATGATATTTTACATAATGCTGGCCTGAAGTATTTATTTATTTTATTTTATTTTAGCTTCACGCCATATCCCTTGCGGGGTAGCCAGAGACGACGGAGCGCCAAACTCTACGGCCCCTGCATACCTCTTTCGCCTCGGCCACAATCATCAATCTCTTCACACGTGCCCTACGGGAGGTCCTCATTCTTTTTACGTGACCTTCCACCAGTATCATAGGCACTGTGTTTTCGAAGGTCACTCGAGGTCTCCCCCTGTCTCTCTTACCGCTCACTTTTCCTGTATAAATAAGTTGTAGAATAACAAAATCCAATTAAAGCGCGCCTTTCTTTCACTTTTTGACATCTAAGCCGCAAAAAATATTTATATTACTTACACATGTCTTGGTCTTATATATATATTGTAAAGATCAATATACTAGCTTATTTCCTCCCGCTTCGCTGGGCACACTATAAGTTTGGATGTGAATTTAGGTCGCTATGGCAGCCTTTGTCATATTATCCGTTGTCATCGTAACCGTTCCTATGGTAACCGTTGCTATAGTAACTCTTACCCCTTCGTTAAGTGTATAGCTCCTACAGGTTGGAATGAATTATATCAGATGTCTACATTTTAATTTCAAGAAATGGTTCGTTGTGGAATTGACTATCTATATTAATAGTGCAATATAAATTTCCTAGACTAAAAAGTAGATTTATCACGTTATGTAATTTGTGTATTTACTTGAACTCTTACGTCACGTTCAGGCAAAACACAAAATCAATGTTGGTTTCAAAGATAAGTACTTTGAATGCACGCGACATCATCTCTACAACGTGCATCCTCGAATTTTCCAATCACACATGGAAAGACACGTATTTGCAACGTACGTTCAAACTCCATGAAATATTCATGAGCACAGTTTTTGTATCAATTATGATCACTAATTAATTTACAAATATGCAATGATATAACTTGACCTCTGAATGATGAACTCCGATGAACTAGTCATTCTTATCAGATGCTTGTAACAGTAAGGCAAAACAAAAAAAACGACAAAAAGTCCCTTCTTCACATCTTCACAAGTTGGTCACCCATCATGTATCTGCTTGCATAGTTGCTTTTTAATATCTAATGAAATTTACTGTACTATTTTTATCTTATTATTTTATTACGGATACTTTTTTATGAATATATTTTCAGTTTTTAATTACCTCTAAGGACATTTAATGTTAAACATCAAAGATTTTTTTTTAAATTATATATTGTTTTGATTTTATATACTATTTTCTCATAGTTTTAGAGACATAAGAAATTTAATATCCAGATATAAACGAAATCGTAAAACTGTAAAGAAATTATATACTTTTTACATATGTTATATTATGTTTGTTTGTACTTCTTTTATTTCGGAACTCGTCTATGACATTCACATTAACATTCGTGTAACGACTAACAACGAGGACAAGGACTAAGGTTCCATGTGGTTATGTAAATTATTATGCCGGAGTCAATACAATATATATTTTAACTAAAACAAATATATACAGTACATTTCTACCTGACGGATATCACACACTCGCTGTTTGTGTATCCGCTGTATAATGTTGGTTAGGGTTGTGATCACGTGTTCGAGTATTTAAATCTACTTTGTTATACGTTATTCGTTCTGGACACTTGAATAACTTATCATTACATTTATATATTAAATGTTAACACAAAACCAATATTATATCGATATTGTTGTTATATTTTTTATAAATAAATAATAAATAAGAAAATATAAGAATAAAAGTCAATTAATATGTTTTATAAATTTATCAAAACTCTGACGTCGATGTTGCTTCTGATTATATAAATGAAGATACAAAATAAGTTATTGTATTCAAAACAAATATCTGTATATATATATATATATATATATATATATATATATATATATATATATAATTATAATTGTCAACCCTGGCGCCATCAGAATGCAATTATATTTACATTGTGATCAGTCGCAACGTGACTCATATTATCTATGCGTAGTTCACCGTTGTGCAAGGAGCTGGATTATAAAGCTAGGAACACACTATATTACCATTAATCCAATTATAATGTTCTAGCATCCTTAAATAACTGAGCAATACATATGGTGTTTATTTTTATAATGATATGGTTCTATAAATCATTATATATAATACGCCATCACACGACCATTTGTTATGTTGTTATTCTAAAGCATGTCTTCAACATTATATTATTAATATTAGTATGATTTAACTTATCTAGTTCTTTATCGTAATAAATATAAATGAAGGGAAACCCTTAAAATTTTATTCAAACAGTCGAAATTGCTTTTAAACTCATAAACAAGTCACATACAAGATGGATTGTATTTGTTTGTTAATATAAATAGATAGCGTGTCAGGAGTAGCTGGTGGAGGAAAATAGAAAACTTGGCTGTAATTATAGTTGTAACACGAATTTGTTAACTAACCAGTTACCTAGTTTATATTATAATTAATTGAATATCACAGTATATCAGAAGGCTTGTTATGTTTTGTACCTTATTGCTTCTGAACATTTTATACCCGATTTCTTCGTATCTGATCTGCTAAGGGGACCACTGTTGCGGCAATTCTCTCCTTGATTTCCATTTCCATCCTTAGACGGCACAACTTATCAGCAACTTGTCCGTTTACTTAATCGATACAAAAACCATCCAAAATAGATGACACATTCGCTATGAAGTGTAGAATGATATTTTAGTAGTTTTGTTTACTTCTGTCTAATAAAAGAAGAAATTCGTACTTTGATAGTTATGAAACTTGATCAATCCGTAAATAATACTTTTATACAAAAAAGCCACATACTTATAGTGTTATAATTGTAAATTTCATTGAAACAAAACATACGATAGCATTATAATTATTAAATTTAACTATTATTTAATTAAATAAAATTTTAGTAAATAATTTTCAATCAGTTCAATAGTATTATAATTATCAATCTCTCTTGCCGCAGCAGACTCAAACTAATGTTTGAAAATTCTACCATATTATAATTTTGCTTTCAAACCAACCAGTACTTATATTTTAATATTAATAAGAATGCAGTTAAGATTATATAGTTTTGTCAAATGTAAGAGCTATCAAACAACTTATTAATTATAAATAATAAATGAAATAATCAACTTACAAGTTTCATACTCTATAAAGGTCGAGTGCTGAAATGTTTTGGTTCCTCGGCGGTGTCTGTGTAATTAAATTAACCAAAAAACAAACCTCTCAAAAATATTTAATTGCTTAACAATATTTATTACTATAAATATGACTCAAATGAAAATCAAACTATGTAAGTTCGAAAAAGTATCCACTACTCGAAAATACCATTGCGGTTCTACAAGAGATAAAAAGCGAGAACGTATTAGTATTATCTTGTATTAGTCCATATAAGGTGTATACATATAATATGCTTACAGTTAGACAACTTTTTATTTTACAAATTATTCTAAAACAACATTCCCATTTAAAATATGTCCCCACGCAAAATAAACGACACAAACAATACAAATGTCCCAGTAAAATGTTCAAATCCACCTTCTCTCATAAATTCTTTTGCTACCTCGGTCCCTTGCTTTACAACAAAATAAGTAAATCAATGATCATTTATCCTTTGACTAAACATTCGTGCAAACTTACAATTTCTGAATGGCTACTAGGCCTAGATTATAAAACAACAGAAGACTTACTGTTACCATTGTCTTAAATCCCAAATAGTGCTGGACACAACAATAAAATAAATATATATTTACACATACATATATAATTACCATACACATGCACACACGCACGCATACACACACACACACACACACACACACACACACACACACACACACACACACACACACACACACACACACACACACACACACACACACACACACACACACACACACACACACACACACACACACACACACACACACACACACACACACACACACACACACACATTACATATTATTATTATCATATACATACACGCGCTCATAATCACAACACTATATTAATACTGCTATTTTTCTTAGTAGCGAATTAGCATCGAAGTATGTGGTAAAAGGAAAAGAGGTTTTAATAAAAAGCGCGATGAATGGTGGGATGATGAAGTGAAAGACGCTGTAGAGTTAAAGAAGAAAGCATGGCTGGATTATAAAGCCTCTGGTAAGGATAAAAGTATGAGAGAGATAAGAAAAAGAGCGTACAAGCTGCAAAAGCACAAAACGAAAGCACTTATAAAGATGAAGCGTGAAAATTCTGAGAGAGAAAGGGATGAAAGGTTGACGAACAACTTCCGGGAAAACACGAAGCTTTTCTGGCGAGAAGTTAGTGGTTCCCGGGTTTGTTCGGTAACCTGTAGAATAAAAGGGGTGCTTTCGAAGAGCGGTGAAATTTTAACTGAGCAAGCACACGTTCGTTTGATTCGAAGTCTGAAATGTGGTAAAGCTGCGGGAGCAGATGAAGTTACTGCCGAGATGATCAAATATGGTGGGCCACGCGTCTGGGACTTTTTCTGGTTTTTGTGCAATTTATGCTGGAAATCTGGGGAGGTCCCAGACGATTGACGAATTGCAGTCATCGTACCTTTGTATAAAGGCAAAGGTTCACAGATAGACTGTGCAAGCTATAGGGCGATCAGTTTGATTAGCTTGGGTGGTAAAGTTTATGCTAAAATTTTAGCGAGAAGAATGCAAGAGAGATCTGAAAGGCTGTTGTGGGAGGCACAAGGAGGTTTTAGACCTGGAAGAGGGTGTATAGATCAGATCTTTTCCCTCCGCATGATGACGGAAAAGTTTTTGGCCCTAAACCAAAAGGTTTTCTGTGCTTTTGTGGATTTGGAAAGGCGTTTGACAGGGTTGTGAGAAAGAAGTTATGGGAGATACTGTCCCGATACAATGTGAACGGACCCTTGCTACAGGCTGTAAGGTCTCTTTACCGAGATCACTCAGCCTGTGTGCGAGTAGGAGCTGGCATGTCGCCCTGGTTTGACATCCAATCGGGTGTTAAGCAAGGATGCGCTATGTCAGCTTGGTTGTTCAATTTGTATTTGGATAGTTGTCTCCAAGGAGTGAAAGATAGTGACATGGGAGTGAAAGTAGGTGACCTTAAGGTCAATTGCTTACTATATGCAGATGATGCAGTGCTCATTGCATCATCAGAATGCAATTTGCAGGCATTGGTCACCACTCTGAAAGATGGGTGTGAAATTAATGGTCTTAACCTGAATGTAGATAAGACGAAGGTTCTGATATTTGTAAGAAATGAAGAAAGAACAGAATGTAAGATCAACGTGAATGATAAGATAATAGAACAAGTGAATGAAGTGGTATATTTGGGAAGTATGTTTAGCAGAGACGGAAGATACCAAATGGATGTGGAAAGGCATATTGCTGCCGGTAACAGAGTCAATGGTGCTTTGACTGCATTGTTGAGACGGCAAAACGTCAGTATAGCTGCACGTTTGGCTGTACACTATGCAGTTTTGCTACCGACGCTGTTATACGGCAGCCAAACGTGGGTAACACAGAAGAAGAATGTAAGAAAGATGAATGCTGTGGAGATGCGATCTCTTCGCAGAATATGCGGAGTCAGTCTAGCTGATCGAATCCGCAATGAAGAGATCCACAGAATGGCAGGTACTAGCGAAGATATCACGGTGAGAATGAAGAAGAACGTGCTCAGGTGGTTTGGGCACGTTGAACGAATGAGTGATGAAAGAATGGTAAAAAAGATTTATATGGGAAAAGTGAGCGGTAAGAGAGACAGGGGGAGGCCTCGAGTGACCTTCGAAAATACAGTAGCTACGATACTGGAGGAAGGTCACGTAAAAAGCATGAGGACCCCCCGGAGGGCGTGTATGAAGAGGTTGATGTCTGTGGCTGAGGCGAAAAAGGTATGCAGAGACCGTAGCGTTTGGCGCTCCGTCGTCTCTGGCTACCCCGCAAGGGATGTGGCGTGAAGGTAAATAAATAAATAAATAAATAAATACAAGATAAATTGATGTGGCTGTGTTTAAGAGTTTGCCATAAATATAAATAAATATTAAAGCGAACACAAGTCGCTATTTTAAACTTATTACTCATCTGTGTATGTTTTTAAAACTTAAACTTTCAATGTAATTACTTTGTAACGTAAAAGTCAATATTATAATAAAATTCAGTTAACGTGCTTCAATGAATATCTTATATGTCGGTTTTTCTCCAATTTTATAATGTAAGTGGATTCCAGGGTGGTATCAGAAAACACATCACGTCTAGAATGCCTTCCAAGTTCCGAAGTCCAACATTATAACGAATTTTACTGAAACCTCTAATAATTTGTTTTGGTGATGTAATTTAATACATTAGATATACGAGTATATACAGCATTCTTATGTTATGCAAATAATCAATTCATGCCATAATAAAAGCTTGTTGAATTAGGGAGTGTGAAGATTTTAAAATGCTAGAACACTCTTAAGTTTTAACTAAGATGTTTTTAAGTTATTTGCTTATTCTAAATTCATGAAAGTATATCAGAAATAGTGTAATAATAAAAATTATCGTAAATAAATAACGTATTTAAAACTACACTTAAATTATAAATATTTACCGGGAAATATATACTCGTATATCACACTCGCCGGCCATGTATTTATAACTGTTAGTTGTTGAAGCACTGGTTGTTGAGAGGGAGGTGGAGGTGCTTGTATTAATCAAATGTGATTTGGAATGTCATAGTAGACTTGGATTTGAAATAAAAATAAGTAACAAGTGTGAGGAAAAGTAAGGAGGATTATTAAGAAAAAAATTACGAGTTTTACTTTTTAGAGCGAGAAAGTGATACTTAACATAATTAGCAACTGTGTAACATTATTATAATTTAAAACCATTCGAGTGACCTTTGACCTTATATAATAACAAACTACTTAGGTTACTATTGATAGCACATTGCTATGTAAAGACTTCTTACGAAAATATAAATGTGTTGTGCGGAGAATAAACCGTTGAGTCCTGAGTAAATATTGTCATTCAGCAATCATCCCTCAATTCCAAATCAAGGAACTGTTACGGAGGTCGTTGGTTGCAGTCTTACTTTAAGAAAAATATATTATCAATGAAAAATAGTTTTATTTTGTAATATATTATATGTAAAGTGCTTACGAGTATACAATTTTATTTGACAACTTCACTTCGAAGTTTTTGTTTAACATTCTAAAAGTATCTTACAGAAGAGAAATTGTATCAATTCAATAATCAACCATTTAGAAAAATATATTAAAAGTATGTTAGTCTTAAAAAACGAATTAGTTTTATTTAAGACTTTAAAGTTACAGTAAAAATGTTTTATACCATAATCGTATATGAATATAATAAAAACATCTGCTACTAACTCAATAAAAAAAAAAAAAACTTTAGAATTTGGATAAAAGAAGACAGTTTCTAATGTTATTTTTCCAGGCTTGAGAACATTGTTTACATTCAATATTATGAAACAAATTAATTGTCGAAAAGCTTATTTGCTTAAAATTAAACGCTCTATTTTTTATAAGTAATATTCTGCAGTCATGAAAAAATAAGACATGCTCAGCACTAACATAAAAGTTCATATAACTTTTCATTTATAATTTTCTTTTGACTTCCTAAAAGATTTGAACAAGGTGCCGAGCTGTGACCATTCAGATTTAAAAAAAAAGCAGTTACAATAAGTTGCGTTTCAAAGAATTTCTAAAATAAGTAAAAATAACATCTTTCAAAATTTAACGAAGTAAACATTCATTAATAAATACATTATATAATATCAAAACAATCTTTACATTTCTATTTTTGTCGTATTGACGATTTATTTAAAAATACTGCGTCCAAGTAATCTCGATACTCGTATATCGAAAATAACATTTAAATAACATTTTTATTCTTTATTAAAGCACGTGTATGGAGTCACTGCGATCAAGGAAAACTGATTGAAGCTCACTCCTGCGAAAATACAACCACAACCACGGCCGACTAATGATCTCTGAATAACTTTTATTGAGGAATATAATTGTCGAATCTGTTTATTGTAATTATTTTATTTTAGTAATTTTATCATTCTCTTTGAGTATCCCCTCTTATATTTAGAATTGGAATTGTATTCAATTCAGTAGGTAGATAAGAAATACTTAAATTTTTAAACGTTACTAAATATTAATATTTTATATTGAGATTATCCACTTTATTGATATATTTATTATAAAAACAATCTGATTTACCAGCACGTCTGGGAGATACTCTATAATATTATGAATGAGTCGTTTAAGCAAGATTAATCTTTCGCTGTTGAAAGTTATTGATATTAAGATAATGAGATAATTTCCATCTGTTATAAATACAAGCAGTGTTCACTCAACCTTGTCTCGATAATAACACCTCACGCGAGGTTATCATCATTATAATCTGTCAGTTATCGTTTTAATTTAAAAAATACAAAGTATGATGAGGGTGCAATATTGTACGTCATTAATCAATACTACCGTGTACAAGATTAATGTATGGAGTGGTCTGTATGTGTGGTCATGACCCCGGTGATTATTATTATATATTAACATAAGATGAACAAATCATTGACACGGGCAAGAATCGAACCAAACCTCTCTGAAACAGTCCCGTGCGCCGCCCGCCTCCATGAACATAGCAAATTATGTTTATTAAACAACATTTATTATAATCAAAGTAAACTTGACTTGCCTAAATATTTTATGGATTTTAATAATAAGTATAGAAATTTATCTTACATTTGTCTGTATGTTAAATATTTTTTTTAAAGGTTCTACTGAGTGATGTAAATCAATATAAGATACCTGTTTGTATATTATATTATATAAGTTTAAGAATTTAATCATACACTAAATGCACTATGAGATCTCCTAGTAGGTGCTGGTAGCCTTTCGAAGCTGGAAGCTGAAAAAAGGGCCAATAAAGGAAGCAAGTACTGTGCATTAAACAATTTTTGTACCAGTATCTAAAGAATTTTAAATTATTACTTCATATTCATAAACTCACTGAACAACATTTATTGTTTATTTCAATTGGAAACTAGTATATTAAAAACTACTGCATTATAATATTAAAAACACTGTTATAGTTTTATATCGTCATAATATAATTTGCAGAACTGTCCGTCAGTTGATGTGGACAAATTATTTTTATTCTATTATATCACATATTCATATACAAGCAACTGAAACACACAAACACACAGATATACATATCAAATTACTATGTTTATATTCATGGATCTTTATAATGAAGCAATAATTGGTTATAAGATTGTCTCTGCGATCTCCTTCATTTCCAATGTAGACAATTTCAACAACTTGACTGCTGGATCACATCGAAGGGAGTAAGGAACGAATATCTTTTTATATCACACTTTCTTGCGAATTTTTTGCTACTTAATATATAATAATATTACAAACTTTTGATACACTGCTGTCTTATTAATAACTAAAGTATTTATTCCTTTATTCCTTGCTAACACACACATGTACGCTACATTCTTTACATTATTCGTATACCACCTTCAATTTATCAAATTCAAATAGTGCAAAATATCGCAGAGGGCAGCAGAGTGGCAAAAATTACAAAAATTGCCTAATAAATATGTAAAAATATTAAAAAAGAGCGTATCAGTTACTTTTTGTTCCATCATAAAAATGATGTCATGCCAGCATTGCTACAATGTACTTTAGGTCCATTACCTCACTGTTACACCAAATATGCTGTCACAGTATGTGTACTGTCACTCACACACATATATAAGTAATATATGTGTGTGAGTTTACTTTTGTAAATGGTATATATCAGTGCAATATAATTATCCTTTTATTATATGTAAAGTTTATAATTTGGTAAGTAATGTTTCTTTAAATACTAACTTAGAAGCTTACTCACCTTGTTGGCAGTAAGTGTAGGGGGCACTAGTCGTATATCATGAGACCGTAAGATATTCAGTCTCAAAGCACTACACCTCCTCCGTCAAGCGTCATCAGCAGAACAGGACAGTTTCCCACTATCCGGCTTTTTGGTTTCATATATACCTAACACCGATATTCTTCTCAAGATTTGTATAAAAAGATTAATTCAACCTAATTACAAAAACGCACTTTGTCGTTCCATTAAAATTCACTTTAATACCATCTTTATACAAAGTGAATGTGATATCAGGAGATCCATGCGCCATAGAGCCCAGTATAGACTCTAGTATACTCTCCCACACTACCTGTCGCTGGTTAAGGATCAGGGCCTGTAATAAAATCGCAAATTTGACGTAAAAATTGCCAGAAAAGGTTAGAAAATAGAGTCATATTTTACTGCGTTATAAAATTTTTTACTCCCCGTTAAATCCATGTTATCTACGACAAGATTTTTATGAGTTTCTTATTACTATTGATTGAGCTCATTGACGAAGTTTTAATACAGAATTGCTGACGGGGATTTTATTCTGCATATATTTCATGTATTTTATTATATATACTAACTAATGTCCGGGACTCTTCGTCTGAGATTTGTTACTTTCAGATCATTTACAAGTTATCTGTCTCCCTACAAAACTATCTACAACTTTATAACAAATAACTTTACAAAAGAAAGTATGATTAGAACAATAATTTAAATGGTGTTATAAAAATATTGTCACATAAAAAGCTAATATATTTAAAAGAATATTTAAAAGTGCAAACTCAAGGGGGACCGAAATAATCCCCTTTAAGCTATTCCCTCCAAGATTATTGAACACATTTAGAGTGGAGCAGGATACCGCAGCTTTGACTCTGAAAACACAAAACACGATACTTTGCCTGCCCCAGATATGATACGCGAGCCCGAGCCAACTTCGAGTATCATTTCCCCGATTTCAGTACCCTCCCGGGGTATATTTTTTAAGAGTTATCGTTTTCATATTTTACCGAGGGGGTGGAGGGCGTTGGGATTCCGAAATCTCTCACTCATCGACCGAACATAACCAAATAAATTTGCTTACTACATGCCGATCTTCCGTGAATAAAACCCCAACCACCATGTACTCTTTCATAAATCATTCATACATCTCACATAACCATTAAAATCACCCCGCACATATATCTGCTCATTGTCGGAACATCCATCATCACAGAATCAAAATCTTCCCAAAACCTATCTGCCGTCCTATCATCAATCCCGGGTTGAGAAGCATATATACTTAATACATTCAGGATTAAATGGTTTTAACAGCAATGATTATATAACTCACCTTCTTCACCTCCGTCACACCCTCTTTTAATTTACCATCAAGCATAATTCAAACACAATTTCTTTTTCCATCATTCCTGCGGGATAATAAAACTTGTATCTCTCACCAATTTCTATCGCTTTTGATCCCCCTCATTTAATTATTCTATAAACATGCAACATTTATTCGTCTTCTCTTCAACACGTCCGTACGTACCAAACTTCTAACGTCCAAACCTCAGTCTCACGTCCCTTTGTTTTCGGTCTAGCTTCTCGCGTGGCACCGGTACTACCATACTGCTAAAAGATTTGGATTTGTTTTAAGGTTATTGTTACTACCACTTTTATAAAAGTTGTACGGAAATATACATTATAAATTAATATTTATACTACAATAGTAATTATTATAATATAAGTAACAAAGTTTGAATATCCCAATGAGTAAAGATTTAATATTGGGAAGGAAACATAGGTACATGGCCTACACATGTATACAAGTATTTGACTAAAACAACAATTAAATGCTTATTGTTGCATAATATCAAATTATATTTACATATATCTATTGTTTAGGAATTGTAATTTAAATTTTAAGGTCTTCTTTCTTCTCTAACATATCTGAACTGTGTTGTTTTATATCTTGCTGCATGCTAAATTTCATATTCTTTAATTCCTTCCTATTTTATTATTATTCGTGCAATCTATAGGCGTTTTCTAGCATATTTATTGAATGGTCTATGGAAACGTGTTAGGTGTTGTCGCTAATTGCCGATAGATGGCAGATCACGGCCTAAATGTTTGGAGGTAGTTAATACAGCTTCCAGTAGGTGACACTCTTACACGTTGCATTCGAAAATGTGTGAGTTACCACTTGACACTTTGAACTTCTGTGTATTTAAGTTATTTATTTGTTTATTTTACAATTAAAAAAGAAAGTTTTAAATAGTTATCACTAGAAAACAGAGAGACCAGGCTTCATAATTAGGACTTTATTAATATCAATTACAAACTTTATTTTTTTATACAATCTCATTTAAATATTTAAACTTTTTGTTACTTTGGTTTGTTTTAATGGAATTTGGGATACCAAGTGACTTGTTAAAACTATTTATAATTAATATACTTTATAAAAAATTTTATTAATTGATCATATATTTAATACTTCAATTTTATCGTGTAAAATTAAGTAATCTGTAGCCGAAAAATTGTATTATTTACCTGATTTATTAAATTAAATTACTGAAATTATTTATTTGATGTAATTAAACTGACAAAATTTCGGATTCAATTATATCGTTACGAGTCGTTTTCTTACCTTTTTAAATATTTCTTGAGATATATTAATATTTCTTTGGGCCACCATCAGCAGTCCTGAATCCAAACTGGCGGAGGCTGTATAAAGATTAATCCGATTTTTTTTAAAGTTAACTGAATTTGAACATTTCAATATTTTTTAAATTCTCTATTTTATAATTTAAATTAGTATATTACTCACTATTATTTATATATTATTATTATAAAGAGGTAATTAAATATATAACTATATAACTATACTTACTAACGTCGGTGTCTTTGTGATTACAATCACAAGTTCCTGCCTTCCATCCTTCAGCACACTCTTCAATACCACACTATAAAAAACATATTTAAAAGTTTCATTAAGATATAATTTATAAAATTTATAAATAATGCTAGAACATAATACAAATTAATTAACAATACTTTAAATAGAGCAAAAATGTTTGATAATAAGTCAAGGTGGTACTATATACTAATAAAACACCTTCGCAATTTAAAGCGATCAATGTTTGTAAGATAAATAAAAAACTGTTTTGGGAGATCTATAGTTTTTGCAGAATGATTTTTTTCTTGCTTTCTAAATGCCAATTATTCGTAAAGACGGGAGACATGGATACGACCAAATAAAATAATATTATACGGGCTCATTAGACTGAAGATATTAGGGCAACGTGGTTCAAATCAAATTTCAATGTTTTGATTCAAACTGTAATAAAATAAAATATCTAAAAACCAAAACAAGAAACACCTTTTGTTTTCGTAATTACACACAGTCAGAAAAATAATGTTTCACTTGATATACATTTACAACAATAAAGTAATTGTTATTATCATTATACCTTAGTATTACTAAGACTGCACGCTCACTGCTAATATAATAAACGACCCTATCCTATCATAGATACTGCATTCAATTTTATGAAAGTAATCAAATAAATAATGTATATTGAAATTTAAAAACCTTTTAATATAATTGATTATTTTTTAAAGGATCTCAAAGTTAAGTCATATTCAATAGAACCGTTTACAGAAGAATGGTCAGAGTAATGAATGTTATCATGAATTTCATATTTATTTCATCATTATTGATACAATTTAAATAAATGTTACTAGCGAATTATATTTGTAATACACAAGTGACAGTATTATGTGTGTTTCTAATATTTTAAATAACTAACTGTTTAGTGATAACTAGGTATTATTTAATTAGACATAAACATACACGCTAACGTAGATACGATGAAAGGAAAAGAGTATCTTTAGTTAAATATTATCCAGATATATCTTATAATATGTTTATATCCTTTTAATGTTTGAAATTTATTATCAATATTGGTTATGTTAATTAACAATTAGTATAAAGAGTCATCAAGGCGGGTAGCGACGCGGTGGTCCAATTGGCAGATTCTCGGGACAGCATCCCAGAGATCCAGGTACGAATTCAGGACGTTCTTAGTAGTGTATTTAATAACAACATATTAACGTGATATCCAATAGAAAACCAAGACTTTTATATATTTAATACAATATCAGTGTCAACATACACATTACACATTACAACATACATATAATGCTGCGTGATTTTTTTTATTTTATAATAATCTTAATATATAAAACAAAAAGACACTCACTGACTCATTCATCGCTCTACAGCCCAAACCGTAATACCTAGAAAGCTGCAATTTAGACACAAGACTTCTGACATATTGAATAGGTGCAATAAGAAAGGATTTTGCAAAGGTCCAAAACGTTCCAAAGCTAAAAAACTGCAGAAAATATAACGCGCCTGTTTGATACCTAATAGGTGGTGAGGAAATGCAAACAAAATGTTTGATCACTTTCGCCTTCCGTTGCGAAGCATGGGTAACCTGCTAGTTGAAGATAAAATCAACTTTATTTAATATAAACGAATGTATTATTGATTGATGTACAGCACATTTGATGTTACATTGAGGAAGCAAATATACTATTAAGCAAATATGCCAGTGAGTTCCCTCTCGATCAATTGTACATGTTTATATCAAATGTGTATCATCTGTCGATACGTGATTTGAATTCTAAATGCATTCCGGAATGCAATATCGAATGATTTGGAAACACTGGTCTTTCAGTTACCTATGACCTACTCGTATGTGAACATTCAGATGGCCCTATGAGATAGTTATTATTAGTTATGTTTACATATTTATACATTTAGTTTAGTTTCTGGGTTCTTTAATGAAATTACTACATTTGTTATAATATATTATAGTTATATATTAAAAATTTTGGATTGTTCTTATTATTGATTGAATCAAAAATTTAAAGGCTGACAAGAATATAAACTTTGCTAGATTTCAAACGTAAAGTATTTTACATCTTATTAAGATTGATATAAATATTTATAGTTAATATTTTTTCCTAAATGATACTGCTGTTATTATATAAACTTTGTATGTTATATCGTAAAGATACCGGGTGCTTCGATCTGAACTTTACAGAAATCTGCCGTGAAACTCAGCTCGCCGATGCAGCTTACAGCTTCTGGACCCATTTGACTGTAAGAAATAAATATTAGAACAAATACAAAAAAAGTGTTAAACAGTTTTACTTGTTGTTTATACTATAGTATAGTAAGATATAATATTGCTTTAAATAGAAAGTCTGATATCACTTATTTTAAATAAATAAATTAATATACTATCACATCTCTTCGTTATGTAAAGACAAATGTTTCCTAAATAATAAATATCTGAACATTGTCAGTAGCAACAATAGTATGATTTGCAAACTGAGTCCGAAAACCGGATGTATGATATCGAGATTGTATGGATATTGATAATACTATCACAGTGCTGAGAGCAGTGCACTTAACGCAGGCAATTATGTATTAGGTAAGAGAAACAGTTTGGAAAAGTTTTAAACTATACGACACACTCTGCTGCGATGCATTCTCTATTTACTCTCTTTTATTTGTTCATTTGTATATGAATGGTTGTTCAACAGAATTAAAAAATGTTGTCTCGTACCTGTATATACAAGTATGTTTTATTGTGTATATAAACAATCTGTTTTTTGTTTTTTTACTATTATTAAATTTTATTGTTTACCTACGTATTTATTCAATAAATTATTCATTCATTCATACATTTAATATATCTTTAAGAAAATTAAACTTTAAATGTAAAAAAATAAACTTTTCAACTCATTTAAGATCTATATGCTAATTAAAATAAAACCAAAAAGGACTGACTCACTACTAGGTCTAAAACAAGTCATGGGTTTACTTTTTAACACCAAGTTACTCGTCAAAATATACAAAATTAACACAGAATTTCAAAGTCCATTTGAGAATATCTGTGTGTCAATTTTGAATTTTAAAATGAAACCTAAATTTTATATTTTAAATTTTAGATCAAAATTCTTAACAAAAAAGTAGCAATTACCATAACGAGTTTTTAAATAGATAGAAAAATTTACAAAACTTATTCCAAAATAGCAAACACAGCTCGACGGATTGTCTTAATTAAAATATATGATCATAATATATTTATTTGGACCGCTTTATTTATACAACTATCAATGAATTAAAGTTTTTAAACATACATCTGGAATTTATTCATTAAAAACATTCAAAAATTTATGTGTTCTCTTTAATACGCTGCTATGGTAGTTTAATCATTCAGTGTTAATCTCCGATTATACTAATTGTATTCGTTCAATTGCTCTGTAATTGGAGTCGAAATCACAAATTGGATTTCAATTAAGGCTTGGAAAGATTATGAATTTTTATTATTTATTTAAACGAAGTTGTAGAGTAATTATATAAATAAAAAGAAATGCAAAAAAAAAATGTAAATGTATCTTTTATAATTTTTTTATTTAATTGCTTACTTGTAATCATTTTTAGCATAACTATATCCAAGGAGACGGCATTCGAAGTCCTGCAGTCCCAACTGCAGAACTTTGGGCCGGGTCCATCATTGGGTCGCCATATATGTCATGTTGAATCCAAAAACCGAGAGCAACCCTGGAGCTCCAAGCGCGTTCCATCCACCCTGTTTAAGGTCAGCTCCACAAAAAGGACTGGGCTTTGTATCTGTAAAATAAAAGCAATATAAATAATATATTACGCGCAAATATATGTTTTTAATTTTAAAAAGAAGCGTTATTTACTCCGACACAATATATAAAATATTTATTTTAAATAGCTCTTGCAATTTTGGTTCTTAAACATTTAAATTGACGGATTTCAGGACAAAATGTACACGTTATTTTTTTTAACTAATCATATATTAAATTTCAATTCGTATTCCGAGATGGTATTCAAATCACACCATATTTATGTGTGTATTGTGATATACTTAATGTTCTCAGAGACCAAGTGTAGTTTATTACAAATTTCCCACAAGTCGTTTTCGGGCGTCGGCATTTGTTATAAGTTATTAAAAGAGTCTAAATTACATATGTATTTTGCGTGTGATGTAGTAGAGTAGTATTTGCTGCGGGAACGTTAATGCTAAATTTATAAACGTCGTATGTTTTTGATCGCAGTACAAATTTTATAATATTATATGCTGAAATTTATAAAAAAATATTTCACAATATTCAATATTCCATTAAGAAATGTGTTTATTCATTTTTGATCATATTCAAATGATAATAACTATTATTTCTTAAATAACAGAACACAATATTGTAATTTCTAAATTGTCTTACAATAATCTTATTCTTACAGTAATCATATTCTTAAACCGTATTTCTTCTTAAAGTCACGTCACGTCACGTCACGTCACGTCACGTCACGTCACGTCACGTCACGTCACGTCAGGATACTTAAAGTCATAAACAATAAATTATTAGTTTGTACACTTGTTTAATCAATAACGAGTATAGCTGAAACTATACAACATCTGTATCAACTAATAAATGTTTTTGATCTAAAGAATTTATGTCAAAGTTAAAGACAACTTAATAATAAACGAAAGTTTAATTTCATTGAAATAATTTATCTCAAATATTAACAATTGAACTACCTGGAAAAGTTATAAGAATTGAAGGACGTTTACAATATTAACATTTAATTATTCCTTTAATTTATATTTACAGATTATGATTACTACCAGAATCGATTTAAGATATTATCTTTCATTGTTCCGAAATGGAAAAATAAATATTTTCTAATAATTTTAGTAGCAAGTATAAGATTTTTTATTAGTGTTATGTTATAGTGAACTTAATATTTAGAAGGCACTGCACTGAAAGGGTGACATTAGAGTGAAAGTACTAAAATTTAGGACCACAGCGCAATTTCTGACGCCGATTTATCTACAATTCTCTTATGTTAATGCTTTCAAAATTTGATCGGTGAAGGATAAAGCAATCTGCTTTAGTATTATTTGGTAAAGGCTACTCTTGTGGCTCTTGAGCTGTCTGCAAGTTTTATATTATTTCACTTGACTTAAGCTACAGTAATGTCAAACTAAGTTATAGAAGCATACATTTTTTTTTACTTTATATTTAATAAGTAACATGTTTATTCATTAAACATTCTATTTATGTTAAAAACAAATAACATTAAGAATATCTTTTTTAAACAGTTCAATAAGGAAACGACATGTAAAGAGGATTGAATGTTTTATTTATAATAATCGTATTTGTGCAAACTAGATTTATGTAAATAAAACGAATTCTCAGTTCTCTCAGAAATGTGAACGACTTGACTAGAATAAAAAAAAAAAACATAACTAGGAGAATTATTGGGTCGATGAAAAAACAACGAGACATAATAATACATATCTATTCAGTTTTATAATAATGTCATGATTTAATATTTATTCTCAAATGTGTGTTTAATATGTGACCTTATCAGTGACTTGACTCCTTTGAATAAAAATGAAATAAATAGGTGAATATTCAGTACTTACTTACATTACCTTGACAGAAACTAACGGAATATAAACCGATGGCAAGATGTCGTTTTGTTAAAACCAACTTTTATTTAGCGACGACTATCAACAGGAATAAGGAAGCAAACCACACGTTGTAATAAACAGTATTATCTCAAGGCTGGTGTGATCATGTTCATATTTATATAATGTAACCTCGGTTTGAAATTTTACTAATTGGACTCAATAAACACCTCTTTGATAGGACTTGAGGCAATATTATCGAGAATTTTAAGATTTCAAATAAATTATAAAATACTAGCCAAAAATATTTCATGTTTTGATAAACTTAATACATTATGAAAATAATTTCGTTTTATCTAGTTCGATTATTAAATAAATAACCGTTTTTGTAATGATATTTCTTTATCCAAAGAAAAAAATTACATTTCTCTGAAATTGATTTGAAAAAAAAGAAGGGTTCTTATAAATTTTCTTTCATGAAAGATAACAACTGAATATCAATTGATACTCTTAAAACTGTCAAAAATAATTTTGACGTAGCTACAACAACATATGATTTTACATTTAATACTGTAATAAATCTACAGTTATGATACAGGAAGTTACAATAATTTTTGCATTTATCGTTTTTGTTAGGTTTCACTATCAATTACATATCGAATATATTCTTAGATTATACACAATAACAATAATGTGTTATTGTTAAAACTATCCATTATTAAGTGTAATACTCGTAAGTATAATACTGACAAAGTGTAATTAATACTAACTTCTCTATTAGATGTTGTTATGAAAAAATGCAGTTTAAGAAACCTTAAATAAATTTATGTGATAAAATAGAGATGAAGCTCAAATTAGTCCAAAGCTTTTTTTACTCTTACTTGTAATTGTCCTTGTCATGGGTAAATAAATTAATACTCATTAAATAAACATAACGAGTTCTGAAGTGGTCTTAAAATCACACCATACTTCGGTTGTTTGTGCTGTGATATATTATACTTACTCTGCTCAAAGACAAACTGCAGTTAATTACAAACTTAACGCAAGTTGTTTTCAGGTTTCTGCATTTGTTGTAAATTATTCAACAACCGTAAATTATGTTCTTTAGAATATTTACTGTATTATAAAGTCTGCTTACATTTTGTTAAGTAAGTAAATAGGAATTTGAGGTATTATTCTCGATACTTTATTGCAAGTATGATTTGTTAAATAAAATTATTAATTATTATTAAATTATGTTGAAAATATATTAAAATTAAATTATATTTATAAATATTTAATCTTATAATAACCAATTTTATCATACGTAATAAATGAAAAAAAAATTTTTGGAGTCATTTCTCATTCTCCTCATTCCTGATAATGAGGATAGTTAATAAAGTAATTATATTGAGTTATAATTATCATCACCATTTTGCTCTCTACAGACCCTCTTAATTATGGTGTATACCATATATATATTCATATATTATGTAAAGTATCTTTTTTATTACAAGCGAATCGTATACAAGTGCATCCTATGTAATGTTTTTATGGTACTGTGTGAAAACGACCCAATTATAAAACAACAAAACTATAAAAAAATATCTATAAAATATGTCACGTTTCGTGCTTATAAAGAGGGATATAAAAAATAAAAGCGATATTATCTTCTAGAGACAGAAATATTCAAGTCAAATCCTGCCGCGAGCCGCAGTAAGAAACTTGCTCACTTCCAAAAAGAGGCATCGTTAATTCCTAAATATAACTTTCCTGCATATTCATAACTTACAAGACTTAACTTGTATCTTCATAAAGTCTCTTATGAATATTTAAGTATATTGCACTTTTACTTCAAAGAATGTATATTTATAAGCCAACGTACTCAACATATTATTCTAAAGTCCACAGAGATTTGAACCGACACGATCTTAAAGCTGGCAGAGTAGATGCAGCTGAAGTCTAATATAATATGATACTAGTAGTAGTTTGGAAGCGCAGCTTTTCAGCAGACGGATTACTATGTTTTTCTTTTGTAAATGTTGAAGAATTTGAACATCATGATATTATGTATGAAAAGTTATAAGAACATCTTTTAAAACTTTTAATAAAATTACGTAACGGAGCTTAAAATATATAAATAGCAATAATTGATAAATTTAGAGCAAAAACGTTATAATCTTTTTCTCGTACCGGGAGAAAGTTACAGTACTTGTAACCACAATTTTCTAAGCCTAAACGATTCGATGAACGTTTTTCGATGAGATTCGGCTAAATATATTTGTAGTAAGAAGAGTTAAGGTTTAGTAAGGTTTATTAGGTTGCGGAGAGCATTTGTCAAAACGGCGACATTTGTGAGCACTTCGTATATTAAAAAACAATTTCCACTTATTATGTATATTTTGTACATACTCAATAAACGGGCAATGCTTTAATTTTTTTATTATTTCAGTACTTAATTATTTAAATGTCTTGCCATGAAATGATCTTACGATACTCTGTAATAATAAAATAATTACAGAGTATCGTAAAAAAAAAATAAGAAATGTATAAATTATGCGCCGAAGTAATATCCTTCGAGAATCATGCCTGAGGCTTATTACACCTTTCCTAGAAAAATATACATTCATAGAGCCTGAGCGCGGTCAAAAGAATGGTAAAGAAGAAAATTTAATTAGGTTTTTTATACCTAATATATTTGACAATATTTTATACACCATTTTGAACTTTCATCTGTGAAAGTCTCGTAAAAATATATGTTTGTAATAAATCTATCTTTTATCTTAACACAATATTTAAGTCTGGAAAACATTTTGAAGGACAGCTGTCGTTATTAAGGCGAGCGTCAAGTTGCTGACAAACAAGTTAGTTTATAAAAAATATATATCTTACAAATAATATACAAAATTCTATTCATTTGAAAGTATGAATTACTAGGATTATTAAAACTTAACTAATAGATGTTAAAAGTATTTTTTAAATATAAAATGAAAAATTTTACACGACCGGCACTCGAACTCGTGATGTCTGGAAAACCGACCAAATGTCGCTTTACCAATTAAACTGCCGTGTTCCTATCCACCTTGATGAATCTAGGATTTTGTATAAAGATTCTACATCACCAGCGACAACATAATTTACTTCATTCATGATTAAGCAAATGATACTCATGATGGCGTTAAATACAAAGGAATTTCAGGTCGATAAGTATTAATAACTTATAAATAAATAAAAACGTAACTTGAGCAAGCAGGTAGTAGAAAATAAAGAATTCATTTAAATTAAAAACAACAGTGACCGTCGTATATAGGTCATCAGGTGTAATTGAACCTACAGACGCTTGACATAAAAATGACAAACAATGAAGGGACACCATAATTTAAACAACCTTTGTAAAGTCAGCTGCGTTCTTTGTGTTTTGCGGACATTAATTTTGTTTTCCGTAAATCCGATTCGTAAATATTTACAGACACGTACGGCATTATACGAAAACATTACTTTTGATAAAAGCTTTTAGCAAATCTAATAAGTTTCATCCAACTTTAAACCATTTTTCAGTTAATTATATTAACAAATAAAACAAACAGATGCAGTTTATTTTGTAATGAAAGTCCTCAAGCATTCACACTGCACTGATTATTAAACGAAAGGAAATAGTGAATTTGAATTACAATTGTTTAATTATTTTTCATCAAGACAAAGGAATGGCTGTACGTTCCGTTATTTATTTATAAGTTACAATATTTTTCTGAGTGACAAGCTTCAGATTTAATAAAATTAACGTTAGAGCTACTGGTATGTATCCAAGACCTTGAAACAAAATGACTAAGTAATTTTATTTAAGGTTATTTAATGTTAATTACACTATAATATTGTCTTACATAATAATTATTTTTTACACTACACCCAAGTTTAACAGGTTTTCAAATACAATTAAGTATATAATTGTTAAAAATAAGAAAGGTTTATTGTTTTAGTTTATTTAAAATAAATAAAATTACCTTCATCACTTTTATGGCAGCTAAGAATTGCTTACTCGGTAAATCTTGCAATATATAATTGGATATAAAACAAAGGGAAATATATAAGACTGGTGCATTATAGTCGGATAATGCGAGCTGCGAGTGTGACCCGAACTAGTCGTTAGTTTGATTTATAGTTTCCGCTACGAGAGGTTTTGTCTACTGGCGCTCATCATGTCATGTCAGACGTACAAGATAGGGTTAAACTTTAATTGCACTGCGGATATTATTTAAATAAATGATCCCAATTATTGATATACAATATAATACAATAACAGCCAGATTATCGCTATATAAAATAATTATGGAATATAATTTTACATATCCCTTACCATATTTTAATTTAAATACCTCTTTTTTTAAACGGTTTATGGTCGATATCCCACATCTTGACTCATCTCTTTCGGCCTTTTTTCATCACCATCATCATGTACACATTAATATCAGATATATTTTTAAACTAATTATTTTTATGATGATTTGAAAAAATATATTTTATAGGACTAATAGCTTTAATTATTATAATGAAAGATTAATTTTCTTTTAATTATTACAACTCACTTGAATTCAATTAAATTTATTTTCTAGCTATACCGTGAACCTTCGACTTTGAGGAGAATTCAAATTTATAATATCTTATTACATTAAAAAAGATCAGCGTAGTCAGTCCGCGAGTAAGCTACAACCGGCCCGAAATGCTGCTCTGCTAAGAAGAGCAGGTCAGAAACTTAGTAGTTACACTTTTTAAATGAAATTTAACAATGTTTGATGTCTACATCATAATGTCAACCCTGCACATGAGTCAACAACCTAAGTTTCACAAACACACATTTCGATCAACTTAAAACTCTTAAATGCTATATAAGATTGAATTAAGAAAAGAAAGATTAATATCATGTGTGTACACTGAAGCCCATGAAGGATTAGTTAACTTTTTGAAAACGAAATTTAGGAGATACATGTTTGTTTTTATTTTTTGTATTTATCGTATATTTGTCATTATTTTTAATGTCCGTTAATTCGGTTAGTTTGCCTGTTACAGATATAAAGCCAAAAATTTTTCTACAGCGAAATTTCCGTGCAATCAATCTTGAGAAATTGTGTCATGATGCTTCCAATATAGACTGGCTGCAGATAACTAATTGTGATACTCTGGATGAACAAATTGCAACATTTAATACCCTTATTGTTCAGTTGTATGACAAGCACGCAGCGATCAGACCAGTTCGTATGAAACATCTCCCTGCTCCATGGCTCACTGATGAAATTAAAAAGTTGCAGAAGAAAAAGAACTTGACCAAATTGAAATTTAAAACATCTTCTACTGACTTAAACAAAGAAAAATACCATAAAGCACGTAATCGTTGCAACACGGTGTGTAGAGATTCACGACGATGCCATATTCACCGATCTGTAGTCGAAGAGGAAGATCCAGTTAAAGTTTGGATGTTTTTTAAGTCACTTGGAGTTGGGCGAACTCAGGAACATGCATTTTTTTCTAATATTAACTTAAATGACCTGAATCAGCACTTCTCCTCAACTGTTACCATAGATGGTTTGACTAAACTTAACACTTTAAATTAACTTGCAAGCTTATCCACTCCTGGCAGTATCTTTTTTACTTTAAGTCAAGTTTCTGAAAGTGATGTTAAGAGGAATGTACTTGCCGTTAAATCGGATGCCATTAGTTCTGACTGCATTAGTCGGAAAATGATCATTCCCATTATCAACATTCTTACACATGTCATTACTGTAATATTTAATAGTTCTATTCATCTCAACCAATTTCCTTCTGTCTGGAAAGATACACAAATTATTCCGATCCCTAAAAAAAAAGAATCCTATCTCTTTCTCTGACTATCGTCTTATTTCCATACTTCCTTACCTGTCAAAAGTCTTGGAACGACTTATACATAACCAGTTAAGATGTTTCCTTTCCTGTAATAAAATTATTAATCCTATGCAATCCGGTTTCCGCTCTGGTCACAGCACGACTACTGCGCTGGTTAAGATTACTGATGACATCCGACTGGGCATGGATAACCAACAAGTTACCACAATGTCTTTGTTGGATTTTTCAAGTGCCTTCAACAATGTCGATTACGACATTCTTCTTAATATATTACGTTCTCTTAGCGTATCTCCTGAAGTAATTGAATGGTTTCAGTAGAAAGATTTTTGCCATGATCGGATCTCTTCGTTGTTTACGCAATTTTCTTGCGGTTCCTACAAAGATAGCGCTGACTAAATTCCTTCTCTTGCCTATACTTGACTACGCTAACGTGTGTTATCTAGATTTAAAAGAAGAGCATTTAAATAAACTTGAGAGACTCCAAAATTTTTGCATCAGGTTCATATTTGGACTACGCAAATATGACCGTTACTCTGAATTTCGTAACCATCTCAGGTTGCTCCCTATCTGCTTCCACCGGAATATACATATTATTAACCTGCTGGAGGACTATGAACAACGGAGGAGAATAGAACAACGTACAGTAGTACGCTGTTCCATTCTTCTAGTCCTCCGTATTTAAAACAACAATTTCAATTTTTTACTATTTCTCACTCTTTTTCCTTACGTTCTGATAACATTTCCTTTTAAGAATTCCTTCACCTTCTACTACATTTTATACGAATTCCTTTTCTGTAAAAGCTTGTCGTTTATGGAATTCCCTCCCCTTACAAGTTAGACAATCAAAATCTCTTGGTGTTTTTAAGAAACTCGTCCATGATTTCTATTCATCCCAATGTCCATAAATTTTACTTTATATATAACTTTGTCCTTTTTTTTTTCTTCGTCGTTCGTTATTTATATATGTATGTGTGTCTGTGTGTAAATATATAAATATATAAATATATATATATATATATATATATATATATATATATATATGTATGTGTATGGATATATATGTATATTAATAAATTTATGTATGGTTGTAGGTATATACTTTTATGATGTATGTGCTTTATATTGTATTGTGATTTTATTTATTGTTGCACCCCTACTCGCAAACATTAATTTTTAAATTATACTAGGTTCTGTCCCCCAAGGTTGCCTGGCAGAAATCGCTGCTTTAGCGATAAGGCCGCCTCTTGTACATTAATTGAATATGTTATGTATAATTTCTATTTTTGTTATTGTTTTTGTTTTATTTTTCTTTAATTTCTTTTTGTTACTTATTTTCTTTTAGTGTACAATAAAGAGTATTATTATTATTATTATTATTATTATTATTATTATTATTATTATTATATAAATAAGGTACACACAATGTACTACTGGTTTACGAAGTCAACTATGATGTATTTATTTTATGTTATAGTCTAAATGGTTATTACTGCTATGACATAGAGTAGGTCACATATAACACTTTATATATAAGAGTAAGGCCACAAACACTTATTACATATATTTTCTATTTTTTTAACTATTTCGATAATGTTTTACCATTATCATAATCGTATGTCTACTTTAGTTTAGTTTAATTAAAATTAATTAAGTGCAAATCACATTAGATTATAAATAATTCATAGATCTTTTAATAAGCACAAACAAAACAACATCATTTTCTTTTCTTTTCGCAAGGGTGTTTCATTTTTATTTCAAAATTTGTGTAATATATTGCACCAAAAGTCTTCTAAAAATCCCAATACATATTTTAGCCTCCACCCATAATTGTTGTCGTGTTAGATAAATTCTAAATGCTTTAAATGTTTAAATGTTTAATAGAGGGCCTTAAGCTGAAAATTGCTTAAAGCCAACGGGAATACATTACTAATTCGACCTTATTCAGACCACACCAAGGTTGAATTTTATCCTTGGGTATGGATCCTTCCTGCAGACGTCCGACGGAACCAAATAAATTGTCAAAGTTGGTTACACCTTCCATGAATAAATTTTACATTTATTTACAGTGCTTCCGCAACCCCACTACTAATTAAATAGAAACAAAATTTTAATTACCGTTGTGTGTATTTGTCGCAAACAGACAGATCAGTCGTGTTGTTTTATGTTCCTGAAAACTTAACTTAAATTGGTATCACCTCTTTGAAGTAACCTGTTCGTGATCATGATATATAATATATAATATGGTTACATTATATTTATTATTTAGCTTCAAAATATCTGAACAGTTTTTTTTTATATTAAAATACAATAAATGGCACTACATAATATAGAGAGTAATTTTTTTAAAAATATTTGTGGAGCAATAATATAACACCAAGTGTATAAAATGCAGCCTCCATTCTGGTTTGTGAAATAAATAAGGCTTTGTATACACAATATGTTATATTGCATTGTTGGAATTAAATAACGTAAGAAGTTCGCTTTGTTGAATCGTTTTCAGTTCAATTACATCTTATACTTATAATGGTATTTAGGGTAAGAACAATTACTAAAACTCATTCTTCTTGTTTTAAGTGATTTAAGGGTAATAAACTAGTTTGATATTAAAAGTTGGCGGCTTACAACTGAGAGAACCCTATTTATCGTATCACTGCTCCTCGAGAGAACTCCTCTCAATGCCTCGCCAAACATTATCATTCAGGGGCTCGATATTTCGAGCGATTATCAGGTTTGTGGTCATCGGAAAAGCAAGACCATGTTGGCTTCGATGAAATTGAGAGTGATATAAAGAGCGAGGTAGAATTTCAAGTCTGACCAAAAATTAGCGCTATATAAGGCCCATGTCTAGTCACACGTGGCTATTGTACTCATCTCTGGTCCGGATCACCCCAATTTTAGCTTCAACCATTTGACCGCGTACAACGGAAATCCCGTCAGATTGTCGGAGCCCAGTGCTCTGCGGACGGCTGGATTCCGTACCACCTGGATGCATAGCGATCTTCCTCTGTGCGGTTTTCAAGGATCTATCTTCCACGTACTATTAAAATGTGGAAAGAACTCCCTTCGGCGGTATTTCCAAATCGATACAACAAGGGCACTGCTCTTGTGAATCCTCGGATGTAGCAAGAGTTCATGGGCGGCGGTGATCACGTATCATTTGTGACCCACATGCTCGTTTGTCATCCTCTAATAAAAAAAAGAGAAAAATGTTCTTACAAGTGCTCATATTATTTTAAGATCTAGTACTCCTTTTGAATTAAAGATTAGTTAATAATTACATTAGTTATAATAGCAATTAATAATAGCAAAGCATGAATAATTGTAGATATTAATATAATAATATTATTGGTAAGATAATATGTATGTGAATTAGTACTCTGGAAAAATTTGTGTGAAGTAAATTTAACTTGTATTGTACAAAAAAGACCAGACAAATTTTCGATGGGATAAAATACGTTTCAAAGTTTTCCGAACTTCCTGGTAAAAGTTATCTTCAAAGAGGCTTTATAACAAACTGTTTCATGTATTAAACTTGAATATTCTTTATAGCTATAATTAACTTGAAACAAGAAAAAGATTTTAGTAAGTATTCCAATTTGCGTAATGTGACTTACAAATGTATTAAGCTCGCTAAATTTAATTGTATCTTCATAATGTACACTTTTAGTACACTTAGTTTAGTTGTTTATATTTATCGTAGTCATTTCTACTAAAATTCTCCATTTTTAGAATAAAATCATAATCTTTATACTTGTGCGAGGTGTTGCATCTGGCTGGCGCTATTGACATTGTAAGTCCTGGGAAATATAATCATTTTACATACCAAATTTATTCAAGAAAGATTTGGTTTTGTTGGAGGATGTTTTTAATGTAACTGCCTATAAACGGCTATTTAAATATTCTACAAGGAATGATTTATAGAGGATAGATTAAGCAAATGGGTTCTGGTGTTATATCTCACATATAGTGCACATGAGCACATAAGACGAGTACATAAAGGAAGTACATAACACTAGTAGTATGTTTTACATATTGAATATAATAGAATTTTTATCTTTCAAATTTATTAAAAAATAATTAAAGAACGTTTATGAATATTATTGTATTCAAATATTCAGTAATTTTTCAATGAACTTTACCTTTATGTGATTAACTATTTTATTTATTATTTAATTGTAAAATATTGTGATGTTCATATAAACTTGTCACCTGTCTAAACAAATCATAGATAGTCCACGTATATTCTAAATATAAAAAATGCTTTCTCCATAAAAAAAACCTAAAAGAAACCTTAAAATCTTATTAGTCTTTTTGAACAGTTGGTAAGGAGTGAAAGATAGTGACATGGGAGTGAAAGTAGGTGACCTTAAGGTCAATTGCTTACTATATGCAGATGATGCAGTGCTCATTGCATCATCAGAATGCAATTTGCAGGCATTGGTCACCACTCTGAAAGATGGGTGTGAAATTAATGGTCTTAACCTGAATGTAGATAAGACGAAGGTTCTGATATTTGAAAGAAATGAAGAAAGAACAGAATGTAAGATCAACGTGAATGATAAGATAATAGAACAAGTGAATGAAGTGGTATATTTGGGAAGTATGTTTAGCAGAGACGGAAGATACGAAATGGATGTGGAAAGGCGTATTGCTGCTGGTAACAGAGTCAATGGTGCTTTGACTGCATTGTTGAGACGGCAAAACGTCAGTATAGCTGCACGTTTGGCTGTACACAATGCAGTTTTGCTACCGACACTGTTATACGGCAGCCAAACGTGGGTAACACAGAAGAAGAATGTAAGAAAGATGAATGCTGTGGAGATGCGATCTCTTCGCAGAATATGCGGTGTCAGTCTAGCTGATCGAATCCGCAATGAAGAGATCCACAGAATGGCAGGTACTAGCGAAGATGTCACGGTGAGAATGAAGAAGAACGTGCTCAGGTGGTTTAGGCACGTTGAAAGAATGAGTGATGAAAGAGTGGTAAAAAAGATTTATATGGGAAAAGTGAGCGGTAAGAGAGACAGGGGGAGGCCTCGAGTGACCTTCGAAAATACAGTAGCTACGATACTGGAGGAAGGTCACGTAAAAAGCATGAGGACCCCCCGGAGGGCATGTATGAAGAAGTTGATGTCTGTGGCCGAGGCGAAAGAGGTATGCAGAGACCGTAGCGTTTGGCGCTCCGTCGTCTCTGGCTACCCCGCAAGGGATATGGCGTGAAGGTGAATGAACAGTTGGTCACTGGGTTAAAGGGCGATAATTTAGCCCAAATACAACCTCGACGAAACGATAGACGAATAAAAATGTGGGCTTATCGTTAATATTTGCGTCCACTGAATACTAATTCTACAATTTTCTTGCTATCTTTACTATTATTAATTTTTTTATTTCTATATCTGTTTCAACTGTTGAGTTTCTGACCGGCTCTTTTCAACAGAGCAGCATTCCGAGCCGGTGGTAGCGTACTTACGGACTGACGCACACTTACTTACACTGACTTTTTTTCATTATTGTAACTATTGTCGATTCAAAAGTGCATGTAAATGCCTACTTGAATAAAGATATTATTTTTTTTTTTTTTTGTAATAACTTTTCTTTAATAGTTAAAACCGAACAGATTTAGTTTTATTGAAGTTGACAGAAAGAGGTTTTTTTAAACTTCCTTATACTTCATTATACATATTATTTACTTAAAAATGTATATAACATAAGTATTAAAATTCAAAAAAACAAGTGTAACTTCAGAAAAAACTCTCCTAGCATTCTTGGGGACATGATCTGTATAAAATAAGTTGCAAGTTTGAATAACCATATTCATTTCTGTTAATACAAAAAGATAACATATTCCAAATAGGTACTATCAGAGCGTCACTCGATTTCGAAGACAGTATAATGGATTTACAAAACAAATGAACTCGCAGTCAACCGAGTCAACGTGAATAGTAATCGGCTTGAAGTGAACTCGTCGATTGCGATCGTGAGTACTATTAATAATCGAATAGAGAGGCGTCTGTGTATAACGTACAAGTAATTTTTAGATTTGTTTGAGTAATATTGTTTGCTATTGTACACTCAACTTGATAAACTTTAACTGAGATAAAACAATTGGTTGAACAATTAACAAATATGCAAATACTATTTTCAATATTAAAGTTTACTACTTTTTATCGCATAGGTAATAGATAAGAGAGAGAGAGAAACAGCAAGTGGAGATGATATAAAGTTTTAAGTATAATCCGATTCTTTAAACCGTTATTAGAATACCAGTCGCCTAGTGATTTAGTCTTAAATTGAACTATTTTATTCTACAATATCTTACTAGAATATCCAATAGTCTGTGCAATGAAAAATAATGAATGTTAATATAAAATGTAATCTAACGCAACACTTGTATTACAAAAGGTAAATATGTAAATAAAATAAAGTTTAATTGTGATATTGTAATGCATACAGCACTACAGAAAATCACACTTTGAAAAATAAATGCAGGCTCTTACTGAAATATATTTTAAAGTCAGTAGTACATCACACATATTATACGGGAATTATAAATTATGAAATCTTTGAAAATATATTGATATACCTCACTAACTAAATAGAAAATATTAAAAAACTTTAATATTTAAACCATCATCTTGTCAACGTCATCTTTCTTTTTTCAATAAAGCCCGAATAATTTTATCGATAACACTAAAAAGAAAAAAACAAAGTCTGCGCTACGAGTCATGTCATCAAACATATCTGTCTCGAAAATGTCAATCAAAGATAACGCGTACTTCGTTTGGTAACATAGAAAAACATAAGTGTTCCGTCTATCGGTGACGCTGTCGTGGCCAGCAGGGCTACAGGCAGCAGAGACATTTCAAAAATAAAAAACCATAAGTGTTCGATATTCACGATTCTGTAAGATGTTTCGGCCAAGCAAAACAAAAACAGAAGACAAGATGATGCAAGATAGGTTCATAGACAACGTGAAAAAGTGAAAAATATCTTTTTAAATCCTTAACAAAGGAAATGAAGGTTGTAGGTTGTTATAAAATCTGTGCGCTGCGTACCTAGACATATTGCCGAAAAGAAGACATAACATAAATAATGAGAAGAGATATAGACAATATAGGTGTTTTTTTCTTGAGAACGTTTTTATACAAACAGTTCTTTGTATTAACTTTGACAATTTAACTAATCGCTGTAATAATTTATATATATTATATATCAAGTAACTTTATCTCCTGGATGATAGATGTAGTATATTATCAATTATAAATTCATAAAAACGTCGAATATACCAATAGTTTTAAAAATAAACTATCAGAACTTAAAGAACATTTAAACATTTAATTTAAAGATTCAGTTGTTTTCTTTAAAAATAACCTATCTGTTAAATTTCAAACTAATCTTTCTGATTGGTTCTAGCTAATCACATCACTAAAGTGCTTTCAAACTTTTGCTAATGATTTTTCTAGAAATGTGTAATATATTTAATATTTCTATTTTCCGTTATAAAGATCTCAACTTATATAAATTGACAGTAAGTATCATAAAACACGGACAAGGTCGTATCTGGCTAGTTTCGTAATAAGCAGGCACAGCAATGAAATACGAAGACACGCTGCATACCCTCGGGGATTCATGCCCTGTAATTAAACTTGGCTAATGTGAGCTTTGATTACTGCTCGCCAGATTTCGCTTGGGTTAAATATTTTAAACCCTTCCGGCGTCTTGATTATTTAGTTTAATATTGTTTGTTTATTAAAAGAGGCACTATATTATATATATTATATTATATATATTATATTTGAGTTTATTGTACTTTCTTATAATTTAAATACAAGTGTCGTTTCTATCAATATACGTATTAATGTTTTGGTTGAATTTGTGACCGCGTAGATTTTATATCTTAAAAACCATGCTGTTCTTAAGATAAATTATGAAAAAAAAGGAGTATAGAAAAAAATATTTCTGGTTAATGCCACTTTTCGTAAGGATATGATGGTCAACAGTGTGTAAATGGATTAAAAACCTTAAAAGTACTTTAAGCTTAAATGACGTTACAAAACCACCATTCACGTCACTAAATTGCAGCTGTACCGGGGGGCGACGACATTTTCAGATAGGATAAATTATATGAAATTACCTATCTTATCGTCAGATCACGTTATTTGGAGCTACCTTATATCAGTCAACTATTAAAAAAAATTCAATCGTATGTAATTTCTGATTTCCTCAGAGAATGTTTCCGAAAAAATATTTTCCAAAGTAAACTTTACTATCTCAAACTTCTTTGATATAAGCCATTTTTTCGACTTTTCCTTCACACTTTAACATATAAGGATAATCGTTGGCAATGCGAAGACTACGCGTTTAAGAAAACGGAAAGTCTCTAGAATATTTCTTTTTCCCGAAGACAATTCTCAATTACTTTCTCTTACAGAATGTCAAAGATAAATATAGACAACATTAAAAAAATGTTATAATAGCTTTTTTACGAAGTTTATAAATTCCTAAAAACAACAATTTTAAGATCTAGTAACCGTTAGAAAATAAAAAAACAGTAGTAATAATCAGTGAAGTGAGAAAATATTTATTTGTTTCAAATTCTGTATAAACTGTTTTAGCTTTATAAAGGTTACTTAAACTTCATAGAGGTTGCAGGTTAGATAACTGGCTGTATCGATGAATAATTCATTCTATGATTATTTAAAAATCAAACATTGTGTATCTATATAATGTTATTATATAATAATATGTTAATATATAGACATATACGAGATTAGGTAATTATAGTAATCATAATCATCTTATTATTAAAATAATATAGAACAATTAGAAGACACGTGACACAATTAAACCGAGACATCGTAAAACTCAGGAAAAGTCGACTAAGGTGAAAACTTAATCTCTGAATCCAGGCTAATCTTGAACTACTCCGTAACTCACTGAGAAGACGTTAGACAAAGCGCAGATAAGAGAGAATAAGAGACGCGAAATAATTTATTTTACTTAAATTAAACCCGTCTTAGTCTCACTTCAATTATATATAATAATAATAAGCCATTTATTCCATATTCCTTATGTTACATTTCAAACCAAGTTAGTAATGTTAGTAAGTTTCTTAGATTGATTGTTAGTATGTTAGTCTTCTTTATTTGAAATGTGGACCCCGTCTTGGGTAAAGGCCTCCCCCAGTTTTTTCCATCTATCCCTGTCCTTGCCTATTTCCATCCATTTGTCCCCTGTAACTTGTACAATGTCACCAGCCCACCTTGTTCTTGGTCTTCCTATGTTTCTTTTCCCCCTTGGGCCTTTCCATCGCGTGGTTTCTATGGTCCATCTTTGATCATTGTACCGTGAGATGTGACCTACCCACTTCCATTTAAGTTTGAGTGCGTGATTGAGAGCGTCAGTAGTTTTCGTTTTTTGTCTGATAGTTTCATTCCTTATTTTGTGAATTTTTCTAATTTTTAACCTACTCCTCTCCATTGCAGTTTGTGTGCGTTTGATTTTTTTGTTTTATTTTGTTTGTGAATACCCAGCTTTGACAACCATATAGTAAACATGGTAAGAGGCATGTGTCAAACACTATTTTTTTCAGATGTAAGGCATAGTTTCCCTTCAGAATTTCTTTTTGAGCCCAAAACTTTCTCCAAGACCCGTTGATTCTCCTTGCTATTTTGTTTTCATTATTAGATTCACTAAATTATATTTGTTTTCCTAAGTATATGTACTCCTGGACGTATTCTATATTGTTTCTTTTAATTACAATGGGCCTCATGCAGCTGTTTGTCATTAACTTAGTTTTATTTAAGTTCATTTCAAGTCCTATTTTTGAGCTTTCGTGGTCGAGTGTTCTCATCATTTCCTCTATGTCTTTTGAAGTTTCAGATATGATAACTATGTCGTCAGCAAATCTCAAATGGTTTAGGTAGTTCCCATTTATTAGCAATCCTTTATTTGACCAATTTAACTTCCGAAATATATTTTCCAAAACTGCAATAAAAAGCTCTGATGATAAAGGATCTCCCTGTCTGACACCTCTTTCTATTTTTATTTCTTCTCCTCTTGTTTCTAATTTTATACGGCTTGTACTATTTGAATAAATATTTATTAAAATGTTGATATACTTTTGGTGAATATTTGCACATTGCAATGCATTCCCAATTTAGCAATGGCTGAAGCTGTCGAATGCTTTGCTGTAATCTATGAAGGCCACATTTATAGGTCTATTGAATTCTTGGTATTTTTCTATAACTTGCTGTAATGTCCGTATGTGGTCCATTGTGCAAAAGCCTGATCTGAAGCCTGCTTGCTCTTTTGGTTGCATATTATCAATCTCAGGTGTTAATCTCTTTAGAAGTATAGATGAAAACAGATTGTACATACTTGGTAATAAACTTATGGGTCTATAGTTTCTTATATCTAAGGGATTTCCTTTTTTAACGAGCAAAATGATATCAGATTTGCGCCATTGTTCCGGTACATTTTCAGTTTCTATTACCATATCAAATAATCTTGTTAGGTGGTGGATTAATATAGGTGCGCTTATTTTAAGAACTTCATTGCATATTCCATCTGGCCCGGGGCTCTTCTCATCTTTTAATCGTTTAATATGCTCATATACTTCTAAAACTTCGATTGGCCTTATGTCATTTAGAGGTATAATAATTTTGGTGGTTTGTTCAATTTCATTATTATTCCCTTTTCGGTATAGATCTTTGTAGAAGTTTGTGCAGTGTTGTATTACATCTTTCCTTGAGTTAATTGTCTCAGATTCATGCTCTATTTAATGTACCCATGTTTTGTGTGTGGAGAGTTCTTTATAGGCTCTTTTTGTGCTTCTAAAATTCTTAATATTTCTTTTAATAACGTCTTGTCTGTGGTTATTGTAATCCTTCTTAACGAATCTCTTGGTTTCTTTCTTTATATATTTTGCTAAGTTCAGTTTTCATTTCTTTACCTTTATTTGTAGTATGTATTAGTTCAGTACGCTTTTTTATCAGCTGAAGTGTGTCTATGCTAAATATTTTATGTTCTACTCGGGTTGTAATTTTTGATTTCAAACTATCCAATATGCTCTCTTCTATTAAATTATAGTAAGCTTGTGCATCATTTAGCTCTGAATATTTCGTTCCTAAGCATAGTTGTAAGCTTTTTCTGTATTCTGTGATTTCAATTTCTGATTTTGGGTTTTTAAGTCGTGTTACAAAGTTCTGTCTACTTTTTGGTAGATAGTTTAGGAGTACTGTAGCTCTTAATAACCTATGATCAGAAGGAAATTGTATGCAACTTAGTGTTTCTGTGTTTGTTATTAGCCTGGAAGTATTAGTCATTATATAGTCAATTTCATTCTTTGTTTTTTGGTCCGGTGAAATCCAAGTCCATCTTCGGTTGTTTTTTCTTAAAAAAAGGGTTCATTATAGACATGTTGTATTGGAAAGCATAATTAATTATACGGTCACCTCTTTCATTACGGTTTCCCAAACCGTATTGGCCAAGAATTGGATATTGATCTGTTTTTGAACAGCCTATTTTTGCATTAAAATCTCCCATTACAAGAACTCTCTTGTCGGCTAATTCATGTGCAGCTTCCAGTTCTTTGTAAAATTGTTCAATTTCTTCTTTGGGGGATTTCTCTGTGAGTGCATATGCTTGAATGATTGATATTGAGAACTGTTTAAATTTTAGTCGCAGAAGTGCTACCCTTTCAGATATTCCTATGAAACTATTAATATTTTTCTTGTATTTTTTCTTTATTAGGAATCCCACTCCATGAAGGCCTTTTGTATAACCAGCGTAGCAGAAGATATAGTTTTAGTGTTCTTCAATATTGCATCCCAGTCTCCTGACTTCTGAGAGTCCTAGTACATCCTAGTTAATGTTTTTTAGCGAATGATTGAGTTCGAGTAATCTTTCGGTAGATGATAAGGATCTTACATTGTAAGTGCACACTTTTAGACTTGATTCATTGTTTACACATCTTTTAATATTTACTGGAGGGTTCTCTCTAGTTCTATTTAGGGTTCTATCTAGTTTCCCACGAGGACCAGTCGGCTCGGGGAATATTTTGTTTTTAATTTTGTTTAAGTTTGACTTACTTGAGTTTTCATTTCAGTGGCTGATGACTTTTTCCTATGCATTCCGTTCAGGTGAGTAGTTATTAGAAGGAAGGGAGTTGCTGCGGTTTCTCATTAAATCGAATGCATTGAGCCTGTTTGTTTGTGATTTTAATTGTTGTTTACGTGGCTGTTCGGATGTCAGAGGAGAAGTGGAGGTCTCTCTTTTGCCCTATTCGTTTTCTTTTCTTCCCTCTTTGATAATTAATTTATCATAATTTATTACGGCGTAATTTCCCTTCTTTCTTTCTTCTTCGGGTTTGGGCAGTAGTTCCCGTCTCTTGTTTAGAACGTCTTTTGGATAGTCGTCAGATATGTATACATTGTATTTTAGTTTATTTCTTCTCTTCATTATCTCATTTTTTTCCAGTTATTCACAAATGATAGTATCGGCCTTCATTTTTCGTTTGTCTTTTTACCAATTCTGTAAATCGTGTTTACATCTCGGTTATCGACTGAGATGCTTAGATCATCTTTGAATTTCTTTCCAACTAATTCCATAAGAGATTTATTTGATATTTCACTTTCGTTTAATCCGTAAAAAATTAAGTTATTAAGTCTTGAGTACCTTTCCAGGTGATGGATTTTTTCTTGTAATATTTCGTTCTCTGACCTCAATTCTTGTATATCCCGTGTCAAGGGTTCCCCGTGCCAACTTTTCATCCAGTTGCGATAATATTATTTTCGTCTGGTTTGAAGTTTCCAATTTTACTTGGTCGAACAATTTTTGGAGATCATTCATTTTTATATGCGTGAAACTAAACGTAGTTGAGTGAACACAATTCAATTATATATACTTTTTAATAATTAACATAAACCATACATGCGTGAAATTTCAACATGGTTTTTATGACGAAATACGACGCACCTTAGAATGTTCAAGGAGTAGTCAAATCAGTATCACGTCCGCCTAATGTTTCTGTTTCAGGCCATAAAGCTTAAATAATTAATAAAAAATATATATATTAGAGCTCTCTTTTACGCGTGTAACAAACTAACATTATCAAGAATATAGCACAAACACCGAGATAATAATACTGATGTTAATAAAGAACGTGGTTTTAAAATTCAACATTATTAAAATATTGTATTAATATTAAAATCTCTGTCCCAAACCCCGCACCAAAAATTTGTCCTTTCTGTATTATCTAATTATACACGTACAAACGTACAAAATATAAAAAAAAACTGACACAAAATAACATTTTGGGGATGAATTTTATCGATAGTTTCTATAAAACAATACAGATTCATTTTAAATTCGAAAATATTCAATTTAAACATTGAGATTTATTCAATGAGTGCGGCAGTTGAATGCAGCGTGCTATTCACTATGATTTTTTTTATATTTTACGTTCAAATGGAAATGATTTCAGTCAGTGTAATTGTTTAGTCAAATGGTCTTAATTTTGCTTTCAACATCTATGTACTCGTATTTTGTAAGCGTATATAATAAAAAAAAAAAATAATGAAGAAATTACAATTATTATTCCTTTTAGTTCTATTGTATATGAAATATAAGTATTTTCAAAATTTCTTTCATGACAAATTATTTACTAAACAGTTTTATGTAACATAAATACCATAGTAACCTCCATCTCCACTCTTGATAATACTGTCCTAGTTTTCTTATTGTATATTTTCAGTAAAGAAACACAATTTACGTAAACAATATAAAAGCATCGCATCATAACTTTATTAACTATAAAATTTATTATGGCGGGTTAAAATTGATGGTCTGAGTAATAAATAATAATGAATTGTTACGGCCAATATTACTTTAAAAATACCTTAGAAATACACACATCGAATTCATTAAAAATATGTTAAATACTTTTTCCATCCCCTAAAACTCAGTATGTATTAAAATATGTCTTTATGAAGTATTTACCTTCAGAAAAATTGTCCTGGCCGTCTAATCCTATAGGATCTTTAGGGAAAAAAGTTTATTAAGAAAATTTAACAGTCTTTTAAATACGAGAAATATACAAAGTTTAAAAAAAGTTATAATTGAAAGTATCTAACTCTATTTTACATTTAAATAACTATTTTTTTTTAATTTTTAAACATTATTGTTGGTGATATAATATTGTTCAGCAACCAGTTTGTTGATCAGGTTGTCTTTCGACATAGGCCTCTCCCAGTTTTTTTACTTATTCTTCTATCGATTTCTTTAGAGTACTGATCTTTAACTGATATTAGTTGTCCTAAATATATATATTTAGTTACATATTCTATAACATCTTGTCCAATTACTATATGTTCCTTTAGCGCATTTTTAATTACTTTCGTTTTCGTTGGATTCATTGTTACACCTGCTTTCCTACTTGCATAATCTAATTGTTGTAACATAATTTGTAGTGTGTCCGGTCTCTCAGAGAATATCACAATGTCGTCAGCGAATCTTAGGTGAGTTAGATTTGATCCGTTGATATTAATTCCGAACTCTTCCCAGTCTATATTTCTGAATATATTTCCTAACACAGCTGTGAACAGTTTTAGCGACAGTGGATCCCCTTGCCTGACGCCTCTCTGAACCCTTAATTCCTCTCCTTGTTGTTCGAATTGGACTGTTGCTATGGTATTTTTGTAGACTTCTTTAATGATTTTTATGTATTTGCTTTCTACGCCTTGGTTTTCCAACGTATACCAGATATAGTTATGACTCAAGGAATCGAACGCTTTATTGTAATCGACGAATGCCCTGTAATATCCTGTTGCCCATACTCATTAAGTTTTTCGATGATTTGCTTCACAACATGAATATGATCAATAGTAGAATAGTCAGAGCGAAGTCTGACAACCATTTGTCTCTAATATTCACGTTAATTTTATGAGGACAATAAGTGCATTTTATGCAGGGACTGTAACGTTTGGCGCTCCGTCGTCCATAGCTACCCCGCAAGGGATATGGCGTGAAGTTAAAATAAAATAAATAAATAAAAACTACTATTTATTTTCCATACAGGATATAAAAACAAATTTATTAAGTGTTTAATTAAAGGAATAAGAAGTCGTATTAAGAATTCCAATCAATTATCAGATGAGATAATTTAATATATAATATATATATTAACATTTAAGGTTGGCATATTATATGGATATTTGAATGTACGAAAATAGACTTCAAGGGGTAGCAGGATCTAGTCCATGACTCGTATCCGAGGCTTGTATTGATGAATTTTTCATTATATATATATATATATATATATATATATATATATATATATATATATATATATATATATATATATATATATATTATATATATATGATTCACATTTCAACATCTACACAATAAACCAAAAAAAAAAAAATTACTAACATCGGATTATTAGGATCCTTCGTAACTTAGGAATAAAACCATATAGTACAAGGTTTTTTTACTCAATAACTTCATGCATTGTGCATTTTTGTGGTATAAGTAGTCTAAGTGTACTGCTGTGTTTATTATTTACAAATTGCTGTGCCACGACGACATGCTTGAATAATTTAATGAGCTTTTTGGATAGTAGTACTTACTTGGCAACAATAAGGAATTGCTTTCTAATGATTAAAATTTCACGAAATAAGATGACTTTAAAGTTAAAAAAGTTCGTTCGACAGGGTCGATTGTGTTAGGTAGATTCCCGTCACGCGATTCTTGATATGCAATATGCGAAGGTAACAATGAAACCGAGAATGCGATAAATATGTAAAGATGGTATCACCACACGAATAATTTCACCCTTTAACTGCCATCGCCCATTTTATACACAGGCACTTGGAATGTCCTAAAAAATGAGCCTACCGAGTTTGAATTGAATTGGACAAAATTTTTGGTTTCTGTGATTTTGGGGGTGGGAGCCCCTCTCTCCCTTAGAGGGGGTCGGAACGAGAAAAAACTAGTCAGTAGTATTTTACTAATCAATACGAGTCTTTTGAGGGGTAACTCGGTATATATTGGGTGTGGGGGGAACCAACTCCCACCCCTATCTCCTAAACAGGGGGGTCGCATCAAAAAACTTTTCGGACAAATTTTATTTTTTTTTTCGGAAAAATCTTAGAAAATTAACAAATATTTAATTTGTTAATTTTCTAAGATTTTTCCGACCATAAAATTTTGCCTCCTTCTGTGACTTTTCAGTTTTTGACTTCCAACCCCCCCAGCCCCCCAACCCCCTGACCGATTTCCCCCGTTCAAGAACTTAACCTTCATTTTGTCCTCAAGAATGTGTATACCGAGTTTGAAAATCCTCCGTCAATATTTGCGACCTGTAGCTTGTCCACTTGTTTGCAAGTTTGTCCAAAGGTTTGCAATTTCACCCCCCCTCCCAGCCCTCCCTTTCACTTTTCTCAAAAAAACGAGATGTTATGTTTGTCCTACTAATTTATCCCATCGACCTGTGAAGTCAGATTTTGCCTACGATGAATTTGGACTGATGGATCATATATACATATATGTATATATATCGGGATATCTCAATTTTTTCTTTTCGACGGATTCTCAATCTCCAGTTCATAAACGGCATAGCGCCTCCCTACTCTGGGGTCTGGGTCCCGTCATCGCATCGATTGCAATAGGTAGATTCATCTATGGAATCTACCTAAAATATATATATACAGTGTTTTTTAGAGTTTATAATATAATTTGTTTAAGTGTGGCTCAGCTAAAACAGGTTTTTTTAGTTTTAAGATCGCCTTGATTTTATTTTTTTACAGCACGTGTCCATAATATTTTAATAAAATAATGTATTCATGATATCATTATAAAGTAATGTAAACTAAAATAAATAAATTACATACTACGGCTTTTCTTTAAGTAGTGAGAAGCATGTTTTAGTTGTAGTTCATTGTTATAAAGTGCTATTTTTATCTTGGCAGTACTTGGCTCATTTTATAAATTATCTTATTAACAACAATATAGCTGATACACGTATAACTAGAAGTAAAGCATAAATCTTTTTAGAGTAAGAAAACTTTTTGAATAAAGAATGTTAATACACAGCTTATTCCTACAAAACTTCACCCTAGAAAATATATTACATTTCCCGTAGATATTTTAAGTAGGTTACTTTATATAGAATTAAACAATAACAACAATTTAAGTTATTTTAATATAATTATTAGTATTTTTATATTTATTTGATAAAAAGATATATTTATTTAATAACTACAAAATATTATCTTTTATCAGTGGTTTAGTCTAACCGTCACACGACCGCAGCTCGTATTAACACGACAGAGGCTGTATCAGGCTTTCATAAATGATCAACGAGCCAACTATTGAAATATTAATTAGTCTGTTAATTTTAGAAGTCGAGTTACCAGACGTTTTCTCCCCAAATGTCGTCATCTCAAGCAAATCCCCTCACTTCTCATCTAAAAGGTTTGAAAATATCCAATGACAGATCACTAACCACTTTAATGTCTTTCTGATAAATTGCGAGAAAACTGATAAATACCGACATAGAAAAGCAACTCAGAATTATTTAAAAATAAAAACATGAAGTGATTTATGGAAGCTCGTTGAAGTCGAGGTCGTATATAATGTTTGTGTAGTACCTATGGCCGAAATCGTTTATAAAATTAAATTAAAATCGTTTAATGAAATGAAATTGAAATATAAAGAAACAAGCCTTTTTTAAAAGAAAGAACTATGGAAATAACAAAAGGAATATTTTTTTAGTACATATACACGTCTTGTTTATATTGTACACATTAAACAAATGGATACATAACATATTTTTTTATCTTAACACAAAAAGATTGAGACAATAATGAATGTTGAAAACAACGCTGGATGTTATAAAAGGATTACAACTATCAGCGGATTACTTTAATTAAATAAAATACACAAATTAAATATTTAGGTAACTACAATAAACTAAAACTATTTAAGTAATCAAGATAATCATATGTTTGTTATGATATAAAAAACAATGTAAAATTCAAAAACACTCATATACATTGTTTATTTGACCAGTCAACCAACACAGGAGCCTTAAATTGATAAATAATGGATAACCTGTATATTTCACTCCGTATCAAAGTGATTTATCCCTCTGTTTATATTTGCTACACATCATTGCCTGTTTCTTGTAACTTCTTTGGAATTGTAAACATCTTCTTGTCCACATGTCCACATATACTTAAGCAATTGTTTTATCTTATGTAATACACATTTACTAAGTAATTTTTAAATTAATTATTAAATATATACTTTTATGTAATACAAATTTACTAATTTTTCAATATTTGCTAACGTAATTTGAAGAACAAGAGTTGTGATATTTGGCTTTAAGTAACAGTAATTGCATTTGTTCCATCCACAAACTTTTTAGACTAAATCTCTTCACAGTTCTTGTTTCATATGCAAAGTGTGGACTCTTATAACACGGTCTGTATGTCAAACGAAATATTTACTGATATATTTGTACAGGGACGCATGTTTATATCTTGTGATAACCGCAACTAATTTACTCATATTTGAACAAATTACCGTCCTATTTAATTATATTAAGCAAAGATTTAAGACCCTTACTCCTGATTTATGTCAACATAAATCAGGAGTTTTATTTTGTTTAATGACTTTTTTATATTGATAAACTTATGTGATCTTTTGGAACAACTATCGGAAATCGTTCCTTTTTCAATTTTGAAATAATCGAGACGAAAACAATACGGTTATTTTCGTAGAGTATCAATTATTTTAAATTAGTTCGTTGAAGGCGTCGTCAAATATTGAATTTAAAAGAGTTAAATAAATCGTTGAATAGACCATGTTATACCAAGATTTGATTTATTAAAGTTTATTTTACTTATGTTAAATTTTATTTTCTACTATTACTGAAGTAACGCTCATGAAGCTGTTTATAATGTTGGTGGAAAATTCAGCGATTCATAAATAATGAAGTGGTTTTCAATTCGTTTAACATCAGTATCTAATCGACATCATTAGCGGCTTCGTTTCGTTCAATTGTGTATGAAAGTTGAATTAAGCGAATTATCAATATTCCATGAATTGGTCATTCAGTAACCCCCATTAAAGCTTAAAGATAAATTAAAATCAATAAAACAGTATTTCATAAAACTAACTAATCAGTTAGACCAACACGATATTTGTTATCAATTATCAACATATATCCACCCCTTCAATATGGGGTTAGATAATAAATTCAAGCGGTCAGTGTTTTATTTTCAGTCGCTTCATTTTTGTGAAACTTCAGAATCATAAACCGGGTGAATAACGAAATTGAGAGATATTAATAACACTTATGGAATTCTCTGGAAAACAGGATCAAACATATTATTTAAAAAAAAAAGAAATTCTCTATCAGACTTTTCAGTTTCAATTGATTAAAACGGAAATAATAAAAAAGTGATTGCGTTTGATACAGATGGAACTTTATTTCATATATCTTTTTAAAGACATTAAGAATTAAACAACCATACAATTGCTTAACGCCTAAGTTATAAGCCCAGAGCCTATCTTGCTTCTTCAACACGACACAAAATACTATATTATTAAAACTAAAGAAGATTTTGTTTTGCTATTTCTGTCAAATTCGTCAGGAATCTTAAGGCGTGCCAGGTTAAGCGAAGTTTAGTTTATACAATGAAACAACCTTTTAACAAAGGTAAATAAAATTGTATCGTTACCTTATGGAATTGCAGAAAACCACTTAGTGTTTCTTCTTTCAAAATAGTTGGTTGTTTTATATGTATAAAGAAAATTTTGACAAGAATTGATACTTATATCCACAAATTTGTAATTTGATATAACATTTATATTTATATAAAAACTGATTTTTCAATTCAGGTTAGGATTTAGTTTGATACACTATCGTTGATATTTTTTACATAACGCTTATACATATATCAAATTGATTCCGATTATCCGAATATTTGCAATAAAAGTAACCCATTCCTTTACTGTTTTTGTTTTATTTTTCAAATATTTATAGTTTTATTGATTACTACTATGCAATTGACTAATAACTATTACTAATTGTAATTTTGGAACATCGCAGGCCATTTTTTTGATTCCGGAGTGTAAGAGACGTATATATTTGTAGTCGAGATGGCATTCATTTATTTATTCATTTATTTAGTTGCTTAGACAAAACTGTTTACTAAGTATTTCGATGAAGGTATCGTCAATTACTCGTACAATAAAAATATACAGTTTTGCTAGATATTATTTATTAAAATAATTTTGTTAAATATAAGTGTCGAAAACAATCTAACCACGTTTGAAAACAATAGTTGTTAAATATTATACTTGTTAAAATTTCATAATGATGATTGTACCAATAAATAATGATGTAAATGTAAATAAGTGTTTGATTAACTGCTGTTAAGGAAGTGATGTTCATACAGATAGTTATAACTCCGGTGAAAAATTTATCGTCCCGTAAATAATGAATTCGTTTCCAATACGGTGTATTCAATTGGAAATAAGATTAACTATGGCCGCCCTATATGCAGGGCTTTTAAAATTTAGTATATTTAAGAAAACATAAAAATAATAAAACTACAGTAATTACCAATGAAGCCAACTTACAGATTTTTGGAAGGATGATAAAAGAATTTAAATAGCATTTCTTGACTCTTGAGATTAGCTATCTTTTCATCTACTAACTAACTAACTAACCAGTCATATATTATTTTTTATGAATCTACATTTCAGAAATAAATTTGAAAATACCTTTCATGAAGATTTTTCTTGATCATACGTATGTATGTAAATAATAGTCGATCGTTACAAGTTTCGCAAAAATATTGAAATCACAATCTATTTTTGGACAGACAATTCAGTCACAATAAATCCGCCATTCATGATTAATACAGTCAACTAAGTTACACTGTTAAACTAAAACGTTTAAAAGCGTTACACTTTCGTCCTATTTTACATTTACGTTACATTTATCAGTAAGTAATGTTGCCTCAAAGACAGATAAATAACCTAAAAAAACAACTCTCGATCCCTAATACACTTACAAAATATTTTCTGATGTTATACAACATTTCTATACGTCATAATTATATTATATATTGAAAAGGAAAAGTAACATTAACTTAATATTTTGAAATGAATTTTGTTTGATGTTCACAAACAAAAAAAAAAAAAAACCAGCACTTCATGAAAAACAACTTAAAGAAAAACCTATTTTATATTCTATGTGTGTTTACTTGGACAGTAAAAATAAGTGCAATGGTTTTCGATTTGATAACAGAAAATCATTTTATGAATTCATAATGAGTTTAAATCCTCCGGATTACCGTCCAATAGAAAATATGTTGAAGAACCGAAATATTTTAAAAATTGAAATGATCAGAAAGAGCATATACATTCATGAAGTTATTTATGCGATTGTGAAATATAACAATAAAAAAATAATGAAATTGCATAAATCCCGCAAAATGAGCTTGAAGAACCCAGGATCCTTAAGAAAATTAGCAAAGAAGGATTTCCACGTTCCCTAACAATAGCTATATCAGATCAAAATTATGTGCTACAGTGGAGATTAAACGATTAAGCTTGTAATATTTAATGTAAGCAAAATGATTTCCCTCAAAATGCTTTATTTGTTATTTTAATATGTGGAACACATTTGAATATCCAATACTTCGGGTTAAAGTGAAATACAAGTTATGGTAAATATTCAATTATTGTTTTCAAAACGAATAAACTTGTAGAAATCTACGTTATTGTGTCTTAGGCATAATCTTGTATTAAATAAGATGTTGTTGCACTTTATTATCATATTATTAAAATAACTATTCGCTATTTATGATTTAATACTATTTTATCATTAAAAAGCAGTAAAACGTAAATTACAGAAATAGTAGTAGTATTAGGAAATAAAGTCAGTGAGTAAAAATTCATGCTTTCCAGACAACAGTGAACTGAAAAGCTTTATACCTGTGGTATGTTGTATTACTCTTGGGGATGGTCTCACGGGGGATGGTTTTGAACATACACTCACAGGACTAACCATTACATCTATACACTACTCCCTCCCTCATCTTATACTATCTATATCTAACAAAACATTTTGAATAAACGTTTGTTAATACAGTTTGTTTTTAATTTTTAATAAGTGCCTCGTTCATTCATTTCATACATTCAACTAAGTTATAGTACTAAATACAAAATACTTTTAAACGAGTTAAAGAGTTATCATGTCTAATGACCTTAGACAGACGATGTGTTTATTTATTAATGTTGTTAATTATTATGTTCATAAGAGAGACGGAAGAGACTTCAGGGAAATGTAGTTAATTAAGGTTTATATTTTATGATATTATTCAAGTTTTCATTAAGGAGCTACAAATTACGCATTTTGAGTAGAACGAGTGGAAGCAAAATATATTACATACATTTAGTGTTTCTTGGACTGTTTTTTATATTAATACAATGGCAACTGTTTGGCAACTGAACTCCATTTTATAAATGAATTACTAATCAGTTTGAACTCCTCCGGCTTACGGTCGATGGAAAAGATGAAACATGAAAAAGACTTAATTTTATTATCCAGACCCAAATAACCACACAGAACATAAACATTCATGAAATACTTAAGTTAAAATTTAAGCGCGACCCAGAAAAATAAAATTACTTCAAATTTGAATTACTTATGTAATTTGTTATGTTATTAAATAAGATAATCACCAAAATTTGTATGACGATATTGATTTGATCGGGATTTGATCTTTAATATCTGTAAATTATTAAAATTAATGTGACAATATAATAAATAAATTAAATCCATTGATATATTTTATAAAGTTAGAATAGAAGTATGGCACAAGAAATATAAACAACATGAAAAAAAAACCTTATAAAATTTTCATGGAATGATATTTATGTTTAATTGGTCCTTAGATTTCGATTCAAAACAAATGATAACTGCAATTAAGTAAGCGGTAAAAAGTAGACATGCGCAGTAAATAATCATAAAGAAACCTGAATTCTATCAATTAAGTATTTTCATTATAAGCAATAGAATAGAAGACTTAATCTCGTTGTCATTTCTGAATGATTTCTACCACGTCAAAAGAGCAGTGCAGTACGTTATGAATGAATAACACATGAAGCAAAGCAACATAGGAATATAAATATTTTCAATGCTTGTTAAATAAAGTAAATGAATCATCGGAATTAAAGAATCATCGCAATAAAACTTCCAGAAAATCAATATGTGAAATGGACTAAAATTATTAAATAGTAATATATTATGTATTATATATTAATTCACTTCTCTGTATCGTTTAGATTGATTATATTGCTAAAGGTAGTTTTTCAATCGGAAAAATTGGCAGCTTAATATTAATATTTCGGGTTACATTCAGCCTCGTACTTATAATGGAAGTATCAACAGGATGTACTCCTGTACCCAAATACCGATTCTACTACTACGTTTTTCTTTAGAAATGTACAGAATATTATTTTTAACTAACTAACAAAAACTACTCTAATATGTAAGATTTGTAAGAAAAGAATAATATCGAGACATAAGTAAATTTATAACGTTAATGTCATTGAGGATTGTATGATCGTTAAACAGACTAGCGTTAGAGGTGACCAAAACATATATATTGCGAATAGGTCTTATAACATTCAATATATGTATTACATTTTTATGTAGTTTTTATTTCAAAACATTTTTGATTTTCTTCTCAAGATAAACTATAAGAGTAGATAAAACATATCGTCCCAGTTATTTTATTTATTTATTTATATTCTTTATTGCACACCATACATATCATAAAAACAAGTAAAAAAATATATAACAAAAAAAAAAATAGAAAACGATGGAGATACAAAAGGCGGTCTTATCGCCTATAGGCGATTTCTTCCAGACAACCAATATTAATGTTGAAATACCCTTATGATCCAATGAAGCAGTAGGTGGCGTAAATGTACAAAAATAAATAAACCTACTTAAAAATAACTACACACGAATACATAGACGTGTTACATAAATAAAATTATTAACAATATATATTAAGATATAAACTAAACAATATCTATAATATACATACACGATAATTGTCGTCCTAGATATCCTTGGATAAAAAGTAGTCCTTAACAGATTTTTTAAAAACTAATAACGATTTTGATTTCCGAATATTGAGTGGTAAGTCATTCCACAATTTAATGGAATGTACCGTAAAAGACTGTTTATAGAATTTGGTGCTATGTACAGGCATTCTGATAAGTAAGGACTGTGATGATCGTACTTCAGATGGTGCTCCTAAAAACTTAAAGTTTTCCTTCAAGTATGTAGGAGTTTTTGGGTGAAATAGTACACAGTACAGGAGGGAAAGAGCATGTGAATCCCGGCGAAAGCGTATAGGGAGCCACTTGAGTTTTTGTCGAAATTCGGAAATATGGTCATATTTGCGTAAACCAAATATAAACCGTATAGCATTGTTTTGGAGTCGCTCAAGCTTATTTAAATGGTCCTCGGTTAAATTTAGGTAACTTGCATCAGCATAATCTAAAATAGAGAGAAGAAGGGAGTGGGCTAACATAATTTTGGTAGGAATTGGAAGAAAATACCGTAATCGTAATAGAGCACTCATGGCCGCAAACGTTTTTTTACTGAGTTCTTTGGTTTGCGTATTCCAAGATAGGTTCTGATCCAAATAGATGCCAAGATTTTTAACATTAGAGCGATATGGTATAGCAATATTGTTGTATACAATAGGAGGTACGTTTTGCCAATCAACCCTTGCAATCATTCGTGGGCTACCAATAATGATAGTCTGAGATTTTGCAGGATTAACGTTCAAGCCGTACTGCCTACTCCATTTATAAATAGCGCTCAGGTCCTTATTCATTAGTGAAACAACGGAAGATAGATTTTCGAGGTGTGAATGGCGATATATTTGTACATCATCTGCATACATGTGATAGAAAGAAGTGATATGCTCAGAGATAGAATTAATGAAAATTGCGAATAGTAGAGGAGATAACACGCCGCCTTGGGGCACCCCTGCCGAGACATCACACCAGGACGAGAGGTTCGTACCGTTCCGAGTGCGCTGTCGACGGCCAGTGAGGTAACTCCGAAACCAGTCTGTCACTGATGGAGATATGTTAATAGAACGCAGCAATGCTAGTAAGATGTCATAATTGACAGTATTAAAGGCATTGCTAAAGTCTAGCAATGTTAATACTGTCAACTGTTTATTATCCATTGCTAAACGTATGTCATCAGTGACTTTGACCAGCGCAGTAACCGTACTATGACCGGGACGAAATCCAGATTGAAAGGGGTTAAGAAGGAGATTTTTATTAAGGAATAGGTTTAACTGTTCGTAAACTAATTTTTCAAGGATTTTAGAAAGGAAGGGTAGAATGGAGATAGGACGAAAGTCGCTGAACATTACGGGTTTGGTTTTTTTAGGAATGGGAGTTATTTGGGCCTGTTTCCAAGCTTCAGGAAATTTATTAATAGAGATGGAATGATTTAGGATATGGGTTAATATGGGGGAAATGACATCTAGGATAGGAACGATCATATTCCGGCTGACGCTGTCTGTCCCAATAGAATTCGACGAAATGGACAGTACGTTCTTCTTAACATCACATTCAGTGAAAGGACAGAATGTGAACGGCGGAAAATCAGGAGTTGGAATAGATGAAAGGGACTTAAGTGTGCAATCTTTATCATAATTGTCAATTGCTTCTGATGATGAAAAATGTTTGTTTAGAAGGTCAATATCAATATTGATAGAAGATGTATGGGGTGATTTACCAACTCCTAGCGATTCAAGAAATTTCCAAGTTCTTGCAGTGTTGCCGTTTTCGATAGACTTGTGGATGTGGCGTCGAAGTGCATCTCTACACGATGTATTGCAGCGATTTCGGGCTCGGTTGTAATTAGCGCGATTGGTATCTGTATCGCTCAATTTAAATTTATGTTTAGCGGCGTTTTTTTTTTGCATAAGCTTCTTTAGCTCATCTGATAACCACGGTGCAGGGAGGTGCTTTATCTTAATTGGTCTCACGGGGGCATGTTTATCGTAAAGCTGGGTTAATAAATTGCTAAATCTTTCAACTTTGGTGTCGATACAGTTATATTTTGTAATAGCGGACCAGTCGAGCTCGCGGGCATCCTTGGAAAGACTATTTACATCAACTCCTCCAAAATTACGCCGCAGAAGTACATTGGATTTAAATTTTGGAGGACGGGCCTTATAAGAGAGATATATTAAATCGTGGTAGGAAAACGCGTCAGCTGTATACTGACCATGTTTTGAGACAAAATCCGGAGAAGACACAATAATCAGATCAAGGAGAGAGGGAACACTGCCAGGAAAAAAATGTGTCGGTGTTAGGGGCAAGATACTTAAATTACAGGAGTCAGTAACATTTAACATTTTTTGACTGCGAACGTTATCTTTTCTTAAACATGTATTAAAATCTCCCATTATAATTGAGTGCTTGTATAATGGAACTAAATTTTCAATCAAGCTTTCGAAAGAATCAAAATAATTTAATATAGAGGGAGGACAGTAAAATACACCAAGAAGGATTTTACAACAAGTGAGATCCACTTCTAATAATAAATGTTCGCTCGCATCAGGGGTAGGTGGCTGAGCAGATGAACTAATAATATTAAAAGAAATGTGAGAGCGTAAGTAGATCGCCACTCCTCCACCCCCCCTACCAATGCGGTCATTTCGGATGAGATTAAATCCTGGCAGCGCATAAGAGATTGAGGGCAAACAGGGTTTAAGCCACGATTCAGAAATAAGAATAGCGTGTATATTTGGAGACTGAAAAGATGCAAGCATATCAGGATAATGAGCCGGGATACTTTGGGCGTTTATGTGAATAACATTAAAATTTTTCAGAGATTCTGAGAAACACGAATTTAAAGTAACATTGAGTGGGTCGACAGCTGTACTGTGAAAACTATCATTGCTTCCGGACGATTCATCACATGATAAAAAATGGTCACTACCATCACTGTCACTCGACGACATAATATAACATGAAAATATATACCAATATAAACACAATAATATAAATTTATAAATAATATAATATATATCTATGTATAAATCACTATTAATTACAGAAAACAAAATATATAGATTATATATATATAAGCAGAATAATTATAATGATTTAAATTAAAATTAAGTACGTGTCTAGCATTACATTAACCCGCCAGCTAAGTGGGCATTAAAAGTACAAGATAATGTTTTAAACATCAAAAGCATACAAAATAAAAAAAATATAAAAAATATAAAAATTAAAAACTATAAAAAATTAATAATTAAAAATAAATCACAATTCTCTTAAGTTCTAAGCAAAGTAATAAGCCTGTCTAAATAATAATGTACACAACAAATAAAAATACTACCTTCCATCTTACAATAAAAATAAAGTAAACATTGAATTTCTAAACGAATTATGCAACAACGTCATTCTAATAAACTCCTGAACAAATGACAGTTCTTATATATTATCAAAGTGTCAAATGTCAAAAAAATAAACAAGAAAATATTAAATAACTAACAAGATACCTATTGTACTGAATTGTGATTAAAAAGGATAAAAAAAAAAAAGAAAAGTAACAAAGGAAAGAAAACGTAAAACAAAAAAGTAATTGAAAAGTAATTAAACTTACTACAAAAACTATTTCTTAACTATCCTTTTCGGCCGAGTGGCCTGAGAATGCTTTGCCTTCAACTCATTTGTGGTACCGGGAGGAACAGATGTTACAGTTTGATTCACACCATCACTGAAGAGATTATTGAGTTCCGAAATTGATGTTATGCTATGCTGCTTACCGTCAGATCCAGTCACAACAACATAGCCATTTTTGGTCCAACACCTGGAGATACCGAAACGTTCCCTAGCTGCAACAAACGTCTCATGCCTGGGCTTGGTCAAGAATTCAGAAAGTGTAATTCCTGTACTTTTTAAATTCGTTTTGGAGAACCACACTTTGTTTTTAAGCAGCAGATTTTTAAACTTAATAACAATTGGCCTCGGTTTCTTTGTAACATTTTTACCCAGACGGTTGCAGCGGCTTATATCTTCCAAAGAAAGGTCAGGTATTTTGAGATGCTGGGACAAAACTCTCAATACAGCAGCAGAGACATTTTCTCCCTTGTCTTCAGCAATACCATGTATCAGCAGCATTTTCTTTCTGCTTCTCATTTCGAAACTATCATGTTGCTTGGATAGCACCTGAACTTGCAATTGTAAACTTTCAAGGGCAGTTAGTACGAAGGTTCTGAAGGTACTAAACTGTGCAGCTATATGAGAATTTGGACTTGTTGCCGGTATTGAAGAATTTAAATTTTGTTGAAACTCAGCCATTCTTGTATTGAAGTGCTGAGTTAGCTCATGAATGGAATCCTTAATTACTTCCATAGTGCCAAGTGATAAAAAAAGTGTTCTTACTGAGTTACTTGTGAAAGTTAAGCAGAGGAGTTGTATTACTCAGTGTTCAAGTGAATATTATTATAGGAGAGAGTGCTGGCAGGTACAGGAAAACTTTAAATCATTTATTACTTACATATAATGCAATTATTCTAAATAATATTAAATAATAATTGGAGAGCACAATAAAAAACGTGTATACTTTTTTAGCACCTACCGCCAAAAAAAAAAAAAAAAAAAAAAAAAAAAAAAAAAAAAAAAAAAAAAAAAAAAAAAAAAAAAAAAAAAAAAAAAAAAAAAGTTAGTCAGTTTGTGTTGCCCGAAAATATAGTTTACTGTTTTCTTTAACTTGAGACTTATAAATGATAAATCTGATAAATAGATTGCTATTTCAAAGTGGTATGTTTGTTGTCTTCACCGCTTGATGAATATATATGAATATGCCAAGACATAATGAAGAAAAAAAATAGGAAGTAATAAAAAAAATTACCACATTAGGGTAAAGTTAGTTAATATTTGTCAGTACGTATTCCTTTTTACACATATCTATCAATATATAAATTTATGTTATTAAAATTAATAAGTAAATCATTAATATGTATATAAACTTTTCTGGAAGAAGTGACAATTATAATATTGTTTGTTATACTCGTATGTCTGTTCAGAACAGAAAAATTAAAAAACAATTAATTAAATTATTAAACAACTTTATCAATTTATTTATTGAATCATCTTTGGCATACCATTAGTAATGTAAGTTATATGGAAAAATCTCTCAACTGACTTTTTCTTTACAATCAATTAATAAAAAATATGAATCCGCTCAACAGCAGATTAAGGAACACATTGAAGCCACAAGTAATTTAGTGGACTTGTGTAATTATAACTTAGAACGGTTTGAGTCATTAACAAATAATTGCTATTATGAAATAAAAAAATTAAATGAAGGTAGTAAAATAAGCTCTGAGGTGTCGGGTGACTCGGCTATACATAATAAACATAGTATTAAAGATGTAGATAGTATGACAAACAGTCAAACAATTAATAAGTCCTCCGCTGTGCTCCAAAATAATTACTTTGTTTTCTCTGACCAATTAGGTCAAGGCTTTGGGTCCCTTTTAAATAATGAATTAAATAATTTATGTATTATATGCACGCCTGGAACAAGTTATCAACATAATTTAAATAAAAGTATGCGCTTCAATTTGGTTAAAAATAGTACTATTGTATTATTACATGGAGATGGTTTGTCCGTTAAGAAAAGTGAAATTGTTAAAAATATGGAAAAATTATTAATTATAAATAGCAAAAATAATTGTAAATTTGTATTGTGTACATTTCCATATTCACCAACTTATTCGGACAAACAAAACAAATACATATATGATCTAAATTTGACATTGTATAATTTGACATACCGTCATAGCGACGCTTTTTTTATTTTGACCTAAATAAATTTATTTATATCAGTTTTAGAATGACAAAAGGTACAATGTATCTGCCTCAGTATTATAAAAAACAAATTGCTACTTTAGTAGCATTTAATATAAAAAACTTCGTTATAAGGGATATAACGAAAAATGACATTAATCACAATAATATAACTGTGATAGAAAATAATCGTTCCACTTTAAACTGAATAATACGACAAAACCTAAGCTATTTAATATTATCCATCTAAATAGACAAAGCTTAGGCGGCAAGGAATCGGAAGTGGAACTTTTTGTTAAAAAATTCAATATTAGTTTATTGTGCATTACCGAGCACTGGTTGTCAAAGAGCAACAATATCGAAAATTATAGATTGACAAGTTCGTTCTGTAGAAAGAAAGCTATTCGCGGCGGCTTACTTATCTTAGCTCGTAGCGACGTAGTTTTAAATTCTCGATAAGACATAGTGGCTCTCTCTGTCGAGCGAATTATCAAACTGTCCTGCATTGAGGTCAATTAATATTATCTTATGTGTGTATCGACACCCTTCTGGTGACTTTGACGAATTTGAAAATAAAATGGAGGATATTTTAACAACACTTTGTCATAAAAACAAGTAGTTGATAGTGTGCGCCGACTTCAATGTAGATATATTACAAGTAAGTTCGTGTAGTGTTCGTTTATTAAATTTGTTTAAATCCTATAACTTGTTGAACGTCTCTTCGGAACCTACTCGCATTACCAGTATTTCCGCATTTGTATTGATAATATGTTCTGTCACTGTAACGTATATGAAGAGAGGATAATATCGAATTTAAGTTCAGACCACTGTGGTCAAAAAATTCCTCTCTTAATTAATCATGAAATTGAAAGACCCCAAAAATTTACTTGCAGACCAATAACAAAAAATAGTGGTTAAAGAAAATGTATAACCAATGATAACAATTACAACAACAAACCTAACAATTTATATAATAAAGTTTTCGATTTAATGTTAGATGAATTTAATAAAATTTTTAAACCAAAAACATTAACGAAATATTTTAAAATTAAATTTAGTGATTGAGCTACCGTAGAAGTGTATAGAAGCAGGGAAAAATTATGTGATTTATATGATGAGAGGTAATGGAATGATGATCCGGTGTTCTTGAATAGAATAAGATATTTCTCTACAATATTTAAGAACGTTTGCGTAGAAGCTAAGTCCATTTATATTAAAAATAAAATTTTTAATACAGCAGATAAAATAAAGGCAACTTCGGATATTTTATCTAGTTTTACTGGAAAATCTAGGGCTGCCAATGGACCTATAAAGTAAAAAATTGATAATATTGAAATAAATAAAGAATCAAAGGTGGCGGCTGTTTTTGAGACCTTTTTTACTGAAATCCCAATAACAGTCACCCGTAATTTAAATTCTTCATCATCTGTTGCAATCGCCGAATTGAACAAAAATGTTAAAGTCAATAAATAAATAAATGTTTTGCTTTGAAACCTGTTTCATCAGATGAAATAGTAACACATTTAGAACCTTAAATTCGAAGAAAACCGGTGATCTCTAGGGTATGTCAGTGAAATTGCTTAGCACTGTTATAAATGATATTGCTCCTCAATTATCCCTTATTTTTAACAAATGTATCGAACCTGGAAATATACCGGATATTTCCAAATTTGATGAAAAACTGTAAAACATATCCTTTGTTTATAAGTGGCGATAGATTGGATCCGAAAATTAAAGGCCTATCTCGGTTTTATCGACCTTAAGTAAGGTCTTCGTAAAAATGATTTTAAATCAGATGTCAGAGTTTGTGTATACCAGTGGGATCATACATAGTGAACAATATGGTTTCACCAAAGGCAAATCAACGACTGATGCGGGTGCCGCGCTTCTTAAGCACATTTACAACGCATGGGAAAAGTCGCAGAATGCAATTGGAGTGTTTTGCGATTTGTCCAAAGCCTTTGATTGCGTGGACCATCGGACGTTGCAATGCAAACTAAACCACCACGGTGTACGTAGCGCTGCGCTTGATCTTATTGCCTCTTACCTGAATCAAAGAGTCCAAACAGTGTACATAAATAATTCCAAATCGTCTGGTTCTCACCTAAAGATGGGTGGTCCAAAAGGATCTATTCTGGACCTCTTCTTGACTTTATATTAATGACTTGCCCTTTTTTGTTGAGGGTCTGTGTGACATTGTACTTTTTGCTGATGACACCTCGCTTATTTTTAAAGTTGAGCGTGATAGGATTAATTATGACGAAGTAAATAGTACTTTGTCACGAGTTCTTCATTGGTTCGAAATTAATAATTTTGTCTTTAATGCTAAGAAAACTAAATGCATAGAGTTTACACTTCCTAATGTAAAAAGTAAAAATTTTAACTTGTTCCTTAACAATGAATTGATTGACTCAACAAATTTCTTAAGTATAACTTTAGATAAAAAGCTTCAGTGGAACCCAAATCTCTCAACACTCGCATCCAAACTCAGCTCCGCCGTTGCAAATAGAAAAGTTAGACAATTAACGGACGTTAATACGGCTCGACTTGTTTATTTTAGTTACTTTCATATTATATTATCTTACGGTATATTATTATGGGGCAGTGCTGCCGAAATTAATTCTATATTTATTTTACAAAAAAGAGCTGTGCGAGCTATTTACAAATTAAAAGCTAAAGATTCTCTGAGATATGTTTTTAAAGAAATAGGTATTCTAGGTACAGTCGCTTCGCAATACATAATTAATAACATATTATATATACGTCAAAATTTAAATAGTTATAGAAAAAACAGTGACAGACACGCGATAAATACGAGAAATAAAAACAAACTCTTAACGCCAAAATTTCGTCTTCAAAATGTTAATAAATCCTTCATGGGTTTGAGTATACGCATATATAATAAAGTTCCACAAGATATCTTAGACCTTCCATTTCTTAGTTTTAAATCTAAAATCAAAAGTTTATTATTAAATAAATCTTATTAAAGCGTTCAAGAGTTTTTAGTGGATCGAAATATGTGAAACTTAAGTTGTTAAATCATTTGAAGGATTTATATTTTAATGTATATCACCTAAGATGGTTATATTTCTTTTGAAAAGAGCAACTGTTGAGTTTCTGGCCGGCTCTTCTCAACAGAGCAGCATTCCGAGCCGGTGGTAGCTGACTTACGGACTGACTACACTGACCTTTTTTTGTATTGTAATAATTGACGATTCAAAAGTGCGTGTAAATGCCTACTTGAATAAAGATATTTTAAATTTTGAATTTTTGAATTTTATAAATTAGACAATAAGGTTGATTAATACTTAAATAATAATGATTGACTAAACGTGATATGAAAATGTGTTTATTAAAATTTCAACTATTTCCACGAGTAAAGAAACTAATATTTAAAGACACCACTTCTGACGAAGTCACAAGTAGGTTTAAGTAGTTGAACAAGACGAACACACAGACATAGACAATGAAAGCCGCTGGGGAGAGAGCATCATACCGTCGGTCGTCACGACGCCCTTGACAATGTATTTTCAAGGAGCAATGGAATTTCCACACAAAATTATATTTATTATGATAAAATCACAATGAAAATAAATTTATCACGTTGACAATAGAACGTTTAATTTATAATATCACCTCATAAAACATAAACACTTTAGTAATGAGTTACTATGAGTATAATTCAAAGTTGCTCTTCACAAAACGTTGTTAGATTGCCGTTAGAGATACACTAACTACTAACTACCACTAAATGCGTTCAAACAGAACGAAACTAATCCCTACTGTTTGGCTTTAAATAAATATTATTTTGGTTATTTTAGAAATAAATTTATTCATTATATCAAAGTTTTCAAAGGTCAGGTTACTTCTCAGGTATCCAAGATGGGAACGACGGCTCAAATACTAAATAGTTAATTACATTAAATAATGAATTTAATGTTTAAAATAATAGTAGGTAATTTCTAATATATTATTTTTAATTAACACTTGAAATAGTTTTAACTAAACTTCAATAATATCCGGGTTCAATAACTAGGCAAAGAATATATTTTTTCTCGCTGTACTGAACGAAACCAAAAGATTTTAACTTGAAGTGCTTTTTACATAGACTTGAATTAGCATTTAATTGAAGAGCTAAATAATTATAGTTTTACTGACTTTAATTTTTTTTTTATATTTTAAAGCATATTTTATAATTCAATATCCTGGACTCCAGTGAATTTAAAAAATCTGGAGTTTTAGTTTTTAACTAATTATGCTTATTATATATTAAGATAACATAGATGTCATCCTCCGTCACAATGTATGACGATTATATATACGAGTAGAATACCAAATTAATGAAGGCGGGTAACAACAGGGTCAATTGTCAAAGTGACGATGCGACGAGGTGACCCAGAGCTCTAGAGTTGATGAGCTTTTTATTTATAATACTTCAGAGAATAATAAATAGTTACTTCATCAAATAGTAAATATATTTCAAAATCAATTTCTTAATTATTTTGTAAGAATAAAAGATGTTATAGGAATACAATTATTTCCTTTGTCATTCATCCATTAAAAGACTTTCATGTTAAATTCTATATTTTAATTAAAACTTAGTACATTTTTTATTTCCTTTGAATATTTTTTCCCTAATTCATATATTTCAACGCTGCTTACCTGAAACAAAAACAGTAATATTATAGAAAAAGCACACATTGAAAGTTACATTTTAGTGATGAAGTAATTATACATTTTTGAATATAAACTAGATATCCATGAATGAATTGGAAGTACACTGAAGGTCTTAAGGTTAAAGTGAGTGCTACAGACTGAGTGAGTGCTACAGACTGAGAGTGTGAGTGAGTGCTTCTTGGGCGCATCGATTGATGGCCGTGTGAAAGGTTAGATAGATATTTAAAGTGTTATATAATATTATAATTTGCGTTTCAAAAACATGAAATATATTTTGTAAAATGCGGAAAAGTAATAATATATTATATACATATCTATTTGGATATACATTTCGAAACTTAAATGTGACCTTGAATATTTATATTTACATTTATTTTATTTACAATTTTTTATGTTAGCTGTTGGAAGTTTTTTCAATTTCAAAACCAAAACGAGAACAAATTTTTTAAACGTATTAGGTCCATCTCAAAATAAGCTCGATTTACAGTGATTCTTGAAGCGATTGTTATACAATTCACCGAATTTATATGAAAGTATCAGTTACATTTTATTGGTCATTTTACTATTGACCACAAGAGGAAAGGTTCTTTTTATATAGGAGTAAATAAAAACTACTTAACAAGAAGTTGGACGACATATCAATCGTAATCATTATCGGATTTATTCAATACAATGATAATATTTTATCGATTCTTAACTGCGATTGTAAGAGAGGTTGTTTACATAAAAGTCATTCTCATCTAGTTTGAAGTAAATATATAATCCGGGGAATCCTTCTCTGATGTTGCAGGTTCTAGTTATGACCGTGTTGATAGATTTTCATGTTATATAGGGGAAGGTGGGGGGAAACCGGATAGAGGGTGAAACTAGATAGTTGGTATTTCATTACTCCGTGTAAAGCTGTCTCGCTCTAGCTAGCGGTGAAATACGCGTTATCGCTTTCTCAGTGCAGTTGCAAATGGCGGCAACGGTGACATCTCAGCGCGTGCGTCCATCAAAAAAATTGTAAACAAAGGTATGTTATGTAATATTTTGACTTTTTTAAACTGTTATCATTAAGTTTAGGTTTGTGCCATCATATACAGTTGTATTTTTTATGAAGTAATACATATTTAGGGTTTTAAAACAATATTTGTTGTTGTTACGAGTGAAAACATTATCTCTGTTCGTATTACAATTTCAAACATGGCACCTATGGGGTATAAACGGACGGGGTGATGTCAACCATCCGGTTTCACCCCGATTGATTATTATATGTAGGTGTTGCGACCGTTTGTGTTTCCCTCTGTTTATTTATTTGAAAAAGTTAAACAGGCTGCAGTGGTCGGAGGCAGATATGCCATAAATTCAGTCCTGGAAGGTAGAATGGGATACCTTTTAGCGTCACACACATATGTACCCTAAAGTTCTTTAGAAGATTGTGTAAAGACGATCAAAGGTGAAAAATCCAAAGACGAAGTGTTTTGAAAGTACCCTCTTAGTGCAAATTGCGTCTTCACTGATGAGCTGGAAGGTATGCTAGTTAAACATATCAAAACTATGGAATCTCGACTATTTGCTTTGACTAAGACAGATCTGCGACTTTTGGAATTCCAAAGTATTGAAAGAAATAATTTGAACCATTATTTTAATAAGAAAACTGAACTCGCTGGCTTTGATTGAGTTAGTGGATTCTTAAAACGTCATTCTGAATTTTCACTAAGATCACCTGAAGCTACATCAACTGCAAGAACTTTAATAGAGCTGTAGTGTCATCGTTTTTTAAACTTTTAGATTCACTTTATGCTAAGCAGACTTTCAATTCTACGCGAATTTATAATATAATCAATGAAGATCCTGTACTTCTCGTCTTAGATGGTCATGCCACTTACACTAAGAACCTAGAAGCTATTGAGTTAGCTCGTGCTTAGTGTTTCATTATGCTCTGCTTGCCACCTCACTGCACGCATCGTTTACAGCCACTCAATTTTGGCTTTATGGAGCCTTTGAGCACGTTTTACTCGCAAGAAGTCCAATTATGGCTTCGTAATCATCCAGGACGTATTGTCACCCAATTTCAAATGGCAGCTTTGTTTGGAACTGCTTATAATCGTGCCGCTACTATGCAAAATGCAGTATCTGCTTTCACCAAAACCGGAATTTGGCCTCTAAATCCCAACACGTTCACAGATGTAGATTTTGTACCATCCAACCTACAGAAATATCATTTGTACCACCAACCTTAAATGAATTCTCTCAGGAACCGTTACGCCATGAAAGAACTCCGTACCCGCAAGCAGAAACATCTACAGAAGGACAAATGTTTTCAGATTCTTTAAGTCTCGTATCACCAAAAAATATCATGCCAATTCCTCATTTTAAAAAGAACATGCGACTATCAGCGTGTCGAGGTAAGACCGCAATTTTAACTGAATCCCCGTATAAAAATGAACTGACAGATAAGGCTGTCACCAGTAATTAAAACAAAAAAAGCAAAGGTAATGGTATCGGTTAAAAGACGAATAAAGTAAACAATCACGAGGATTCGGAGTGTTTGGTTTGTGGCGAAAAGTACAGTCAAACTCAGTCTACAGATGACTTGTACCAATGCACAGCTAATAATTATAATATAGGCATTATAATTATTATATTGTGTATTATTAGGAAGTAACTATCAGACGTTGCTGATGTTTTAAACTAAGCTCCGATTTATTGGAACGATTATAATACTACACCAGTAGCGGGAACCTCCAATTATAATTATTTCCAGATCGATACGATATGGATACCTTCAAAAAAGACGTTTACTCCTACCTCCAAGACCGGCAGCACTTTAATGAATCTACTACTTATTATTTATACTGAGTTATTACTTCCTCTTACATAAAAATAAATAAATAAAGGCAGTCGAGAGACATTTAGAAATTCTTATAATGTAACTTTAAAACTAAACCTTGCAAAATTAAACAGATTAGATTAGATTAGATTAGATTAGATTAGATTAGATTAGATTAGATTAGATTAGATTAGATTAGATTAGATTAGATTAGGTTAGATTAGATTAGATTAGATTAGATTAGATTAGATTAGATTAGATTAGATTAGATTAGATAAGATTAGAAACAGACATCTTCTGTAATTTAGGTAAAAGAATTAGAATGTTTAGTAAGAAAAGCCTTCAGGTGCTCGGAACGACAGGTTGTGATGAACAATGTGGCGGTAGGGAGAGGTAGCACTATTTCAAAAGCACAATGAGATTCAATTTCCATTCGCCGGCTTTAAGGCCATAAAAGGTCTTTGGAGTGTATTAACTTCAAACATGGTAGTTGTCTGGCGTTGATCACAGTTAGTATAAAATAAATAAATATAAGTAAAAAACATCAAATATAATAAATTCCTTCTGTAAAGTTGACTGGAATGTTATCATTGAAATTTATGTGATTAGCATAATTAGATCATTATAGTTTTGAAAATGTATTCGTTGTTTACTTAATTAATGACGGCGTCCCGCTTCAGATAATAAAAGAACGTTGTAGAGGGTTGTGTGAAAATACTAAATATCATACAACGATTTACGTCTGTTGTTGCCAGAAGTACTTTCAACGAAATAGGGTTCACTGTATAAAATTTTTATGTCATCCATTTTTAATGACACGGTTATTTATAGCCAGCCTTTTTATTACTTACTTAATACATATTATGCTTATTTCAAACCATTACGAGTAGAAGGTATCGTAGGTAAAAAACTGTTTCTACTACAAATGTATATCGATCAGTTCTCTTCTAACACGTAATATATTTTCGTTCTCAGTCATTACTTTGTAAAAGAAAACTTTTTCTGTCACCAAACTCTAGATAATTCAAAGTTTTTACTTCTGAGAATTCATAACATGGCATCGATGGCCCGACGTGAAGGGTTCAGTATAAATGAGTTTATGACTTTTTTCACAAATTTGAATTAATACTGAATAAATACAAGTTAGCTACACATCAAGTATATGATAGGGAAGAAAATGCACCGTGCAACTGTTTAAAGAAACAGTTCTTGCTCAAAAGGGTAAACACCAAGTTGGTGCAGCCACAAGTGGAGAAAGGAGTCTGACCACAACTTGCATATGCGCAATGAATGCAACAGGAAAATTTATAGCACCAAAGTTGATATTTAACCGCAGTAGACTTAAAAAATGGAGCTCCGCTAAAAACATTTATTTGTTCAAGTAATACTTGGATCACATCAGAAATGTTCATTGATCCTGAGATTGCTGTTGAGACATTTTCGGGTGACTTGCGTTTCCATGAAATAAATAGATACTTATATAACTTCATTTAAAGTAAATGACATGTAGGCTAATTGGTGCATTGAAAGTATTCAGAAAAAATAACTTTATGTGTTTTTTAGTTTGACGTCGATAGTTGTCTCAATTGTGATTTTTTTTGTTGATTTGTATACTGAATACGTAAGCAACTTTTTCATTTAGGGAATGGAGCATGAAAGGCAATTTATCTCTCTGTCAGTTCCACGTTTGTGGTCGCGGCATGTCACGCTGACCATATTCATATGCGTGTACAGTAAACATACCGTACTATAATTATTATAACCGAAATCGCATATTTATATGTCATAGTGAGTTATTTCATAATGTTACAATGTAGTCGGATGCACGATCATTTACCATGAATGATATAATTATTAATTTATAACGTTAATTGTAATTTTAATTCTCATCAAAAATATTTGCCTACGAGACGGAGACCTAGTTTTACTCTTTGATTGATTGACATCAAATGACAACTTTTATTACTACATTCCATTGAATACTTAAGTTTTAATTATAGTTTTAAACAATGCTCAAAAAGCTATTTGTATGACAAAGAATATTTATATTTTTATAAATATTTTATAGTGTCAATGGTAAGCTAACCTAAGTTTACCTTTGAAACTAGTTGATATGCTACTAAATTTCTAAGTCAATTAATAAGAAAAACATTGCTGTTAGTTTCTCTTAAGCTATTAAATATTAATAATGTCTATGTTTTTGTAGTGGGTTGGTGAAGTACTGAGTGTTTAGTCTAAACTTTCAATGAAATATTACACATACACACACGATACTCTGAAGCTGACAATAATCTGGTTATTGCAGAGGTAACAAGAGGTAACTGTTCTTTTTATTTCGAGCACATTTGTCTGTACATGTCTTATGACAACAAACGGTCTGTTCTTCTCATCAAACTATGAATAAAAATTTACTTTCATCTCGAACCAAATAATTATAATATCAAAGTATGAATGGCAAAATAAAATGATTATTTAATTTTGTTTTCTCATGCACGTACCATACACATCCATCTTATATTGACATAAAATATTGGTCACCGCTGTCACAACGTCTTTAAGAATTATCACGCTTTTTATAAATATTTTTTTTTACAGAATAAATATAAATAAATATTATGGTAAGACTAAGTATATATTAACAAAGACAAGCATTTTTAGGTAGATTCCATAGATGAATCTACCTATTGCAATCGATGCAATGACGGGACCCAGAGAGAACCTAGTCGATAGGATAAATTAGTAGGGCAAACGTAGCATCTCCTTTTTTTTTGGAAAAAGTGCAGGTAGCAAATATTGACGGAGGATTTTCAAACTAGCTAAACACATTCTTATGGACAAAATAAAGGTTAAGTTCTTGAACGGTCGAACGAATCGGTGGGGGGTTGGGGGGCTGGGGGGGTTGAAAGTTAAAAACTGAAAAAAATCACAGAAGGAGACAAAATTTTACCGCAGGAAAAATCTTAGAAAATTAACAATTAAAAAAGAGCAAACTTTTTTGTCTGAAAAGTTTTTTGATCCGACTTCCCGTTTATGAGATAGGGGTGGAGGGTGGTTCCCCCCTCACCCAATATATGCAGAGTGACCCGTCATAAGACTCGTAATGACTAGTAGAATACTGCTGGCTAGTTTTTCATTGTCGATCCGACCACCCTCCCCCCCCCCACAACTAAAGTAAATCATTCAATCATTACATGTTTATCGCATTGTCGGTTTCATTGTTACCTTCGCATATTGCATATCGAGAATCGCGTGACGGGAATCTACCTAATACGATCGACCCTGTTGAGCGAAGTATTTTTATGTTGTACGTAACATTTATTACTATTACAGTGCATTTAATTCAATACTAATATATTAGACAAAATGTAAAAATAAATGTTTTTATAGTGTATATATAAAACTATTAAAATATAAAGAACTTATTCAAAATGGTATCCATTGGCTGCAATACAGTCCTTTAAACGTTGAGACCAGTTATTTATAGCAGCACGCACTCTCTTTATGGGAAAATTCATCACTGCCAATTGTATGGATTGTTTTAGAAACTACAAATTATCATGCTCTACATAGTAAATAAAATTTATACACAAATATGTGGATCCCTAATCGGTTCTGAAAATGATTTGTTTGGGTCACTCTCCGAATTGAACCAATGAGGGTTGAACATGGTCCCTGGATTGGAGATTGCGATTTGCTGTCTTGTAGTGAGACTATTCTCTCAATCTTTAAAAAAAATACTATTAAAAAATTATTATTAAAAACTCCATAAAATGCCTGACCTTATTTATGTCTTAAAAATCACAATCCTTCTAAAACTTTACATTATAGTCGTATTTAAAATGTAGACGAGACTACCTCGCTGTCAGCGTTATGTAAATATATAATAAATATTATGTACTCGAATTAGACTTTCCTTATTTTAATTATTAAAATATTCTGGATAACAGCCAATTCTACCAATAGTATAGGCTATTCGGATACGTGGCAACCGATTTGCTAGAATGGTGAAATTATATAACCATTTATCTTTTAATAACAATCAAGCAACATTACTTTAATACTTTTTGTAACGATATACATTTTTTTCGGCATCAAATAAATCTATTATTAGGATTTTAAAATTTATCTTAAGACCCGTAAATTCAATAGCAATTATTTAGGCTATAGTTACCAGACAATCATTACATTTATTTCCAAACCAACTGAAAGTACTTGTAATGTTTTCTGTCTGCTTAAAGTAAACCCATCTGTGGATTAATGTCTTGTGCCTAAAATGGAATCAAATGATTTTCATTAAAAAAAAATCAAATTCTTATGAAAGCCATACTTTAATCATCCGTTTTAAACGGTAGTTGAAGAAAAACCCTCAAAAACGCTTCATTTACCAGTACTCGTATACTCTTACAACTTTATTTACTGTGCATACTAGATAGATTTGTGAGAAAAAAAGAAAATAGAATCCAAGTAAAATGTATCAAATACATCTAGATCTTAAAGATATTACTAAGAGAAAAAAAAATTTCTTACGAATGTTTATTATAAATGAAAACGATGGAATAATAATAAAATTAAACTTTCAAAATTCTTCATTTCAATTACAAAATAGGTATTAAATTTCAAATGTCTTGACACTGTCTTGATTGTTTTTTATTGAACTTCCTTTAAACGAAAATAAATTCAATGATTATCCTGGTATAAATATGATTCTAAACACACCTCTTTTTTGGTGGGCGGGGAGAAGGTTAAAATAAACTGATTATACTTACGATTTCATCATTTCTTACATTTCCAATCATATTGCGAACAAAATTTATATATAAAAATTTTAATCATAATCAAAACAATTTCCAGAAAAATATACTTAATTTAAAGAAAATATGTCTGATGCCGACGGAGTTCATGTGTATTCAAAAAGCAATTTCGTTAAAATTGCTGTTTTAGACTATTAAATATGAATATATTATATTCTCGGGAGGTCAGTAACTGGAGAAGCATTAGCACTTTGAAATAATTATTAGAGAAATTGCAGTCTAAGAAGTCGAACTACAGCTATGCAAATTGCTAAGTAGCTCAATGTCAAGTGCTACTTTGGTATAACAGTTTTCGTCTTACTATTTATTGGCAAGACACGGCAAAGGAATGAATTAATAACAAGACAAATTTATTTTACTACCTAATACGACTAAGATCTCAAATCTAGTTAGAGCACATCTAATTGAAATTATGATTCTTTGATTGATTCTTCTTAGATCAAGAACTAGCATGGCTTAATGCATTACCCAACTCTTTTGAAACTATAATTTTGTAGAATCAAATTTTGTCATTTATAATTCTACAATACCTAACTAATTGAAGGTACTAATTTTTACTAAAATATTTTTAAAGTTAGAACTTCTGTAATCTTAATAATAACTGTAGAATATTTATCACTGTTTGTGTGAAATAAAAAAAAATAACTTGTTTACTAAATAATAAAATCCATTTAGTTTTTTGAATGAAATATCTAATTTCGCATTGTTAGCATTTTGTAATAAATTAATTAAAGCGATGAATTTTAAGAGGAAATTATACTACACAGACTTGATGGTGGAGTGAGTGAACCACAAGACTTATTACACTGAGCAAAATTGAGAGCAGCTGCATACAAAGTTTTCCAGTCAGGCAAACAATGAAAATAAGTAATTTTCTTTTCCATACTGGGAATATCAAACAGAAAATTATAATTAAGAAATGTCATTAATTTGACAAGCAATTCAAGCTTGCTTTAACTTTTATTGATATTTTAGTATGGTGATGTTAAGAGTCAGGTGACCAGAGCTTTATTTATCTTATAACGTTATTTATCTTAACAAAAAGGTTTTTGTTCAACAGCAAGAACTAAAGGAATAGACAATTGAAAAGTAAATATACACAAATGATCTTTCTTTAGTAATTATATGCATATCTTGTTTATATTATACACATTAAACACACAAACACACACACGCACACACACAAACGCACACACACACATACACTTACACACATCTATCGATATCATTACGAGACGCACTACTACTACTCGCTTCCCTGGGCACACTATTAATTTGGATGTGAACTTAGACTTCTTGTATTGGCAAAATGTTTAATTTCTATTTTATATTAAGTGTAATTTTTTAAATTTTAAATAGAGAAATATAATGCCAGTCAGTGAATACAGAGATTGCCACATCACCAAATGCCAGCATATATATTTTTTTGTAAATATATATTTTTTTAAATTTTAACTTTTTGCAGCTCCCCCACCCTGACCTCATCTAACCTGTGGTTGCTATGGTAATCGTTGCTATGGTAACCGTTGCTATAGTAACTCTTACTTCCATCTGTGTACACACTAATCATGGAACCTTTGTAGCAATAAGGCCGATTGACTTGAAATTTGTTGAAATCCGTTGGGAATGGAATTCCGTAAAATCCGTTCATAGTGGACGTCTACGTCACAAAAGAAGTAACTATGTAAAACTTTAAGTTAATCTGACAGATAGTTTCGGAGATTTCCTGATGAGTCAATGAGTGGTAAATCGCTTATATATCCAGATTCTTATATATGTATGTATCTGGATCGAACAACTTTTTAAACAATTAAAACTTTATCAAATTCGGGTCATAAAGATGTATAACTTAAATAAATTACAAATATATACATAGTTACATACATTAAATTTATAACATCGCTTTTTTCGGCAATGTTTAACGACTTAAATTTATTTTGTATTTATACTTTAACAGCAACAAAAATATTGCATTTTAAATGATTTATTTGCTATTACACTTCGGGTTACAGTGGAATGTTAATTGAATATGAACTCAATTAAAAATTATAAACTTTAGAAATCAAAACTAAAAATATAAATACACAATTGAATTCATAATACTATTATAATTAAAACTAAATATTCAATTTCACTAAAACTTTATTTTTTTCTTGATTTTAAACCTGTTTTATTAACTTGGTTAGTGTAAACATATTGTGTTTGAAAAGTTTCATATCAAATCAAGCAATCTCTATTAATAAAGTAGTCTACTAAACTAGGACACTATCGTAGTGATGATTTGCTGCCAAAAATAAATTTTTCCTTTAGGACAAAACCGAATCTTTGTTGAATTTCTGCCCCCTTAAATATCCTAGTTGCATGATTGTATTTATATGTTCTGCACATGTATACAGTAATATATAGCATATTGTACTGTATTTTTTATTATTTAAATATATTATTAATACATTATTTATGAAAATATAATAATTTTATTTATTCTTTCTTCACATAAACTATAATTATGTTAAATTCTATACCAGCATAATGTTTGTAAAAGGGTTACAAAGTTTTCTTCACGTATAAATATAACGATAACATAGAGTATCATTAAAACTATGGACATGTTTCCTTTAAGTTGGAACTTTGAAGTTGTCAATGTCATGAGTCACGACGCATACACGCACACGCCGGTGAGTTTAAAGTAACTTAAACAAACTTCAACCGTTACTAAATATAATAAATATTTTGTATAACTTTTGATGGTGGTGTATAATGTGTACCAATAATATATTTATATACGGAAGATAATAAAATATACGTTCAAATTTAATTAAAGTAAAGAATATTGTATTTGGCTGAAAGTAAAGAGTTGTCATTGGAGGGTACTGTAATTGAATTTTTGCTTTGCGTTCCTTCGATATTCGAAGAAATGCAATAATATGTAAATTGATGTTCCGATATCTGTTCCAATTGAGAATCTGAATCGAGGGTTTCATACGAACTTTTATGTAAAGGATTATAACAACTAAGTCAAAATTATAACAAACTAAAATATTCAACCAGAAAAAAGAAGTCCATATAAAAGTAGTTGCAAAAAAATATATACTGGATTATTATATATCAATTACAGCAAAAGTATCAAAAAGATAAAACAACAATAGCAATTAACAAAGTCTACGAAGTAGACTTATAAAAAAAAATTCTGGGTATTAAGTGTAAAATTACTGAAGTTTCAAAAGACGAGCCAACGTAAAAGAAGTTAAAATAACAAATGATGCTGATATTCACAACTTTGTAACACGATATTACGTAATCTCCAATGTTTATGCACACGAGGGACCATTCGTTACATAACAACTTAATCAAAAATATTTTTTGATTAAGTTGTTATTTATTTGTAAATAATAATTATTTGACTATTTATGCAAGAAAAAGCAATATACTGAAAAGTTTTTTATTTTATGATTAATACTTTAGCCAGTGTTCTTACTATTGAAATTTTACGTTTGAGAATTTCAATGTCAAAGAAATTAATTATCATTAGTTATTAAGTAACATGCCTTAGAGACAGATGATAAAACAGATGTATAAAGAGATTCAAATAGAGTAACAGTTGTTTTGCCAAATATGAGCCGTAAAGCCACTAAAATTCAGAAGATAAATAAGTTAACAAATGACTCTCCGTCTCCAATAAACTATCTTAATTAGTTTCCATTAAGAGAATCTGAACTCATATTTACATATCTATTGAAATGCTCAAGGCAAAACCTGTATCTTAAATATATATAATCTGTATAGTTCGTTCTATACGTTCACGTGCTAGGTCTTAAATAATCAGTTTTCAAATTGTTAACACGTGGGCTGTAATAGGACAGAAATAAAACAAACGAAGTCGGCGGCAACAGATGTTTGTTGAAAAAAGGAAAGATGATACAACATTTCATCAAAATGATAGAGTTAATAATTTTTCAAGCTGTTTCATTTTATTTGAAATGTGTTTTGTTTAAACTTTTTATCTGAAAAGTTGATAGACTAACGTATCACGAGGGACTTTAATCAGCGACCATAAACGATAAAGTTTTCTCATAATTTGTGAAGTTAGGTACGGACGTAACCGTTAACAAAGTACAAAGAGCAAATCATTTAATAATTAAACTAAACTTTTAACTGAGTTTACAATGTATTAAACTAAAATATATAATTATAATTATTATAATTATAATTACAAGGGCTACATTATAATTATAATTATAATGTAGCCTTTGTAGAAGAGTATCATAACTTTAGAAAGTCACCATTTAGTGTAAAGATTTTTAATGGGTAAATGAAAAGAAAGAAAACTTAGGTAGTTGTTTCCTCTATTGTATGCAATTATGTTAGTGATAATTATTTCCTTTATATATTCTGTCGTAGTTGTCGACACTTTTTTCCAATAATGGAAAAGGTACACTTAATATAAAAATATAAGCTACTAGCTGACCCGGCAAACTTCACTAGAAAAAAATAAGTCAAGACAATCTTGTACTGACAATAAGACACAAAAAAACTATCGTCCAATTTGGTGCACTCGTTCTGTAGTTAAGCGCGTACACACATTTCGGTGATTCATTTTTATTCATATAGATACTTATAGACCATTAAAACATCTGAAATTAATAAATTATTAAGATTCTATTGATATCTATATAATGAATGTCGGTTACATGTGATCAGTCAGTTCCACTACCTTCGTCATCGTTGAAGTAAATGAAACAACAAACTATTGACAGATGTCAGATAACTTTATCTCTGTCATTGTCTGTCACCTGCCACAGACATGTAGTAATAGGAAAAGGTGTAGACAATACTCACAATAGACACCTGCGTAAAATACTTAAACATTGCTCTCACTCAGAGAAATGAATATTCACGAACGAACTTTGTTCGTTCTGTATTGTTTTCACTTTTCTCGGATGGATGGATGTATGGATGTCTGTGGACAGGAAAAATTTTCATAACTGTCAAAGAATGGCGCTGTTTATAATTTACTGATTTAGTTTATTTTCATATTTAATTATATTACTATCTTGTTTTATTATTAATCACACTTTTTTGTATTTTTTTAGTAATTATAAATAATCATGCTCTTAACATTTTTTCTTTTTTAAATTAATAATAATCATTTTACTTAAAAATCAATTGTTTTTTTTATTAACATTTATAATTTCGTCAAAGCTCGTTCGGGAAATACCCTGGGTATTTGCATATTGACTGGCTTTTGTTAAATTCTTGTACAGTTATTCTTTATAGTTAGTTAAATTAATCATTAATCATTAAAACACACTGGGTGTGCTCTTATATGGTGTTATAAGTATTTTTACTTACTTACTTACTTATTATTTACTTATGTATGATTTTAAATATGATTTTGATAATATGGTTACCCTATGTGAAGATGGACCTTGAAGAGCAGCATAGTGGTGTTCTCTTCCTAATACATGATAGAAGTGCATTCTGCAGTCTATTCCGGTTTGTAGCTCTGTAAGAATAATGATATGAAAATAAAAGTTATCATACACGCAAACCAAATATCAATTAATTAATACTTACCACAAGAACCAAAACTTTTATATAATTTTCATATTATTCCTTTAATGTTTTTGCAATAAAAAAAAACGAAACCAATTTCCTTGTATAAGTAAAAGATAAAAGGCTTTCACAAAGTTATATTTTTAGAATTAACCTTTTCTTTTTCTGAAATAAAACATAATGCAACGTAAGTGCTATCCTATATATACTACATTTATTACTTTTAATAAATTAAAATTGTATTTGTTATAAGGACGGTTGAATTCACAATGGTGAGACCCATAACATATTTTTGATGTCCATATACAGTACAGAGATTTATTTCAAGAATTTTTATAAATGTACTCTAAATTTGTCAAGTGCTACGAAGTATCAAAGTGTTAAACTAGCAACTAACAAGAACCGTCCAATGACAAAATATTTACTAAGTAGTCGAATATATATAATATATTAAGTTAAGTAATAATACTTTGAACTTGCTTCTATCTCTTTTATGTATAGTGTAAGTATTTGGAAAAGCACAATATGTAAATTTCTTTCTCGCTCTCCTATCATATTACATCATTTCAGTAGACACTTTCTTCTATTTCAAACAATCTGTACAATTCTTTCGTTGGATTGTCCTAAAAATAACTCTCAAAATAAATATGTATTTTTAAAGATTGTCTATCTAAATTGAAAAAAGTACAAAAGCAAAACAAAAAAAATACAATGTTTCCTCAAATAGAAATCAAAATTTAGATTGAATCAGGACTAAACAGCACAAAGGTATCGAATGCACGTAAACAATCGGGAGGAAACTTCCGGTGCCGCAGGAAGTTAATTAACTCTATTGATTTCGATTACCGACCGTCGTCTGAAGACAGAAGACTCAATTTTGTTGTAATTCAATTTAGAAATGAACTTGCTAGATTTCTCTTTGGGGCTAATGAAAATCTAAATGTAAGAAATGAATAATAATAAATGTGATAATGAGTGTCCTATTATTTCTCTTTCAAGTTTTATTTTATAAACAGACATGTAATAATAAATATTATAATTATCACTTGTTTCACTTGATTTGAAATTTAGTTGTTTAACTTAATTAACACAATACTGTATTAAATATACTAAAAGGAATGTAAAAAAAGAACATGTAATGTAAAAACATTTACTGATAAACATTATCTGCTTTAACCAGTCGAATATAATTTTTTAATAATTTATTTATAATCATAATCGTCAAGTGACGATGACAACGTACATTAGTTACTTTGAAAAACACCAACAATTTATTTTATCAAATCTGACACTTATAGGCTTCAAATTAAAGAAAACAGAAAACTATTTGTTCAGTGCGACACCAACTACGACTACAAGCTTTATCTACTATTACAGTTTATCTTGAGATGACTATTATATTATTAGGTTAATATAATATAATTTAAATATATATATTAAGATATATGTAATTATTAATTAGATAACTTATTTCAATATAGTGTTAAATAATATTACACATAAGTTAGAGCTTTAACAAACTAACAAGACGTCCCAATATTGTTATTGAGAATAAAATACTCTTTGTAGGCACAATAACAATATGATCTCTTAAATAGAAGATTAATATATGTATCTTCACATTTCTTTTATAAAGGATCAGAAGCTACACCTAAATTATATGTATTACTACGATTGCAATTCTGTATTAGAATGAAACTGTCGCCACATACACAACTTATATAATATAAATGATAAATAAACTTACAAAGTTCTCTCTTAATATAAAAAAAATATGTTTTTATCATGTTTATAATTACTAGTTGATATTTTATACTTATATTAATAATATATAATATTAAAATGAAAGCAAAAAAAATCTAATAGCAATCTCCATTTTACACTTCAACGCCCTGTCAATACTTGTAAGAACTTAGATCTAGATCCAGAAGTCTAGCCTTTGTCAGATGGCAAACAACTAATTACCAAGTACTTTAATCATCTTGGTGCAGTGACCAGTTTATTCTCTTTGAAAACATAATATTAATAAAATTAATAATAATAACAACTAACATGTATATACATGTAAGGTTTTCTATGAAAAATTAGATAATGCTTCAAAACTCTGAAAATCCGCCATCGTTACGAAATTGAAACTTCAATGAAGGTTTCGTCGTAACGTCTGACACGCCACATCGATGACACGTCATTAATACTCGATATTTTTGTTACAAAATATCATAAAACATTTAAACAAATTGAACATAACACAGTTTAATCGGTCTGTACGGGCATTTTAAATTGAAATGAATTCAATATTCAATTTTTACTTACTCAGTGTTATTTGTTCATATAAAATTTTGTCAACGCCATCAAGAATGGAGAAGACAAAAGACAGTTCTACTGTTCAATAAAAGACAGGTCATCTAAAAGTTTCATAGAGCCAGTAGAGAGTGCATGTTAGTAATATTTTACAACGACACAGAGAACATAATTTACGAATATATCTTTTTTCTCTTTATCAATATTTAATATAAGAAAATAGAATAGGCAATAAACACAAATATTTAACATTTAGAGGACTTGTGAAGCAATATATAATATAAGTCAAACGAAAGTTAGGTTCAGAAAAAAAGAAGAGAAAGGGCCTTCGCTTCGCCACACACACTTTCAGAGAAATCCCTACCTCGAACGACTTTAAATTCGATCTGATCGTCGTCATTCATTATGAATATATGTATTCTATACTTATAAAAACTTTGATGTCTCTATGTTTATGTTCGTATTTTTCTAAATTTCAAGTAAAACTACGTAAAAAAATTAAAAATCACAAACTCCTCCACTCCCAAAGTACACATTATTGTAATTGAAAGTAAAATGAAACAAAATTTAAATATAATTGATGAAGCCAGTTGTAGTTATGTATATGTAGTTAAATAGCTGGCGGTGGTATGTGAAATAAATGCCGCATTCGTGTCATCGATCTTTCTCAGTTCTTCAAATGTTATCGTGTTGGTAATTGTGGTTTGTTTAACTATCTTCGTTGAGGTATTTGTACACCACAATTTACTTTTTCAGACTTTTCACAGGGTTTTCGCCCTGTTTTTCCGCCTATTTTTTTTTCTTTTGCATTAATATAAGTGTTTTTTGTTTGTTAGTTAGCAAAGGCAAAAAAATATGTGTAAGTTCTTTATTTTGTTGTTATTTAATTGTTATCTGATGTTTTTGTGTCTTTGTTATCGGTTATATTTTATTTATTTCTGTATTTATAAGGAGTTTTGAACAAATAATACATTATACATAATCAATGTTAAACTTGTTTTAAATTAGTCGTTCCTCTTTTCATAAAACAAATAACGTATAGCCAGGCTTAAGACAATGCGGAACCACCTGAAAAATTAGCTTTATCTAAAAATATAAATATTGTAATGAAAATAATTAAGAAGGAAAACAAGGTATATTTTGTGTAAACTACTGTCTGTTATAACCGGTTTAAAATAAATACAACACCTCTAATTGCTCTCGCAGGCCGCCGGATGCTCTCAAACATTCTATCCTCTTAGGACTGACCGTTCAATATAACTATACTTAAATAGACCATGTAAGATTAGTTATGGTATTAGACTTAAATATGTTTTCTAATGACATATCTTTACCGGTCATTGATTAATGGTCCTTAAGTCAACCATCAACATATGAGTGGTAAATCTACTCGGATACCACTCGGTCTGATATTGTCCAAGTATAGCATTAAGTTTTGTAAGAATATAATTTTTTTTATCAAATCTATGAATAAAAAACATCTTTTCCAGAACTTTTAAATTAATTAGCTCTTTATCTATCTTATCTTCAATAATGTACTATAAACAATTAGCTATTATAGTTCTTATACTAAGAAGTTTAGCAATATGGGTAGTTCTAATGTTTAATTTTCCTGTCTGAGAAATATGTATTTTTCTTTTTAATTTATTGTATTACGTTTATGAATTATAGTGGATCTATTATTTTACAAGTAATAACTAAAGGATTTTTTAAACACTGAAAAAAAATTAATTTAATTTAAGAATATCCGTTTACTGATTAACTCGGCAATATCAAAGACACAGTTTAGAAATATTTGCATAAAATTTATCACTACGATAAATCTACTAACACGATGTAACCTCGTTTATCACGATTGGACACCAACATATATATTATAATGAAATAAAACATATCAAAATATATAAACAAGCAAACTGCATCAATTACGTAACATGATATCAAAAACTATTTAAATGATGACTGTGAGAATATTAAAGGTATAAAGGATGTGCACATTGACTACAACCCTTTTCAAAGTAAAATACCATGACACACGTCTAACTAGACACTTAACCTATTAATTACCTATACCGAGGCAAGTATACTGCATATGTATACCCAATATATACCGCGAGAGTGCGCTGTCACATGCAGCCGTTATGAAATATACAGTCTGATATTAACTATTATTAAATGATTTTAGAACTTAATCCTGACCTTTTGAAGGATGACACGGGGTTATTCTATATATAAATAATTTTAACATATTATTAGTTTTTTTTTGTATAATTTTTAAATTGAGTAAAATAGATATATATAAATATTATGCTTGATATTATTTTCTATTACTATTTTAAAAGTAGCGGCGACTAATTTGAAAATATTTTTAAATCTAGAAAAACAGCGAAATGTAATTACGTGTTCAGTTTTCATATGGCTAAAGTTAAACCAATAACTATTAAATAGTCACCGTTATTATAACTGGTACTATTAAGATCTAACTCCTAATATAAACCTTCTAAACTCGTGACACAATCGAAGACATGCATGGGTCTGCCCTTATTATTATTAACTTGGTTTAATAATTAATCCTTAAGTTACATTTACTCGTAACAGGGTTGAATAATAATAATATAAATATTTTTTTCTACATTTCTTTCCAATATTATAAATATCAGAATATTTTTTTCAATAACGAAAGGTTTCTGGTAGAAATATTTTTTAAGCGACAAGTCATCCTTTATATTAATTTTATTTTTATATAAATTGTCATTTGTATTTATTCCCGGTACTTAAATAAATAAATAAATAACATGTAAGGTAAAAATAATGAACTTAAAAACTTCTTGCTGTTGAATACAATGGAACTTTGACTCAGGCCTTCTACTCCACTAAAATGGTCGTCGTCGTTGTCCACCACGCTGCTCCAGTCGGCGTGATTTATTATAGATTGTTTATATTATGTCTAGGGAGTAGATGTTAAAATAACTACTTATAATTAACGCCACAAAGTAATTATTGTTATATTATTGTTAAAATAAAATAAAATGTACAGGGTTTTCTGTTTTCAATAAATATATTTTAATTTCCAACAACTTCAAATTAAACCTTACTATTTCACGGTAAGCCACTCATTATGTGATCTGCCTTTGCATAAAGGATTATCCAAGCTTACGAGTTTTCTAAGTGTTAATTGTTTATCTCATAATATATTCCACGGCTATTCAAGCGTTTAGCTTCAGTAAACGACCATAACAAATGTCACGCTAAACTACAACAACCTTCATACTAGAGGCGGAATTCTAACATTGCGCCCTGTTCATGGTTGACATAATCTATAACTATAACTATAACTTATCAAATTTTGACAGATTTTTAGGGTTTAACATCATTTAATCAAAATAGTAATAGATACACTTTTCTTTAAACTAACTAGGATAAATAGAAAATCAAACTGCAAATAATGTCTATTGTCGTTCACGCCTCAACTAGTTCTTTTCCTTGTTGTGAACGAGTACACCGCAGACTATAAGTGTGGAGACTGAAAAATGTAAGTTTCTATATCCAAATGTTATCGGATCCACTTATGTGTGGACCGTCGGTAGGTTTGCCACACCTCTTACAATCACTTGCAATAAAGTTATTTTACTAGAAGCTTTAAATACATCTCGCTGAGTGTGATAACGAATTTATTTTTCTTATTTTTATCAATGGAATTCTACCATAAAGCATAACTTCTACTGATTTGTCCCTCACATAAAATAAAACAAATTGTAGTTTCGAAATGATCGTACATTATGCTATCAGAGCTTAATTTAGTATTTTTATTATATCTTACTATCTTATACAAAAAATACAAACCTTACATAGAAAGTAAGGCGTAAAGTTCCAAGCTAAAAGAATCAAATTAACTTTGAAATTGTTAGTGACATTGTTATCTAAATATATGGAGGGGTTTTGAGAGGGAACAGAATGAAGGAAAATAGAATTTGATAAAACTTTAGGAGGGTAGTGCGAGTCCGTTTAATAAACTCATATACGAGTTGCAGTCAACAGTCAGTAGTGGTCTACTTCGAATTGAGGAAATCTTTTTAACTGTTAGGTAAATTTCAGATATCTGAAGTTGTTTGCTATATCAAGGTAGCAAGTACTACCAAATAGAATAGCAAACATCTACAAATATTTGTTTAGTGGATTTCAAGCTAAACTCTATTTTAAATTCGTCCATATATCCGAATTAGTTTTATACATCCTCAAACAATCTTGTGAGTTTTATCACCTTTTATAACCAATTTTATAACCTCGAGTCCTAATTATGCTGTTGACAGACGTACGTGCGACTTGCGTTTCCATAAAATTGAAAATAAACAAATTATATAACTTCAATTTATATAATTTGTTAACTCAATTATAAAACATTCAGAAAACTTTATTTTATTTGTCTTAAAAATTTCACGTCGGTTGTCGGCGTTTATTTGTAAAATTACCTCGTAATGTAATACGGTCGTCTTGAGCAACTTTTTCAGTTTGATCGGAGCGTGAAGGGCCATTGTTTATCTCTCTGCCAGTCCCACGTTGTATTCGCGGCATGTCGCGCTAAACCTGTTTATAAGAATGTACAATAAACATACCGAACAAAGATTATTATTATAACAGATATTGCATATTTATATGTCATCCTCATGTTTTTATTATAGTCATGCATACACGATCATCTACCATGAATTGCTTGTTATTAATTTTAATTTGATTTATTTACATCAGCCATATTTACACTATGAGATGCACCAAGTTTTACTGTTAGATTGGTTGACTTCAAATGACAACTATTATTTTAATAATTAAATTAATACGCAATGTAAAAACGGGATTACCTTTAAGCGGTCGAATATTGAAAATATTTATATTTTTGTAGTAATTGAAGGTTTAATCTATAACTATTAGGGAAAATATTATATAGATATCTATCTATACATATAATGAAAGAAAGTCCTCAAAAACTTGTTATTTACACTATATGAATCAAATAAATACTTTAAAACATATAATATATTTCAAATAATACGCCATCAAATATTTATTATATAGCTTTCTTAAAAAAAAAACTTTAGAATCACACGCGATACTGTGAAGATGAAAAAAAAACGTGGCTGTTACAGAGGTGATAGGAGGTAACATCTCTTTTTATTCAGAGCACATTTATCTGTGATTCCGTAAATGTCTTGTGACTACAAATGAACGAAAAGGACCCAAAATGATAATTTGAGTTTGTTGTTTTATCACGTACAGCACAGGTTAAACTGCCTTTTCAAAGAAATTTATAAGGTAATTCATTTCCTTTAATTTCTTTTAAGAAGGCAAACGTAACCTTCATTGTTCAGAGTAAATGAGATTCCTTATTGCACAGTGCTGAATAAGTTTTGATACTAAATTACATAAAGTTTTTAATAAATGTTTTTTGAACTTGGTATTAAATAGAAATGCTTACTAAGTTATATTATAAAACGGATATTTCCAATGCTCTTATCCAAATTATGTACAAATAATAAAATTAACTCCTTGTGTATTTTAAAAAAAACTCTATATATTATAATAAGTCTTGTTTTAAGTATATCAATATACTAATATAAGAAAATAAGTATTTTTTTCCCATAATTTAATCTAAATGAAGTATCTACACTATATGTTTCACATAATGTTTGTAGAAGGTGTCTAAGAGTTTCGAGTTAATACATCTCTTCAGTCACCGTCCTCACATTCAGTTATTCGCCGTAGAGAAGTCTGTATTCCTCTCCGTTAATTATACCGGCAATACTTCTTTTGTTAGATGTCGAAGCCCGTTTGTTAAAAGTCACAGCAAAAATAAGCTCCGATTTCCACAGAATAATAATTTATTATCAATGTTAACAGAAGGGTATTATTTACATTTGAAAAATCATTAATTCCTATGGAAAATCTTTTATACTACTTTTATTTGGAATTTGTGATATTTAGTTAAAGTTGTATTAAATTTTATTTTATTTTGTTATTCGTCGAACAGTCGAAACTTCTTTAATGAAACTTTATGTTGTAATCTTTCCAATTTAGTGTTTGTGTTACCAGCGGGTCGCTTTAAATCAAATTTCAAATTTAATATTTAAAACTCAATTTATTAATACTTATATTAAACTAAATATAATAGATAACATGTCATCTACACTCAGCGGCGGGTCACTTGAGTTAAACAACTGAAACACTATTGAATACGATCCTTAATATTACGATCTCTCAAATTAAATTGAGAGGGCATGTATGAAGAAGTTGATGTCTGTGGCCGAGGCGAAAGAGGTATGCAGAGACCGTAGCGTTTGGCGCTCCGTCGTCTCTGGCTACCCCGCAAGGGATATGGCGTGAAGGTAAATAAATAAATAAATATAAATTAAATTCCCAGGCGAATTTCCCAATAGAAATATTTCTGTAATCGTAATAAGAAAATATTTATTTTCTGAACAACAACGCATATTCGTGTTAATGATATTGAGCGGAAATAATATACTGTAAGCTTCATCGTTATTTACAAGTCGGTTTATTTTTCCACTGCCGTAGTATCTGTACATATTAGAAATATACAGACTTGAATGTTTTCTTACTTTAAAATGTATGTTTACATTTTCAATTAATTTTCTCCAAAATAGGAGTTCACCACTAAATAGTAGCAGTTATCTATTATTTACTTTAGAGTTACTAGCTCATGACCCGGTCTGGTTAACAGGTTTATGTTACACTGTCCCGCGATACCCGCCCCAAGATTTACCCTCATAACAGGGACCAAATAGGGCAGGACTTACCTCTACCGCTTTCACAGTAGTTCTCATAAAGGACATTTACCCGCGCTGCAAGCGGTTAGCAAGCCGTAGATAGGTAGGTAGATTCGGCACCTCTCTGGTGAATCAGGATTTAACTGAGAGGTGCCGAAATAATAGAATCTATGATTATAAAGTGTACTGTTACAGAAGAATTAGAACAAAATTTCCAATTTACTGAGAACCAATGATAATGATTCAGAGCAATGATTATCTATTATGTTTAACTATTTATTTCAACTTTTGAGTAAAGGATTTTAAAAACACTAGATCAACTAATTATCTGTTGACAGTTAATAATTAAGGAGGCTTACTTAATCTGTAGGAATTTTCACTCTTAATTTTGTTAATGTTCATGGTCAATGTGTTATAATGCACAATATCAGTATTCGAAATAGGAATTTCGAGTAGATACAGGTTATTGTTACATCCGTATGCATATTTTATTTATTTATTTATTTTTCCCCTCAGCAATGAGTATGTACATGATATAACATTTAATTAAATACGTAGACAAAAAATAATACGTGGAAAGCTATCCGTATGTTATGACATCGATTTGAATTGATTGATTAATATTTCTTAAACAATAAATAGAAGTTTATTTTTTAATGGAACAAAAATTAATAAATTATTTTTCATTGTACAAGCTTTAAAAATTAAGACTTGGATCTGACTGCTACCACTTTTTAACCCATGTGTTAAACCATTTAAAACCAATGTAACTATGATAAGTATTGTATATTGTAACATCAAAAAACGTATCTCAATAATTTGAAAATGTAAATAACTTTCAAGCTCTCCTATTACGTATGCGTTATCTACCTGGAGAGGAGCAATTTTTCCCAAATTATACGTACATCTCCCATGTATTTTACAGACACCTTTTCTTATGTACATTCATTCAAAACGACTCAAGACATAGATTGACAAAATATTTAAGTACCTGCTTAGATAAGATAGAAGTCATGAGAACCGATCGGTTAGGTTAGCATTTATTGTTGTGACAGGCATTTATTCAATTATAATATAATTGGTAAGAAATAGAAAATACATCTGAATTATTTTATCATACAAACAGACATACAATATGAACACAACGAAAATAATGAGCAAAGACATTATACCAATAAAGTGAAAACATTTTTACCCATTCAGAATTTGAGAATTCAGGTACATGTTGACAACAAGTTGTAGCTGTGTTGTATAGCTAGTATACCTCATGTAATAAACATTAAAAAGGTGCCTTTTTGGTAAAAATACTTACTTATTTCGATATATTTTTTTTTCAATTTTAAGTTTCTCATTTAGTTAGGATATTTCTAAACTTTACAAATAAAACGAAATCCAATCACATTACTAAGCAAATGCTGAAAGAAGAAAATTTGTAACGCGACCTGCCATTTTTGGATCAGAACTATGTGCTATGTGAGGAACAGATAGAAAGACAAGTATGTATTGCTGAAAAGCCTAATGTTGAGATAAATGTGTTCCGTGACGAGGACAGCGAGGGGGTGCATTTAAAATAACACCGGTGATACAAAAATAAAAAGTACTCGTTTGTCTTGGATCGAGTACAAGAAATGTAGTGCGGAGAGATGAAAAGCATATGAACGTGCGTAGTTATAAAGATATTGACATAGTAGGTACATAAAAAAATATTATTCACAAATGAAAGTCTCCACTGAGACAGAGTTTACTCAAATAATTGGGATATATGGAGAATAATAATATCTTCTAGGCTCCCCAAGTTTCCATATTTCACCGATCAGACTTGTTATTATAAAAAAAGAGGAAGCATAGCGTACTTAAAAGTCTAGTGAAATGAATAATAAATAATTAAAAGCCCGCTACTTAAGTTGTAGTGATGTTGGTCGCACAGGCATGTTAAACTTATAGTTTTGCAACAACTACAAAAGTTTGATGGATATTAAGTAAGTTAAATAAAAGCTTACTTTTATAAATTAAAGCAAACGATAAAAATTAAATGATTTATTTGACATTTAAACTCTCAATTATAAATTAAATGCGTTTAAAAAACTTTGTATCCTTTCTATTTTATTGCTGTTTGAGAAGTGCATGAAGCTGAAATTTATATGTAATGTGATACAAATACACATTCAATTATTAGTGACTAATGCATTCAAACGTTATTGTTTACGTCAACACTGTCAATATCAAATATATTCGAATTTATATTAGACTATCTCACTCCTTCCTTCGTTGGGCACGCTATTAATTTGGATGTGAAATTAGGTTGCTGTATTATCCGTTGTCATCGTAACCATTGCAATAGTAACTCTTACCCCCACGTTAAGTGTGTAGCTTTTACAGTTTTACAACTTTGCAAAATGCAAAAAAAAAGAATCCGTTGGGATAAGAATTCTGTAAAATCCGTTCTTAGTGGACGTCTACGTCAGAAAACTGTGTAAAAATTTAAGTTAATCGTACAGATAGTTTCAGAGATTTCGTGATGAGCCAGTGAGTGGTAAATTGCATATATATATATATAGATTATATATTAATATGTTTAAAAAAACATATTTGCAACATAATGTGAATTCAATAAATTTTTCGACATTCATAAAAATATAAATACCAATCCATTTTTTATTTCTGGATGTGACAGGCTTAACATTTCAAACAAGGTTGCAAATTATTTAACAACAATGTAAGCACGTTGTAACAGCGGTGTTCGATATTTCATTCTTCAGACAGATTCTGACGTCAAGATGTATTAGGAGTGATACGGAATTGATTTATTGCTTTTACGTTAAGAAAATCTCATACGTTTATTTAATCCATAATAATCTCGTGAATCTTGAAAATACACTGTTAATAATTCATTGGTTTCAATATTCAATTATATATTTTTATATACATTTATAAACAGCAATATTCCCTTTGTATATAATTAAAATTTTAGTAATACTTGTAATAAAATAATTAATTGTATACTGAGAAGTTAACTCAATAAAACTAAACAAACAGCATACATCCTGTATTTAACGTAAATTTAATTAATTTATGAAATGAAATGTCAATTTCAACTGACGAGTATATTTGAATATTTAATTTTCAATTAACACTTTATTTTCGCCCTCGGCAATGTTTATTTGTTCAAATTTATTTTATATTATAATAATTGAAATATTATTATTATCACTATTGTAACTTTGAACATATAATACACTCACCGGCACATTTAACCGCCCACCTTTATCATTCGTCGCCCTGTTTGTTTACGTTTATTATGGTTTATCAACTGTTTTGTTTTTTGTCAAGTGGCTACTCTAGCAATAAATTAAACAATTATACTCATAATTTATTTCCTAATTTTGTGTCACCGACAGGTTTTTGGAATTTAGTCGTTATTTGACATTGTTGCCGTTTTGTTCCCGTGTTAACATTTCCAGTTATTTTCTACCATAGTGTGTGAATATTGTTTAATTTAAGTTTCTAGTGTTTGCTTATTGTTTGTAACTGTAAAAAATGCCACTCGATGCAACTGGTGCAGCTACGGCAGTGGCTTTGTGTGACGCCAGGTAGAGCAAACGTCGCATTGTCCGTACACTAGGTGTACCTCGAACTACGGTACGGGATGCCATCAGACGATTTCGGGAGACAGGCTCATACACGCGCAGGCCAGGTCAATGCCGATATCGATGCACTTCAGCCCGAGATAACCACTTCGTTATCAGCAACGTATTGAGAAATTGCTTTTTTACGGCTACTGAAGTTCATACGCGTCTTTTCGAGGTGAGAAATGTCAGTGTGAGTGAACGAACAATTAGGAGAAGAGTGGCAGAAAGGAATCTGAGGGCTTTTCGTTCAGCTCTTGCCCCACAACTGCTCCCACAACACTGTAGAGCTAGACTTGCTTTTGCTCAAGAATATGCTAACTGGTCTGTTTGGGAATGGAAGGACTTACTGTTCTCAGATGCGAGCAGAATAGCCCTAAGAGGTCCAGATGGACGTCAGCGTGTCTATAAGCGCCAAAATGAAAGGTTTGCTCCATGCGCCATAACCGAAACAGTGGGTTACCAGGGAGGATCCGTAATGGTTTGAGGAGGTATCTCTTATGAGGCTCGTACTAACCTTGTTGTGTTAGATATAGGCAGTGCAAATGCTCAATGATACGTGGAAAATGTCCTACAAGACCATGTCATACCTTTTGCACCATTTATTGGTAACAACTTTAGATTAATGCATGATAATGCACGTTGCCATACCACAAGTTCCGTCATAAAGTACCTTAATAAGGTCGGTATTCAAGTTTTGCCATGGCCGGCACGCAGTCCCGATCTTAACCCAATTGAGTACATTTGGGACAACCTCAAAAGACGTGTTCGAGCAAGAGTACTAGCACCTACGACACTAGGAGAGCTCAAGACGGCTGAGGTAGAGGAGTGGTACAATATCCCCCAATCAGATATCCAAGATTTCATGGATGGAATGGCAAACCAGCTCCAAGAAGTTATTGGAGCCCAAAGCAGCAACACCTATTATTAATTTTAAATTTTCGTTTTAATCAGACCACTTTTTTCAAAATTGAAATGATTAAATTTTTATCGAAAATTTTCCTAATATCGATTTTTGGAATTTGCCGTTTAATGAAACCCCTTGTTTGAAGAATTTTGTTTTGTACCTCTCAAAAAATGTGGTCTAAATTTGTAGATTTCTTTAATTTGAAGGAAATACAAGGTGGGCGGTTAATTGTTCCTGTGAGTGTATATAGAATAATTAGAAAACTACCTAAAAGTTAATACATATTTGTTTCAAATTGTCTTTACATATATTAAGCCATGTTAACTTTATTTTTATTTTTTAATAAACATCGATACCATTCCAGAGGTTGCAGGTCCTATTTTTCAGCCTATTATTATCTACATAATAATATAACTATTACACTATGTATTGCCCGCGGCTGCGTCCGCGTCGGTTCTCACAGAAGAGCCTAAACACAAGTCGCATGATTGTTTCGTAACTACTGCTAGTATCAGAATCCAATATATAGATCAATTGAATGCGTTTTTCTGATACTTGTGATCAAATAAAAAATAGCACGATTGGTATTTTCGGGATTAAAAATGTACAAAATACTTTTATAACGAATCAATATTTTAAAATAAAAGCAGTATTAAAATTATTAACTAATATGAAATTGTAAATAACCTCGTGAACTATTAAAATAAAACAACATTTTATAGCTAAGTGAAGCGAGCCCGTTATTCTCTCAACAATACATTTTTATAATAATATTGAGTAGAAAACATTCTCCGCGCGTGTGCTCGTGTGCTCGTGTGCTCGTGTGCTCGTGTGCTCGTGTGCTCGTGTGCTCGTGTGCTCGTTACCCACGAGTTGTTCTGCTTGTATTTTTAGTTCGTTCACATTAAAATAACTAGATGTCATGTTTTGGAATGAAGCTCGTACCCTGGGAAAATTATTTGATATTTAAGTTTATATAAAAATAAAATACATCCGCCGTATCTTATAATAAACATATTTATTTTTGTTTTCACACCTGTCACTGAATTTAAGTTTATTTATTTATCATAAATTAACATTACCTAAAATAAAATAAAAGGATAAACCTTATCATTATTTAGATAACATCCAAAATTACTCAAAAAGAAGTATATATTGAATAATATTTATAATTATATTTTTATGGTCTTATCTTTTTTATAATTAATAAAGCTCCTACAGTACTCCTGAAACAAATATAATAATATACACAAACACGAAATGTAAATGTTCAGTGACAGCTGTATTCTGTGATAAGATTATACGTAGGTGTCTAAAATCTAAAGACATTATGACATTTTCAAATGTATTGAATATACTATTTGACTGGACCAAAGAGATTTTTATTTTCTTAAGGTCGATTGAGAACGTCATCGTGATATACCAGATAATTTACTACGAATGATAATTTATGACTTAAAAGAGAGTAGTCTATATATTTTATATTGCAGTGTTTAATAAAACTATTTGTCGAATATTTTTTTCTTAAGTACGACAAAAATTAGCTAATTAATACATATCTATTCATTGTACATTTAAAACAATGATTTTCATATTAATCTAAACAAAACATATATTTGTATTGTTCTTATAATGAAAATATATACATCATACGAACAATATATCACTACGTACAATAAAAAAGAACATTGAAAACAGGTTTTTCAATTTATAATCCAATTGAAATGATTATTTCATAATAAGGTTAAAACAATTCAGAGCCTGTTGACACGCAGCTGGGACACGTAATTGGACTCCTCTGAATACTTCACGTAATTAAATACAAAGTAACTTTCAATACGCTATACTTTGCGGTTTGATGTTTTTTCAATAAATGGTATTCATTTATAATTGGTTATAGTTTTTGTAAATATTACTTTTATATAATACATATAGTAGGATTTGTGTTTTTGTTTATAATTAATAAACCAAAACCAATTTTACACTTTTCAAAATTATAAAGCCGCTTTATAACGTTTAATATTTAATTTTATTTTAATAACAAAGTATTTCACTCCAAAATATCGATTATTATAAATTATATCGAAGGCTGTACTTAACTCTCTCAGTAAACTGCCCTTTTTGGAATAAATTAAAGGTTACAAAAATAAAACGATATTTTTTTCCGTGACATAGTTGAGGTCGACATATTAATACGTCACAACCGAAACAATTTGAATTTTTAATAAATTAATGGCTAAATTATTCAAAAGTAAAAATGTCTATATTTTAATTTCACTCTATTTTAACTATGATTATAAAACTAAATAAAGGATTTTTTTTAACAACTCAACTACCGTACAAGTAAATTTAGCCCAAATTAAATAAATGTACAATTTAATTTATCCAAGAAAATATTTTAATTAATACTGTCAAAATACTCCATATGGGAGTGTGATTAAATCAATATCTGTAATAAAAGATACAGGACAGAATAAGGATTTTTTTAAGTTATAATACAAAGAGTTAAGAATCTGAGGATCGGGTCTTTTAATAAGTCTAAAGACGGATTCCGCCGACGCCTCGTCCCCACTCGCCGAGCCTCCTTGGATCACTTAATTATGCATAGTCTCACAACATTCTCTTAAAGTCAGGCCAGTGTTAAGGAGGAGACAGATATAAACACCAAAACACCAATAGTTATGTGATTTATTTTTAAACTATTTTTTTTGCACAATTGTACCATTGCTAGGCTTAATGCTACCGCGTTATCTACCAAGTAACTTTATATCAGCCAGTTACATAATATACAATAATAGCAATTTAATTAATTACAAGTATTAATTTCTATCTTTATAAATCAATAAAAATAAAAATTCTTTTCCTGGTGCTTAAAATTAAAAGCCCATTATTTGAGAATGGCTTGAGAAATATGAGTATTTTATATGAAAAAAAATTGAGAGTTAAAAATAAATAATAATTAAATTGGGCTACACTTCAATTAATCGCATAAAGCAAGTAGTAAGCGTTATTTTTATATTGGCATTAGATACATTGGCGTCGGCAACAACAACACGTTAGATACAACAAAATAATCACATCATCAATTACAATAACACACGTCACAGATGTATCGAATATCTTTGTTTTTAATATAACGAGAAAGTAATATAACTGTATTAAGATATTATTAAAATGTGTATATCTAATACATTTATAAAACAATTGGATGTGATGAAAATGCTGTCTCTGGAGCAATCATACTACATATATTAGAGATATTGTCCTGCAGTGTCGTGCTTCATACGAGTACCATCAATGAAGTCTAAATAAAGGTGATATTTGTAAAAGGTGCATTTACTCGGCACAAAGATAAATTTATCAGTATTTATTTTCTACAATATATGTATTGATTTTAAATAAAATATTAATTAAAAAAAATCTTGTCATCATACTAATATTATAAACGAGAGAATAACTGTATCTGTTTTTCAAACTTTAACGCCAAAACCGATTATCCGATTCTAAACCGAATAAGTGGCGTCGTGTTTGAAAAAAACATTTTTCCTCGGCTATAGCACATGTACTATAGCAGTTATTAAAAAACATGAGAAAATCAAACTTATAATAAATGAACGAAATAGTTTTAATAATTTAATAATAATGTGAATAAAAACATGCAATGCAAGTGTTTATATATCAATGAACCATCGCGATGATGATGTAACGACAATTTATATTCATTAAAACATATCGTTAAATTAAAATTTCAATATTATATAAATTGCAATGTGACTGATATTTTATTAAAATAATGTAAAAGTCACGCTTCGTCTAAATATGATTTAATAAAATGTGTTAATAATTATGTAAATATTATATATATAATATATTATATATATTCTATATATTAAATATTAGCCTATGAATAATTATATACTCATATTCGTAATTTGGTACCATTTTTTTATCATGTTAGATGTTCTGATATGTTTAAAGTATAACAAAAACTAAATTGACACATAATAATAGATGTCTTTATGTTTGGGAATATATTCTTTATATCGTCTTTGTAAGAAATTTACACGTTTAGCTTATTTCTTGTTCTTTGATGGATATCAGCTTCCTTAAAGAACTCTTTGATAGAAGCATATAGAAAAGACAGTCTTGTTTCACTTTTTGCCTTTTAATACTTGTCAATTTCATATCTTTGCAGTTGAAAAATATTAAAATATAGCAACTAATCAATTAAATATCTTAATTCCCTAAGATGCAAGTACAATCTGCTAAAAATGTATTTTATTTATTTAATACCCTGTTATGTAAGAACACGTGCTTGTTACAGTCGAAGTCGCAGTAAAAGTTCAAGTCAAAATCTAATTCAAAAGAAAATAAGGTTACAAAAATAATATATTGACATGCTCTCATAAACTGACTGAACACACAAAATCCATAACTTCGAGATTGCTATAGCGTTAAAAGAAGAATAAGAATAAATTAACCTCAAAGAGCGAACATCACTTAATTTGTATTATTAAAAGTCTTAATAATATTTTCATCCCAGTCCATAAGTATTACTTGAACATTAACTTGAGCATACATAACCTTCATAAACACACGTTAAGTAACTGAAACAGAAGACTTCCTAAAGGATATGTGTTTGAGAATTAGGGACGTACGTTGATAACTAAAGCCTCTAAAGCCCGGTTTGTATACTTTGACACACATCACTGAATACCGCAAACACACCCTGGCTTTTAAATTCAACCGCTCCATTGAATTAGAAAATAGAAGGATCTGTAGTAAAAGTTGCAAATATTTTTATAAATATAAAACATTAACCATTCTTCAAGACAAATAGAAAATATTAGAGTTATTTATGTCAAGGATTAATTACTATACACTCTGGACTTTGGATTGGATTTAGACTATTCTCAATGGTTTTACCTCAATCTATTGAAGCGTTTCTGATTGATTACAAAAGTAACGTAACAATGAATCTCACTACAATGATGATCGTGTTTCAATTCATGGGACTGTATAAACCCTTCTCCATTAAAGGTTAAACGTCACGGTGAGTAAAGATCTCGCTTAAATATTAAATGAATAGTTCAGAAATCCGGAGCCGAAGCGAAACGGCCCCGGAGGAAGAGTTAAGGGCTTCACTATACGTAATAAAATAGTCGTAATGTATTAAGATAATTCTAATTTGAAAGTGTATCGAGAGTGCCGAAGTCCACCCACCTTTTAAAATGTTGGAAATATTATACTCTATATAATAAGATGCCAATCTTAGTATATCTTAATATATATATATTATTTTTTATAAACCAAACACGTGTATCACTGTGAGGAGAACAGACTCCATATTAAGTACATGTTCAAATAACATCAGTATTACAAGATCATGTACGTATTATCGCCAGTTATTAACAAGTATTTTCTCAGCATCCTGCGTGTGAGAAATGTTTAAAGAATTCAGGGTGAGACACGTTGATGATAAGCCGTTAGCACACAATTAATGTTAAAATTTCCATAACATTACAATTTTTTTAAATCTTTTTTTTCCATATTTTAGCTATTTTACCACTTACTCGTTTTGTAATTAATATAAATGCATTTTTTTCGATTAAAATATAAAAAATAGTACTAATATAATTTATATATTAAGATATTCTAACACTAAATAAGGTATCGTGTGCGATACCAACATTTACTGTTACTTCACGCTACTCCGTCCAGACAACTTTTACGAACTATTTATTGACTTGGAGCGAGAACACAACTGTGTCATTGTATATCTATTATTTGACTATTCTTTCTATTACTTTAAAATTCTATGATAAGTATTACATGTTTCGTGATAAATATAATTTAACTTAACTTTAAATGACTTTTAAGTAAATCAGACGGAATTCATAATAACTGTCCACAGCTTTATTGGTTTTTTCTTTTAACGTATGTTTAAAATATAATAATATCTTTTTAAATCCTCTTTTTTATTTAAAACTTTAAAAATGCTTTATAAATGACTAGTAATTTATGTCTCGTATAATTCATAAAAAAGTAAAAATAAAATGAATAAACTAAGCTGTCTGGAACTCGGCCATTCTCTTTTATCACGAGCGACTCTCTGCTGCGTCACTCGGTTTATGATGGGTCAACGATCTTTTGGCAAAGAAATAGTGAATTTTAGGTACATTCTTACTTAAGTTTTTCTATTTGTTAGTTATATAATTATTTACCAAATTATTGCTTACGGTCATTAAATCGAAGATATAATAAGAAATATATACGGCATCTGCAGATGCATCTGCATATATGTATATACGAGGGCCAAACTGAAAGTTTTTAGAACTGGCCACTTAAAAGCATTATATAAAAAAAAATAGTTTAAATTTTGAAAATAGAACTCTTTACCAATATTATTGAGTGTACATTTCATTCATTTGTCATTTGTTTTACGATTTGGCGGCAAATTGAAAATTGTCTGTGCACGTCAGAATGAATTTAAGCCGAGAAAATTTTCGTGCAATGATTTTTTATGACTTTCGATGTCATTTAAGTCAACAAGAAAGTTATGATAGACTTCGATTGGCTTTTCACGATGAAACCCCATCTTGTGCCACAGTTTACAACTGGTTTAATGAATTCAAACGTGGTCGAACTAATCTCACCGATGATTTGCGTGAGGGACGGCCTTTTACAGCGACGACTGAAGATAACATCAGTGTTGTGCGGCATATGATAGAGACTGACAAAAGAGTGACCTATCAGCAGATTCGGACAAGTCTAGGCATAGGTATGAGTCAAGTGCACAAAATCCTCCATGAACATTTAGCGGTCAGGAAGCTTTGTGCCCGCTGGATACCGCATAATTTGACCGAGGCTCAAAAACTCCGCCGTGTTGATTGGTGCCGAGAAATGATCCAAAAATTTAACAGAGGTGACTCAAATGCTGTGTTCGACATACTAACGGGTGACGAAAGCTGGATTTACTGTTATGATCCGGAAACCAAAAGACAGTCTGCTCAGTGGGTGTTTCCTTCCGAAGAGTTGCCAACTAAAGTGAAGAGAGGTCGAAGTGTTGGAAAAAAGATGGTGGCCTCTTTCTTCGGAAAGACAGGTCATTACGCGACAGTAGTCTTAGAGGATCAGAAAACGGTTAATGCAGAGTGGTATACTAACAATTGTTTGCCATTTGTCTTGGAAAAAGTTCGAGAGAAACGACCTCGCAGCAGGATCCTCCTTCATCACGACAATGCCTCGTCGCACACCGCCAGGCAAACGATCGACTATTTGGTGACCTCAGACGTGGAATTACTGGGTCACCCGCCGTATAGCCCCGACCTCGCATCCTGCGATTTTTATTTATTTCCGAAAATAAAAGAAAAACTTCGAGGAAAACGTTTTATAGACGCCGAAGAAGCAGTGGCTGCGTTTCAAAACGCCGTCGAAGAGACCCCTAAGGCCGAGTGGGCAAGGTGCTTTTCTCAATGGTTCCATCGAATGCAGCGATGTATTGATGTAAATGGACGCTATTTTGAAAAGTTACAATAAAACTAATAACTTGCTAGAATGCTTAGTTTTTGATTTTCTAAGAACTTTCAGTTTGACCCTCGTATTGATGTAAATGGACGCTATTTTGAAAAGTTACAATAAAACTAATAACTTGCTAGAATGCTTAGTTTTTGATTTTCTAAGAACTTTCAGTTTGACCCTCGTATAAATGCTTATATGTATATATAAAAATCCGTGCCCGCAGGGGGACACGCGTGGGTAGACCTCGTGTGTAACTTGTTTAAAATATAACTCACTACCTAAGAATAACACATGATGCCGTTGTTTACATCAAAAATATTTGCGAGGAGGGAATATTTACCAGAAAAAAGTTGTCGTGGTTTTACCTATCTTAAATTTACAAGCTAAAAGTGGTTTTTATTTTTTTCTCGGAAACGGTACCTTTTACGGAAAATTTTTTGGTACCTAAATTTAGAGTAAAACTAACCTTTCTATTAAAAATACTTGTAATGTAAGAATGCTTACCAGAAAAAAGTTATGATTTTTTTTCCAAAAATTTTCGGTTTTTTTACCCCCACCCCTAAGTTATTGAAGTTAGGTTTTCGGTTTATCTACATTAGTTATAGGTATTTATCAAAGACATCATATGATATAAACGCAAATGATCTTTTTTGTATAGGGAAAAAGTTATGGTCGAAAAACTGAAATCAGAAAAAGTGAGGCCCTAGCGCCCCCTGTGGCCGGATTTCTCTGGTTAACGAACTTGACCTTCATTTTTGGATGGTTGATTTTTGTGCAAAGTTTGAAAGCGATCTGAGCGAAACTGCGGCCGCTATTGTGCTGACAAAAGTCGAATCTGGACGCACGCACGCATATATATATATATATAAACTTTTTGACCAATGGTCATTTCGGACTCAGGGGATCATAAGAAGACCTCCTGTGAAGAAATTTTTCCAAAATTCGAAAGTCGGGTACAAATGAATGGGCAGACCGAATTCTTCGAGGTCTACCCAAAAAGAGATAGACGTAATAAGATATATATGTTCATTGATTTTATAAAACATTAAAATATTAAAACAATTAAACCTCTGAGGTTTGCTAAATAATAATTAAAGGTTATGAAAGTAGTTAAATATTTGTTAATTTTTTCGTTTAGCGCTATCGTAAAAGCTTTTCTTTTATGTAGACTTTACGTTTAGCAGTAGTGCTTTGTATTATTGCAATACTATTAAGTGTTAAGTGAATCTTAACGTGTGTCTGTCTGTTTAATAAAGGTAATAGTGGTTTGGTTTAGATTAGGCTTCACCTGAGATCTCAATCTTTTAATGTCTAAAGCTGTACAGGTTCAGTATTTTTATAGTGTATCTCGAAAAAATAGTAAAAATAACTGTATTCAAAATTAAGCGATTATTCTGTCTGTCTGTCTGTCTGTGTGTCTGGTAAGTAATACATTGATAAGTTTATCACAGAGAGGCACTAATAAATTACTTTGAACATTTTAATAAGCGTCCTGTCTCCAGTTGCTCACAAGCACTTGTGACGTAATAAGATCTAAGTTGATCAATGAACGGGTGTTACAATGCAATTTCATGCCTCAAAATGCGGCTGCTGAAGTAAGAGAAGAGAGCCCGACCGACCGAAAAGACATGAATTCATTTCTGCATTCCTAAATGGAGTGCTTGAGAATCAATTAAACACCATAGTTACTAGTAAAGTAATTAAAGGACTTAAATGAATAACATAATTCCAAGAATGTATATTAACCACACCACGGAAATGCGTCAGAGTGTGTGAAGTATTCCGCAGCTCGGAACTACAACCAGCACCAAGAAACAATTTATAAAAGACAAATATTTTTGACTTTATATGAGAATTTGTTATAATAGTTTAGTTTAATGTTACAAATTTCAATTCAATTCAATAAATTCAATTCAAATTTGATATGTATACCATGTATATAGTTTTAAAAATTTTTGAAATAATAAATAAAATATAATATTTTATTTATATTGTTACAAATGTTACAAATTTGTATTTACAAACTGACCTACATTTTGTACTGTCGCTTATTTCAAAATGAATCTATAGTAATCGTTCAATCTTCTGATCCGATCTTTAGTGATGAACTTCTGGTAGTACTCCTGGTGGAACTTATAGTTAATTAACAGCCTTCACCATCTATAACTAATCTATATAATCTATTTAATAATAATCTATCTAATCTATAAAGTATATATACAATTATAAAGTATCAAATAATATTAACAATTTCAAAACAATTGGTATTTCTTAATTATTATATTTCTCGGTGTGGAAACTAACTTAATACAATTATTTTTTATAATCTCCTGCCGCTGCGTAGTGTCTGAGTAAAGAGGCATACAAACTGTTGTTTCGTAACTTTAAAGTTAACTCAGTGTTAAACACAGTGTTACTAAATTCGTAACACTGTGTCACTCTCTCACATTACTTCAGTTGTGTGCAATTTTCTAGAAAATTGCTAGAGGAGTACCTCCATTAGTTTAACTGTTAATTTAAAAAATATTTTAACAAAACACTAAATGACTGAGTATTATCCTGATAATTTTATTAGTATTTCAATAAATTGAATTATAGTCCGTAAGACGAATTGATTGTTTCGATGTCAGTGTTTATAAAGTCAATAACGATTAATTTATATCTCGAGGTTTACTTTGTTTCAAATTTTATACTTTTAATTACCTCTAAAACTTACAGTAATCAATATTTTTGTTATAATTATATGAATTCAATAAAAACGCATCCTTATTTATTATTAATTTTAATTAATTATTTAAATTTCGACCTCTTCATGGTAATTTACTTTTGGTCGGTGGGAGTTGGTAACTAGTCTCTTAAGCGCTCTTTATAAATAGACCTCTTGTTTCAGCCGCAGACTCGATACTTCCTAATTATCATTTAAATTATTATTTTTATTTTCACAGCTATAGTTAGCTTTTATGTTTAAGTAATTTTTAAACAGCATATTTTTAGCAGCGTTTTATATGATTATAGTAAATAATCCTATTTAGGAAACTTCTTGCTTTTTTTTAATAATGTGATTGTTATTAAAGGGAAAACGACGCATTTTTTCTGAAACATTCGAAAACTGATCGGTATTTTAGAAAACATAGCATGTAAAACTCACAGTGCCACAACAACACGGATTTATGAAAGCGCGTTCCATTGTTCCATTGTTCCATTGCGACCATTGATGTTATATACCTTTTTACCACTTACTCTAACTCACTTCGACAGAATTAATTATAATATTAGGTTTTTTTTCATCCTGGTGTAACTACTATCTTACACATAGACAATCAACGTTGGTAGCTGAAAAGTTCAGCTCTCAACTCTACACAGTCCTTTGTTTTTTACCATCTTTATAAACGTCATTGGTAAATATTTATAAAGCTCCAAGTTTTATATGTTCAATGATGATGTAATTATTGTTGCAGCGGATCTGGATAACCTTGTTTTGTGGTGCCTGTCCAATGGCATGAGCTTAAACCTTGACAAGTGCAATGTGTAACGATTTAGCAAAAAAAGAGCCCTATCAATGCTTCTTTTCATATTAATAATATGTCAATGAATCAGGCCAATGACAGCAGCGTAGCTGTCTGGAATATTGTAATGTTGTTTGAATTCTGTACTATGACATATAAAAAAGCGTATTGAAGATGAACAAAAGTGATTATTATGCCACTTGTAATACAGTTGCTATTTATCAGTGATTGGCTCTAGTTATGAAGATCGCTTGCAGCACTTCCACACGAACTCACTGTCTCGCCATTGGACGATGCTGGACGTCATGTTTCTGGACCAACTTTTTAATGATCACATTGAAAACCCTTATCTTCTATCTCAGACAAATTTGAACAATCCTAGAAGTTTGCCTAGGCATGTTAAATACAACCCTTTTTCCAAGAAAATAGCACGATCAAATCTCTGTCTTCGAGCTCCTCTTAACCCTTAATCAAATATTGGGAAATTATTTCCCACATGCCACTACTGTAATTTTTTTGTTTTATTTCGTTTTTGGCAACTCTAATCAGTACCAACCTTATGGAAAAATAATCGTACAGAATTTTTTAATTTTATTTATTTGCAACATTTTGTCTTAAGGCGCGAACTGTCATTGTATGTCAATGTCAAAAACACAGTTTGAAATATTTTGTGAAAAAACCGGTTCAAACGGAAGATTTAAAAGTTTTTGAAGAAAAAAATCTGGTAAGTGCATAAACACAATAATATTGTAAACTAGACTTGTTTTCTGAATGTTTCTTACGGTTTTTGGGCTCGCAGCATTGATATTTGTTGTATTTTCTTAGGTTTAATTATATGGGAAATTATTTCCCATTGTTTGTTCCTGCATTTGAAAAATACCAATTTCTATATATACAATAAATAATTTGTCTGTTGCACTATATAAGTACCTAAACAGGTATAGTTACTTATAATTTTATCTAACTTACACAAAATTGTCAGCGAGTAACTCATATATGGAGCTTTCTCGAGAGTTATGACTGCGTTTGTGTGATTTCTCACTTGATTTTTATAACTATTATATTTTAGAACTATTTGTACTGCTCAGACTACCAAGTTAGTTTAGACTTCCTTTTATTTGTTTTAGCTATTTAAATATGGACGCTAAAAAGTTACAAAAAGTTCTACCAAAGAAAAAATTGGAGGAGGTGGTGCAAAATTTAGACAACTTGTCTGATTTATCAGCCTCAGATTCTGAAGATGACTCATGCTATGTCAATAGCATTCATTCTCCATCCGATACTTACCTCAATCAGCTTGACGATAACCTAATTGAACAACGTCTTGAATATATCTTCGGCTTCGAATCGAATGAAGATAAACAAGAAACGCCTACTATACAAGCCCAACAGATTTCAACGGATGCCTTACTGACAGCCTTAGGAGAAACATCTCATATCACAAACTCACCAACAACAGACAGTCCTTTGCTAACTTACTTAGATACAGAAAATGACAAATGTAATATACAACTTCAAGACATTCACGCATTTGAAGTTCAGCAAGACTTAATAAATGTCATTGACGTTCCCATGGAAGAGTTTTTGGCAGATGATGAACAGACTGAAACTAACAACGAAATACGCAGAGATCGTTCTAAGCCAAGAGTATGGGAGACAAAATCCGAAACCCATGATATTCCCGTTTTTGAAAAACGTTTTAAACCCAAGGTGAATGACACGCACAAAACTTCACCACTAAGTATTTTTGAACGGCTTTTTCCTGATGAACTGATTGTTATAATTGTGGAACAAACAAATAGATACGCATATCAGAAAAATAGCAACAATTGGCAACCAGTAACTCAACAAGATATTAAGGCGTATCTAGGAGTTTTAATCCTCATGGGCTTAAATCCTCTGCCGGACATGGAACTGTACTGGTCTTCAGATCCTTTTTATTACAACAAGGAAATTGCCCAGGTTTTCCCAATCACAAGATTTAAAAAAATTACGGAAAATCTCCACTTAAATGATAATGAAATGGAACCACCAAGAGGCTCTTCTGAATACGACAAATTATATAAACTGAGACCCCTCCTCACAGAACTGAACAAGGTTTATCAGAGAGAAGCATTTAATTCTGAAGTACAATCAATTGATGAATGTATGGTGAAGTTTAAAGGTCGAAGTTCGTTAAAGCAATATGTGCCGAAAAAGCCCATCAAGAGAGGATTTAAAGTCTGGGCAAGGTGCGATGCAAAAACCGGGTACTTATACCAATTTGAAGTTTATACTGGAAAAGGCGACAGCACGGAAAATGAAGGATTAGGATACAATGTTGTCATGAAACTCTGCAGTAGTGTACCAAAAAATACTTTAGTCGCATTTGATAACTTTTTTACAAGTTGTAATCTTATGGAAGATCTTTATGATAAAAAGATTTATGCAGTAGGGACAGTCAGATGCAATAGAAAAGATCTACCTGTTATAATAAAGAAAAAGCAACCAAAACCATTGCGATTGGAAAAACATCAGTTTGCAGCTGTTACTGCAGAGCCAATCACAGCCATTAAATGGCTTGATACGAAAGAAGTCGCTATACTTACGACAGCCCATCAGCCACTAGATACAATGCTTGTAAAGAGGACCCAAAAGGATGGTTCTAGAGCAGACATTCTTTGCCCGAAAGCAATTGCTTCGTATACACTTAGCATGGGTGGAGTTGATCTATTCGATCATTTTAGATCATCGTATCCAATAAGCCGTAAATCACGAAAATACTGGATGAGACTTTTCTTTTTTTTGTTCGATGCATCCATAATAAATGCATATATTACCTACAACTATACACATGTTGCGACCCTTCACGGACACCGAGAATTTAGGTTACGCTTAGCACGTGCCCTAATAGATAATCACACAACACGGAAAGGTAAAGCACAAACAGGTGTACTTTTTAAAAAAGATAAGAAAGGGGGTAGGTTTGGCGTGCCAGACGAAATTCGTTTATTGAATGTGGGCATACACTTGCCAGAAGAGACTAATACTTACAAAAGGTGTCGCTTTTGCAGTACCAAACAGAAAGAACAGAGAACAAAAATACAATGTTCCGCCTGTGGAGTAGCTTTGTGTGCTAAAAATTGCTTCAAATCCTTTCACACTGTTCCACCTCAATAATATTATTTTTCTTAGTAATTAAGTTTCAGTTTATATTAAAACTATATATCATTCCTAACGTTGTTGTTTCATTTTATAACTTTATTCACTCATATTACAGTATTTTTTTCAATTTTATTATATAAGACAAAAAAGAAACAAGTAAAGTAGGAGCAACTTACATGTATAGAACTTGTAGTAAAAATATATCAAAAGTTGAGAGCTATTCCGGATAATGGGAAATAATTTCCCACTTAATTATATTTTGCTTTGAAATACCGGATACTGGGAAATAATTTCCCACTGCAAAACCCCCATTTCCCCCCTTTTTATAAAAAAAAGGAGTTGTTTTTCGAAATCTACGGCACCCACTTACCTAAAAGCCGTGACCAGATTTCAAATTACTCGAAAAATAAAGTTTGTTTGATTAAGGGTTAATAGACTTTCAAAAACCTACAACAATTTACGTAATAAAATTCTTAATAACGCCTTGTGTGAAGAAGAGCCTTTTGCAAAGATGTCAGGGAAACCTCTAACATTAGATATTTTTTTTGACATAAATCAAATACTTATTATCACAGGTATAAACTTAGAGTTATGTAAATAAGTGGATTTTAATGTTTCAATTACATTATTGAATTAGTGATCATGCATCATTTTTGGTGATGTATTGTTCGAATCCCGACTACAAGTGGATTTTAGCGCGTAATTTATGATATTAATATTCTACATTGGACTATTTATGATATGGTTTATTCGTTTTTATGCATTTTTATTTTGTTTAAATATGACATACAATTCAACAATTTCGCAATGTAATAATGTAATTTATTTTCAATATATATATTATAGTACTCAATTAAAATGTATAATAATCATAATAAGTAAGCCACTTTGTAACTTGTTTTTTTAATATGATGTTATATGACTATTGTACTAAACTCTAACATAAATAAGTTTCAAGTTAAATAATATTTAAGATGGCTTCCAAAAAGTACTGATAATAAATAACGCTATTTGTGAACTATTGAATGAGGTTAAACCCAGACCTCGAAGTTATATGAATGGACAGTTTTTAAAAAAAGAATATATATCACTTGTTATCTTACTTTTTTATTCATCCAATATCGTCTTCATATACAAAAATATTTTGTTAGAAACGATTTATTGGTTTTGAACATTGATTGAAATAACGTTTATGACTTTACTTATAGAAATGTAATATTTAAACTTAATTGTATCATGGTTCTTGCTGTCAAATTGAAATCATCACAGGAAATTAACTAGTCAATATAGAAGCTTAAGATCTAGGCTATAAGGATTGTTTTAGAATTAAACACCAACCATAGGGATTATATCTAGCACTATTATAAGAATTAAGTATTCACCTATTTTAAATAGTATTTCTATTATATTAATAATAATAAATTAATTTTAATATATATTTTTATTACGTTATTTTTTATACTTGAATAATAACTCAAAACCTACTTGAGATATGAGTTGGAAATAGTATTTATTATTGTCAAATAAAACAGATAACCTATTCTAAATAAAGACCCTTTATTTGATTGTTGAGAATATTTAATACATTTAATTTCAATGACATGATCAATCATCAATAAATCAATCAGTTAAGTAACATGGTATAACGTGACACCGTCGTAGACACTATGCAAGTGTATTTAATTTTGATCTAAAACTAAATAATATCATCGTTTGTTTTGATACGATTACAATTTAATAACAATTGAACAACGCTGTTTAAAATACAATTATGAAACGATGTATTAACTATGTCAGTAATTGTTACATTTCAATCACTTACTAAACATAATATTGGAAAACCAATGTTAGTACAATGATTTAATGTTGAATGGTTTTGTTTTAATATTGGTCGTTGTCAGTGAATTCATCTGCATCTCCTGCCATCTTTACTTTCTTCATCCAAATTGTCTTACTTGAAACTTATACTACATACAGTATTAGTTTTTATTCAGTTATAGTCCATATTAATTTTAATATTTTCTTATCGCAATTAGAGATTTTGAATAACCAACAATATATATCCACACGTAGTATAATAATTTAAGACCACTCTATTTTTTATAAATAGTATATTAGATAGGTAATTTTATATATATTATAGTTAGGGCCAAAGTCAGTTTGTATTATATTTTAACAAAAAAATAAATATTCCGTACGTCGACCGGGACGTGGATTATTGTAGAAATTAGACACATTTATCAAAGTCTCCTGTGTTCTAGTTTTGCGTGAACAAACAAACAAACATACACACAACATTTACTTTTTTTAATGTTTGCATCAGGTACTTAATACAATTATAATTAATTTTTAATATTTATTGTTCACATTTTATCTCGTTACTGTTTTGTTGTGTGTATACTGTGTGTTATCCCGTGCGGTGAGCTTCATAGAAAACCACAACACAAAGATGGTAAAAGGAATATTAAAAGCCGATAAAGCAATTAATTGTTGTATTAAAATAGTCTTATAACTGTTAGTATTGTTACATAAAGCTTTATAAATCTAAATATAATTTAAATTCAAAACTACGTGTGCCGTTTTTTGACCCACAGAATAAAGAAAATAATTATAGCAGTTATGAAAGACACATACTCGTATACGTAGATGTCAATGAAGAAAATGGAACCTTGATACTTTTTTATTTGGTATTCGTTTGCATTATTTTATAACATTACTAAAATTAAAAGTAAAATTTTTGTCAGTAGCGATAGAAAAAAATGTCTTACGTTGTGTCCACTGAATTGAATTGTGTTATTGTGTACGCGCCGCGAACAGTACAGATCCAAACGTCATCCAGTGTTTGTCGTTTTGTTACAAAATAAAGAAAAATTTAAGTCGTATAAAATAAAAAGATTACAGAAGAGTTAAGACTTTTCCATTTTCAAGTTAGAACAGAACAATATCCATTGGAATCCAACCATCCACCTATCCTTTTAAATCAAACCCTAGCCCACATTACGATACAATGGCTGCTCATAACATTAATGAATGTTCAAAGATATCTAATGCAATACGTCCAGTATTAACTTCAAATATATTTTTTCGTTCTATTCCTAATTGTAAAGATTCATTAAAATAATATAAATTCTTGCTATTATACAAACAGGAAATAAATTATTTCAGAATACATTTTGAAAGCTATATAAATATGTAAACACTACGGTTCAATGCAGATTAAATTAAAATCTCTTCTAAAACTCATTAATGCATGTTATCCGATTCTTCGTTTAAATAAATCTCTTTGTTAATGTTATTTCAATGCTGCTCAATTAAAACTATATTATGATAACTCTATAGTAAATGATGTTAAATTGGGTGAACCTGTGCCGTGATAGTGGAATTTGTTTTTACAATTTACATATAAATGGTGCGGATTTAAGTTCGTTTATTTTTTATTTTATTTAGATTTATAGATATTATTAATTTTTGCAGCAAAAATATATAAATACAGCTTGTAATACACCTCAGTGTAATAAGTTTATTATTTTGAGAATTTTATTCGTATGTTTGTTAACTTTCAGTGAGGAAACTAATTGAATAGTAATATTTATTGAAAGCTCCTGTCGCATGAATAATATTCGGAATAAGGAAACGATCAACTTGTTATCTATTCGGTATTAGAAAAGGCGAGTCTGGTGTCAGTTATATATAACCATATTATTTTACTTGAATTCCTATATCATAAGGAAGTTAAATTATTTAAGTTGTGACTCAATAGACAACATATATGGAGAGGGTATTTTGAAGTAATTTTCTAATTACATTGAAACCATAGCGTTTTTTTCTAAAAAAACATTAATTATTATAATTTCAATATAAGTTTAAAATGGCCCAAATTTATCACATGTATGGAACCATCCTTATGTAAATTTGAAGTTCCTTATGACTGTAAATATTGATGTAAGTATAGTGTGAGTAGAGTCGAGACTAATTAGTCGTATCTTGACTCAGCTTTATGAACAGTCTCTTGTTCCGCGCCCGCACGGTCCCGACACTTCGTTTTCAATATTTGCAGTGAAAAATATATTCAACAAATGCGGAGGTAATGAGTCTACCCTGGTGCACATTTCTATGTAATTCAGTGACGTACATTTTCTATAAATATTATACAATTTGTGATATTAAAATTACAAGTACAGGGTGATAAGTGTATGTTATTAAAGTTGCGAAAGCCATGTTTCATCTCGTTTAGTTACTCTTAACATATTTTGATAATGTAAATATTTTTTATTACAATGTTAAGACATTGTTATTGAATCAATTATTAAGGTGTAAATATGTTACTGTATTGTACTGTATTGTACTGTATTGTGCTGTATTGTAGTTTATTTCAACAGTAGGTGCTTTATTAATTATAATTATAATGTATTATGCCATTTATAATGTATTTTTACATTATAATGAAAATTACTTAATAATATGTAAAATAATAATTTTTATTTATTTAGCTTCACGCCATATCCCTTGCGGGGTAGCCGGAGACGACGGAGCGCCAAACGCTACGATCCCTGCATACCGCTTTCACCTCGGCCACAGACATCAACCTCTTCATACATGCCCTTCGGGGGGTCCTCATGCTTTTATAAAAATAATAATATATATATATATACTTAATAATCTCATTTGCACTCACTTTTTATATTATATTATTCCTGGTATTTGTGAGGTCAGAGGTGACCGAAGCTAAAGTTAATTAAATAAAAGATCTCTCAGCAATGACATCTCAGTATTACACTCGTATATATAATACTTGGTACAGATTTTAACTTTAATAACATTCTATGTTTTTGTTTTCAATTTACAAAACATTGACCGTCTTCACGTTTATAAATAATACATTATGAACATATGTATATATGTATATCTGTGCGTCACCATCAAATCTACGACATTTTAATTTATTGAAATTAATAATAAAGTTAGTTTATTGAAATTGAAGGCCTTAATACCAATTATATTAAAAATCATCATTTTGGGTAGACCTCGAAGAATTCGGTCTGCCCATTCATTTGTCCCCTACTTTCGAATTTTGGAAAAATTTCTTTACAGGAGGTCTTCTTATGACCGCCTGAGTCCGAAATGACCATTGGTCAAAAAGTTTATATATATATATATATATATATATGCGTGCGTGCGTCCAGATTCGACTTTTGTCAGCACGATAGCGGCCGCAGTTTCGCTCGGATCGCTTTCAAACTTTGCACAAAAATCAACCATCCAAAAATGAAGGTCAAGTTCGTTAACCAGAGAAATCCGGTCACAGGGGGCGCTAGAGCCTCACTTTTTCTGATTTCAGTTTTCGACCATAACTTTGTCCCTATACAAAGGAGATCAATCGTGTTCATATTATATGATGTCTTTGATAAATACCTATAACTAATGTAGATAAACCGAAAACTTAACTTCAATAACTTAGGGGTGGGGGTAAAAAAACCGAAAATTTTTGGAAAAAAAATCATAACTTTTTTCTGGTAAACATTCTTGCATCACAAGTATTTTTAATAGAAAGGTTATTTTTTACTTTAAATTTAGGTACCAAAAGTTTTTCCGTAAAAGGTACCGTTTCCGAGAAAAAAAATTAAAACCACTTTTAGCTTGTAAATTTTAGGTAGGTAAAACCACGACAACTTTTTTCTGGTAATCATTCCCTTCTCGCAAATATTTTTAATAGAAATGTTATTTTTTACTCTAAATTTAAGTACCAAAAGTATTTCCAAAAAAGATACCTTTTCCGAGAAAAAAAATTAAAACCGCTTTTTGCTTGAAAATTTTTGATGTAAACAACGGCATCATGTATTATTCTTAGGTAGTGAGTTATATTTTAAACGAGTTACACACGAGGTCTACCCACGCGTTTCCCCCTGCGGGCACTATATAATTAATATTATCTATTATTATCACTATACAATAATTATTATCTCAATATGTATAAAGAATTCAGGCAATACTTTTGGGTAGACCTCGAAGAATTCGGTCTGCCCATTCATTTGTACCCGACTTTCGAATTTTGGAAAAATTTCTTCACAGGAGGTCTTTTTATGACCCCCTGAGTCCGAAATGACCATTGGTCAAAAAGTTTATTTATATATATATATATGCGTGCGTGCGTCCACATTCGACTTTTGTCAGCACGATTGCGGCCGCAGTTTCGCTCGGATCGCTTTCAAACTTTGCACAAAAATCAACCATCCAAAAATGAAGGTCAAGTTCGTTAACCAGAGAAATGCGGTAACAGGGGGCGCTAGGGCCTCACTTTTTCTGATTTCAGTTTTTCGACCATAACTTTGTCCCTATACAAAGGAGATCAATCGCGTTCATATTATATGATGTCTTTGATAAATACCTATAACTAATGTAAATAAACCGAAAACCTAACTTCAATAACTTAGGGGTGCGGGTAAAAAAACCGAAAATTTTTGGAAAAAAAATCATAACTTTTTTCTGGTAAACGTTCTTGCATCACAAGTATTTTTAATACAAAGGTTATTTTTTACTCTAAATTTAGGTATCAAAAGTTTTTCCGTAAAAGGTACCGTTTCCGAGAAAAAAAATAAAAACCACTTTTAGCTTGAAAATTTAAGGTAGGTAATACCACGGCAACTTTTTTCTGGTAAACATTCCCTCCTCGCAAATATTTTTAGTAGAAAGGTTAGTTTTTACTCTAAATTTAAGTGCCAAAAGTATTTCCAAAAAAGATATCTTTACCGAGAAAAAAAATAAAAACCACGTTTTGCTTGAACATTTTTGATATAAACGAGTTACACACGAGGTCTACCCACGCGTGTCCCCCTGCGGGCACGGATTTTTTTGCTTTTACTTGGCAATGTAATATGTTTTTTTAATATTGGATTGCACCACGAATGTCAAAGTCTTACGTGTGTTAAAATCCACAAAATTAAAAGGTAAAAAAGTACTTCACCGCACACAATGTGTACGGTACATGTAAACGAGTTGAAGCCCCCCCCTAAAACTAAAATAAAGTTCTGTAATAAAAAATATTTTAATAATAGTGGCAATACGCCGCACCTATTAAGTTACTATTAAATTAAATTATTAATATAAGTTAACCGAATCGTAGATAAAAATATATATAATGAAGCTTTTAAAAGAAGGTAACAATAAAATCACTGTTAGAAATTCAGAATCGATTTCTTCAATATACAATAAATTTGTAGATAAATAGCTGTTCAGAATAGAATTGGTACAATATTTTTCTTAAACCAACTCCCAAGCGTTCGAGCTTCACCAATACAGATATAAAGTACATTAATCGCGAAGGATCAAATAAATATCACAGTTTATCTGAAGACTCCTTCCGTTGTGTATCTAATGCGGTTCCTGAACGTTCCAGTGATAATCGATTGCATATTACTTTTTCGTTTAGGGAAATGTTTTTCTTTATTACTCGGATTATACCACTTGATATAAAAAGAGAGAGAACAAGTATATTTGAGATAGACTTGTTAAACTAAAGTTACTAAGAATATCTTTATTTATACATATTTGTATGTATAAATAAAGATATTATTTATATATATATTATATATATAATATATATATTCGAAAAGCGGTGAAATTTTAACTGAGCAAGCACACGTTTTGCAGCGGTGGGCGGAATTCTATAAGGAGATGTATGAACGTGAGGACGCCTCGGTCTTGACTACCAGCGTAATGCTGAGTCAAGATGTAGCCGATGGTGAAATCAGTTTAGAAGAAGTAGAGAACGTGATTCGAAGTCTGAAATGTGGTAAGGCTGCGGGAGCAGATGAAGTTACTGCCGAGATGATCAAATATAGTGGGCCACGCGTCTGGGACTTTTTCTGGTTTTTATGCAATTTATGCTGGAAATCTGGGGAGGTCCCAGACGATTGGCGAAGTGCAGTCATCGTACCTTTGTATAAAGGCAAAGGTTCACAGATAGACTGTGCAAGCTATAGGGCCATCAGTTTGATTAGCTTGGGCGGTAAAGTTTATGCTAAAATTTTAGCGAGAAGAATGCAAGAGAGATCTGAAAGGCTGTTGTGGGAGGCACAAGGAGGTTTTAGACCTGGAAGAGGGTGTATAGATCAGATCTTTTCCCTCCGCATGATCACGGAAAAGTTTTTGGCCCTAAACCAAAAGGTTTTCTGTGCTTTTGTGGATTTGGAAAAGGCGTTTGACAGGGTTGTGAGAAAGAAGTTATGGGAGATACTGCCCCGATACAATGTGAACGGACCCTTGCTACAGGCTGTAAGGTCTCTTTACCGAGATCACTCAGCCTGTGTGCGAGTAGGAGCTGGCATGTCGCCCTGGTTTGACATGCAATCGGGTGTTAAGCAAGGTTGCGCTATGTCAGCTTGGTTGTTCAATTTGTATTTGGATAGTTGTCTCCAAGGAGTGAAAGATAGTGACATGGGAGTGAAAGTAGGTGACCTTAAGGTCAATTGCTTACTATATGCAGATGATGCAGTGCTCATTGCATCATCAGAATGCAATTTGCAGGCATTGGTCACCACTCTGAAAGATGGGTGTGAAATTAATGGTCTTAACCTGAATGTAGATAAGACGAAGGTTCTGATATTTGAAAGAAATGAAGAAAAAACAGAATGTAAGATCAACGTGAATGATAAGATAATAGAACAAGTGAATGAAGTGGTATATTTGGGAAGTATGTTTAGCAGAGACGGAAGATACGAAATGGATGTGGAAAGGCGTATTGCTGCTGGTAACAGAGTCGATGGTGCTTTGACTGCATTGTTGAGACGGCAAAACGTCAGTATAGCTGCACGTTTGGCTGTACACAATGCAGTTTTGCTACCGACACTGTTATACGGCAGCCAAACGTGGGTAACACAGAAGAAGAATGTAAGAAAGATGAATGCTGTGGAGATGCGATCTCTTCGCAGAATATGCGGAGTCAGTCTAGCTGATCGAATCCGCAATGAAGAGATCCACAGAATGGCAGGTACTAGCGAAGATGTCACGGTGAGAATGAAGAAGAACGTGCTCAGGTGCTTTGGGCACGTTGAACGAATGAGTGATGAAAGAATGGTAAAAAAGATTTATATGGGAAAAGTGAGCGGTAAGAGAGACAGGGGGAGGCCTCGAGTGACCTTCGAAAATAAAGTAGCTACGATACTGGAGGAAGGTCACGTAAAAAGCATGAGGACCCCCCGGAGGGCATGTATGAAGAAGTTGATGTCTGTGGCCGAGGCGAAAGAGGTATGCAGAGACCGTAGCGTTTGGCGCTCCGTCGTCTCTGGCTACCCCGCAAGGGATATGGCGTGAAGGTGAAAAAAAAAAAAAATAAATAAATAAATAAATAAATAAATAAATAAAGATATACTTAACCAACCTAATGTATGCCATTTGTAAATGTAGATTAGTTACATTTTCATCTAGAATATATTAAAAGGTTGTAAACAATTAACTCGACAATTAATGCCCAAATAATGGTTATAATAAAGTGAAATATATATTTTGAAACATTATCGTGTGATGAACAACCAAAAGCAACTTTGAAACAATTTACGTTATAAAAAACACATTACGTAACTTCGGGTACTAAAAAAATTTACCAAATCCGTTTTCCGGGAAAAGATTAAAAGGGTCGGCGGAAAAAAGGAAAAGCGAAATAAAAGGAAAATCTTGTTATTTCAAAAAGACAAAACGATGTGCATTTATTCTATTTTACTAAACTAATATAACTTTTAAAGTACACGCAGAGAGTTTGTCGACGATCCCGAATAGCTGCCTTTATTTCCCAAAAGGGAGAAAACATTGTAATTTAATAACAGAATTATTTTTTTAAAAGCAGCATTGCTTAGACAATAATAAAAGTCTTAAAGAGTTTCTATTATTGTAAAAAATTTACAAATTATAAAACCAACGAGCTAAAGAGAAGTATATATAAATAAAAAAAATGTATTAAAAAAAATTATATAGCAAATAATAAAAATAAAAATTGGAGATACATTCAATGAAGTTAGTTAAGTTAATTAATACTATAGTTCAAAACAATATTCAGAGACAAACATAACATAAAATTTCGTATAATGCAAAATCAGCAAAACGAAATCCAATTAGACCCAGATGGCATTGAAGGTGTCCAACGATTGAATGAAACTCTTGTTGACTCCGAGTATTGAGAGATATTTCATTTTCTACACTTATACTTCGTTCCGTCTCGAGGGTCCTTTTACTTACAGCTCTGTAGTGTCGGTCGATTATTTAATACCTCCATTAAAGTAACACAATGTTTTCAATAAATATACCGAAATAAAATAAACGACCAGAATTTACAGAGATAGTATGCCAGAGCTAGGAGGTTCAAGTTCTGACAGGTTGTAGAATTATTAATTTTATATTATTTAGAAAAATTATCTTTATAGCATTGTTTTTGTTATAAATAGTGAAGTTGAAATGAACTTCACTGTATCCATTGAGTAGAAGTAATACAGAAACGCGAATACTCAAGGGACTGTCCTTTGTATTTATTAATAACACTTATGTATGCCTTTCAATATAATGGAATGATAAATAAAATAATGGTTCAGACGAGGCTGAACACCGAAAGAATGTTTGCCTTGTTTGGTCGAAAATATCCATAATTTTACAAACTTAGACGTTGAATGATGTCATTGAGTTACAAGTTAGAGCGGTGCGGTGTGCTAACCCTTTGTTATTTTACATCTGACCCCAGACGTGTGACATATACAATACATAACATTATATCAACCTGAAAAAATACCACATCATGTTACAAAAACACTTAATAAAAGAGAGTTAACTGGAATTTATAAACATATTTATGATAAGTTTATGCAAGTTTTAGAGCAGCCTTGACCGATTACTACTATTCTTTTAATTCTATATCCGATCTCTTCTTGTCTGATCTATTAAGGTGTCTACCCTATCCCTATCTACAAATGTCCAAGTGAGATGGCACAGGTTAAAAATATTCGCTATGAAATGTAGAATTTTTTTAATACAAAAAGATAACACACTGATGTCGTCGTATAAATATTACAATACTGTGTAGTGTTATAAATGACAATGTAATTTTAAACAAAGCTAACAATAACATTTTAGTTATTAAATTCAACTATTATTTAATCTGATAAAACTTTAGTAAACAATTTTCAATTAGTTCAATGGTATTTTAATTATAACTCCCTCTGCCGCAGCTGACTCACTGAAACCAAAGTTTGAAAATTCTATCATATTATCGAATTGCTTTTCAACCATCCAGTATATATTTATATTGCAATATTAAAATGAATACTGTTATATTAGAACAGTCAACTCAGTGATTTTCCTCAGCATTAGCTTACTTCTTCTGAAAACTTGAGTGAATATAAAAAATATTTAATTGTATAAGAATATGAACTCCTTATCAAACGACGATCAAATTACGTAATTGATTCCTAATTTGGTCATTACGGCTAAATGTAAGTATTTAGATTACTACAGAAATGAAATTTATACCTAACAACAAAGATTTGAACCTTCAACCTATCTTAACGCGTCCGTTGCTCTGCCAATTGAGTTATCAGACGACATCCGCCTCGCTGATGAAATAATTTTAACATGACCAAACATTTTATAGTTTTAAACATAAATTCTTATATTTCTCTGTATGATCAAATTTTTATTTTTATTTTTTATAAATAGTTAAATAGTACTTCATTTCTATGGAAAAATAATGTGAGTCGTGACAAAATTCTAGATGCTCAATATTCTCTATGTAAATCGCTTTACAGATTTTGATGAAATGTTTCTACTGATCAATCTAACATCAATGGATCAGATCAAAAAGAGTTCTTTCTATTTTGCGATCAAATGTTATATTATTAATTATTTACAGACTGTTTCATTCATAACTGACCGTTTGAACAATCACACTTACCTTTGAAATAATGTTTGCTTTAAGCTGTTGTATAATCGGTACTGAACAGAATACATTTTTTTAATTCGGTGTTATTTATAATATTAATTTATTAATAACTCTATTGTCATTGTGTATTATAAATATTGAAAATAGCTTTTCTCTTAATTGTTAAAAAAAGTTTTTTCGTTATAAATGGTTCTATGTTAAAAAGGTAAGAACATATTTTTTATTATTAATGAACCTATATAGAGTAAGTTGTATATAATGTTATATTATTGCTATAAGAAAATACATTTAGTAGCATCCGCTAACTACTTATATTTTTCACAACTCCATCTCAACTAACCCACTAAACTCATGATGGGAGGAGTTAGTGGGTTAGTTTACACTCTTTAAGTGTATGTCCCATTTGCACTGACTCCAAAACACAGTAGCCTAGATGTTATAAGACATCTGCCTTAAGCCCTTGCACACGTCTCACCATCAATAGCCCTCACTCGACTCAGCATTTCATTTAAACTAGCTGCTGCTTAAAAAGCATTTTCTATAAAAATTTCATGAACCGCCCGCTAGTATAGACACAAGGTCCAACACATCTATATCTATCTTATACCAATGTAGACTTAAGTAATATGATTTAAGGTCATATTCTAATGTCAGAGTTTTCGGGTTAATAGCGTTGTATGATGGCTGTGTTAGAATGAGAGCGCGGAAATTCGTCGACTTTTGAAGGAAGTCATGATGCAATCATTTTTGCAGTGCTATGGCCATTGCGGATGGGTTTGGTCTTCGGCATCCGAGGAAACATTCAAACATGATTATAAAGGTTTTTCATTCACTGTATTCATTGTCATTGAAATGAAGATTGAAGAAGATTGTCGTTGAGTTGCATTTGTTTCAAGTTTTACGATTTTTCTAAACTCAATGCGTAGATATCTTTATTCGTTGTCACAACGATTATAGTTACATTCATGGTATAATTCTATTTTTTTTAGTTTATAGTTGAAATAAAATAGAAACTTATTTAAATAACAAATTTAAATATAAGAATAGGTAATACATAATTTCAGATAAAGTTTTGGACTCGAAAAATAGACGATACGAGTACGTATCACAAGAGCATATAAAATGTCCAGGAAATAATTAATGTTTAATTGGAAAACTAATAACTACGATTTGGGAAAGAAAAATTTGTATGTTAGTTGTTACCTATCACACTGTGATTGATAAAAGTTAATTGTAATAGTTTTAAGATTGGTATTACAATGGATCATTTATTACATATTTAAATAAATATATATTAATTAACGTTAAAATAAAAATAAATTCCAATCAGTTTCTAATTACTTATAAAAACATTAATCTTTTAACGAATTTCTCAGACGTACCTTGCTCAGAACACTTATATTTATATATGATATAATTCAACTCGCTTGCGTGTATTTACAAATTCATATATAATCTATACAAATACACTGATTCAGGGAATCATGATGACATCTAAAACCAATAACTTCAAAGTATATTTTATGGTCTGCCGTGCGTATATTGTTCTTTTTTACTTTTTATACATTAATATAAAGCTTAGCTTTTCACTCAAAGAATTAATACTTCACCTCACCCAACTCAGGCAGTCGAACCTGCGGTGCAAGGTACGTCCACGGTCTCCACTCCCCACTCCCTACTCCCTACATCGTGATAAAAACCACAAAAACACACACACACAGACAGACACACGCACACACGCTGACACGCACACACACACACACAGATACACACACACAGTACACATAAAATAATAACAAATTGATAGATACAAAGTCACTGTAAAGTAATGTACTACCTGTGGTCGTTTATATCGTGTTGAGTATGTTATGATATCAAAACAACACACCCCTTTATTAAGGAAGACAAATAGATATATATTATTTTACATTCCGCCATGAATCACAAAATGTAGCAACACATTAATAAAAATCTTATATAAAATATCGCTTACCTCGATCTAAACTTTAAGGACCGTGATTGATCTGCTCTAATGTCATAATCGCGTAAATTATTATTTTATTACACAAATACATGAATTACTAGTTACAAAAAATATAAATATTGTTTAGGTCCTTAGTCATAAGATTTACATGTGTCTTTATAATAATTATTTAAAAATGACGAGAAACATACTTCTTACGCCAATCACTTCAATATAAAATTTAGTAAGTGTCAAAGAGATAAGAATAGGTTTCCTTGTTTCCGTTGCGTTCTGTTGTTTTATCGACATTCGTAACAGTACTATTAACCTAATGAAGAGAGTTAGAATAATACTTTTACATTTTATTAAATATAAAAGTATTATTCCAACTATTAAAATTGAAATATAAAAAAATACGTAGATTTTTAGTTATAATATTAATTTAATCGTTCGATCCGTTGCTATAAAGCGATCCAAGGAATTTTCTTTTTTTGTGCTTAGTATGAATTCGAATAATAATGTATTAAATTACTCCAAAGCACAATCCTATTTGTTGATTTGATGATTCCTCAGCAACACTATTTGATTTGGTTCGTTTGGTTGTTGGTTGTAAATGATTAAAAAAACTATTTAGTTGCTATTAAAAAAGTCGAAAGTCAAAAAATGTCCCTTAGTCAACAATAAAGTTCAATTAAATGTGTATGTATCCATATGTTGTATATATATTAAACTTCTAACATATTTGGACGGGCGCTGCCTCCGCTCTGCATCGGAAGGAAATGAAAGAAATAAGTTTATTGAATATACGAATGTTGTATTTTTCTTTTATTACAATATTGTAGCACTTTTATTTAATTAAGATTTATACTTTCTTTATTTGAGTGTAATAAATAAACTTATAGGATTAATTATGGTTTATTGTTAAATTTCGTTTACTCGTTAATTTATTGTAAACTATAAGTTGACAATGCGCGTGTTCTCCGTCACGACGGTCGTTAGCGCTAATGTTTGAAACCACTAAACCAATTACAATAAAACTTTCTAGATAATTATTGTTTGTTGTTTGTCAAATTTTCGATTTAGATTTTTTCATATACAAAGGTTTTATTTATTTTAAGTTCAATATATTTAAAAACGTATTAAAAATATAATCTTAATTGTTGTAAAATATTTTATGAAGAAGATGATGCAGTTGCTGTCAACGACCAATTTTATTTATTTTTTTCACATATTTGCTGGAGATACTAAAGTATTTGCTAACTTTATAGTTATCGGTATAGGATTACGGAACATTCTTAACTATGCTTGCTTGATGTTGACAAAACAAGTGCACCACAATATAATAGTATAATCGTTAACAACTGGCTTGGATTACATGATCTTATCAAATATAAGAATCAAGCTACTTTAATAATGGGAATGTTGCCACAATTGCGAAAAGTACAAAGCTGGTATCTTACGTAATAACGACGTCATGAAAAAAACAGCTATTACGTTTAATTTGGTCGTTCGTATAATTACACTAATATTATAAATGTATGTAATAAGTTGGTATATAATGTAAGGAGGTGATCTTCAGAACATATCCAATATCTTTTATCAATACTTAGAATAGGTCTCCAGGGACAAATTCTGTAAAGTAATTTTACCAAAAAACGGTTAAAGAAATGTTAATTACTGCCGGGAGAGGGCGCCAGTTACATTTGGTATAATTGGTTTCTCGGATTTCGTGAGGGTCGAGAAAAATATTATGAAGGATACAAAAAGAAATTTTATTCAAATAATAATATTATGTTAAAAGTATGACACGATTTCTTTTTATCAATTAATTCTTTTTTTTATTTCTTATTGTCTTATTAATCGAGTCACTGACTAAGTATATGATTATTTTCAATACTTGTAAAAATTCATCATGTATTAATGTTGGTTGTGGTATAATTGAAAGCCTCAGTTATTGAAAAATTGATTATTATTTTCTAAAGAAGTCTAACAGATGTCTGTCTCGATTCAGACGACTATATTAACTCACAGATTTTTTCTGGGTAATGATTCTTAAAATTATTGAAAATAAATCTAATGGAAGAAATTTTGAAATCTGATACTTTAATCAACAATAAAAAATTGTGTTCTTTTATCTTTTATTTAGTTATTTGAATGTTATTCTTATTATAAAAATTAATAGTGTTATTTTTAAATAATTATTATAAAGACACATTTATAAGTCGTAAATAATATAATGCTTCAATTGTCGTTGTCTATACAATGATTGTTTAATGACCAGATGTATTGCGATGGTATTGATACCATATAAACGTACATTACTTTACAGCGTCTCTGTACTTATTAATTGTTCAATATATTATACGTGTGCTGAGGTATGACACAGTTTGAGAATAGTTTTCTTTACTCGTTTAAAAACAATAATGTCTTAAAGCTCTTTGTTTCAACATCTGTTTATTCAAGGTCATTGATCTTTCGCCTCGGCCGCAGACATCAACCTCTTCATACATACCCTCCGGGGGGTCCTCGTGCTTTTCACGTGACCTTCCTCAAGTGTCATAGATACAGTGTTTTCGAAGGTCACTCGAGGCTTTACCCTGTCTCTCTTACCGCTCTCTTTTCCTGTACAAATCATTTTACCATTCTTTCATCACTCATTCGTTCGACGTGCCCAAACCACCTGAGCACATTCTTCTTCATTCTCACCGTGACATCTTCGCTAGTACCTGCCATTCTCTTCATTGGGGATTTGGTCAGCTAAACTGACTCAGCATATTCGGCGAAGAGATCGCATCTCCACAGCATACATCTTTCTTACATTCTTCTTCTGTGTTACCCATGTTTGACTGCCATATAATAGCGTCGGCAGCAAAACTGCATTGTGTACATCCAAACGTGCAGCTATACTGACGTTTCGCCGTCTCAACAATGCAGAAAAACTACCGTTAACTATGTTACCGGCAGCAATACGCTTTTCCACGTCTATTTCGAATCTTCCGTCTCTGCTAAACATATTTCCCAAATATACCACTTCATTCACTTATTCCATTATCTTACCATTCACATTGATCTTACATTCTGTTCTTTCTTCATTTCTTTCAAATATCAGAACCTTCGTCTTATCTGCATTCAGATTTAGACAGCTATTTCACACCCATCTTTCAGAGTAGTGACCAATGCCTGCAAATCGCATTTTGATGATGCAATGAGCACTGCATCATCTGCATAAAGCAAGCAATTGACCTTAAGGTCACCTACTTTCACTTCGATGTCACTGTCTTTGTCTTTCATGCCTTGGAGACAACTATACAAATACAAATTGAACAACCAAGCTGACCGCGCAACCTTGCCTAACACCCGATTGAATGTCAAACTAGGGCGACATGCCAGGTCACCCATGCCATGCCAGGTCAGCATGCCAGATGTATTCTATATAATATGTGCAAAGTATTTATACCATAGATTAAAAATCAAACGATAAATATTATATATAGCTACATTATGTCGTTAAAGCTATTATTTTACTTAACAAAAAGAGAAGTTTCTATACAACCTCTACTTCTTAATAGCTTATATTTTAGGATTTAAGTTTATTTAAGCGAAATGGCTGTCATGAATTTCTATGTATAGATATAGATGTATTTATGTACCTTCATGTAAAACATAATGCTAAAATCCAGTAAGTATGTCGTGTTTACGTTAAGTTTAGATATCTTTATTATATTCCTGACCGACTGATTTACAGAAGTACAACCTAGTGCATGAAGATATAAGTATAAAATGTTTATTGTACTTTCCAGTTATTACGCATTCTTTAAAAACGGTTTTAGAAACTTCTTTTCAATATTTAATGTAGCGTAGTACATCAGGTTAAAGACAAGACCACACGCTAACTCGTAAAGACTTAAGGGTTATATTTTAATTAATTGGCTAAAAGAGTACAAAACAAAGTACTTAAGCCGTAAGACCAGAAATACGATATTACTTTGAAATGATGCCAAGCGCTTTACAGCGCTGAACAAATAAAGAGAGTTCGCGATATACACAGTCGCTGGAGAAGTGTTTTAGTGGAACTTTGCTTAATGATAAAAATACGAAGAAGTATATAAAAATAAATACTTCTTTAGTAAACAAATACATGATTTTTTAATATAAATATATTCATAAACTCCGGAAAGTAATTCATTTAGTATTGTTTTTTCTCGTTTTCATTACATCGCGTGGCGATAGCGTAGAGTAGCTCAATTATACACCACCAGTTCATATTATGGATGTTGTGTGTATTGTAATAGTATAATAAAAAAAATGAATTATCTCTCGGTTGTAACACGTATTGAATATACAATATAAATTGTAAAATATCTTCATTACTGCCACTTCAGCCAGCTCTTGTAAATGAAAGTTAATTTTAGTTAAGCTTTTGATAAAAGCTGCTTTATGCAATTAAAAAAAGAAGTGCTTTTATTTTTATATATATACACCAATGCATGCTTTTATAACTGACAAGACGTAAAGAAGACGTAAATTCACCACTTTTGTAAAGAAAGATCGTATTTCCCGGTGTCGAGTGTTTGGAATAGATTTCTCACGAAACAAATTCTCTTTACAAAATCAATTTCGTTCATGTATTATATTTTGATCTAAGAGTTCAGTTTGTAAGGAGCTTATAATAAGATATACATCGCTTCATATTATTCTTTGTGTATCATGAAGGATTTGCAATAGATAGGAAGATTGGTTTTTACATTTTATTATTGTTTTGACATTAAAACATTTTTATTTGTTTTGTTTCTTTTGCGTCTTTTGTTGTCGACATACGTACAGTTCACATTTCAATATAAAGATAGTGACTATTTAAAACAAAGTTCTTTTTAAATTAAATGACATCTAATTCTACTTCGAGATATCGATATCAGTACCTTCTCTTTAAAATAACAAACTTAAAAGCTAACAGAACACAAATTAAAACAGTTTAAATAATAATATAAGAATATTATGTGTTTATGTGTATGTGTGTGCGTGTGCTTCTCAATAAATAAAACTTTCAACCTCCTTTTCACAACAAATTATACAATAACATTGCATATACGTCTTTCACCCACACACTATCGAACTTCAAGCTATTAAATGGTAATTATACTGTTGTAGTAAATATACTCGTAAAATAGAGTAGAGACACTCGCACGCACACACACACACAGCGTGCCGCCGGGTGATGATTTAGATCAAACCTTCCTCCCAGACGACGCGTTAAGGAACTTTACGTTATGATAAAATTTATTAACACACCCTTGCGAGCTCGTCGTCTCACGTTAAGTGATTGTACTACTATGAATAGTAAGGGTTTCCAGTTATTTTATTTATTTATTTTTGTGAAAACCTGGACTAATGTACCAATATAAAAAAAATGTTTAAAAACAATTTGGAACAGGTCTTAATTCTTTTTAATATTATTATGTTTTTCATTCGTTTCACAATTCAGAATTCAAATCCGAATTACAGGTTAGGAATCATATTATTGATCATGAGGTCGTCATCGTCTTCTCGTGGAGTATATAATAACAAAAATCAACTAAAGGAACCAAACTAAATACCTTAAAAGTAAATTCTCCTTCTTTTAGAACTAAGATTATATAAAAGTTTTAAGTGAGATTAAACGCGTACTTTGAGGAAAGTTTCTTAATAAAAAACGAAATAAGGAAAATTATACTTTACTAATTCTTTAATCTAGGACATCATTGTTGGTAAAAGATAAAATGGTAATTTAGTTGGTAATTGATAAAATAGTAAAACATTTTCTAGATTGGTTGGATTTGATTAATGATTAAATCTGTAACTGACCGCTGTTTGTACATAGCAGAAACTAAAAAAAAGTAGGATCCAAAACAAAGTTTTTAGAATGTTTATCTATTAGTCTTTTATCTGTGCGTGTCTGAGCTCTAATCCCCAAGACCGCTTATTGAATACGGTGGCCCCGGTTGTATTGGGTAGACCTCGAAGAATTCGGTCTGCCCATTCATTTGTCCCCTACTTTCGAATTTTGGAAAAATTTCTTTACAGGAGGTCTTCTTATGACCGCCTGAGTCCGAAATAACCATTGGTCAAAAAGTTTATATATATATATATATATATGCGTGCGTGCGTCCAGATTCGACTTTTGTCAGCACGATAGCGGCTGCAGTTTCGCTCGGATCGCTTTCAAACTTTGCACAAAAATCAACCATCCAAAAATGAAGGTCAAGTTCGTTAACCAGAGAAATCCAGTCACAGGGGGCGCTAGGGCCTCACTTTTTCTTATTTCAGTTTTTCAACCATAACTTTGTCCCTATACAAAGGAGATCAATCGCGTTCATATTATATGATGTTTTCGATAAATACCTATAACTAATGTAAATAAACCGAAAACCTAACTTCAATAACTTAGGGGTGGGGGTAAAAAAACCGAAAATTTTTGGAAAAAAAATCATAACTTTTTTCTGGTAAACATTCTTGCATCACAAGTATTTTTAATAGAAAGGTTATTTTTTACTCTAAATTTGAGTATCAAAAGTTTTTCCGTAAAAAGTACCGTTTCCGAGAAAAAAAATAAAAACCACTTTTAGCTTGTAAATTTTAGGTAGGTAAAACCACGTCAACTTTTTCTGGTAACATTCCCTCATCTCAAATATTTTTAATAGAAAGGTTATTTTTACTCTAAATTTAAGTACCAAAAGTATTTTCAAAAAGATACCTTTTGCGAGAAAAAAAATTAAAACCGCTTTTTGCTTGAAAATTTTTGATGTAAACAACGGCATCATGTATTATTCTTAGGTAGTGAGTTATATTTTAAATGAGTTACACACGAGGTCTACCCACGCGTGTCCCCCTGCGGGCACGGATTTTTTTTTTCAAATTTCAATATGTAGTATATTTTAGTAATAAATAATTGTTTTCTTCGTGTTATTTATGATAACAGGCAAATGATAAAGAACGACTCCACATTGACATAACTCAGAGGTCAAATGTTCCTTTTACAATGTCTTACTTAAAAGGCTTCCATCGAATGTCCCTAAAAGTACTTCGTTTAACATTTACTTTAATTAGCAGTTAAATATATTACAAATCAAATATCAACGAAAACGAGTTCATATTTATAGAAGGGTAATTCTCAATTATAATATTTTGAATATATCATCAATATATAAAAAAAAAATATTTAATGAGTGCTTTAAATACAAAGTTTATTTGAAGTTGATATTTGTGGTTCATCAGTCTGTCAAACACACGGAAGAACTTAATAAACTTAGAAAGACTATGGAGTTTAGTTAAATCAAGATGTCCACGAATTAAAAAAATATATATTATTATTCATTAAATGTGGCTAGAATATTGTATTTGCAATATTTTAGTTCTTCATATAAATATTTTATTAGAATTTCTCAAGTAGCATACGTTGAAATAATTATCATGTTTTTTTTTTTATATAACTGCCGTTTATACGATACTCAATGATATATATATGTAAAAATATATAGTTGCTGTGAATAAAGTTTATGTATTGACATTTCAACTTTGCTTTTTACAGTTTACAGACGCAGAATGGACGATTCCCGAAAAATTTGTTGTCTCAGTTCTCACATACTCTACGTACGGATATATCTTATATATATAAGGAGTTAATTATTATATTAACAGTACAATGTACTATAAGATAAATTATGAGCTTAAGTTATATATTGGATATTTTATTCCTAAATGGATATTCTCAACAATTGATTTTTTATTTTTCCTCAAAAGTAAAGAAGATCCTTAGATGCAGAGAAGTTATCGTTACTATTATAAATATTACATGTTGAGCTTCATAATAACAATATCATGAACTTGCAAAGTTCAATAACTTACAACATACTTTAACTGTAATACACTTTTATAGTTTAAATTAAAATATATTTATTGTAACAAATTTATGATTATTGGTATGCAAGCAAGAGGATGAAATAAATCTTCCGCCCTGCCCGCTATACATTAGAAAATAAAGAAACAAAACAAAACAAACTATCAAACTGATCTAAAGTTGAAATTGTAATGAAAAGTAAATTCAGTACGTGACAGCTTACAGTAGTGAATACAAGTACTATTGAAAGGAGTAGGTACAGATTAAAGTTCCCACGTTCAGGAAATAGAAAATATTAGGATAGAATAAAATAAAAACGAACGTCAAATAATTATAAAGAAAACGAGTTTAGAAACCTAATTATGATAAGAAAATTATTTGAATGTACTACTTTGCTTACTAAGTACTTACTTACTTTATTTGATGAACATAACTGTAAACATTGATAATTATATCTGAAACCTGAAGACTTTTAACTATATCACGTGATACCAAAAAATCCCAAGCTATATTTATATAAGACTCCCATTTGATAGACGAAAATTTTATTTATTTTACATATTTTACACATTCTTCTGCTAAGTTTACCTGTTGTTAGATTTGTTATTAAAACATGCAGTTGGGACGATTGTAATAGGATTAAATGTACTTTAACACCTCTCAACTGTTAATGCACTGTTTTTGGTTTTTGTAAACGTAGCAATATACAGGATTAACAGAGAATGGTTGTATTGTAAATGTAATTTAAATAAAAGCATTTTTAAATTAAATTTTATTTCGAAGTATAATTTTAGTTTGTATGTATAATAAATGTACGTTAAACTTTATATAAATTTGTGATTATGCAAATAAGTATAGAACAATGTTCTATTATTATTTTTTTATTATAACATTAAAAGTTGCAATTTTCAATACAATATGATTATCTAAATGTTTAGATAGATATATTATAGCATGAAAAATTTGTCACAATGGTCAGGACACAAAGCTGGGACCTCTCATATTCTGAGTACATCGTTATATAAACTAACCAGTTAGCAACTTACGCGGCGTTTTTTATGAATATAGAAAGTTATATGTAGCCGTCTTTGTCAATAATAAACAATAAAAGAGAGGTTGTAAATTTGAGTCCCTTCCGTGCTTATTAAAATAAAATTAATATTAAAATTATATTAAAAATAAGTAAGATTTTGTCGTGAGAATAAAATATTTTTTTATTATTCTATGGTGTTTTACAAAGTAAAACTAAAAACTGATTTTATCAATGTGGAGTAAGGCCTTACTCAAATGTAAATTTGTAGGTATTCCGAGGAAGAGACATTTTTACTTTCCTCTAAAGTCTGATATTAAAATCCCTATTAACAGGTTAATTTCTTCTCTGTTAATCCCTATTAACAGGTCCGGAATTCTTGAAAGCAGCAAAACCCGGTTACAATGTGTGCGCCATTATGAGTATCAATGAGTAATAAATAAGTTGCTTTCTTCCGAACTTTAATGTAATAAAATAGATTATTATTTAACGTAACTTAACTGTTGCCAATTGTTCCTAGTCATGTTCTCTTCTGTGACTGTTGGCGCTTTCCATTCCCCCAATTTATACGATTCATCGTAGTACATGTATTCGGTGAACGTTAATCCGCTAGTGGTGTACTGCTGCGTGAAATATATCGATGTGGTTCCATTTACGATATCATGCTCGATAATCCATCGACATTTGATTGGAACTGGGAAAGGATTAGGGAAGTTTGGGGTTTGGATGATGCCCACACGCCCTTTTAACCCTTTTGAGGGCACTGGTCTTCTCTATGTCTCCCTCTTGCGTATAGACGATGTCAGCTGTGATACTTATTAAAGTAATATTAAGTAGACGCTGCATCATCAGCCTGTAACAAAAATTAAATAAAATATATTTTTTTATATTACACTTTCTATATTATAAAGACGTTAAATCCATGAATATTTTAGAGAAGTCATCATTTAAAATATATATAAATATATATTAAAGGGTATTGAAGAGTACAAAAAACTACCATGTTTTTTTTTCATTTAAAATGTATTGAGATGATAATTACGCCCGCGGGACTCGAACTTGCAACTGCCGAAAAACCTTTCCACTACTTGCACTTTGTAAACTATCGGTACAATAAATGATATACGATCTTCATAGCAATACTTATTGTCAAAAAAGCTCTAAGTAGGAAATGTATTGCCCTAGACAATTAAATAAAACGATTTATATATTTAACGTCTTATATTACATCTAGTTCATATATAATTGTTAAATGTGTTCTCTGTTGACGCTCTTGTTATTTATTTCATGGATTTATCACGTCCGTCCTGCTATATTTCCACTTATTTATTTGACGTCAATGTTAAGTAAAACAAACCATTAAATTTGTTGTATTAAAATATATAAGACGAATTTGAGAAAGTAAACAAGAAGAGAAGCGCGGAATTTTGCGTTGTCCTTCAACCTCTTTCAGCTGATGAGGCAAGCGACAAGGGTACCAGATGTAGTAGGCCATACAGCCAATTGCCTGGACCTTCTACTGACAACTGATCTGGACAGGTATAGTGTCGAGGTCACCTCCCCCTTGGGAACCTCCGATCACTGTCTGGTGAAATCTGTGTTTACATATTCCCCACCAGCTTTCGAACCACATGGTATTAGGCGAGTATGGAAATACAAGTCAGCAGATTGGGGTGAGATGCGTCACTTTTTTGCTTCTTATCCTTTGCGGCAGGTCTGCTTCTCTTCTTTGGATCCGTTGAGTTGCGCGAACGCTATAACCGATGTGGTACATCAGGCAATGGAGTATTTCATTCCTTTTACTAACGTACCCATCGGTGGCAAAGCTTGCCCATGGTTTAATGCCGAATGTGGTCGTGCTGAAGACCGCAAACATTCGGCATACCTCATTTGGGCTGATGTTTGAAGCCGCAAAGCTCCGAATGTACGTTCAAAGAAGAGAGCCTTTAACCAAGCTGCCAAGTCCTATAAAAAGGCATTACGGAAGGCTCGACGCGATCGAATCGCTAAGAATGGCGAAAAGCTCTCTGTCAGACCTACTGGCAGTTGAGCTTTCTGGTCTCTTGCCAAAGCGATCGTGTCGAACTTTTGTGAACCCTCTCTGGATCTCTGGCCTATACAGTGACAGAGAAAGCGAATATATTTGCTTCTCTGTTTGCTGATAATTCGCATCTAAACACTGGCAATGCTTCTCCAGCATATCTTCCTCACTGTGGTATTTCGATGCCGGAAATGCGCATCACTAACAAAGAGGTATGGAGAGCATTGTGTCGTCTTGATGTGAATAAAGCCAGTGGTCCTGATGGTATACCAGCCATTCTGCTGAAAACGTGCGCAGCTGAGTTGTCTCCTGTATTGAAAGGTCTGTATCGCCTCTCTTTCAAGACTGGAATAGTGCCGAAATCCTGGAAGCTTGCAAACGTGCAACCAGTGTCCAAAAAAGGCAGCCGTACTGATCCTGCCAATTATTCCAGAGTGTATCTTTGGAATACAGTGACCGGCTACAGTTGTTAGGCTTAGAGATTTCCTCGAACCTCAACTTTGGTCGGTGTATTGAGTCCAGAGCAAGAGTAACTGCAGGGAAGCTTGCCTTTCTTGCGAAGGTCCATCAGTATTTTACACCGGGACAGCTTTTTGTAATATACAAAGCACAGATCCCGTCGTGTGTAGAGTACTGTGGTCATATATTCGCTGGTGGCGCAGTCTCATCTTGCGGTTCTGGACTCAATTGAGAGGCGAGGAAATAGGCGATCCCGAATTGGTAGAAGCCAACCTCCACAACCTTGAACAAAGGCGTAGAATTGCTAGCCTCTCAGTATTCTATAGGATACATTTTGGTGAGTGTGCGCTGAAATTACATGACTAAATTCCTCCGTCCCCCTTCCATCACAGGACGTCCCGACGCACGGCAGGTATCCATCCTTACGTTGTGGACATTCCCCCTGTCCGAAAGAAGCACTTTGTTTCGTCTTTTTTAATTCGCACAGCGAAGGACTGGAACAGCTTTCCTGCGTCGGCGTGGCGTCTTCAAGAGAAGACTGAATAGGTTACTAAGTTAATGCGCTTTATTACTACTACATTTTCACTTTCCATCAGGTGGAATGTAGTCAAGAATTAACCTGGAAAATAAAAAATAAAAAAACTAAGGGCAAGGGCAGTTTTAGTTTACTAATTTTAATAAACTTCGTCAATAATACTCAAATAGTTTTAGGCATTAAATCATTTAAAACCTATTAATAGTATGATATATGGAATTTGAAACTTCAGTTCGAGATCTATCACATTACAAATATGTGGAACGATGTCTGAACATAGAAAGTATGATTTTCTACGAAAGTATGACTAAGACTGATTTAAGCAATCAGTCTTGTACGTAATTTAAATATTTTTGCAATCAAGGTTATCTGTATATTTAAAGAGTTTAGTGTTAATATACGTAAAAATATCAATAACTAAATAAATTGAATAGTAGGATGAAATATGCCGTGATTATCGCTATTTATACACCCGAAAAGCAGAAAAAACTCTCAAAATGCTAAAAGCTTCAAGCCTTTGTGTCTAACATATTTTATATTTATCAACTTGCTATCAGTTCTACACATGTTGTTTCACTTTAACCACTTCGCGGGTATTTTCTGATAGGTTTATGGCTTTAAAATGAAGGAATTGTAAAGTAATTATTAGTTTATATGTTTAGAGTTAGAGACTTTTAATGTATTTGATTTCTTTTATTATTTGTATACTTTTTATAAAAAACATGAGTAGACATTTCGAAAAAGATTACTTTACGTCACTTACATAATATTCAAATCTTAGGTTTATGTAATTAACTATATATTTTCCAGTAACATATCTACAGCAGGTACCGTTGCTAGGAAAGTAACATATAGTTCTTAGTGACTAATTTGATTGCTTTGGGGAGCACACAACAAGGATTTTTACCACAAAAATTCAAACAGTATTGACTTCAGCCAAGTATTTTAACATACCCTAGATGTTAAAATTATTTAATGTATAAGTATGTAATTTTTCTTATTTAACAAAACTGATCAATATTTTCAAACCAAAACTAATATTGTGTTAAGTAATTTCGCATGCAAAGGATTTATATCTGTTCACTACATACGCCTACGACTGTTAATCCACTTTGAAGATTCACATAATTTACAAACGAATATCAAAAATGTTGAACTAAATCCAAATCATCGTATTTCAACACCTAGTACTGTCATAACCTTAGATCACGTGTAGAATTTAATATTTTTATACTTAATAAACAAATTATGGCACTGCAATAAAACAATATTTTTTGTTAGCGTTATTACAAAAATAATAACTAGTACGAGATAAAGAATACAATCTTACAAAAGTGGAAAAACAAAAGTTTTGGTGAATCACCGCGAGTAAAGGGAACAATATAATCTTTTCATTTTATAGAAAAACAAGCAAAAACCTATTCTTCCGAATATTACTGAATCCAACCTTTTCCAGAGTAATTTGAGGAAGATTGAAAAATAACTAAACTGTTTACCTTAGATCTTTAAAAATAGTTGTTTTCCAAAGGAATGTAATGCATAAGCTGATAAGTAAAAACATTCAAATGTCTGGAGAGAATTAAACAATTCTAGAAACTTGTCTCACGGTAGGTCTTGAAAAGCCTTGGCTTTGACTCTTGAGTCAGTTGAACGCGGTTACATTGAGTAATCCTGATTATAACTCGAATTTAAACAAATAATTCAAATTTCAACCGTAACATATATAAAATACTAGATTTTTGCCAGCGACTTCATATACATACAACCTCATCTTCAAAATAACCTAATCTAACTTGTAATAAATTATGGTGTTTTTGTGTGAAAATAAGATAATTTAGATAAAGAGCCATAATCATCTCCTAAAAAAAACTTTCTTAAGTTTTTTAGGAGTATAAAATAAATTAAACAGATGAACCACTTTCTCAAGATATAGTTTCACCTAAGAAAATATGAATTTGTTTTTATTTAACTACTAATTTATATAAAATATTTAATACAACGATATTCTTTTTTGCCTTACACTTAAAATTATTACAGTCCTATTAGAAGTATTTTTTTGCTAAAAAAAATACTCTAATATTTTTACTGACAAAATGTGGGAAAATAATCTAAATTAAAAAGAAACCAAACATTACAACAACCCAACTTTCTTGGCGCTTGATTTCTGTATCTACATTTTTGGCAAAACGTTTTGTTGCCAAGATATTCATGCATTTTGTGACAGCACTTCTTAAATAACAATAATATAATATAATATCAATTATAGTACAATGTGATTTAATAACAATTACATTAGAAAATGTACTCTTAATTGATTTATATAGCTTGTAATTACATTTATGGATTAGATTATTATGTTTCATAGAATAATCAACTGGTTCTTGTTATACTATTGTTTGTGTATGAAATAACAATATAGTAACTGAATTGAAATGGTCCCTTGTTGTATTAAACAGTATATTTTGATTGGAAAAAAATATGTAACGTCCAATAAAATTATGTACAAGTAGATGAAGTAGAAATTGTAAATATAACATTAGTTACCATACCAAATAAAACAATGATTGACTTACGTGATGTTCTTGTATGGGGCGTGTGTAATTTATATATTCATTGTAAATGCTACGGGAAATCGTTATGTTTTTGCTATAACGTTTACATAACATAGACAGCTTTTAAACTGAAGCTGTTATGTTTTTTTATGTATGTATGTATGTATTTGTTTGTATGTATGTATGTATGTATGTATGTATGTATGTATGTATGTATGTATTTATGTATGTATGTATGTATGTATGTATGTAGATTCATAATTGTAGGTGGTGTTTAAATACTTTTTCAAAATTTCATGGTAGGGTTATTTTACTCGCGGGATCGAATGTAATAAATTAAACTGATGATTATATTGCGTCAGCATCGCTAATATATTTATATATAATTTAATATATACAATAGATATTATGCTCTATAATAATAACGAAACTTTATATCAAATTTAACTGAACTAATAAACTATCGATTGCAAGAAATAAGTTATTATTTCTATTGAAATAAACGTAGATGTACAACATATTAACAAATAATCAGCGGTCGCTGACACATCTCGTAATTTTATGTTATTGTTAAAAATATATTTAATTATACTTTTACAATACTTTCATTATCATTAATATAATTACAGAATCTATTCGACATCTGTTTGTAATGATGGATGCTCAGGATTGTTCTCGGCTCGGTTGTAGCTTGTCGTTACAAAGGTCTTTATTCCCTGCAATGTTTATTATTTTTCTTTCACAATGCAGTTTATAAATAAAGATAATTAGAATTTGAAAAAGGGAAAAATAAAGTGCCAGTTCTTGTTTTGTAACGCGGAAAAACAATTTAAACTGATGAATAATGATATTTATAAACGTATAAAAAATAGACGATAAAATGGGTACGTTAATTATATATATACACGTTAATTATAATTGTCTTTTAATTTTATTAACGTGTGAATAAGATAAATTTTGAGTATTTGAACAGTTTATCTATATTCAAAAGACAAATCGTTAAAATATAAGTTTTATACCGTAGATGACTATGTCATATTCTCGGGAGGTCTGTAATTGTAGTAGTATAGAACTTTGAAATAATGATTAAAGAAACTGCAGTCTAATAAATCGAGCTACAGCTATGAATATTGTTTAATAATTAAAGTGCTACTCTGGTATAATAGTTTTCATCTTACTATTGGCAAGGCACGGCAAAGGAATGAATTAATAACAAGAAAAAAATATTTTACAAAATATTACGACCATTAAAGCTCTTTTAATTGGCATTTTATTTAGTGCAAAAACCAGCGTGCCTTACTCTACTACTAATTCTTTATAAACTATAATTATAGTTTCAAATTTTGTCATTTATTGTTCTACAAAAACTAACTGAAGATTCGAAGTTCAACTAAAATATTATATTATATATTAACTGTACATAAATCTGTAAAAAGAAATCCAATAAAGATTATTTTTTCTCATAACCGTAACTTATGACGTCGGTAACGTTGATAGGTTTAGACATAACATTCTATCTGTTAATTAGGACTAGTTACCTTGTACTGGTGTTTATATAATGTATTAAAGTTAAAACTTTTGTAATTTTCGTTACTCGAAATAATTACAGCTAGGTTCTTATTGATCTATCGATTTCAATACTATTGTTAAGCTCCGTTGCTTGAGAATACTCGTCATAAAGCAAAGGAGATTGAACAAGGCGTCGTCGCCAGGTGCGGCGCAGTGATTTGTTATTATTGCAATTAAAATATTTTATTTCACTAATGACGACGTTTATTTTATTTCACTAATGTACTTGTTTAATTTTTATTCATTATAGTTTTTAAAACCTATATTGCGCTATTTTTTCTTATGCTTGTTATAAGTAGATCGTTTATAGAACATTCCCGTGTCTTGTAAACTGTTTAAAAATGATAGCTGTTACAAATAATAAATTATATCTAGCTTAGTAGCTGTTTAGAGAAAACGATTAAAATTTTAACATAAGTTATTTGATAGGTTAAAGGGTCGTTTAATAATGTATCTTATCCGCACTTTAAATTCTTGGGACATGTGCAAAATGACCCTGTATGTACCTTTTATGAATATCTAAAAAAGGTATTTATAATAATTTAAGCTCAAATCGTGTATGTTTGATTCAAACGAGTAGTTATCTATATTTAAAAGTCACATAACAGTTTATTTGTCAAACAGTAATTCATATCGTTATATTGGTGTTAGTTATAATTACTTTACCCCTCTTTAGTTAACAATTAACAGTTGCTTTATGAAGCTGTAAATTACTATTTTTATTAATTTATTTATTGCAACATTGCTTAAATGGTGCTTGGATTTCAAATAACTAAATAAGCAATAATTTTATTATTACAAAACTAAAAATATGTTTGTTATTGTTCGTTAAATTTATATTCCTCGTACCAAATATAAAATAAAAAAAACATTTATTTATACTATAATATTTCTCTACGATTATATGGTTACATGGGCACGCTCCTATCGCTGCAGTAAGATCCAGATCCAAACAGGAACGGTTAATACATTATATACATTTTTATACAAACATAAGTTTAGTAAATACAATGTAGTAGCAATAACATCTTTTGGAATTTTTGTGTGTTTAATTAAAAATACAACTACCGTTGGCGAAGCTCTGAAACGTTTCTAGATCATGCCCGTTTGTAGAACGGGCCATTAGAGTAGTTTTATATGGAATGGAATTACTGAGGGTCGAGAGATATCTCTCATAAGGTTTTATTCCATTCTATGGAATTTGTTTACTTTTTTTGTTGCGTCAGATACAATGTCACCTCACAGACACCTAAACTTTCTGGTCAGCTTATTTTTTGTGGTTAAGGAATACATTTCGCTTTATATTGGGTTTGTTGATATCTTTATGGATTTTATAGTTTGAAAATTTTCAGTAATATTCTCCTACCAGTCCTAAATTTTGAAAATTAAACATATTTATTAAGATAAATTTTTAATTCATGAACTATATTATTTAAATAAAAATGTAAATGGAGCCATTTTTACTTGAGTTACCAGTTTAGACTAATTACAGTTTAGACTTTTTTATAACTAATCTAATACTTTATACTAAAATAGTATAGTGTTGGTCTTGTTGTGATCATTAAATTGTAATTAAAGCTCCTATTAAACATACGAGTAGGAACATCAAAAAGACAAAAATGTAATTTACGAATTTAAAATTTTTAAAACCATATTTAAGTTAGTACTAAAAAGATAAAGGTGGCACAAGTTATATCGCAGTAATTACTATACTTTACTAAAATTCATTAAGTATCAAATTAATTTAAGTTCTCGTTTTTGAAAGGTAATATAGATAGCTGTTGAGATTACAATGATAATTATAAGATTTAAAATACGTATAGGAGTTGTTATTTTCAAATAAAAATTGTTTTTAATTTTATAATATATTTAAAGTTTCTTCTGAAAGGAACATAGCAATGGTTCTCTTTTAATGTCTCGTGAAGGATGTATATAAACATAATGCTCTTAATTTGTCATTTTATTTTTTTTAAATAAAATAACAATATTTACTATAAAATCTCTGTCGCCTTTTTGATCGGTTGATGTCTTGGTAATGAGTAAATCATAGATTTAGTGATGCTGTGAAGTCATTGATCTTGCTTTAATCATTCAATGGACTGAGAAAAACTTATACTAACACAGTTTTTTTAATTAATTAAAATTCTTAGTTAGTTAATTAAATATAAATTAAGAATCTATGCCAATATTCTAAACTTGAAAGATTTTATTATTGTTATTGTTGTATCCTGAATTTAAGCCTATTTTTATTTCGAGTAAAAGGACTACTCGGAAATTCTTAATCCGTTCAGGAAGTCGTTGTGTTCAAATTCACCTCTTTATCAATTATTTATTGTCATGATTCATGCTCAATTGATGTTTTAGTAATCTTAACATTTAGATATATATTTATTTCTTGCTATAAGCTTTTCTGTACTAAATAACACTAGCACTATAAAACATATTATGTTAGAGGTCTGGACTTACCATTTAATGAGTACCACATTGTAAAAAGGAGTCAGCGTTTAAGTCCAACTGAGTTATAACATCGTAAATTCATTACCAGTCTCTTCCGCAAAATCTGTTATGAAGGACCTGCAAAATGTTTACTTAACATAACTTTACGTGGAGTGCTTCTGTTAGTAAATAGTAATAATTCAGCATCACACTTTGCTCTAATTCTGTTTTCTTAAAATAATTTAAATTTTAAAAAAGTTGATTTTGGATTGGTCTATAATATTATTGACTCATTAAGGAATTATTAAAGTACAACATACTGAGTAATTGCTTCATAGTTGGAAACCAGTAAAGTTGTTTGGCTCAGATATATGAGCTTTCCGCAAATATCTCACGTATGTTATGTTCCTAATGCCGACTTATAGTAAGTATATAATTTTAGCCACATGATTCACTAAAACGATATATAAATGCTGATGATGGTTTGCCGGCCGTATCTTAATAATATAGGTGGTAAAGAAAGTTGTAAGCCTATCCATTTCGATTCCACATTTTGGAGGAAGTTTAAACTAAATTTAAAAGAATAGTTCACCACTTTATATTAATTATTACAATAGAAAACAACGAGCAGAACTATTACAATTATGGCTCCATTTCCACTATATTGACATTAAAAATATAAAGTTATATCGTAACAAAATATTAAAACTAGTAAATAATAAGAACTACTTTGTATGCTATCTGAATATAACCGGATAATACTAGAATTTGTGGTCGTCGTCCGGGATACACATTAATGAGTCCTGTACGATATCACCGATATATTAAAATGACATGAATTTTGGCTCTGCGTTTTGCTTTATCAATTTTTTTTTTAAAAGCTCTAAATCACAACATATTTGTATTCCAGTGATGTATTGAATTGCGTAACCGTTTAGTTTTCACAGTGATTAAAGGTTTAGGATTATTAATTGGCGACTGTGAAATGCGTATACGAGTACTGCATAGTTTGAATGTACAATGACAGTTTTGTCAGCTTAATAATTTTCTGAACACAAAATAATCCGCACCCACTGGCACATAAAGTTTTGTTGCAGTAAAAATTCTAATAGTAGGCAGTAGATTTTAATTGTGATATTAAATTAGCAGTCAACCTTAAACGTAGATCTGTACAATCTTCAACTAGTCAATGCCAAAAGTATTTCCGTATATATCAATCAAATTTCTTAAATGATGTTTAATACCAGTTAAAAAAATACTTAATAGAAGTATTAAGTTGGTACGTCATTAAACACTTGCCAAGTAATAGTAGTAAGTTTTATGTATAAATGTAAGTATCATCTATAAAACTTATGTCGACAAGGATATCTAGAATAGTTTAGCAATAATTCGCCGAGCTGACGTGAAGTAAAGCATCTCTGTTTAAGTTTCGGAAAAAAACTTCATTGTATATATTTTCATCGAACATGTCGCGGACCAGCTGTTCTCTTCTACAGAACGCAATTCTTAAGCGATTCTCGTAAAATTGTGTTGGCAAATTTTTTACTGATTCGCAAACGTACAAAATATATTTCCACCATTTTGAAATATGTTATAAAAAATATTGTTACTCTCTTTAAGTCCATTTTATCGAAAGAGCTGTTTCATCTGAAAAATTTCAAGAGTACATGGGTGTAACAGGGTGAAAAATAATAAAAAAAATTGCAAATCGCTAAGATCTACAGCCTTCTAAATAAATATGTATGTATTAAATTATTTTGGTTAAAATCTTGTCATTACGAATAAATGTATATAGTTTGTGTTAAAAGCTTAGCTTTTATTGAAAATCTCAATTTTGGATATAATATGGGATCCTAATAACTGTAGATTAATAATTTAGCAAATAAGTTACATCGTGTAAAAGCACTACCAAATCACTAACTGATAATATTAAATAAATATGAAATTGGAATATAATCAAAACGATCATTAATTGAACATATAATTGAGATCCTGGATATCCATCATCATTGCTCTGATAACTCAACCTGTCTATCTTACGTGCATTCTAGACATAATCTTTGTACGTACTTATCTAAATAAATACAATTAATGTTCCCTGTAATGTATTCCCTATAATTATTTTATTAACTTTCCGTTTAAAAGTTTATTTAGAAATAATCATAATAAAATATTAAAAATTATAACAAAAGTATTAAGGTAGTAAGATGAGATGTAATCGTTGCCTTAGTATATGTAAATTATATTGTATAGATGAGATGAAACTTAAATATTTAAATTTGAGACAGATTTAAAATAATAGAGCCTTCATTTACTAATGTAATTCTTATCTATGTCTATATTATGTTAGTAATAAAATTCAATATCTTTTTAAAATATAAAAAAAAAACGTAATAATTAGAAGTACTTAGCACTATGATAAAAGATCTTAATTCAAAAGACACAAAGTCAAATATGGATAAGGCTATGTAGGTAAAGTATAAATTTGATGATTGGTCCTTGATAATCTATTTTAGAAAATAGAAACAAAATCTGAATAAAGACCATTAATGTTGGTTAATTAATTAATAATTACGATAACAAAGAAGGAGAGAACTGCAAAGCCTTCCTGCCCAGTACTAGACAGTTCATGCTCCAAATTTTATTTTAAATATGTGATATCAGGTACAATAACAAAAACTTATCTAAACTATTTTTATAGACATAATACTATGAAATACCAAATATTAATTAGTAATTAATAGGCAATATTTACCAACGTTATTTTAGGTGGTTGAGCCTAGCTGTAGTTATCTGACTGCAGTTCGTATTAGGCTGGCTCGACCGGGGAAGGACCACCCTCTCACAGAAAACCGACGTGTATTAAACAAATTCATTTGATTATGTTTCCTCGGTGAGTGAGAGAATCCGACAGCCCCCCCACCCCGCCAAACGTGAAAGCGATGCCTAAAAGAAAAATCCCCCAGGAGGGTACCGGCTTAGATGAAGCCCCCCCCGAGCAAAATCGGGGAAATGATTTCCGGATTGTGCTTGGGCTGCCGGTAGTATCTGGGGCGGGCAAAGTATCGCCTTTTATGTTTCTTGAGGGCAAACGACGAGTCAACGCAGCGGCACCCCGACCCACTCTAAATGTGGACTTTTGCAACATCTGGGGACTTCATTCCGACTTGAACGGCGTCCACTACCATCTAGAGACGGCGCAGCCGGCCTTGATGTTTCTGACGGAGACGCAGATATCTCAACCTAGCGACACAGCGTACCTGTCATACCCCGCGTAAAAACTAGAACACCATTTTATACCACACGCCGGGGTATCTGTGTTTGTAAGGGAGGATATCTGCTACCGTCGCCTTCAGGTTTTTGAAGGTCGGGACCTGTCTGTACTCCGGCTACGCCTGGACATGGGCGACCTTGTCTGAGTCTACGCGTGCCTCTACAGGTCCCATAGTGGTAATGCAGAAACAGATCAACTCCTGGGCCATGTTCAGGCGAAGATTGACAATCTACTTTCACAGACTCCCTCTGCAGAAGTCGTAGTCCTCGGGGACTTCACCATGCCGAATGGCTAGGGTCACGTGCCACCGACTACGCGGGGAGATCTGTGTTGAACTTTGCTCTGGCAAATGGTCTGTCCCAATTGGTCAAGACGCACACTCGTCTACCGGGCGTGGACAGCCATATGCCCTCTTTGTTGGATCTTCTGCTGACTACACATCCCGGAAAGTACCAAGTCACGGGTTTGGGGTCCGAGCAAAAACCGTCAAGAACGACCTGTATGCTCCGCCCAGGGAGAAAACTGGTGATCCACTTGCATAGACTCTCGGGAAGCCCATAGGAAGGTAGCTTCGAAAGAAGCCCCTTGTGCCATACACGATCGAAGGCTTTCGCCATATCCAGACTAACTGTCAGACCCTTGCTTTCAATAACCGCTGCCCAACGGTGCGTAAAGTATAACAGAAGATCACCAGCTGATCGACCATGGCGAAAGCCATACTGCCGGTCATTGATCAACTGGTGATCCCCGAGGTACGTTAGGAGCTGTCGGTTGATAATAATCTCCATTACTTTGGAGAGAAGGGAGGTAATGACGAAAGGTCTGTAGTTAGCTGGGTCCGAGCTATCATCTTTTTTAGGGATCCGATGGACAAGGGCACACTTTCATGAGACCGAGACTACGCCTTTAAGATAGGAGTACCGAAATAGACGCATTAGCACTGGAGTCAACTTAGGGGCACACGTTGGTAGCACCAATGGAGAAATGCCATCCATCAATGATATAGAGATGTTAAATAAATTACCAAGTTGTATTTTTACATAAATGTAAAGTTAAATTTACTATGAAAGAGATTTTAAATGAATGAATGAATGAATATACATAATAAAAAACTTAAATATATATAGTCACGAGTCGCCATTTTCAATTTCAATCCATACATGTAATTGAAATAATAAAAATGGGTAAAAAGAGAAATGCGTCGCTACAGAGTGGGTCGCATAATTTGAAACGCTTTCAAACTATTTGCCTGACGTGATATATTTTCCTGCGTGTATGTACTGCTCTTAGCACTGTGATAATAGCATAAATTTCCATACAATATCGTTACACAAGGAATTACTTTTTAAAAATGACACACCTGATAAATATTTCGTACATCCGGTGTTTGAGCTCAGATGCATATATTATTGTATCTGTTTACAATGTTCTGATATTTGTTTATTTCGCAAACATTTGTCTTTACATAACGAAGAGGTATTATAAAATATATAATTATTCATATTGATGTAAAGTAATTCAAAATCTGCCTCCCTATTCTAAATTATATTTATCTAGACTTCTTTAAAACACCACCTAAAAGTGTGTAATACTTATATGTATGTGTATATTCAATTATTTATTGTCTGCAGTTAAATGGGTCTAGCAGCTGCGAGCTAGATCTACGCACCGGCCTTCACAGAAGATCATCTTTAAAATTAAAAGTATGTTTAACGTTATCATGGAGTAGTTGAAAGGATAGTTAGATATTCAAGAATAATTAGAATCTAAACATGAACTTATTTAAACTTATTTTTTGTTATACAAGCTTTAAATTGAAAATTTATTGTTAATTACCAATGCAACAGTTATTAAACCTTAAATTGTTAACATTGTAAGAATATTTGTAACATATGCAAAATACTCTTCTTTGAATATTTAACTATATAAATTAAAATGTTATCATAGTACTTCACACGAAAACAAAGAATTTACGCTCTCATGTGGAGTATTAAAAATTCCAATTCCATTTTTTATTTCACTTACACGTGAAATATTTAACAGTGTTCATCAAATTGTTGTCTGGGTTAAATTAAATTGTTTATTTATTAAATGGTACGATAATTGAAAATGTAAAAAAAAACATTTCTTTAGTGTTTGCATGATTTATTTTGTGAAGGAATGTAGAGGTTATATTCCGTATAAAGGTTTAAAAAGTTAAAATTAATCTTTATACGTAACAAGTCTTTCTTGCGTCAACCCAAAGATAAACAACTGGGTAAATCAATAAATATTGAAGATAAAATTGAAAATGTTACTATTTTTTTCTAACAAAGTTTCATACCTTTGAACTGATTTCAAAGACATTTTTCCTATTACAGAATTATACAAGAGGTACTTTCACCACGTCTAGCTCTTAAACAGTAAGCTGGTTGTTAATTTAGCCAACAGCGAACAATAAGAAGTCAAGCGGTGCCATCCCAAGGTAATCCAAGTCATGGGTATCCAGCGCGAAACAAGCCTTACTCTAAGTTAGGTGCGTAGAGTATTATAAATACTTACCGATCCCATTGCTCATTTAGCTGAAACTCTTCATATACTAGTCGTCGGTTTAAATTTATGAAATCATGTTTTTTCTATTTAGTAATTTTTTTTTTCAATAATACCAGTCAAAGGACGAGTATTTCTTTTCTCATCCTTCAAATTTAAGCCATTGGACTTAAATTCGTTTTATTAGCGGTCAATAGTTGCATTAGAAAGCATTTTCTCCATAAAAGCCCATTGAAGTCAGTTACACGATGAGAACGATTAGGTTTTAAGTTGGACTTAATGTCGTAAAAAACCTTTGCTGGGAAAATGGTCCGACGCAGATCCGCTTTTCTTTAATATATGATTAGTTTTATGCCAAAACATTTTTACCTTCGAATAACTAAGTGGCTTAAGTAATTTGTACTAATATCTCGAGCTCAATACTATGTCATGTAAAATATTATTTTTTTTCAAAAAAAGGCAGCCTGCGGCTACAGATAAGGCCTTTTGTACTTTGATATATTTTATACATATTTGGGGAGAAAATATTATATAAAAAAGAAGAAAAAACCTGTGTTAAGCCACTATAATTCTATCACTTTTAATTACACACAAAAAAACATGTCTTTCTTTGATACAATTATTATTATATACTTTATTCTGATCCATAAGGACTGAAATAAAATAAACGTTACAAATACAACGTTACACTGGGAACATACAAAGGCGGTTTTATCACCAAACGGCGATTTATTCCTGAAAACCTCAGGGTTAGAAAAATTGTTACGAGTAAGTAATAGAAACAAGTAGACGTAAAGATGTAATAATAGACATATACAGAAAGAACAACACACTGTATATTTAACGAATATATGTATATTGATATAGAAAGAAATGACGCGATTAATTATATATACGAGTATATATATTTAGTAAATTATACATACTATAAGATCAGACTAAGTGAAATCTCAGTAATCATTAATATAAAAGTAATATCTGTACTTAAAATACCCCATTTATTTATTAAACAAATTAATATTAATTGTAAACATGTGAAGCTCTAAAGTATATTGTCATTGAAAGTTACTTTGTATTTATTAGTGTGAAGTAGGTGTTCAGCGCATTCCCGCGGTGTCACAGCTACGAGTCAACTGACATCTGACTGACTGACATCTGACATAAACAATACAAATATGTTACATTTAAATTTAATACATAATTATGTTACTAAATGTATTTATAATTATGATTAATAAGTATATGTATTTAATTGTTTATCTTTGTTTACATTTTAAGTGAAAATAATTGACAGATAAAGTTTTGTTAACCACTTAAGTTATAAATTAAAAGGTCAAATATGTCACTGAGGAGCCGTTAGATCTATATAACAAATTAACTGATCTCGTGATAGATCTCTATCCATATTATCTGAACACATTTATCATTGTTAAGTATTATGGTACTCAGCTAATTGTACCCACGACTCGCTCCGCAGGGAATTTGTTTCGACAGGCTACAGAATTTATAAATATTGAGGTAATAAAAAAAAAACTATTTCACAATAATATTTTATTAACGTTAAACCGAACTAAATAAAATAAACACTAAGATTAAAATGAAGACTACAATTTATAATTCAGAATACTTTTTTTTATAAATAATGTATTATATTTTTGGTACATAAAAACTTATCCTGATATTAGACATAGGATAAGACATTGTAATAGTTAGAAGTTTATTAACTTTTTTATTTTTTAAATTTTTTACTTTTACTACTTTTACTTTACTTATTGTCTTATCTCTATTTAAAATAAAGCTTTGTGACATGAGCTTAAGAATAAGTAGCTTTGCGGTGACGTGATGTTTCTGGCTAATAAGATATTAGGCATTATATAAAAAAGCTAATTTGAAGCACCCGGTATCTGCTTCATTGACAGAAAAAATGCATTTCTATCTCGACTGGCTCTATATAAAGGAAGTAATAATCATTTATGTTTATAAATATTACATACAGTTTAAAAAACATAATTATTCATAAATGGTCCCTTTTTTTTCACTGTTTTCTTACGTACCACTAATATGTGGAGCGAACTCCCTTCGAAGAACGAACTGGGATTGATACAACAGGGGTACTTTTAAAATTACTTACCATATACCTACTCCCATCTCCAAGGCCGGCAACGCTAATGCGAATCCTCACATGTTGCAAGAGTGTCATCTGCGACACGCACGCTTGTTTTCTCTCCTGTAACAAAAAAAAATAGTTAAGAAGCTATTTAACAGACTTCCAGATGCTTGTGTAATAAAATTACCATTATGTTGTATAAATCATAAGCTGATACAATTTAAAAAGTATATATTTTCGTATTATATGTGGAGAAACAAAGGAAAGCGGATACTAATTAATAAAATATTTCCCTTAGCCACCTGACGTGATACAGTCTTAACTTTGAGATTTAACAAATACTATGTAACCCATTATAATACTCGTATACAGATTGTCCTTAGAGAGATCATCTTTAAGATTGCTTGTGTGTCTAGATTGATGAATTTTTATATAAAAACACCTAACGTTTGCCCATAAATTATGAAAATTAATTAATTTAAAGTAAATATAGTATAGAAAATGTATTGCAGAGACGAATTCATCGAAATTTATATTTACTTAAAACTTGACGAGTCTGTCAAAAATCTCTGCCAATTACTATTATAAAAAATATTATCGCTTTCATTATTTACTGTCATCAATTAATTTACTTATCATATAAATTACCTTCAATAAGCAGCGACCAACGATTCATCGTAATTAAGTATCGATTAAACTTATTGTACAACTGTATGGAATCACCGACTGTACTTACGCTGTACTTTGTTGACAATTATTTTTTCTTTTGACCTGCTTTTGCGTACCGCTTAAGCAAGTGTACTGAAGATTCTAAATATTGTATTTGGGTCCATACTTACTGTTTGCTTACTTTCTGTTATGCAAATACACAGTTCTCTTTATCACCGCACTACATTTTAATATATTGACCCGAGAATAAGAAACCTTGAACAATTGTATACAAATAATAGATTCCAAATTCAAAAGCAATATTTTGTGTATTTTTAATTGTAACAGTATTTTTGGTCAAAGTAAGTATCATATGTAGACGGTCAATAAATACTGTTATTACAAAAATATATAAAAAACAAAAAATAAATATAAATAATTGAAGAAGACGAATATTATAAACATACAGAAAACAAAGTGGAAAATTGCTGAGGAGAAAGAGTACGACGCCATCAAAGTGCCATTCCATTGATCGTCACGACGTCCTTGACCGTGTAAAATTAGATATAATTGCTATGTTAAAATCACAATGAAAGAAAAGTTATCACGTCGACAATAAAATAGTTAATTTATAATATCACGTCATAAAACATAAGCACTGTAGTAATTAGATTTTATCAGTAAAATTTCAAGTTGCTCTAAACAAAACATTATTTCAGTACCTAATATTGCAATTTTAATATATTTATAATTAATCAAAGTTTTCAAAGTTCAAATCAGATTACTGCTCATCTATTCAACGTCGTATTCAAATACTAAATAGATAAGTTAACAATATTCATACATTTGTATCGCTATAATGAACAAAATCAAAACACATTGACTTGAAATGCTTCTTACAAACACTTTAATTTGAAATTAATTTAAGAGTTATATAGCTCTCGCGTTACTCACTTCTAGGTTTTTAATACCGTATAATTTCAGTACCGTGGTCTCTAGAGGCAAATCTTGAGTTGTATTTTTTTTAATTAACAATACTTTCATTACTATTTTATTGAAATTCGTTTCATGGTTTGATGTTTTTTTTTTTTATGTAAGAGGAGGGCCAACGAGCTGGCGGGTCACAGATGATTTGTGATCACCGCCGCCCATGACCTCTTGCAACATCCGAGGATTTACAGGAGCGTTGCCGGCCTAGAAGGTGTGAGTAAACGCCTTTTTTGAAGGTACCCATGTCGTACCGATCTGGAAATACCGCCGAAGGGAGTTCGTTCCACATTCAAGTGGTACGAGGAAAAAATGTACTTGAGAACCGCACAGTGCTGGATCGCCACGCATCCAGGCGGTAGGGATGGTATTGGAGGCGATGGCGCGCTGTCCAGTGATGGAATTCGGCGGTAGGCATCAGATCGAATAGCTCTTCGGAACACTTCCCGTGGTAAATGCGGTAGAAGACGCACAGAGATGCAACGTCTCTACGCAATGCCAAAAAGTCCAGCCGTTCTCAGAGCACCGGGTCCCCGACAATTCGAACGGCTCTCCGTTGTACGCGGTCAAATGGTAGAAGCTGATATTGGGGTGATCCGGACCAGAGATGAGAACAGTACTCCATGTGTGGCCGGACCTGCGCCTTGTAGAGCGCAAGTCTTTGGCCAGGATTGAAGTACTACCTCGCCCTATTGATCAGGCCCAATTTCTTTGAGGCCAACTTGGCCTTGCTCTCCAGATGACCACGAAACACTCGAAATGTCGAAATCCAGTATTCTGATACTTGGGGAGGCAATAAGGGGAGTGCTCTCGAAGAGCGGTGATACGACAAATGGGGTTTTCTTAGTGGTAAACGCGCAAACCTGTGTCTTCTGGGGATTGAACTGAACGTGGTTCAGTTCCCCCCACTCAGAAACCATCCCTAAGGAAGTCTCTATAGAAGACACAAGTTTCTTTCGGCACTCGTCGACGTTGTTACAACAATACTAAGTAGTCGTATATTATTTTAATCTAAAAAAAAGAACTAGTTCATATCTGTTAAAATGTCTATAAATATGTTTCGCCATGTTAAGATTGTTTATTGTTTGAAATAAATACATATAATATAAATTAGATGCCTGCCTTCACCCGACAAAGACGAAGATACTTGATAAGGTATTCATTTATATTTACTTTAAAGAATAATTAAAATGTACTTCATTCAATTTTAAGACATTTAATTTATTTTAAAAAACAATAATTTATTAGCACAAAAAGATTATGTATGAATATTTTTTCTTTTTTCATCCCTTCACTAACGGTTTATAGGTTATAACGTACATTTTAATAAAAAAATTAATAGTCGATAATTATATTTCTTTGAATAATATTTTTATAACTCATGTATTTGATAAAGAAATAAATATATATTTTTAAATAAATTAAATACCTTTGAGTAAATTGGAAGAAAATTAAAGTCTTAATGTCAACATATTACACTGAGTAAGTTCTTCGTGGGCGCATGATGAAATATTTTTTAAGGCGGCAAAATTTATTCCAATATTTGTCGCTCGATACATTATAAACATGTATGATATATCAGGCCTTTTGAAAAAGAGTCCCGAGTAAAAGTTGTATTGTATTCAATAGCAAGAAGTTGAATGTTGAAAATTTTTCTTTAAATATTTTTTTTTTATCTGGGCATTAAAACATACACTTTTATTATATCTAATTTAACCTGTAACATCCAATTTAAGGAATAATGAATAAACTAAGTTAATAGTTATAAATACTGACACATGTTTGTAAGGAGTTAGATATAAGTTAGATATAAGTAACAGTTCCAGTTGTAATAACGGTGTCTGTAATAGTCCGTGGTACCATCACTATACAGTCAAGTGTCCTTCACGTTAATGATTTAACTTTAGTCATATTGATAACTGACCGCATTATTCAATTTCCCTATTTTTCACTATTGTAGTAGTTATTGGTATATTGCATTATATTATTGCTTTAAGTGATGTTAACTTTTAAAGTGAAAGTATTTCCAAATTAGCAATCCTTTGTTTTAAAATAGCAATAGAAAATCTGTCACTTTACTCAATTTCTAAAATTACACAAAGAATAATGTTAAAGTTTTTTATATACAGAGTACCTTGTATCGACCTCCAAAAAGTCAGGTACAAGTTGTAATAACATTTGTAATAGACGTTAATATCAGCTTGGTAGTATTCATAACGGATGAACGTGTAGACTTGGTACCTCTTAAGTGTTTTCTAATTAAACATGTGACTTGATGTTTTGCTTACATTACCTTTACCTTTAATATTCTCACACTTTGATATCGTGTCATGTAATTGATGCCGTTTGCTTGTTTACATACTCGTATATTGTTGCATTATATATATTTGAAGGTTCAATCGTGTTAAACAGGGTTTCATTCTGTTATTAAATTTGTCCACGTGGTAAATTTTACCATATGTTTCTAAATTCAGTCTTTGATGTTGAGGAGTTAATCAGTAAACGGATTTTCTTAAATGTTTGGACTATTAGTGCATTTGGTCATGATAATCAAGTCAATCAATCAAACCTTTTTTTTCACTTTTTTACAAAATACTTAATATTTTGTAACAAACATATCCAGTACTAACGAGCTATCATCGATGTGGGTGTCAGAAATGATGCCGGGACGTTAATTGAAGTTTCAATTTAGTAACGATGGCCTAGTCATGTTCATATATTACAAGTTATTAGGCCTTATCTCATTCTTTATTGAAAACCTAAAATATATTTACATTTTAGTTGTTACCTGTCGTTTTAATATTAGTAACAAAATGTTCGCAAAGTAAGTAGTCCTGTGACTTCTCCAAGATGATTAAAGAAGTTTGTAATTAGTTGTTTGCTAATTGACAAAGAAGAAATAAAAGTAAGAAGTAATAAGAAAACTAACAAGATCAAGGTAAAATTAGCGAATGTTCTTTATTCATTATATATTTTTTTTTAATATATTATATCATTTATTAAGGAAAACAAACAGCGTTTACAATGAGACGTCTTAATTACTACATTTAGTTTGTACAATAGCCAATAGAGTTTTCACAAAATTTAAAATACATGATAAGCGGGTAAAATACAGAAAAAATATAATTTTATAAATCTTACTATTAAGGAAAGGCGTGACTTTGATTTTGACAATACAAATATTACAGTTTTTAAAGAAATATATATTATATCTAAAGTGGTCAATGGTACCATATTTATTATTGTATGCGTTACACGCTCGAATTAAGAAGCTGTTTTTTGCGTATTTGATTTTGACAATTGGAACAGATAACATTTTGTAATTACGTTTATTGAATCTTGGTATATTAAAGGATAATTTACTTAAAAGGTAAGAGGAATCAACCAAATCAACCAACCAATCGTGAATGATTTTGTATAGAAAAATTTAGTTAGATTTGTTACTGTAGAGCGTTTTTTTATAAAACCGTGTTGGAAAGAAGTCAATATTGGCTTCACCGCGGGATACAATTTATCGTATATAATTTTTTCAAAAAGCTTGGGAATGTTAGATAATTTGGAAATACCACGATAGTTACGAATATTGTGTTTGTCACCACTTTTATGAATTGGGATTATGATTGAACGTTTCCAAAGTTTGGGTAAATTACCTGAATTTAGAGATTTTTGAAACATAATTGTTAAAGGAGGTGCTAAAGTCTTGCTACATTTTTTAAAAAATTTTGGGTGTAATCCATCCGGACCACTACCTTTAGTTGTATCAAGAGCTTTTAAGTATTTTTCAACAGTTTCTAAACTTATTTCCACATGTCCAATAATAGCATCAGAAGATTCATTTATGTCAAAATTAATAATTGTGTTAGAAGGTTTATCAAAAATGGATTCGAAAAATCTATTAAAAAGATAAGCTATTTGTTGCCCATCATAGGCATTTTCATCGTCCAAATATAAGCTGTCAGGAATGGTATTAGAATTATGTTTTGAATGTATAAATGTCCAATCCAATCGGAAAATCGGTTATAATAATATAATCTACCATAAATTTTCCATTTTTTGTGGATTTTATTTTTTTTTGTTTATTAAATTAATTAAAGCACGCGAATACCTAGTATAGTTATTAAGAAGTTTTGAAGACATATGTTTGTCTATTAATAAGTTAAGTATTGCATAAAATTGAGTAACAGCATTATCTATGCTTTTATTGCCGATTAGCCGAATCCAATCAATTTTGGATAATTCATTATTTATTAAAGTATAGTTAGCGGTACGATAATGACGAATTAGGCGCGGGGCTGGTCGCAGACAAGGGAACTTTATATCGATCTCGACATTGATATTAAGAGCTGGGTGATGATTGTCTTCCGGTACTGCTAAAGGTTGTGCTCGAGATACTGTACACTGAGAATTATTATATATAATTAAATCTAAAAATCTGACATTATTATTACTTATAGAATTAAATTGCATCCATCCTGTAAAACAAAGAAACGAGAAAAGTTGTGACGTTAAATGATCAACAGAGGGATTTGAAATAATGAAGTTCGAGCCACATGTACTTGACTGCCACTCGATGTTTCTTATATTGAAATCTCCCAACACTAAATATTCACCCGCAAGATATTCAATACTTAAATCAGAGAGGTATTCATAAAATTGTAGTTGCGATGCTGCTTGATGGGAATTGGAAGGGAAATAACAACAAAATAGTCTTAAATTTTTTGTTACAGGCATTTGACATAATGATACATTCATTTGAGTAACTTCGGCGTCAGAAAAAATAGGCAAAGCGCTTATATTGAGTGGGTTAGTAATAAGAGATTTTATGTTATTAAAGTTAAAAAACTAAATTCCGTATCACTATTATCAATATAAAAATTTCAGGCGCTTGAAAACTTGAGAAATTATAGTAAAACCTTTATTATTACATATTTTATTATTCATTTCTTATATTTATATTTTAGTCTCAAATAGAAATCTACAAAGTTCATTTTGAAATTGAATTACAATGAAATTGAGTCTTCTGTCTGTGAGACGAAGCTTCGTAATCGAAATCCAAAGAGTTAATTAACGTCCTGCTCCACCGGCAGTTCCTACCGATTATTGACGGAGCATTTAATAGCTTTGTGTTCTTTGGTTCTGATTCAATCTGAATTTTTATTTCTATTCAAGCAAACTCAAAGAGCCACTAATTTATAATGATTCGAGTGGTCTGTTATAAATCCTCTTTAGTATAAATATTATTTTTAAATAGAAAATTAATTATAACAAGAAATGTCATTGTCACTCACAAAATAAAAATGAAGAAATATACTAACTTTGAAACCAGCTTATTTATTATTATTTATTAATTTTCATCATTTTCATCATATTGAAGATGCGAGTGCTGGTGGCAGCCGTCATAGCCATTCTATTGTAGATTTATGGTTAGATAAAAATAATGTTCTTGGTGTTCCTCAGAACCTTGTTATTGATTCAACTCAGAAGGTTGTTCCGATGCAGCCGACAGAGGCTCTTGGCTCGGTGCAACCACCTACTGTAGCACGCCCAGTTTGCCTTTGTGCTACAGCTTCGACAAAAGTGAGTCATATGCAACTACCAAATTTTGATGGCAAGTCTAATGACTGGTTGATTTTTAGACGTATATACGAAGATACCAAGCCTGTCTTTTCTCCTGCTGAAAACTTGATCAGGCTTAGCGGTGCGTTACGCGTAGCGGCAAAAGAAGCCGTTACCACGCTTTTAATCGCCGCCAACGATCCAGACCAAGTTATCGAAGCCTTACAAAGGAGATTTGGTCAAAGTGAGGTAATAGTTATACAAGAAGTGGCTAAAATCAAGGCCCTACCTAAAATAAATTTATCTGATTCTGGTAAGCAGGTATCAGACTTTGCTTGCAAGGTACGCAATTGTAATGAAACTATTAAGCTTTTAAAGCAAAGGGAATATTTATTTTCTCCAGAGCTTTGTAATGCGATTATTGGCAAATTACCTGTATCCATGCAAGTCCAATGGGCGCATTTTGCCTTCAAAATGAATAACGAGAATTTTAGTAAGCTAGAGCTTTTATCTGATTTTTTAGATCATGAGGCCGATATTAGGAATCGTTTTGGTTATATCACAACTAGCGATATATCCAACGTTAACACGAATATTAAAGGAAGTAAATTTAATTACTATTCAACCTCTTTTCAAAATGTAGATGCTCAGCTTAACAAGAAGTTTACATATAAAGTTAATAATATATTTTGTTATTTCTGTAAATCTTCACAGCACAATACCACTGACTGTCAAGAATTCCTGAATCTTTCTGTAGAAGATAGATGGCTTTGGGTCAAAGAGAAAAAGGTTTGCTATCATTGTTTAAAGAAAGGTGGGCATAAATATATATCTTGTAAACCGACGCAACGTTGTGGTGTACAAGGGTGTATGAAGAAACATCATGAGCTTCTTCATATTATATCACCACCAACTTGCAATGAAAACACTAACAATAGTGATGTTGTTACCCATTCTTCTACTTTGAGCCCTCCCTCTGCCTTTCCTAAACCTTTACTTAAAATTATTGGTGTGACATTGAGCGGTCCTTTAGGTAAGATTGACACCTTTGCACTTTTAGATGATGGTTCTACAGGAACCTTCGTTGACGCTGATATTGTTAAAATCAGGTAGGTAGGTGCCAGTGGACCTTCTACGTTGTTACAGATGAAATGTATTGGCGGTTTGTCAAAAGAAGCTCAAGTACAGGTAGTAGATTTTGATATTAAAGGTCAAAACAGTAATGTAACGTATCATGTGCGCAATGCGCGATCTATTAAAGATCTTAATCTAGGTGCACAACGATCCCTTAGTATTGATGACCTAAAACTGTATTCTCATCTAGCTGATTTAACGGATAAAGTATCATATTACGAAAACGCTAAGCCAATGCTTCTGTTGGGAATAGACAATTGGCATTTAATAATTTCTAAGGAAACTCGTAGAGGCCGCAAGTCAGCACCTGTAGCCAGTCTTACTGCTCTGGGTTGGGTTTTATTCGGTTTTCGTAATAGTAGAACTGACAGCGTCGAATTCGTAAATCAATGTACTAGTGAAAAATCCAATGACTTAGATATTATTATTCAAGATTATTATAATTTGGACTCTATATATGGTATAACTAAAAAAGATTCGTATTCAGCAGATGATAAACGTGCCATACGAATTTTAGATGATACAATTCGTCATCTTCCTAACGGGCGTTTTGAAGTAGGATTACTTTGGCGAAATGATAATATGGACATTCCCAATAGTAGTTATAACCTAGCTTTGAATAGATTTAAGTCTTTAGAAAACAAATTTATGAAAGATACAAGCTATGCCGAACTTTATAGACGTAACATACAAGCTACAATTGATAAAGGCTACGTTGAGCCATGTCCATCTGAACCAACGTCATCTTCGTTTGCATGGTATCTCCCACATTTTGGTGTTATGAATCAAAATAAACCTGGTAAACTCAGAGTCATGCATGACGCTGCGGCAAATTGCGAAGGAATTAGCTTAAATTCTTTATTGTTTCCAGGTCCAGTTTTACTCCAATCTCTTTTTGATATTTTATTGAGGTTTCGTGAAGGCAAGATAGCACTTTCAGCTGATATTCGCGAAATGTTTCCACAAATTTAAATTAGAGCGGAGGACAGAGATGCTCAAAGATTTTTATGGCGACAATCTGTTGATGCCCCTATCACTTCATTCCGAATGTCTTCTATGATTTTTGGAGCTGCGTTGAGCCATTTTACTGCCTTATACGTTAAAAAACAAAAACGCCTTAGAATATAAGACAGAATACCCTAACGCAGTCGATGCCATCATTAAGAATCATTATATGGATGATTACTTAGGAAGTTTAGATGATATAAACTCTGCTGCTGAAATTGCTAGAGATATAATTTTCATTCACAAACAAGCATGTTTCGAAATGCGTAGTTGGGTCACAAATTTTCCTGAAGTTTTAAAATTTGTTCCACCTGATTTTCAGCTCAATAATGGTTGTGATATAAATTTAGGAAATTTTCCTCAGAGTGTTAGAACATTAGGTTTAATTTGGCACCACAACACGGATTGTATAGGTTTTAATATTAATAAATGAAATAAAATTTTATATACGTTTACAAAGCGAAATGTATTATTGTATATGTAGCGAAATATATTATAATTAATGCGTATATTCGATCCTCTAGACTTATTAACTCCTTTGACAATTAAAGGTAGGATATTATTTCAAAGAGCTTGGCGAAAAGGTTTATATTGGGATCAAGAACTGTCTTCAGATGATCAAATCAAATGGAAACATTGGTTTTCAGACGTAGAAGCAGTTCAATTTCTTAAAATACCACGTTGGTATATTACTAATGAGGATAGTTCTATTATTAATAATGAAAATGTAGTCGATCGAGAACTACATGTATTTTCTGATGCAAGTCAAAGTGCGTATGCAGCGGTTGCTTATTGGCGATTCGTTTTTCGCGATCAATCTATTCGCACATCTTTGATTTGTAGTAGAGCTCGTGTATCTCCCTTAAAACCAATATCAATTCCTAGATTGGAGTTGCAAGGAGCTTTAATCGCAGCGCGCCTTGCAGCTACAATTTGTTTGGCTGTAGTTCATAAGCCTACGAAACGATTTTTTTGGTGTGAGTCTAAAAATGTTTTAGCTTGGCTTCGAAATGACGCCTGTAATTTCAAACCTTTTATAACGCATAGAGTTGGGGAGATACTGGAAATCACCGCTACGAAAGAGTGGCGCTGGGTTCCGACTAAATTTAATGTGGCTGATGATGCTACACGCTTTCAATCTACTCGTCTTTCGCTAATTGATCGCTGGTTTTCTGGGCCAAAATTTCTCTTTTTAGAAACAAATACAACTGAAACTGATACACATTTAATTCCGATCATTGAGCTTAAAAAGTCTGCAAAGCTCGTTGACGTTAATTTGATTAATGAAACCATCACCAAGAACCCAGTAGTAGCTGATCCTGTAAGATTTAGTTCTTGGTTACGGTTTTTGCGGACAACTGCTTACGTACACAAATATGTAAAAAGGCTAAAACTGTTAGTTATTAAAAAGAAAGGGTTAACACTAACTTCACAGCCATGTAATGGTAGTGGTCGTGATACTCCAGCTTTAGTGGATCTTACGGCAGAAGATTTGATGTCCGCGCGTCTACAAGTACTGCGAAACTGTCAAGCAGACTCTTTTAACAGAGAGCTTAGATGCTTACAGACCGGAACTCCTTTGCCTCAAGACAGTAAATTGCGAAATTTAGAAATATCTTTAGCTGAAGATGGTCTAATGCGTTTGTCGGGACGAATTGAAGCAAGTACATTTCAATCATATCAAGTTTGCTCATGCCAATAATGAAACAGTTTTGAACGAGATGAGACAACAGTTTTTTATTTTTCGTTTGCGCTCCATAATAAAGAAAGTCTGTCATTCTTGTCAATTCTGCAAAAATCGCAAGGCTACAATATGCTGTCCATCTTTTGGGAATCTACCTGCAGCTCGGCTTGCACACCACTACCGTCCGTTTACCTTCACTGGATTGGATTACTTTGGTCCTGTCATAGTTTGCGTAGGAAGACGAACGGAGAAAAGATACGTAGCATTGTTTACTTGCCTCTCTACAAGAGCTATTCACCTGGAAGTTGTAAACAGCCTTTCTGCTGATTCGGCGATTCTGGCTCTGAGACGATTTATTGCGAGAAGAGGAACTCCTCAAGAAATTTGGTCCGATAATGGCACATCATTTGTCGGAGCCAATAAAGAACTGAAAGCTTTCTATGGAGATGCTATATCAAATAGGGCAGCAAATTTAAACATACATTGGCACTTTATTCCACCAGCCTCCCCATTTATGGGAGGAGCTTGGGAGAGGCTTGTTCGGTCTGTAAAACAAGCATTAAAAGTTACCTTACTCCAGAAGCATCCTCAGGAGCAAATATTATGGACATTGCTGACTGAAGCAGAAAACATTGTAAATAGCCGTCCACTAACGTATATACCTACCGATGCAACCGAAGAGGCTCTAACATTGAACCATTTTCTCTTGGGAACTTCTTCGGGAGCACAAATTCCGGTATCATTAACTGATCGAGATCTATGTGGCCGATCAGATTGGAAAAAGGCTATACGATTATCAGATCATTTTTGGCGTCGTTGGATTAAAGAGTATTTGCCAACTTTAGTACCAAGACGCTCAGCATCGACTGATCATCGTAATTTATCGGTTGGGGACATAGTCGTTATAGTCGATGCTAATCTTCCTCGGGGTTCTTGGCCTAAAGGTCGCATCTCTGCGGTTTTTCCTGGAAAGGATGGTTCGGTGCGGATAGCCGATGTGACCACTGAAGCTGGAACCTTACGAAGACCGGCAAAAAATATTATTAGGTTACCTATATAATTTATTTTTACTTTATTTGTAACTTAGCTTTCCTACTATTTAGTTAAATAATCTGTTTTTTTTTCTATTTTTCTTTCACGTGCGGGGAGAGTGTTATAAATCCTCTTTAGTATAAATATTATTTTTAAATAGAAAATTAATTATAACAAGAAATGTCATTGTCACTCACAAAATAAAAATGAAGAAATATACTAACTTTGAAACCAGCTTATTTATTATTATTTATTAATTTTCATCAGTTTTCAGCAGGAGAAAAGACAGGCTTGGTATCTTCGTATATACGTCTAAAAATCAACCAGTCATTAGACTTGCCATCAAAATTTGGTAGTTGCATATGACTCACTTTTGTCGAAGCTGTAGCACGAAAGGCAAACTGGGCGTGCTACAGTAGGTGGTTGCACCGAGGCAAGAGCCTCTGTCGGCTGCATCGGAACAACCTTCTGAGTTGAATCAATAACAAGGTTCTGAGGAACACCAAGAACATTATTTTTATCTAACCATAAATCTACAATAGAATGTCTATGACGGCTGCCACTAGCACTCGCATCTTCAATAGCTGCAAGCTGTGCTTGCAGTTCCAATTCAGCCACAGCTCTTTCACGTTCTGCAGCAACGCGCTCACGTTCCGCCTCTAAATTAGCCTGTTTACGGGCATGCTCTGCAATTACTGCCAGTTTTTGAACTGTCTTTGTTGATGATGATGAAGAGTGATGTGATCTTTTTGCGGATAAATGTTTTGAAGAAGGGCTACCCAACTCACCTGTTGCTTGAGAGTATTCTAGAGAGGGTTCCTGAGCTATATAATCTCCAACTTTCTCCATAGCAGCAATTTGCTGTCTTGTTTTGACCATTGTAAAATTAAACGTAGAAATATACTAAATATTTATTTAAATTTTCTCGAAGGACCAAAATGATGAAAATTAATAAATAATAATAAATAAGCTGGTTTCAAAGTTAGTATATTTCTTCATTTTTTTATTTTGTTCATTTTGAAATTGAATTACAATGAAATTGAGTCTTCTGTCTGTGAGACGAAGATTCGTAATCGAAATCCAAAGAGTTAATTAACGTCCTGCGCCACCGGCAGTTCCTACCGATTATTGACGGAGCATTCAATGGCTTTGTGTTCTTTGGTTCTGATTCAATCTGAATTTTTATTTCTATTCAAGCAAACTCAAAGAGCCACTAATTTATAATGTTTCGAGTGGTCTCAATACAAAAATATGCTAAAATTCCTCTAGAAATTTTAAATTTGCTACTTGAATTTACAACGTTTAGTAAATAAAAATGTAAAAGGACATTAGTTGGAACTTATTTAAAAGAAAAGAAATCAATACCAAATAACATATTTAATAAGTATTAATTATACTCACAATGAAATAATATAAGCCTTTACATTTTTTTTCTTTTTTTTTATATATAAATTTACCACAGACTTGTAGTCGAAGCCATTTTTAATTTGTTTTATAATTATTAATTTGATTTTGTTTGTTTTGAGATTTTTGCCTGTGTATTCAGGCACAAGAATTACTTTAAGAAATACATAAATAAATATTCTGTTCAATTGTGGTTCTTCAATTTTTTTCTCGGGGGCTCCTTATTTTCTTAGGGTCCAAAGTAGGTACTCTTCATTGTTTGTTATTTGTCTGTTTCGGTTAATTTTGTGATGACCGTCTGGTCTCGGTTGTGTGTTGCTAATTTCAAGTTGTAATCATTTATTGTCTTGTCCGTATTTACAATGCTGTCTTTGATGAACCTCGCCAGCGCATCTTCTTGAAGGTCCGTGTAGTAGACAAACGTCCTGGTGTGTCGGGAAGTGGCTACTAGCGCATGAGGTACGCTGTCATGGAGTGGGTGGCTCTTTCCGTTTCTTTTTACTACTATTGTGTTTTCATAACACAAACCTTGTGCCTCATGAACGGTGAGTGTTTTGGATCCCTTCCCTTTCCGTACCCTTTTTCTTCCAATGTTAGCTTCTCTTCTTGAGTGAAGGTCAGGTATAGGGTATTTGGTTGGTCAATGGGGATCTTTTGCCTTTACAATTTTGTACTCAATTGCTAATTACACAACAGATTAAAATTCACATAAAATTATAATATTATTAACAATATATGTGTAAAAAAAAACATATTTTATCAGATGTCCAGTAGGGATGTTAATAAAAATCAAATGGAGGCTCAGAGCCGTACTTATACTAATTTAACAGCTACAGAGGCACCAGCCGCTGTTAATGGCATTTTGTCATAATCATATCTTTAGACATTTCAATAAGTTTGATACTAACAAAATAGTTATTCTAAGCGATATTAAATTTCTAAATGTGTTTTTAGCAACCATGATTCAACCATGATTATTGTGTTTTACATATTTAATACCTTTGTATCATCTCTTATGTGTTTCCGATAATATGATATTGACAGTTCCATAGTAACACAGTCTATTGGTATATGAGTATTGAATGGTTTATTTAATAACTGTTTTTTCATAAGGAACTGCTCTTTAGTTTTAATTATAGTATTAATTATTTTTAGTCTTAGATTTATTATTTCTAATCCTTTGTTATTTTTTTATTTTTCATTTTTTCTGGAAGTGATAGCTTATATAATTTCCAAGATACCAATATATATATAAAAAAGTAAAATAATACTTATTATGAATATAACAGATCTTCAAAGTCATATTACTACATTTTTTGTTATGTTAATTATTACGTACTTGTGTCAAAATATTATATATTTATGGAATAATTATTTATTATGTTGTATGTCACAGTCGTATTAATAACATCACACTCATATATTACATTCAATTTTTATATTTCTATACTCAAGTTTCATCGGGTTTACCTTTTTACTCATTTTCGAGACTTTTATAAATTCTCCCTTAAAAAATGGCGTCGACTACACAAATCTCAATAGAAATTGACCAATTTCATGTTGCTAATGCTTTAGAATGTGATATACAATCCGCTTCCTCTATTATAAATTGTAATACCAAGAACACCCTTAAAATACTATCCCAAAACATAAGAAGCATTTATAAAAACATTGACACTTTAATTGTAAACATTAATGCTTTATCTTACTCCCCAGACTTTATAGTATATAGTTATAGACGATTTACAAAAGTGGATCTAGAACCTGTATATCGAACTACAGACCTATTTTTGTTCTTTCATCTTTGTCTAAGGTGTTTGAAAGGATACTAAATTCACGACTCACTAATTTCTTAGAAACTAATAGAATATTGTCTAGTAACCAATTTGGTTTCAGATTAGGTAAAGGTGCCACAGATGCGGTATCTGAGCTAACTGAACATATTGTCTTTCATCTGGACAGGGGCAAAAAATGTCTAGGAAACTTTTTAGATTTTGCCGAGGCTTTTGATACTATTTCTGTTCCCATCCTTTTACAAAAATTGGAAAGTATTGGCATAAGAGGAGATGCATTTAAAATCTTTAAGGACTACCTTCTGGATAGAACTCAACAGATTAAAATTGGAAATTACTTGAGTTCTGATACTCCCATTACATCTGGAGTCCCCCAAGGAAGTATCCTGGGCCCCAGTCTCTTTCTGTTATATGTCAATCATCTTTGTAATGAAGTATTACAAAATGGAAAAATCTTTGCATATGCAGATGACACTGCTCTTATTTTTGTTGGCGATTCTTGGGACGAGGTCACAAGATACGCTGAAATTGGAATACATAAAATTATGAAATGGTTAAACAACAATCTCTTAACACTTAATTTATCTAAAACCTATTTTGTGCCATTTTCTTTTTCTAACACATATAATAATATTAACCTTAGAGCCCATATCTGTGACTTATTTACCAACCATAACCCATGTAAATGTCCTAACATGACCAGAGCTAGTTGCGTTAAATATTTGGGAGTTGAAATAGACTCTAAACTTGGTTGGCTCCCACACATAAAAACAGTTTGTGCACGGGCTAGGAAATTGGTTTGGACTTTTAGCAAGTTAAGACACGCAGCAAACTTCAAAATTCTACGTGAAACGTATTTAGCACTCGCCCAACCTCTCTTTACCTACTGCATTTCCGTCTGGGGTGGTGCATGTAAGTAATTTATGATAAGTCTTGAACGAGTACAAAGATCTCTCCTGAAAACAATGAGTTTTAGTTCTTATCGTTATCCTACAAAGTCACTTTATGAAAAGTGTGATGTGCTTTCTATTAGACAGTTATATATATATACATCATTACCCTTAAACAGCATACAACTACTCCATTCATTAAAAACGTTATACAATCAAAGCGACTAAATCAACGGATACTTGAACAAGTAAAATGTCGTACTGAATCTGCAAAGCATCATGCATATTTTCTATCAGCCTTTTTATATAATAAAATAAATATACACATTGGCGTACACAGGTTAAACCGGCACGACTGCCGTTTGGCGCTTCATGGCTGGCTAAAAGGGCTCGATTATCAGGAAATTGAAAATCTGTTAATAATTCAGAAGTATTCTCAATATACATATTCTAATATAATTTAACATTATCTATTATTTGTTATACAGTATATAGTCATTATTTTTTGTTTAATTGTTTAATTGATTGATATTTTTTAGTTATTTTTATTAATTTGTTAAATAATTAATAAATTTAATGAAGTATTTATTTATAATTTATTTATTTATATATTTTCTATTTTAGTTTTTTAATGTTATTAGTATAAGCTATCATATTATTTTAGTTACTTAATTGAACCTACATTAAAGTCTATTACATAAATTTTGTGCTGTAACGTAATGTACGGGGACTGTGTCGATACAATTGTTACTTATGACTTTATTGTATACTTGGGGTGTTTTTAAATTAATTTATTACCTGCAATACAAGTTTTATCTTAAAGCAGGTAATCTAATAATGTTTGCTGAAAAACTATCTTGTACCCTACTATTTAATACTTTATGTTATTATTAACTTGTTATGGAATTAAAAAAATAAAGTTATTATTGTTATACTACATTTCTTAACTTCTTTATCAGACTAACTTATCACATAAATACGCCTTCTCTTACCCAACTGTTTCATAATATAATATATTAAATACAAACTAACTTATCTTAGAAGAAGATATCTGTAAAAATATTTGAAATTAAACTACCTATATATATATATATAAATAATTGAAATTAATTATTATTATTATTAACTCAAGAAAATAAAAATACTTCTTTTGAAATAAACAGAAGCTTATATCTCTATATAAGCATTTTTATCAAATCTAATCGACGAAAGTTTTAAAATAATTGCTGCAAAGCGATTCTCTAATTCGGCTATATCCGTTACGGTTGCAGTTATCCGACTACAGCTCGTATTGGGCTGGCTCGACCGGGGAAGGATCACCCTCTCGCAGAAGACCGACGTGTAGTAACCAAATTCATTTGGTTATGTTCCGTCGGTGAGTGAGAGAATCCGGAAGCCCAACCTCCCCCCGCGCCAAACATGAAAGCGATGCCAAAAACAAAAATACCCCAGGAGGGTACGGGCTTTGATGAAGCCGGGGACCCCCTCCCCGAGCAAAATCGGGGAAATGATTCTCGGATTTTGCTCGGGCTGCCCGTCGTATCTGGGGCGGGCAAAGTATCGCCTTTTGTGTTGTTTGAGGGCAAACGACGAGTCAATGCAGCGGCACCCCGACCCACTCTAAATGTGGACTTCATTCCAACTTGAACGCCGTCCACTATCATCTGGAGACGGCGCAGCCGGCCTTGTTGTTTCTGACGGAGACGCAGATATCTCAACCTAGCGACACAGCGTACCTGTCATACCCCGGGTATAAACTAGAACACCATTTTATACCACACGCCGGGGTATCTGTATTCGTAAGGGAGGATATCTGCTACCGTCGCCTTCAGGTTTTTGAAGGTCGGGACCTGTCTATACTCTGGCTACGCGTGGACATGGACGACCATGTCAGAGTCTTCGCGTGCCTCTACAGGTCCCATAGTGGTAATGCAGAAACGGATCAACCCTTGGGCCATGTTCAGGCGAAGATTGACGATCTGCTTTCACAGACTCCCTCCGCCGAAGTCGTAGTCCTAGGGGACTTTAATGCGCACCATGCCGATTGCTAGGGTCACGTGCCACCGACTACGCGGGGAGATCTGTGTTTGACTTTGCTCTGGCAAATGGTCTGTCCCAGCTGGTAAAGACGCACACTCGTCTACCGGACGTGGACAGCCATATGCCCTCTTTGTTGGATCTTCTGCTGACTACACATCCCGGAAAGTACCAGGTCACTGTCGAGGCTCCGTTAGGGTCCTCTGATCATTGTCTGGTACGGAGTGTAGTGCCCATTCAACGTTCGGCTCGCACAACACCTGCGACTCGACGCGTTTGGCACTACAAGTCAGCGAATTGGGATGGAATGCGGTCCTTTTTTGCATCCTACCCATGGGGGCCGATTTGTTTCCCTTCTGATGATCCTAGTGACTGCGCTGCGGCTGTAGCTGATGTGATACTTCAGGGCATGGAACTATTTGTACCAAGCTCTGTGGTACCACTTGGTGGCAGATCGCGGCCTTGGTTTGATGCGTCTGTCAGTGCTGCAGCAGCTGGCAAACGGTAGGCTTATCAAGCTTGGGCCAATGCGTTAGTCACTAAGGATCCGAACTCTAGAGTTCTGAAGAGGAAATATAATCGTGCCTCCAGATTCTTCAAACGGCAAATCGCTAGAGCAAAATTCAAGCATGTCGTCAAAATTGGGGATCAGCTGGCAAAGTACCCGCCTGACACGCGCAAATTTTGGGCGCTTTCAAAGGCCACTCTGGGCAACTTTAGCCAGCCGTCTCTACCGCCGTTGCACATGGGGAATGACTCTCTGGCCCACACGACTTTGGACGACCAGGGGAAGACACCGCCTATCATCCCGCGCTGTCAGAGCTCAATGCCGGAAATAGTTTTTCGGCAGAAAACTATTAGGCAGTCTCTATTTTCCTTGGACGTTCATAAGTCGAGTGGGCCGGATGGCATTTCTCCATTGGTGCTACGAACGTGTGCCCCTGAGTTGACTCCAGTGCTAACGCATTTATTTCGGCACTCCTACCTTAAAGGCGTAGTCCCGGTCTCATGGAAGCGTGCCCTTGTCCATCCGACCCCTAAAAAAGGTGATAGCTCGGATCCAGCTAACTACAGACCTATTGCCATTACCTCTCTGCTCTCTAAAGTAATGGAGAGCATCATCAATAAACAGCTCCTAACCTACCTCGAGGATCACCAGTTGGTCAATGACCGGCAATATGGCTTTCGCCATGGTCGATCGGCTGGTGATCTTCTGTTGTATCTTACACACCGTTGGGCAGCTGTTATTGAAAGCAAGGGAGAGGGTCTGGCAGTTAGTCTGGATATGGCGAAAGCCTTCGATCGTGTATGGCACAAGGGGCTTCTTTCGAAGCTACCTTCCTATGGGCTTCCCGAGAGTTTATGCAAGTGGATCACCAGCTTCCTCACTGGGCGGAGCATACAGGTCGTTCTCGACGGTTTTTGCTCGGACCCCAAGCCCGTGAACGCTGGTGTACCCCAAGGCTGCGTGCTATCCCCAACTCTGTTCCTCCTGCACATCAATGATATGTTGGATATCTCCAACATACATTGTTACGCGGATGACAGCACTGGGGATGCGGTATATTCCGGCCGTGCAGGTCTCTCTCGGGAAAACGTCGACGAATGCCGAAAGAAACTTGTGTCTTCTATAGAGACTTCCTTGGGGATGGTCTCTGAGTGGGGTGAACTGAACCACATTCAGTTCAATCCCCTAAAGACACAAGTTTGCGCGTTTTCCACTAAGAAAACCCCATTTGTCGTATCACCGCTCTTCGAGAGCACTCCTCTTATTGCTTCGCCAAGTATCAGAATACTGGATCTCGACATTTCAAGCGACTGTCAGTTTCGTGGTCATCTGGAGAGCAAGGCCAAGTTGGCCTCGATGAAATTGGGAGTGATCAATAGAGCGAGGCAGTACTTCAAACCTGGCCAAAGACTTGCGCTCTATAAGGCGCAGGTCCGGCCATACATGGAGTACTGTTCTCATCTCTGGTCCGGATCACCCCAATATCAGCTTCTACCATTTGACCGCGTACAACGGAGAGCCGTTCGAATTGTCGGGGACCCGGTGTTCTGCGAACGGATGGACTCTTTGGCATTGCGTAGAGACGTGGCTTCTTTGTGCGTCTTCTACCGCATTTACAACGGGGAGTGTTCCGAAGAACTATTCGATCTGATGCCTGCCGCCGAATTTCATCACCGCACAGCGCGCCATCGCCTGCAATACCATCCTTACCACCTGGATGCGTGGCGATCCTCAACTGTGCGGTTCTCAAGGACATTTTTTCCACGTACCACTCGAATGTGGAACGAACTCCCTTCGGCGGTATTTCCAGATCGGTACGACATGGGTACCTTCAAAAAAGGCGTTTATTCCTACCTACAAGGCAGCACTCTTGTAAATCCTCGGATGTTGCAACAGTTCATGGGCGGCGGTGATCACGTCCATCCGTGACCTGCCAGCTCGTTTGCCCTCCTCTTACATAAAAAAAATTATAATAAAATACGGAAATTGCGGAATCAAAAAAAAGGTCTCCGACGGTAGTTCCAACACACCACAAATTTATAAAATGGGCTATTGAGTTAATTCATATAAAATAGTCATTAAACAAAGTGATTTCTGTCAATAAGGCTCTTAAAGCGTAGTTTAATAGATAATATTTACATTAGACCCTTAGTCATGAGGATACTTTGTTCAAATATGGGTAAATTAGTTGCGGTTACCAGAAGACCCAACATGAGTCCCTGTATAAATATATCAGTAAATACTCCGTTTGACATACAGACCGTGTAATTAATACCAGTCCACACTTTGGACATGAAACGAGAATTGTGAAGAGATGGAATCTAAAGAGTTTGTGGATTTGACAAATACAATTAGTTTTGGGTGAAGCCAAATATCACAATTCAAGTACATCAAGTTACATTAGGAAATATAAAAGTTAGTAAAATTGATGTAAAAATTTTTAAATACAACATATAAACATTAAGAGTTCAGTGTACGAGTGCGTGCACACTCGCAAGAGATGTTTACAATTCAAAAGAAGTTACAAAAGCGAGAACAACAACATGTAACAAACATAAACAGAGGAGTAAACACTTTGACACTGAGTGAAATACACAGGATAGGCTTATAAGAATATACGTCTATATTGTTGAAGTTTAGGGTTCATTATTTATTACTACGAAATGTCTTTTGTCGTCCGTCCACTCGTCAATAAACGATATATGTGTTATTGTAATTTACAGTGTCTTATATTGTGACAAATATGTATATTATTGTAGATAAAACAGTTTTAGTTCATTAAAGTTATTATTGTATTTAATTGTTGTGTTTTAGTTTGTTAAAGTAATTCGCTAAAACATATTAAATTCTTTTAAGGCGTTGGTCAGAATTAAATTAATTAAACGCAATCCGTTCATGAACATCGTTTAATCTTAATCCGTGTTAGATGACTGGTAGTTATAAGTGTTTGATGTATGCGAGTGTCCAACTGATTTTAAATTTACAATTTGTGGCAAATATTACTAATCGAATCTAGGAAAGGAGATGCATATCGATTATATTTTGTTTTATATTCAATGTATAAGACATTGGTCAAGGAGAGCACGTTCAACAAGTGAAGTAAAAGACGGGCGTTATTAATTCAAATTCAATTCAGGTTATCTGTCTGTATATCTGTGGCTTAAACGAATGAATTCGATGAGGTTTTTTATTTAACAAGATATTCGATCGAGTAATAGCTAATTAGATAATCAGCTTATCTTCCTACAGTAACAAGTCATAAAGGTTTTTAAATTTTTAATAACTTAAATTATAAAATAAATCAGGCTCAGGATGTTTTGAAAAAATATTTATGTTTAGTATCCACTTGTCTAGTCCATTCTTTCTTTTGAAAAACGTTTTTTGTTAAGATGGATGGCATTCTCTGTAATTTTCTATATATTTGTTATTGTCATTTTAATAAACGAGTTATGAAACTATTTGTACTCATATTAATATGCAAAATTAGGTTTGTGTAATATAATGACTATCGCAATTAAATTATGACTTAGATTATATTTTAATAGCATTTCAGGGTAAACGTAAATTACCGCTTTTTAGGATGTAGTCCATGGGTCGCGCAGGGTTGAGGTCACGAGGACACTCAATTTTATAGCTCGTGTTAGTTGATCCTGATCCTGTATTATGACGACCTGGTAGTTAAAATAATGGCAGATAAGTTCCCTTTTGTTCCTGCACAGAAACACAATTTAAAGATATTTAAGAAAATTTGCTTATAAAATTAATATATCTAAAAAAGAAAAAAATTATTGTCCTGAACACTATATCAGGAGGAAAAATTTAACAAAAAGAAAAAGAAAAATAAAACATTCCAAATAAATCAGAGACTGAAATCAGGTGTTTTAAGGAAAATTTCTTTTATTTTTATATATTGTTTGGGAGACTTTTCTATGTTAGTATTTGATGGTGTTATTTGGCAATTACTAATAATTTATATGTTTTTCGCAATTACTTATTGATAGTGATGCTGCCAATGACTATTTTAATCGTGTTAAATGAGAAATGCATGAGATAAAGACACTTGGAGAGAAAACGTCCGCTCCTCCGACATTATAACGACCCCAGCACACATTACAATAATAGTTGGTTCGCTGGTCTCTTACGGTTAAACTTAACTATTAAGATATTAAGAGAATAATTTATATTTTGTTCAAATTAATATTACTTAAATTGTTATTGTTCAACAAGATATAAAAAAAGTTCTAATATCTTACAAATGCAAAAAAATATCCGAAACAAATGATTATAATAAAAACACTAACTTGAAGAAACGAAGCAAACTCAAATTGCCTCTGTGAGAAACTAACGACATTTATCAATAAATATTTTCTGTTTGATATTCCCAAGCTGAGGGAGAAAATAAGCAAATAGTTTGCCTTATCGGGAAACTTTGTATGCAGCTGCTCACAATTATGCCGCAGTATAATAAGTCTTGGGACACACTCACTCACCCCTAAGTCATTGTAGCATAGTTTTATCTTAAAAGTTATCGTTTTAATTAATTTATTACCAAATGCTAACAAGAGTAATTTCATTCCAATACTTTATGAACGTATATTAAATACTAAAACAGTTTTATTTATTTTAGTTATATAGTTACATTTTATTTTTTTCGATAAAATGAATATATATTTTGAAATAAAGTTAAATACTTTGCAGTTATTATTAACATTGCAGAAGTTCTAACTTCAAATAGAGTTGCGAAAATTCTTTAAAGTTGGTGTGAAAGGTAATTTCTTTTCTAGAGTAAAGTTTTGTAATGTATACTTAGTGTGTATTAGTATTTTTAGTTCAACAACTAAAATACCACATTGTTAATGTTTTTATTTAAAGTTATTTAATTCCTTGTAAATGTGAAAGCTAAGCACAAATTGTAAATATAACTGGTGACGTAATTAGTTGTAATGGTCGTTTCGCAATATGCTTTATTTGTATTCCATTTATTTGTCACATGTACATTGTAAATGTGTCTCATGATTCAAATTATACAAATAAAATATAAAATATCTTAAATTTATTGTCGGTTAAAAGAATATCCATGGGGTTTTTTTGTACCATTGGACTTCTTTTCCTCCATGTTTCGTAAGTGCAAATACGTAAAATTAGACAATATGTAATATATTTATATTACAATTTAAGTATCAGTAAGGACTTTAAAATAATGTTAATTCCTATATTTAAATAAAAAATAAGTTAACTATTCAATACAACTACATATAATAGTAGCTTTTATTTTGGTATTTGATGAAGTAAGTTGTTTGGTGAGTAGTGTGACGGCAGCGCCAGTGCCAGTGCACGAGACATTCACTAATCTCAAAGTTGACAAAGTTTGTAGTATGAAAGTTCTACAGATTATTTAAGAAATGTGACTTCGACTTCATATTATGAGAGTAAAATATGATTTTTTAAGTTCTACATATTTTAGGTCGACTTTTCACGTGACAAAATCGACAACGATCCTTGTGAGGAAAAGCGCTGGATTGTTCTATGGAACAAGACGTCCGCTTTCTTGTGCGTTCGAAGAAAAAATATTTGAACAAAAATTATTATTTATTTAACTTCACGCCATATCCCTTGCGGGGTAGCCAGAGACGACGGAGCGCCAAACGCTACGGTCCCTGCATACCTCTTTCGCCTCAGCCACAGACATCAACCTCTTCATACATGCCCTCCGGGGGGACCTCATGCTTTTTACGTGACCTTCCTCCAGTATCGTAGATACGTTATTTTAGAAGGTCACTCGAGGCCTCCCCCTGTTTCTCTTACCACTCACTTTTCCTGTATATATCTTTTTTACCATTCTTTCATCACTCATTCGTTCGACGTGCCCAAACCACCTGAGCACGTTCTTCTTCATTCTCACCGTAACATCTTCGCTAGTACCTGCCATTCTGTGGATTTCTTCATTGCGGATTCGGTCAGCTAGGCTGACTCAGCATATTCTGCGAAGAGATCGCATCTCCACAGCATTCATCTTTCTTACATTCTTCTTCTGTGTTACCCACGTTTGGCTGCCGTATAACAGCGTCGGTAGCAAAACTGCATTGTGTACAGCCAAACGTGCAGCTATGCTGACGCTTCGCGTCTTAACAATGCAGCCAGAGCCCAGTTGTCTCTGTTACCGGCAGGAATACGCCTTTCCACATCCATTTCGTATGAAGATACGGATATATTTGGGAAGTATGTTTAGCAGAGACGGAAGCGTCTCTGCTAAACATACTTCCCAAATATACCAAATATACAAGTGAATGAAGTGTCATTCACTTGTTCTATTATCTTACCATTCACGTTGATCTTACATTCTGTTCTTTCTTCATTTCTTGCAAATATCAGAACACTCGTCTTATCTGCATTCAGGTTTAGACACTCATCTTGCAATGTGGTGACCAACGCCTGCAAATCGCATTCGGATGATGCAATGAGCACTACATCATCTGCATATAGCACGCAATTGACCTTAAGGTCACCTACTTTCACTCCTATGTCACTGTCTTTCAAGCCTTGGAGACAACTATCCAAATACAAATTGAAAAATCAAACTGACATAGTGCAGCCTTGCTTAACACCCGATTGGATGTCAAACCAGAGCGACATGTCAGCTCCTACTCAAACATCGGCTGAGTGATCTCTGTAAAGAGACTTTACAACCTTTAGCAAGGGTCCGCTCACATTGTATCAGATATTGCAGTATCTCCCATAATTTCTTTCTCACAACCCTGTAAAACGCCTTTCCAAATCCACAAAAGCACAGAAAACCTTTTGATTTAGGGCCAAAAACTTTTCCATGATCATGCGAAGGGAAAAGATCTGATCTATACACCCCCTTCCAGGTTTAAAGCCTCCTTGGGCCTCCCATAACAGCCTTTCAGATCTCTTTTTCATTCTTCTCGCTAATATTTTAGCATAAACTTTACCGCCCAAGCTAATCAAACTGATAGCCCTATAGCTTGCACAGTCTATCTGCGAACCTTTGCCTTTATACAAAGGTACGATGACTGCACCTCGTCAATCGTCTGGGACCTCCTCCGATTTCCAGCATAAATTGCACAAAAACCAGAAAAAGTCCAAGACGCGTGGCCCACTATATTTGATCATCTCGGCAGTAACTTCATCTGCTCCCGCAGCCTTACCACATTTATTGTATTTACATTTATTGTATTTGTCTCTTTTACGTCAGATTTATTGGTCTTAAACAAACTTCTTTTAATATTAAAATACTGTAGACTATGTGATTTCATTCTTTTTATATTGTAAATGTTGTTTTTAATAGTAATAAGACAAATATTTTTTCATTTATATTATTATAATATAAAAATACAGTTCGAGGAGGAGGACAAATTACAACAACGAGAAAAAGAGTTATATATTTAAGAATGTAAAAGTTTGATTCTCCGAACAAAAGTTCTATTATTAAGCAAGTAATTTGTTGGTTTCAGTGTGATAAACGGCTCACCGTGCGGTGTACCAAGTACGTGAGTTCTCGGGTGTGTCATCAAATTGTCGACAGGGCGGGTGTAATCATGGACTCTAAAGATAATTTCGACTGACAAACATTACGTGGCTAGTGACCGAAATAGACATTATTTAATAAACTCTATAAAACACATACATCTATATATTTGTGTTATACAAAATATAGAGATGTACGAGTATGTGTTTTATCGTTATATACTTAGTATTTTAACACTTGCGCTCTTTATCTTCTTTATTCTGTGACATTCTAACTATAAGATGCACGATTATTATTATTTTATTTTACTTATAACTTTAATTACGGCGTTATTGTCTGTGTAATTTTAAATTTATTTATCCGTTGTTATATAAATTTACATTCAATAAAGTATTGGTTAAAGAAAGATATTATTCGTTAAAGATAGAACGTATTTATTGTAAGACCAGTATACTAAAGTTTACTGTACTACGGTATACAATATTTGAACAGAAACTTATCTTTCTAATAATAAAACAAAATGTTATTATATTGTAATACACTTTCTATGATTTGATTGAACGGATTGCTCTGATACAGCGCTTCATTTGATCAACTACGTGTTCAGTCGTGTAAGTAATGACATTGTATGAACAGAACATAATAAGCTGCCACGAAGTTCGGACGTTAATATTTGATTGCAATATTGAAATAATATTGTTTATTGTTAGAGGGTTGTTATAAGATAAATATCTGTCCAGAAATATATATAAATGATGAGAGAATTTTTAAATGTTTAATTTATTTATTATTTAATAGTTTCATTTCAAGTCTTAAAGAAATCAAAGTAAGTCACGAGGATGTATTACACCCACATGAACCATATATATTTATATACGAGTATGTTGCCGCAAGCTTATTTATTATTATTTTTAGAAATAAATTAAATAATATTACGGTTTATCATCTTATTACGTTAAAACTAAATTTATTATTGTCTAACGAACTTACACTGTAGTAAAACGACTAACAGTAATTTTGATTACTTTTAAAAATTATGTTATTGACGTTATAAGAAATGGATCGTCTAGTGTATTACTTTGTTGTGTTGTGTTGTATCGATCTAAGAAGTTATTATTAATTTTAGGTAATTAATTGTTAAAAATAAGTTTACAATTGTCACCTAACCTAATTCTTTGAAAACATTTGTTATCGTGTAAATAGATGACATTTTGATAACTCACGATGAATCAACTACCATTATATCTTTTTAATTTATAGATATAAGTAAATTTTAAGAAATCCATTGTTCTTATTGCTGTTGTTTTTATAAATTTAGATGGATTTTATTAATGATTGTTTATTCTCTGATTTATAATTGTTAAGCTAAAATGTGGGTAGATGTTATTTTCTTACACGCCCCACCCGGTTGAGGCGCGTGTTTAAACGGGTGGGGCCGAAACTTAGACACAGTCGAGCTGCAGTGGTTACTCGGTGAGTCTGTAATAACACAGGCACACAAAAAAAAAAAACGTCATGAACCAGAGGGGAGATCCCATTATTCCTAGGTTTTTGGGATCGCTAAAACCGAATATGACAATAAAAACTAATTTTAAAGGCCCGTTTTGCTGCTAGCAGCCCCTTACTACCTCTTAAGGGGTGAAAATTGAAATTTTTGTAAAAAATCAAGATAGATGTGCCTTTCTACGTTTTTTGGGATGTTGAAACCGAAAATGATAACTAAAAATAAATTCATGACCACCATCACCCCCTACCATCCCTTACAGGGGGTGAAAATTTCATTTTTTTCTATAAAATCAAGACAGATGTGTATTTCTACGTTTTTTGGTATAATGAAACCGAAAATGACAACCAAAAGTGAATTTGATACCTCTTTTACTCAATACCACCCCCTAACTACCCCTAACGGGGGGGAGGGGGTTGGGGTAGTTTCAATATTGTATAAAATCAAGATGTATGAAGAAATTTTGACGATTTACAGTAAATGACATGTTTATCAAAGTAGTTTGAAGTTACTCTTAGCTCTTATATTAGAAATTCAAATGCTTTATCGATCAGAAGTATCTGATATATATTCATGATTTAATTCTATTCTTAGCGTAACCCAGGAACAACGGCGTGGACGTAGTAGATTTCTGTTCCCTTTTGGAGTGCTGGATTAAAGTGAGTCCCCTTGCCTCTCACTATCCGGGGTGCCGAATTAAAGTGAGTCCCCTTGCCTCTCACTATTCAGCGTCTACCTGTTTCTACGATAACGAACTCTCTTGTTGTCAAAAGTTCTTCTAAGTGTTTCCTTTTATTGGTTCTTTTCTGTTCTGGCAAATCTCTTTTTAAATTCCAACAGTAGTCTGCTAACATATTGACATCCCATTTACCCTGATAGCGCTGTTCCATTGTCTTAAGATCCTGTCTGATGGAACCTTTCACCTTGCTCCTCACTGTGGTCTCCTAAATTGGCCGAAAAATAGTAATCTTTCTATTTCGGAGGCATAGAATTAGGTTCAGCATCTTTTAAGCGTTTTACAAGACTGCCGGATGGATAACAGTATAAACAGAATTAAAAAAAAAAAAAAAACAAAAAATGAAACAACTTGTTAAGAATAGGACAAAAATCATGATTCAGTCTTAGTATCATAATAACAAATATATGCATACAATAAGGTTACCATATACTTTATTATCATTTTTTCTCTCAGCATCTTGAAAAACATAGAAATTCACATATTTTCGGTTCCAGCATCCTAAAAAACGTAGAAATACACATCTATCTTGATTTTATAAAAAAAATTGAAATTTTCACCCCCTTTAAGGGGTAGTAAGGGGGTGATAGTGGTCATGAATTTATTTTTAGTTATCATTTTCGGTTCCAGCATCCCAAAAAACGTAGAAATATACATCTATCTTGATTTTATAGAAAAATTGAAATTTTCACCCCCTGTAAGAGGTATTAGGGGGTGATAGTGGTCATAAATTTATTTTTAGTTATCATTTTCGGTTTCAGCATCCCAAGAAACGTAGAAATACACATCTGTCTTGATTTTATAGAAAAAAATGAAATTTTCAACCCCTGTAAGGGATGGTAGGGGGTGATAGTGGTTCGCCGAGGTGTATTGGCACCGGGCAGAAGCCAGGGCCAGGGGGGTAAGGCCCGAGGTGGCTCGGGTCAGGGCTCTAGCTCACCGAGCCCTGATTCGACGGTGGGAGAGGGACCTAGGGTCCCCTGCCGCCGGACTGATGACTGTGGGGGCGATCCGTCCCCACCTCGATCGTTGGATCAACCGGCGGCATGGAACGCTTACGTTCCGTCTTGTGCAGGTGCTCACTGGGCATGGGTGCTTCGGGGAGTATCTGCACAAGATCGCACGAAGGGAGGCGACCCCATCCTGCCACCACTGTGACGAGGCCGTAGACACGGCTAGTCACACCTTGGCAGAGTGCGCAGCCTGGGACCACCAGCGTGTTGAGCTGGTGGCCGTGGTGGGCGGGGACCTCTCGCTGCCGCGCCTTATAGGCACAATGATCGGCAGCGAGAGGTGTTGGGTCGCAATGGCCTCCTTCTGCGAGCAGGTCATCGCCGCGAAGGAGGCCGCGGAGCGGGTCAGGGAGCAGGCCTCCACCGCTGACCCCCTCCGTAGGGGAAGGCTGGGAAGAAGGAGGCGGGAGTACGCCCGCCGCTTCCTTCCCCAGCTGTAGTGCCTTGGTGGGAGGGGAGGGTGACCTCTCTCACCTATTACAGGCCTACGTCGTGAGGGTACTCTTAGTTGCTCGGAGCACCCTTACATGGGGGGTTACCGCCGGAGCGTCACGGTGAGTGCGCAAGCGATCCCGTGGCGTCCCATTAAGGCATTGAGGGCAACCGTTGGTTTTTTAGTGGGTAACCTTAAAAATGGCAGCGTCCTCTATGCTGCCGGGTAGTCCCACATAACCCTCCGGCCATCACCTTCTTGGTCGGCGGGTATCCGTAACGGATTTTCCCAACGATAAAAAAAAAAAAATAATAAACAAATAAAAAAAGGGGTGATAGTGGTCATGAATTTATTTTTAGTTATCATTTTCGGTTTCAGCATCCCAAAAAACGTAGAAAGACATATCTATCTTGATTTTTTACAAAAATTTCAATTTTCACCCCTTAAGAGGTAGTAAGGGGGTGCTAGCGGCAAAACGGGCATTTAAAATTAGTTTTTATTGTCATATTCGGTTTTAGCGATCCCAAAAACCTAGGAATAATGGGGTCTCCCCTCTGGTTCATGACGTTTTTTTTTTTTTGTGTGCCTGTGTAATTATTGCATGACATAACGTTGGTACCACATTTTAGTATCTTATTTTTGTTTAGATTATATTTCTTGTGTAACCTAGTGCAAGTAAATACTTATGGCACATACTAATAAATTATAAAGAATTATTTTCTATATTTATTTAATTTATTAATTATTTGTTATCATGGAAAAATCCCATGCCAATACTAATGGCCCTCATAAGTCATTAGTACTGGCATTTTTAGAAATCTAATCAGCGGTTAAAATCCGATATATATATATGTCGCATCCGGGTCTATGGTACGGAATGTCATCGACACACAAACGTCAAAGTGACGTGGACAGAGCCTATACTGGAAAAAGTAGACGTTAATAAAAAAAGAGCGTGCTCCCTGAATTCGACATTCATTACCGTTCAGTCCAATTCAAAAGCAACATTGGCCTAGGAACTGTACTGTGTATATTTAAAGTGATTTGAGTAACAATCTGTATTGTGAAATTACTCACTTTACAATAAAACTATTCTTTATAATCTACAAAGAGTTTGTTTCTCGCCCGGATCCCTGTTGATGCCCACAATGAGCGATCGTGAAGATAATGGTTATCCGACATCAGAAGTGGGATCTCAACGAGCTGAGAAACCGCCAAATAATGAAGAATTGTGGCGACAACTTATTGAGAAACAAAATCAAAATATGATGGCTCTGATATCTACGCTACAACCTTCGAACTGCTATGACTCGAATCGCCGCTTTGCTTTACCAGAGTTCAACCCTGACAAAGAAGAAAATGATGCAAGATCTTGGTGTTCTACAGCGGATATTTGTTTTGAAGATAACCCACCACATGGCGGACAACTCATTGTTGTTATCAGCAAAGCCCTGAAAGGTGCCGCTTCATCATGGCTGTCACAGATATCATATCCCGGGATATCGAGGTCGGAATTTAAGGACCTATTTACTGCAAGATTCACATCTACAGACACATGTGCAGGTACTCTCATTAATTTACAAAATGAAAAATTAAAAGACAATGAGTCGCTAGCAGCACGTGCGAGCCGAATTATAACCTCGTTAATGAACTGTTGGAAAGATTGCACTAAGGAACAGATCGCCGTAGCAACCGCATTAGTGCACATTTCTCAAAACGACTCGCGATTACAACGTCTTGCTTTTACAACGGAAATCACATTCCGTCAACAACTACAAAAGGAATAACAGGCTTTTTCGTATCAAAAGCGAAAAGCTCCTCCAACAGAGGCATCGTCATTCGATAATAAACGATCAAAATTCTACAAACAACCTACGTTAAAGTGTTTTGGTTGTGGAAAATTGGGTCACCGGCAGGCTGAATGTAGATCGAAGTCCAAAAACTACAAGTCAAGATCTCCTGTGAAGTCTGACGTGGCTTCCACTTCTCATCGTGTGGAAAAACCATCAAGTATCAGATGTTTCAAGTGTGGAATATTGGGACATGTGGCGAGTCGCTGTACTACAGGAACCGGTTCCCGTAGTGGCAGTACCAGTGCTACTGCAGTGGCCGAACGTCAAGTCGACCTGTGTACCGTGGAACGGCCTACTGGATATCTTCAACATCGAGGTCAGTCTTATGTATTTCACTATGATTATGGTGCTGAGTGCTCATTAATAAAAGAGAGTTTGGCTACGAAGTTTAGTGGAAAACGTAGTTGTAATATTGTTTCTTTAACTGGCATTGGCCGAAACAGTGTAAAATCAACAGAATAAATTTTAGTTGAGGTTTTAAATAAAGAGCACTCATTAGAATTGTTATTACACGTGTTACCTGATATTTATTTGCGCAGTAATATAATGATTGGTCGTAAAATAATGAATTTAGGATTTTCGATTGTGATGACAAGTACTAGTTTTCAATTATTAAAAAAGAAAGTTGTTAATAGCTGCACTATTCAGAACTCTTTGCCCGATTTTAGTCGTATCAACACAGATATACCCCTTGAAAATAGATCAAAGTTATTAGAGATATTAAATCGTTATTGGAAATATTTTGTAACTGGTATGCCTACCACACGCGTTACGACTGGTGAATTAGAAATACGGTTAAAGGATCCGAGCAAAACGGTTCAAAGACGACCTTATAGATTATCGATTGAGGAACGTAACGTAATGCGAAATAAAGTTGACGAACTTTTACAGGCAAACATAATTAGGCCAAGCTATTCGCCTTTTGCTAGCCCAGCTTTGTTGGTTAAAAAACAGGACGGCTCCAATCGGATGTGTATTGACTATCGAGATCTTAATGAAAATACCATTTCTGATAGATACCCCTTGCCCATCATTACTGATTTGATATCACGGTTACAAGGAGCCAGATTATTTACTAAACTCGATTGTGCTAGCGGGTTTCATTTAATTCCATGCCACGAGGAGTCGATAGAGCGCACAGCTTTCGTAACCCCGGATGGCCAATATGAATATCTGACAATGCCTTTTGGATTAAAGTATGCTATTTCCGTATTTCAAAGAGCTATTGTTAATGCATTAGGAGACTTGGCACGCGATTACGTCATTGTTTATGTTGATGACGTATTAATTCAAGCTGAGTCGGTAAAACAAGGACTCGACAGACTTAATATCGTTCTTGACGTTCTTACCAAATCCGGATTTTCTTTAAAACTAAAAAAATGCTCTTTTTTTAAATCTAAAATTGAATCCTTGCGCTACGAGGTAGAAGACGGTAATATCAGACCAAACAAGCGCAAAGTAGAATCACTCACTACCTTATAACCTACTGAAACTGTTACGCAATTAAGACAATTCATAGGATTAGCTTCTTATTTTCGCCAATTTGTTGGACAGTTTGCATGTTTAATGGCTCCACTTTATAGATTAACATCTCTCAAAGGCAATTTCATTTGGAAACCTGAACATGACGAAATTAGACAAAAAGTAATTTCAATGTTCTAAGTAGTGTCCGAGATAATGAAAAGTTAATAGTATGTGGAGATAAGAATGGATGGGTTGGAACCGCGCGAAGTAGTTACGAAAGCGTGCTAGGCAAGTACGGTGATAAGAGAGTAAATGAGGCTGGAAAGCTGATTTTGGAATTTTGTAAGGCGAAAAATTTTTTTGTGGCAAATACGATGTTTGATCATAAACAAATTCACATGTACACATGGGAGCGAGCGGAAGAAAGAAGTATGATTGATTTATTCCTAGTGGATCAGCGTATTCGAAGCCAAGTTATGGACAGGAAAGTGTTAGGGGTGCTGATCTGGGATCGGATCACTATCTAGTAGTTGCTAGAATAAGAGGTCTATTTGCAGGTTGGCACAGCCGCACGACGTGTCCTGGCTTGGAGTCGAATTATCGCATAAGAAGCTGGAAGCTTCAAGATCCACCGATCAGAGAGGAATATCAAGAAAGGGTTTCCAAGAAGCTTGAAAGCTGTGATTCTGGTAATGAAAGTGTTGAAATATGCTGGCAGAACCTTAGGAATGGTATGGTGAAAGTAGCGACAGAGGTATGTGGTAAAAGGAAAAGAGGTTTTAGTAAAAAGCGCGATGAATGCTGGGACGATGAAGTGAGAGACGCTGTAGAGTTAAAGAAGAAAGCATGGCTGGATTATAAAGCCTCGGGTAAGGATAAAAGTATGAGAGAGATAAGAAAAAGAGAGTACAAGCTGCAAAAGCACAAAACGAAAGCACCTATAAAGATGAAGCGTGAAAATTCTGAGAGAGAAAGGGATAAAAGGTTGATGAACAACTTCCGGGAAAACACGAAGCTTTTCTGGCGAGAAGTTAGTGATTCCCGGGGTTGTTTGGTAACCTGTAGAATGAGAGGAGTGCTTTCGAAGAGTATTGAAGTTTTAATAGAGCCAGTACACGTTTTGCAGCGGTGGGTGGAATTCTACAAGGAGACATATGAATGTGAGGACGCCTCGGCCTTGAGGACCAGCGTAATGCTGAGTCCAGATGTAGCCGATGGTGAAATCAGTTTGGAAGAAGTGGAGAGCGCGATTCGAAGTCGGAAATGTGGTAAGGCTGTGGGAGCAGATGAAGTTACTGCCGAGATGATCGAATATGGTGGGCCACGCGTCTGGGACTTGTTATAGTTTTTGTGCATTTTATGCTGGAAATCAGGGGAGGTCCCAGACGATTGACGAGGTGCAGTCATCGTACCTTTGTATAAAGGCAAAGGTTCACAGATAGACTATGCAAGCTATAGGGCTATCAGTTTGATTAGTTTGGGTGGTAAAGTTTATGCTAAAATATTAGCGAGAAGAATGCAAGAGAGATCTGAAAGGCTGTTGTGGGAGGCACAAGGAGGTTTTAGACCTGGAAGAGGGTGTATAGATCAGATCTTTCCCTCCGCATGATCACAGAAAAGTTTTTGGACCTAAACCAAAAGGTTTTCTGTGCTTTTGTGGATTTGGAAAAGGCGTTTGACAGGGTTGTGAGAAAGAAGTTATGGGAGATACTGCCCCGATACAATGTAAGCAGACCCTTGCTACAGGCTGTAAGGTCTCTTTACAGAGATCACTCAGCCTGTGTGCGAGTAGGAGCTGACATGTCGCCCAGGTTTGACATCCAATAGGGTGTTAAGCAAGGTTGCGCTATGTCAGCTTGGTTGTTCAATTTGTATTTGGATATTTGTCTCCAAGGCGTGAAAGACAGTGACATGGGAGTGAAAGTAGGTGACCTTAAGGTCAATTGGTTGCTTTATGCAGATGATGCAGTGCTCAATGCGATTGGCATGGCATTGGTCACCTCTCTGAAAGATGGGTTTGAAAATAATGGTCTAAACCTGAATGCAGATAAGACGAAGGTTCTGATATTTGAAAGAAATGAAGAAAGAACAGAATTAAAGATCAACGTGAATGGTAAAATAATAGAACAAGTGAATGAAGCGGTATATTTGGGAAGTATGTTTAGCAGGGACGGAAGATACGAAATGGATGTGGAAAGACGTATTGCTGCCGGTAACAGAGTTAACCGTGCTTTGGCTGCATTGTTGAGACGGCGAAACGTCAGCATAGCTGCATGTCTGGCTGTACACAATGCAGTTTTGCTACCGACGCTGTTATACGGCAGCCAAACGTGGGTAACACAGAAGAAGAATGTAAGAAAGATGAATGCTGTAGAGATGCGATCTCTTCGCAGAATATGCGGAGTCAGCCTAGCTGACCGAATCCGCAATAAAGAGATCCACAGAATGGCAGGTACTAGCGAAGATGTTACAGTGAGAATGAAGAAGAACATGCTCAGGTGGTTTGGGCACGTCGAACGAATACGTGATGAAAGAATGGTAAAAAAGATTTATAAAGGAAAAGTGAGTGGTAAGAGAGAAAGGGGGAGGCCTCGAGTGACCTTCGAAAACACAGTATCTATGATACTGGAGGAAGTTCACGTAAAAAGCATGAGGACCCCCCGGAGGGCATGTATGAAGAGGTTGATGTCAGTGGCCGAGGCGAAAGAGGTATGCAGGGACCGTAGCGTTTGGCGCTCCGTCGTCTCTGGCTACCCCGCAAGGGATATGACGTGAAGGTAAGTAAGTAAGTAAGTAATTTCAGTATTATCTAATGAACCTATTTTAAAAATCTTTAGTAATAGCCTCCCCGTAGAACTACATACAGACGCAGGTTCAGAGGGGTACGGAGCTATTTTATTTCAAATTTATGATAATAAAAGCCATGTCATAGCTTATTTTAGCAAACGCACATCTCCCGCGGAATCACGATACCATTCATACGAATTGGAAACACTTGCTGTCGTAAATGCCATCAAACATTTTAGACAATACTTGCACGAAAGCAAATTTTTAGTGGTAACAGATTGCAATTCACTAAAGTCCTCCAAACGTAAAGTGGAATTGACCCCTAGAGCACATAGATGGTGGTCATATCTTCAGTGCTTCGACTTCGATGTCGAGTATAGGCCGGGTAAACATATAGCACATGCTGACTTTTTATCTCGAAATCCTTTACCATCCTCATCAAACAATAAGCGCCTTAGTAGTAAAGTAGAAAATAAGTGTTTAGATATAGTCGAGCTCTCTCCAAATTGGCTAACCGCTGAACAGTAGCGAGATAGTGAAATAGTCAAAATTATCGATGATTTGGGTGACGGTAGGTTAGAAGATAGTTTAGCCAGTACATATGTCCTTAGATCCGGTATCCTTCACAGAAAGATACAACGTAATGGTAGGACACGGTGTCTCCCGTTTATACCACACGCACTAAAATGGTCGGTCATAAATAACATTCACGATTCCCTTATTTACCTTGGGTGGGAGAAGACACTTGAGAAAGTATATGACCATTATTGGTTTGAGGGAATGTCACGTTATGTAAAACGTTTTGTAGATAACTGTGTAACGTGTAAAGTAGCTAAGTCTCGATCGGGTAAAATCCAAGCCGAACTTCATCCTATACCTAAAGTCACATCGCCCTGGTAAACTATACACATCGATGCCACAGGCAAACTTAGCGGGAAAAATGACGTGAAAGAGTATGCCTTTGTTTTAATTGGTGCTTTCACAAAATTTGTTTTATTAAACCATACTACTAATATTGACACAAAAATAGCATTCAAGCGATAACAAATAGTGTAGCACTCTTTGGAACTCCCACTCGTATTATCGCTGACCAAGAAAGATGTTTCGCGAGTAAAGAATTTCGGGAATTCTGTGATAGTAAAAACATCATCCTACATTTAATTGCTACGAGTACTGGTTCTTCTCGCGCGAACTGACAAGTTGAAAGAGTCATGAGTGAACTAAAATCGATGCTTACAGAAGTAGAGATAAACTCTGAAAAATCATGGTAGGATTCATTAGGAGACGTTCAATTATCTCTCAATTGTACTGTCAATAGGATAACTAAGTGCTCACCCCTCGGCCTTATAATTGGTAAGGTAGCCCGGCCGCTGTCATTGATGACTAGCGATATCGATGAGATATCCATTGATTTAAACGAGATAAGAGAAAGCGCAGCTAACAATATAAGAAAATCTGCTGAATATGATAGGGAAAGGTTTAATAGTACAAAGGCACGGCTTAATAAATTTACAATAGACGATTTTGTATTAATTGAAAACGAAGAAAGAAACCAAACCAAATTAGACTCTAAATTCAAGGGTCCATTTAAAATAATAGAAGTTCTGGATGGTGATCGCTATTTATTAAAGGCTTTGAATTACAAACGAACCTATAAGTACGCCCATGATAAGGTTAGGAAAATGCTAAAGTATTTGTTGAATTAAATAAAAATTGTGATTTAATCGCAGGTGATACTGCAAAAGCTTCAGAACCTTTATTAGACATTGCTACAAGTACTCTAGATCAATAAATGTTGTTTAAGTTTCAGTCACAGGGATAACTGTAACATTGTATTTCTATGGTCACGGAGTTGACGTATGTGTGTATGTGTTAAGTTTCAGTCACAGGGATGACTGTCAGTCGATTTTAGAGTCACAGGGATGAATGCTAATTTGTGAGTCACTGAGTTGATGTAAGCATACACATGTGGAGCACTTCAGTCACAGGGATGACTGTCTGTTGATTTGTGAGTCACAGGGATGACTTAGTTACTGTGTAAATGATTAGTACAGGGAGAATTTGCAGCATTGTAAATTAGTTATGTTTGTGTAATCTTTCAATGTCATGGTACAATTTGTGTTTAAAATAAAATTATTGAAATGAAACACTAGACTTTCAATTCCCCTGATTGGTCAGGTATGGCCGAGCATCCATGATGCTGTGTGGACTTTTATTGTTTCAGATTAACACACGAGGACGTGTGCTACACAGGATGGCCGTGTCGCATCCGGGACTATGGTACGGAATATCAACGACACACAAACATCAAAGTGACGTGTACAGAGCCTAGACTGGAAAAAGTAGACGTTAATAAAAAAAGAGCGTGCACCCTGAATTCGACATTCATTACCATTCAGTCCAATTCAAAAGCAACATTGGCCTAGGAACTGTACTGTATATATTTAAAGTGATTTGAGTAACAATCTGTGTTGTGAAATTACTCACTTTACAATAAAACTATTCTTTGTAATCTACAAAGAGTTTGTTTCTCGCCCGGATCAGTGTTGATGCCCACAATGAGCGATCGTGAAGATAATGGTTATCTTGCATATATTTACCATAAAATCCATCATTTTCTAAATTCATACTAACGTCAAAGTACATTTGCACATTTGCATCTCTGAGCTCTTTCTCCCAAAGGACGAGACGTCGTTAGTTAAATAGAATGACAGAACTTCATAGTAGTTCTTTGTACTTTATGATGCCTTCTTATGTTGTTTTAATGATGGAAACATTATTATTTTTATTAAATTATAAGAAATTAAAAAGGAAAAAGACAACAACATCTTGTTATTCTTCTTCTATTTTAATAACGTACGTCAGTTTTTGGTTTGTGTGATGGTTTGTAATAACAAACTTATTTGAAAAATATTTGAGTTAAAATATGAATTTGAGGATTCTTTTGCATTAAATTCTTGGATGACTCAAATGAAACCTTAAATAAATAATAAATCTTAAAAATAATGATTTCGGGTCGATAACATATTCGGTAAAATTCGGATTTTCGAGTATTCTAATGGTGCTGACAGACAAATCACACTCGCCATATTGGCCCCTCCAGCGAAATGTCACTGACACCGGGTGCCTTCTCAAGTTCGTTAAGGCCGATGCCGCATCGCCATATTGTGATTTGAGCTGTCAGAACAAACAAATTCAGTATTCAAATAAAAATTCAATTTTAATTTATTTTTTACATTTATTAAAAGATTATTTATTTGTTACATATCATTCGAGCGAATCCGAGTTTCCATGTTGTATAAAACAACACTTCCTTAGCAGAAGCTTAAGAAAATAACCAAAATGAACATTTTAATTAAAGCGCTTCATTTCTAAATTTCAATAAAAAATACACCAACATTTATTATTTAATTTTCTTTTGTTACTTGTTTTAGTTTAGTCTAAAACGTTACACTGCGGTTGATTTATTTATTAAATTAGTGATATTTAAGAGCTGCTTTTAAGAAGGCGTGAAAAACTTGGCAGCAAAACTCTTTGCCAAATATGTAAGTCTAGAGTAATATGCCAACAAACTCCGGGTGGAATAGTGTTTGCTTTATTACAATTTTGGCTATTTGCTTTAATTGAGTCATTTATAGTATAGAAACAACTCCTAAGTAGATTATTATAATAATCAAAAAGTCATATTTTAAATTATATTACAAAAATCACTCCCTATTTTCCTTCCAAAAGACAAGACGCTGGAAATAGTCTATTATGGTATATTATGTACATTAATACTCAAATTTGAATTATTTGTAGGGTGATATGTACATTGCTTGATCTGGAACAGTCCAGGTTACTCAACGTAACCGCTCCTAACTGATCCTAGTATTTCAAGACTAACTGAGAGCAAAACTTTTAGAATTGAATAATTCTTTCCAGACTAACAGAATATTGTTCTAAGAATTATTTTTTTTAAAAGTTTATACTGTATCTTGTCATTTAATGATTCCACAAAACCTTTTCTTACTAGGATCCGCTAACCGTGCGCGGCGGGTGTTGAGCTGAGCCGCTTTCCTTGCTTCTTTTCTTGATAACTTTTGAATGGCTAAACATTTTTTCAATCTGTTTTCGTTATAACATCCGCGTTCGGCTCAAACATATATGAGAAAATTTTAAGCTAATTACCTCGTCGCATTCTGGAGACAACTAAACACAAAAAAGGTCTCCCAAACGGTTAAGAGCTTCGCTTACGCTCAGTTCAATTATGTTTTATAATCAACGCGGTTGTATTTTCAGTATCTTACTAGTTGTCATTTATGTGATATTTCCGTAACAAACGTATTATTTAATCCGAGGTTTAATCGTATGTAATATATGTAAAAATGTGATAATTAGATTTTTCATATCAGTGTTTTTTTTATATTTTTTTATATTGTTTATTACATTCCAACTTTACAATATAACATACTCCTAAACAAAAATATTATACAAAAGATTGTCATGTTCATGGAGTTCACACGCTTCATAGCGTCATAACTACTAAATAACTAATTAATATGTAACATTATCTTATACTTATATCAATCTTAATATCCTATACTATAATTAATATTATACTTATATAAAAAATATTATATTTATAAAATCTTACATGAACAAAAAAAAAAGAAAAGAGGCAAAGTTAAACATGTTCATAGCTTTAGATTTGTGAAATGGGTAAGTTCTTATTTTTGACATAAAAGTTCTTTACAGTTATGTTTTGTTTGTTTCAAATTATGGCTTTTAATCTCTTTAATCAACTCCTTTGTTAACTTATTAAGGATACAAGGCAGGATGTTGGACCAAATTCTCTTTCCGTATACATTGTTATATTTGGGTTCTGTAAAATATGGTAAATATGATAGATTTTGCATGAAATCAACTCTGTCATTTCTTCCTAGCATATTAATTTTATTTTGATATTCCACTATAATGTCTAGGTTTACTCTTTCGTAAGCGTTAAATAAGTTGCAGTGCGTAAATTTATATTTAATTATTAGTTATGTCTTAATTTATATTTAACTTTGAGCGGGACTAATGATTTTAATATTCTCATTTTTAGGTTATAAATTTTTTCTAACTGAGTTTTAACTAACTTTCTAACATAGCTTGAGATGCCGTAACTTGTAATGGAATCTGCAAGTGACATATATAGAAGTCATAAAATCTTATAGGGAAGCTTATGCCAAAATAGCTCTGTTTACAATAAATTTCGTTTATGTGAGGACTCCAGTAAAAATGGTGGTCAATTTTTAGACCCAAATACATATATTGATTATTTAAGTGACCCATACACATGGGGTATGATGTCCGTGCGTGCAACGGGGGTCATGCGCCAAAATGCTAGGTTTGAAGTTGGCCGTTAGTTGGTTCGTTACTAAAACATGCGGAATTTTAAGTGCATTAACAGACTTAGGTGTATTTTAGCAATCCCTTACACGAAGTACTTAACACCAATGTTATTAACCTTCGCTAAGAAGTATTGATTACTAAAGTTTAATATTTTCAAATATGTATATACAGTCATACCTCCCCTCTTACAGTTGATAATATGATGTAGTTTGTGTCTGTTGGTAAATGATTTACTTCCGAGTGGTTTATTTTACCTATTTAAAAAATCTGTTCAGTGGTTTACAGATATACAAATAATTTTATCACTTATTTTCACCGGTTAAGAGTAATTTATATTGTTAATTTATTGGTCGTTCCGTTGTTTTCTTTGATACTCTCTTGGTAAACGTTCATCAGGGTAACCTAAGATAAGTAAAACTAACAAAAAAAAAAATCCGTGCCCGCAGGGGGACACGCGTGGGTAGACCTCGTGTGTAACTCGTTTAAAATATAACTCACTACCTAAGAATAATACATGATGCCGTTGTTAACATCAAAAATTTTCAAGCAAAAAGCGGTTTTAATTTTTTTTCTCGGAAAAGGTATCTTTTTTGGAAATACTTTTGGAACTTAAATTTAGAGTAAAAATAACCTTTCTATTAAAAATATTTGCGAGGAGGGAATGTTTACAAGAAAAAAGTTGTCGTGGTTTTACCTACCTAAAATTTACAAGCTAAAAGTGGTTTTAATTTTTTTTCTCGGAAACGGTACCTTTTACGGAAAAACTTTTGGTACTTAAATTTAGAGTAAAAAATAACCTTTCTATTAAAAATACTTGTGATGCATGATGATATTTACCAGAAAAAAGTTATGATTTTTTTTCCAAAAATTTTCGGTTTTTTTACCCCCACCCCTAAGTTATTGAAGTTAGGTTTTCGGTTTATCTACATTAGTTATAGATATTTATCAAAGACATCATATAATATGAACGCGATTGATCTCCTTTGTATAGGGACAAAGTTATGGGCGAAAAACTGAAATCAGAAAAAGTGAGGCCCTAGCGCCCCCTGTGACCGGATTTCTCTGGTTAACGAACTGGACCTTCATTTTTGGATTATTGATTTTTGTGCAAAGTTTGAAAGCGATCCGAGCGAAACTGCGGCCGCTATCGTGCTGACAAAAGTCCAATCTGGACGCACGCACGCATATATCTATATATATATATATATATATATATATATATATATATATATATATATATATATAAACTTTTTGACCAATGGTCATTTCGGACTCAGGCGGTCATAAGAAGACCTCCTGTGAAGAAATTTTTCCAAAATTCGAAAGTAGGGGACAAATGAATGGGCAGACCGAATTCTTCGAGGTCTACCCAATAAAACTGAAAGAAATCAAAGTAAATAACAGGAATATATAACAACTATATCAAAACATAAAACACAAAAAGCCATCATTTTCTAAACTCATTCAGTGACGTCAAAGTGCATTTACACTGGTGTATTCAGATTTTATTCCCAAATGACGACAGCAGTCGTTAGTAAATTAGAACGACAGAACTTCGTAATAGTTTTTTTTTGGGTAGACCTCGAAGAATTCGGGCTACCCATTCATTTGTATCCGACTTTCGAATTTTGGAAAAATTTCTTCACAGGAGGTCTTCTTATGACCCCCTGAGTCCGAAATGACCATTGGTCAAAAAGTTTATATATATATATATATATGCGTGCGTGCGTCCAGATTCGACGTTTGTCAGCACGATAGCGGCCGCAGTTTCGATTGGATCGCTTTAAAATTTTGCACAAAAATCAACCATCCAAAAATGAAGGTCAAGTTCGTTAACCAGCGAAATCCGGCCACAGGGGGCGTTAGGGCCTCACTTTTTCTGATTTCAGTTTTTCAACCATAACTTTTTTCCTATACAAAGTAGATCAATCGCGTTCATATTATATGATGTCCTTGATGAATGCCTATAACTAATGTAGATAAACCGAAAACCTAACTTCAACAACTTAGAGGTGGGGGTAAAAAAACCGAAAATTTTTGGAAAAAAATTCATAACTTTTTTCTGGTACACATTCTTACATCACAAGTATTTCTAATAGAAAGGTTATTTTTTACTCTAAATTTAGGTACTAAAAGTTTTTCCGTAAAAGATACCGTTCCCGAGAAAAAAAATAAAAACCACTTTTAGCTTGAAAATTTAAGGTAGTTAAAACCACGGCAACTTTTTTCTGGTAAACATTTCCTCCTTGCAAATATTTTTAATAGAAAGGTTATTTTTACTCTAAATTTAAGTACCAAAAGTATTTCCAAAAAATGTACCTTTTCCGAGAAAAAAAAATAAAAACCGCTTTATGCTTGAAAATTTTTGATGTAAACAACGGCATCATGTGTTATTCTTAGGTAGTAAGTTATATTTTAAACGAGTTTCACACGAGGTCTACCCACGCGTGTCCCCCTGCGGGCACGGATTTTTGGGTAGACCTCGAAGAATTCGGTCTACCCATTCATTTGTCCCCTACTTTCGAATTTTGGAGAAATTTCTTCACAGGAGGTCTTCTTATGACCCCCTGAGTCCGAAATGACCATTGGTCAAAAAGTTTATATATATATATATATATATGCGTGCGTGCGTCCAGATTCAGTTTTGTCAGCACGATAGCGGCCGCAGTTTCGCTCGGATCGCTTTTTTACTTTATAATGCCTTTTTAATAAAAATATTATTTTAAATGTGACTTCTAAAATATTCATGGCATTAAAATGTACATAATATGTGTGTAGCATAAAAACATATATATTATGAATAAGGCAATAATTATATATTTATTTGTTGCAAGCTGACGATGTAGAGTCTACTCAGCATCACATTAATAGCCATCACGGCCGACATCGTTTACACTCTAGAGGGGTTCATGAGGGAACACCAGGGTCCTCAAATATGTAGAGGGAGGTTAAAAGGACCCGTAGGCGTCATCCCTTCCCAGTCCCAATCAAATGTCGATGGATTATAGAGCACGATATCGTGAATGGGACCATATCGATATATTTCACGCAGCGGTACACCACTAGCGGGTTAACCTTCACCGAATACATGTATTACGATGAATCTTATAAATTGGGTGAACGGAAAGCACTTACAGTCACAGAGGAGAACATCACTAAGAATAATTGGTTAAGAATTATTGGTTACAGGTAAATTACTTTAAATAAGCTTTATCTATTTTGTTTTATAAACGTTCTGAAGAAAGTAACTTGTGTATTACTCAGTGATACTTAGAATGCTTCACGCATAATAAACACCTAGGAGTACTGATTAACTTCCTGATATATGTGCTAATACCAGGTTTGAATAAAGGTAAAAATGTGTATTTCTTAGAATATTTACTAATTTACACTCGAATAAAGTTTTCTCCATCTTGGTAAAAAAAAATGCTTGGGTTTTATTACATATTTTTACTTTTTAGTTGTAACAATTTCTTCTGAAGTGGTGCTTTAGTTTTAATATTAATATTATTTTTATTTTAATAAGTTCTCGTGACGATCTTTGGAGGAGGCCTGTGCCTTGCCGTGGCCGTCTATAGACGGGCAAGAATAAGATAAAGAAAAATCATATTAGTGGAAAATTAAAAATATATTTATTATTTATATATGAAATACAATTTAATATAAAACTGATAATATTTATTATTATTTTAAACTAGTTTGCTTTATCATTCATTTTTTATTTTAAGCTGATATTTGGTCATACATATTTGTTTATTCTTTTCTATTTCCTGAATGAGGGAACTTTAACCCGGAATCATCTCCCTAGCATATCACGTACTGAATATACTTTTCATTACAATTTTGACTTTAAACTAGTTTGATAGACTTTGTTTTATTTTATTTTCTATGGTATTGTGTACCGTCAGATATATTTCATCCAATTATTTTTAGATATTTCTATATTACAGTCATAAACTTAGTAATACGAAATATGTTCCTATTAAACCTCCAAAAATGTAAAGTTTACTTAATTTCTTAATAAAATTACTATTTTGTTACAAATTACATCTTTTGAGACTCATTAAGATATCTTTTACAAAAGTTGTTTTAGTTTTTGAGGAGATTTAGTTTAAAAATATCGGATTGATAATTATATTGAAAACAGTGTGTGACATTAGCCGGAAATATTTTTTTTTACAGTTTCAGCAAGAAATTAAAATATAAATTTAATGTACACTGTGACAAAATCATCAAAATATTTGAAATTAATTTATTAATATGTTAATACGTGTATTCATAGAAAATAGACTTGTATTAATTTATACGAAAGTTTATTAAACAAAGAATCAAACAAACAATAACAAACTACAATCAAGACACCAGAAAGGTTTGACGTATATAACCCAAGTGAAATGTAATGTGTAGTAATCAAAGCTCACATAACCAAGTTTAACTACAAGACATCAATCCCCGAGGGTATGCAGCGTGTCTCCGTATTTTCATTACTGTGCCTGCTTGTTATGGCAGTAGCCAGATACGACCTTGTCTGTGTTTTATGACACTTACTGACTATTAATATAGATCCAGATTAAAATTTCTGACAATATAAAAATTCTATAAACTTATAGACTTCTGTAGAAGTGATTAAAATAAACTGATTTGAAATCACTTTAATGAGTTGTCATTAAATTTGATAGCTAAACCAGAAAAACCAGAAAGGTTGCTTTCAGAGCTACAATTTTTTCTATATTTCAAGGAAGTGGGTGATTATTTAAATGTGTAAATTATAAAATGCTTATATTTTACCTTAACCTATTCACGTTTCAAATATGTTTATTAAAATACATTACATCTTAACATCCTACATCTAACACACAGCAAATGAAGTTTTACCTGGTCATATAAATTATCGCAGCGATTAGTTAAATTGTTAAAAAGAATATATTTCATAATTGTTATACTAATATATATTTTTCATCTTATAATTCTATATTATTATTGTTAGTTTTGTTCTCCTCAAAATTCGTAAGTAAACATATTTCTCAATTAAAATTTATCAACTTGTGACTACAATATCACAGAATACTACCCAAGCAAATAAAGAATTGACTCAGTAGTTATACACAGACGCCTCTATTCAATTATCTAAAGTGATCTCGATCGCAATTGACGAGTTGACTTCAAGTCGATTATTATTCACTTTGACTCGTTTGATTGCGAGTTCATTTGTTTTGTAAATCGATTATACCGTCTGCGGAATCGAGGGACGCTTTGATTGTACCTATTTTGAAATAATGAATGCTATCTTTCAGCATTAACAGAGATTCAAATGGAAATTTCAATAAATCTAAATTACAACTTATTTTATATAGGTCATGTCTCCAAGAATGGTACATACGTAGTTTCATTACTTAAAGATATCTACTTACACAGATCATAATAATGTTTTAAAGAGTAGTATGTCCTGTGTATAAATTTCTTTTCAAACTGTCTTACAACTAAAAGAGAATTAGATTAACCCTTTGGGTTTTCTAATCCATAACTTTTTAACAAATTTGTTTCTTATCAAACAAGTGTTAATAATTAAATTCCTCAATCCCTTAAATCATTCGTCAAATCACTTAAAACAGAGAAGCGAGAGTTCTGACAACATTAATTCCGGGAGATGTGAAAATGTTTAATTTACTAACATTTTTATTTCATTAAAATATGTTAATCATCTGACCATTAGAAAGCTTTCTGTTATTATCATCCACCTGCCCCTATATAATACTACTACTAATTCAGCAAAACAAACTTACTAGGTTATTGAATTCTTGTATTCCTATAATGCAATACAACATTTATTGTATACAAAATGCTATTTATTTATTTCACACGACAACAATTAAGGCTACATTCTATAGACATGAAGTAAAGTAATAGCCCAGGAACTATTTTTACCAAAAAATAATCCTTATTTTGTTTGCTATAAATCTATATCACCATTTATTATATTATATTATATTTTAATACAAAAAAATGTTTTGTGACTTTTAAGATATTTAGTAATAGTTTCATGATGACACCTACAATCACTACTATTGACATTTACTTCACTCCGTGGCACTATACCTACCTATAAATATTTTTTTTCTCTTGCAAATATTTTGTATATACTCAAGTATGAGGTTAACTTAAAATAAAGCAAAAAATGATCACAAAATATTTAATTTCACAGGAACATAAGAAAACAGAACTAATGACAGTTTTGTTTGCGATAAATATTGTTTCCGTAAATTAGCATCGACTTGTGGAAGCACTGTGAATAAATGTGAGATTTATTCAAGGAAGTTTCAACTTTGGCAACTTATTTGGTTCAGTCGGACGTCTGCGGCGAGGACCCATTACGGACAAAATAGAACCTCCGTGTGGTCTGTCCAAGGTCTAATTACTAACGTAAGTAATTACCAATGCCCGTTGGCTTCAATCAATTTCCGGCGTACGGTCTATATATGTTAAATATTTTGAATTCAATTATGCGAAAACAATTGCAGATGGAGACTGAATTATAAGGAACAGTTTGAAGATTTTTGGTTCATCATTTACTCTTATTCAAAAACGATACAATGCAAAGTACGAGTATAATGTGCGTTAAAAAAAAATGTTAGACTAAATTTGAACATATTTTTCTCAAGCTATGATTTATATAAGATAGTCATTTTTATAATATAATATTTAAGTTATTATTTAATATTAATCAGTCTAATGTGTGCTAGCAATTTAACTGACTGGGAATAATAATAACAAAATATTCCGGCTGAGGAAATACCAGAGAGTTTCCTCCGAATCTCCCCTGCATATCAAGGTAAAACCATTCACCTTAACTACTCGTCTAATATGTTTATTGCGTTCATGCGCGTGCACTTTTAAGTACTGAAAACAAATAACCCGGATGTTTACTCTAAATGTGTCTATTTCCTAATCACGTATATAAAATTACTTAATCACTTTGATTCAACAAAATGCAAATGTATTTGATGTCATTACAAAAGACAATAGCAACTTTACTTTTATGAGTTTCTGGTTTAGAATAAATGTATTGTAATATTGAAATTATTTATTATAATACTAATATAAAATGAGTTATGAACAATTTTTTTATCATATTATATTTCAATTAAGTTTTTAAAGTTCTGGGTGATAGCTAAGATAAAATATAGTAATTTAACCCCATATCTTGATAGACACTATTTGGTATATGTAGCTTGCAATCCATGTGTATTTTAAATACTATTTCATCTAAATATACGTGCTATAAAGTTAATGAATTAGTTTAAAGAAACTATTTAGTACCTTTTTCGTGTCGCATGGCTCGACAGCGGCTGTAGATGGAGAGGGATATTAAAAACACATTACACTGTCTTAAAGATATAAATAAATACTAAAAATATATAAGGCAATTTCACCTTTCACATATCCCCCATATTTTTTTATTAATGAAGAAAAATTTACGACCATACTATCTTTTTTACTGAGACATCGGTATCTGTCCCTGTGAAGTTCTTTGAACTATTTTTATTTGTGTACTTTCTAAGATTGCATTTTCTTTTTATAAATCTTATAGATAAAAAAAATCTTGATTAACTATGAAAATAATGTTCTATATATTTATAAAGGATAGCTTACTGCTAAGCTGTCGGTATTAAGTTACAGGAGAACATTCTATCGGTAAATATTAATAATAAGCTGTCGAGTTATTCGGAAATAAAATAGAGTACTAACGAAACACATCAGCAATACAACCAATATAAGGGATATATAATACATATTACAGTCTCATAATTTTATTTCATTTGACACATTCATTTTAATGCAGCAAAGCGCCACCGAGATGATTCTGATGATTAATTTACTTTACTAAGTAAGCATTGACAAATATTTATATTCTTATGTTGCTTTGATTCATGATTGACCGCTGCTGCACTTGACTGTACTACTGCACTACTGTTTTTGTCATTATTGAAATCAAAGGAGACGTTCCTTTAGAAATGACGAGAAGATTCAGTCTTCTGTGCTTACAATGAAAGTTATAAATAAATAGATTTAATTAATTTCATGCGCTCCTTCAGGTTCCCTTATGATTATTTACTGTGCCTGTCTACTTTAAGCAAAACAAATGATTATCATAAAAACATAAAAACAAAACTTGAAGAAACGAAGCAAACTTAAATTTCTTGTGAGAGACTAACGACATTTATCAATTAAAATTTTCTGTTTGTAAATTTCAAGCTCGAATATAAAATAAGCACATTGTTTGATTTACTGGAAAACTTTGTATGCAGCTGTTCTCAATATTGTCACAGTATACGGTCAATTGTCCCAGTATAGGTGGTTCATCCACTCAACGGCTAAGTCGACGTTGCATAATTTCTTTTTAAAATTCATCGTATTAATTACCACATGGTAACAACAGTAATTGGTTTATATATTATATTGTTAATGTAACAGATGAATCTTAGTTTTTTTTTGTGCATATTTTCACAGTACGGTCTAATTACTTTGTAATTTCAATTTTATTTATTAAAGATTCTCGAAGTGACCTTCGAAAACACAGTATCAATGTTACTGGAGGAAGGTCGGGTAAAAAGCATGAGGACCCCCCGGAGGGCATGTATGAAGAGGTTGTTGTCTGTGGCCGAGGCGAAAGAGGTATGCAGAGACCGTAGCGTTTGCGCTCCGTCGTCTCTGACTACACCGCAAGGGATATGGCGTGAAGCTAAATAAATAATAAATAAATAAAGATTCTCATAGTATTACAGAATTTAAGCTGAATTCATAATAGTCATTCTACGTTCATAATAGCGGAAAAGTTTCGCAAAATTTGTCATCCCTGTGGTGTTACTAGGTCAGATTGATGTTTTGAGTCTTTATTAAGATTGCAGCTACAAATAGCACTTTGTCATCACATTTTTGTTGACGAGTCTTTGTACGGTTTAAGTTTAAATATTGATAAAAAAATTGATTTATATTTTATTAAATTGTCATGTTGTGATTTTTCTAAAGCTTTAAATAATATATGGAACACTAAAAAATATTTCTTTTTAATGAGGGCAATATGAACGATGAAAGAAAAGTTTTGGTCTTTATATGTATGTTAAATAAATATCAACATTTTAACATACAAATACAACGATTATACTAATATCAGATGTCTTTGCTTTAATACCAAAAGTCAGAACTAGTACTATTGTACCGCACAATGTGTATTAGGAAACGAAAATGTATGAAATGTTATAAGTAGATAATTAGTGGTTTGAAATGTACCGTTGTAATAGACTTAGTAACTAGACTTAGTAATTGTAGTTACATGAACGTAGTTTTATATTCAATTAATGGTGAGCCATGCATAATCATAAACACTGCATTAAATAAGTAGATATTTATATTAGGTAATAAAAATAAGCACACGAAGATACGGTCCTATTCTTAATTTTGTATTTTATTTTATTTTATTACAATATTATTCTAATCTAAATATTTATATTAATATAATTGAATTCAGAAGAACTAAAAATAAATATAAAAGAATTATAAAAAAATATATATTTTATTTAAAAAAAACATATAATATGCGGAAGCACGTCTCATTAGCGTAAACTATGTGTGAATATCTGAAATTATCTTTTGTTTCTAAGGGCGAAGTTGTGTCGAGGCAGCAATTTAATACAAAAACATTTAAAGTAAATTAGCGTTATAAAATTCACTAGTTCTTACCTTAAATCCATTAGACTGGTGGAAAAATTTATGTTTACACTCCACTGAACTGAATTCAGTGTTAAAGTTAGATTCTGTAGAAACACAAAAGTCAATAAAAAGGAAATCAAGCCAACGAATGCAATGGACTGTAAACAGTTATCCCCTTAGTGAGTCAAATTTTAAGAGACTATCCAATATATGTAACTAAATAAAAGTTCTTTGATATTCCATGAACCGTTATTGTTGATCGATTGATTTGGGAGATATCAAAGATTGTGAGAGTCACAGATAGACTTATGTTATGTATATCAAAATGTAACCGCTTGTTAGATCGACATAAATATGTTTACTAAAAGGAAATTTTCTTATATAACTTCTATTCTAATATAAATAATATAACATAATTCATCACATTTATGGGAATCTTCTTCTAAAGTATCAATATATAAACTTTAACAAACAGTGATATATTAAGAACTTAAAAATAACAATATTATATAAACATGTCAAATGTATAACAACTTCACAAATAAAATTGTTTAAACACATATTATATTTATAATAAAATTTAAGACAATAAATTTAATTCTATCATCTTTCAATTAATCATAAAGCTAAAAGGTGATCTCGATCGTCTCATCTCACGGTGATATTGAAGAACATGACATGGCAGATCATCGCCTGTGAAATGATGAACCGCACTCCATACTTTTGTACATTGCAATATAACTGGGATATTCATTTAACCAATATATGAAGTAATGAAATATCACAGAGTGATTAGAATTGCGGAACGGCATAATTTATCATTTATGATATTTTTCTTTATAAAGATATGGATGTCATTGAATAATATAATCATTATATAATTTAACCCTTTGAGATTACCGCCGTCTCTAATTAGTGTTATAATTGGTATTAATAAATTTAGTTTTGTCACATTTATTATTATATCGGTTTGTTAAAGTATTAAAGACTAATATACATATTATATAATACATAATCTTAGCTTACGTGGGAATGTATATTCAGAGCAGCAGTTCTTTTAAAATTTGTAACATAAACACGTACAACTTTTTATTATATATTCATTTTACATATATGAAAAATCATACACCTTTCTAAAGACATTCATGAAAACATTATTGAAAAGCAATAGTTTATCAACTATGAGTTACCAATTAAAATAATTAACATATGAAGTATTTCTCAATACTAGACTCCTTGTAAAAGAAGAGTTTGTAAAATTGTTTTATTTTCTGACGAAAATTTCAATATGTATTGAGGAAACGCGTACATTACTGCGAAGTTACTAAAGTAGGTAATGTCTAAAGTTTAGCTTCTGAAGACTTACCGTGGGGTGAGGGAATGTACAGGTTTCATATGGCTTATAAATAGGAGATATGTTATCATTATTATATAAATATAGTATGGAATATGTACCAACACACCATGATGTATGCTATGTAAGAAATAAAACGTACCAATAACAACGCAAAGAAGTATAAAGATGCGCATGTGTGAGTAAAGGGCCATATGATTTTGCATGAAAAAATAAAAATGCAAAGCGTTCCTTTGTGTGAGCTCCCGTCTGAGCTACGAGTACATCACCAATACAGCTTAAATTATGATTTTGTTCACTTAGTTTATAAGAGTTCTATCTTTTGTGAAGGCGATGTATAATTTTATTCTAAGAGGAGACCTTTTTAAGTATGTCGGTTATTTACATTATTTTCAAATTTTGACGAACTTCCAAGAGGCCACTTGCTAAAGGAAGCTTTTAGATACACTTAAAATTGTTACTTTAACAGTAACTTAGCTGATTAGCTAGTAAGGTTCATTCAACTGGGTTATGAAATCTTATTTTTAAAGAAATATCGAATATAACAATTCATTTAAGTTATATTTCGAAAACAAACTGTTCTGTATGTAATTTGTAATCAAATAAACGTCAACGTATTTTATATAACATTTAATAATTTATATGAACTAAATGGAATGACAATTCTATTTAGTTTTATTAGTAAGAACCTAATCTTTTATATTTCATTGGCTGATTACACGAGTGATCGATCACACGACACTAAACTAACAGCGTTTACATCTCTACGTAAAATATAAAAAGTCTCATAATCATCGGCATACTGCCTTTGACCGCTCACACCCACTGAATAAATCTACCAAAATTTTGCGTTGAATATTTCTAAAATTCCAAATAAGTATCTATTCTTTTATAGAAACTTACTTATATTTTCGGTGACGATAGTTAATGTTATATACATATTATTACACGGATAGCATGCCCTTGTAGAAATATATTATCATAAAAAGAGCTCGAATATTTGTTAATTAATTAATTAGTATTTATTGCAAAAAGAATTCTCTACAAGTCATACAAAAAATATTAGGATATAAAAAAACGAAAAACAACAGAATAACGAATATGATACAACATAAAACAAATTGTATAACTTATGAATTCATTTTAATAACATAAAAGGATAAGAAACAACAAAAATATTATCATGACACGCGGGTGTTCCTTGAGATGAGATCATTTATAAATTATCTTTTACAGTTAACTTGTTTAATCTTAAAACATTATATTTCCTGAACATACTAAGAGTACGTGATGCAATAATTCTTGTTACAATTATTTATAAGACAAGTATTTTTTATACATAATTATTATGATGATGAAATATATATATAATTATTAAGATGATGAAATCTCACTCAACCGCGTTTTAAGTTATTTTTTTTTATTATCTAAAATGATTAAACCGAATTCAAAATGGACTAAAAGAGGTTTAATTTGAGTAAAATAAATTATATCGCGTCGCTGCTTTTCTCTTATCCGAGCTCCATCCAACTATTTCTCAGTGAGTTAGGACTTGTTCAATTGGATTCAAAGGTTAAGTTTTCATCTTAGTCGAGTTTTCGTTAAATGTAAGATCTTCCTGTCTAGTTGTGTTTAGTGTTTTTAATTCTTTTATTTTATTTTAATAATGAGATAGTCACATCTATGACTTTCTAGATACACTTTACATTTTTATGATTACTCTGCGTCACCCTGCACATGTGTGTACATATCATTACATAACAACGTTATATAGATATATGAAGTAAGCAATGTTTTAAAATTAGAAACAATTAAATATTATTAATAGTCATTGAGGGATGGCTTCCACCGATAAGAAATGTTCTCACATAAGCCTTCCATCTTCTTTAAACCACTCGTAATATTTATATCTTTAACATTGTGAGAGGTTGTAAAGATGTGATGAAATAATTGAAAAGCCGAATTATAGAGGAGAAGCTCGAGATATTAAAACTAAATTCTCACTGAGTTACTCTATACATAAACATATATTCTTAGTAGAGTATAATTTCAGGTAAGTATACCGGATACTGCAACTGTTAATGGAATTGTGAGACGGTAAGACAGGTAACTTCATATAGCTTACATTACAAGTTAGTGATGTGATGGAGGTAGTTTAATATCGTATGTGTTAAAAGTTAAAATCCTTTGAAGGCTTCAATCTACATATAATATAATCACGATCACTTTTCTATGAAAAGTGGCATTATTACTTTTTCATAATTAATCTTCAGTTTCATCATGATTTTTAAAATATAAATTTAATTTACATCGTCATAATATCAAAATGCTAAACTTATTTATTAAAATATTAATACGTAAATTGATAGAAAATATATTTGTACTCGTTTGATGTTTTGAACGACATTATAATAAACTCAAATATCAATGTCTCTGTGTGGTGTCTGTCAACAACAAACAAACAAACAAACAAACAAACAAACAAACTATATAATCAAGACACAATAAAGGTTATAATCAAGACACATGTCTAACGCAAGTGGAATCTGGTGTGGAGTGATCAAAGCTCACATTAACCAAGTTTAATTACAAGACGTGAATCCCCGAGGGTATGGCGGATATCTCCGTATGTTCATCACTATGTCTGCTTATTATGGCTGCAGCCAGACACGACCTTGTCTGTGTGGTGTGATACTTACTGTCAATATATGTAGGACTAGGTCTATATTTTGGAGAATATATATATATTCTGTGTATATTGCAGACTTCTGGAAAAGTGATTAAAGTAAAAATATTATCAAAACACTTTAGAGAGTTGTAACTATTAAACCTCAAACCAATCATAAAGGTATGTAATTAGGTCTTTCATTCATGTTCACTAAATTCTGATTACTTTTTGAACCTTTTCACATTTTCAATTACCACCTCTAACATCATGTTTTCAATAACTTTTATTCTGGTAACAGCATTGGTTTAGTGATATTTTCGCTGTTAATATTCATAGTTCACATATTGTCTTTATTAATTTATAAATAATTCTTTAAATATTTTCATTTTCTTACATGTCTTCAGTTCTGCCTCGCGGTGTGATTATCTTACATGTCGCACTGTACATTACACATTGTAAAATCATTTATATGGATCAGTTGTGTTCAATATTTTTACTAAACCCTAGGAGAATTGACTAGTTATTCTTTAGTTGACATTTAATACTTGATGATAGCTCAGACTTCGTCTTCGATCTGTTATTCGATTTGTCATATCTATATAACGGGTGCGAAGTATCACTGATTTTATATCATATATCAGTAAGATTCTGCAGTTATATTTCAAAGTCTGATTTTCTGCAGTGCCGAGTGCTTTATAATATCACAATAAAACCATATTTTGTTTGCATTTTTACCTTCTGCAATATAAGTTTTCGGTTAAATTATATTTTATTAGAAAACTTTCCAAGATTAGTATCTTTTAAATTTGTACTGAATTCTGTTACATTATATTACTTTATAAATATAAATTTTGAGATGAACTTCATTTTTTTTTCATACATTATTCACCATTATAGTAAAATGATCTATTATATAGATTATAGATACATTTAAAACAACAACAACTGTTTAAAAATATATAAATGTTAGTATAAAAGCAGTGTTGTTTAGTAAAAATGTGTGTCAGTGGATGCCAATATACTGATAAGCCAACATTTTTATTCCCCAATCGTTCCTTTGAAGGTCTATTTGGGCTAAATTATCGTCCTTTGACCCAGAGACTAACGATTCAAAAAGAGTCATACAATTTTAAGGTAAAAGAGTACCATTTTCTTTTATTCTTTTTATTAGAGAAACCTTTTTTTATTAAGTAACGTGGAACTCCCATGATTTCTGTTAGATTAGATAAACGAAACATCTGTATATTTTAGTATTAAATAATTTCACTAAAATGTAATAAATGGTAAATTTGAATAGTTTCATGGAAAATATGAAAATAAATATCAAAATAATATTTATTAGTAGCAATGGTATATCTTATCTTTTTATTACAAATAAAGAAAACTTATGATATCAACCTGTTAGCAAATAACTCATTACGAGAATTTCGGAATAATAAATTTTGCAAATTTATTTGCTTGATATAAATAATATATTTCACAACAACTAAGACTAAATAAGAATTTAGTAATAAACTGATCTGTAACACAGTATTAAAACTAAACATACTTCATCAAAATAAATTCATATATTTCGTTAAAAGTAAATTTGATCAACTCTTCATCTTTTATGTTGTTGTATTTAATATTAATTTAATTTAATTTAGTACATGCATCTATATTTTTTTAAAGAAATATTAATTAAGTAAAGAAATAGTCAGTTGATTTATCGCTGATTATTTAATATTGATTAGGAGTTGTTGAAAGTTCTGTGTAAACATTTCGTATCAAACTGTCTTAAAATAAAAAAAATAAGACTAACCCTTATGGTTACTTAAGCCGTAACTTGAGAAAAAATAAAAAATATTATTATTATCACACTAGTTTATTATCATTAAATCATTTGCTAAATCACTTAAAACACAACAAATGATTTCCAATAAAGGGAAGTTGTCAGCTGGATGTTTTTAATTGAACGAGTTCAGATAAGATTTTTTTCAAATAAGAAAGTCGATAGAATGGCAGAAAAATCTGGCCATTTGAAAACTCTTAATATGAATGATGGTAAGAGCTTTCAAATCACCAGATGTTTCTGATACCTGTCCTTATATAACTGTTCTAACCCTAAATAATCGGGTATTTGAAGTCAGTACAAAACAATTTTTTACTGCTCTTCCGTCATTTCGATTGAGACTTGCAGATGAGACTTGATGTTGTAATAAAATGTTGACGAGAGCCAAATTACACATAAAATATTTTTATAAAATACTACTTAGTGTGTGTATTAAGTATATGAAACACACAATTACAACATGTACTATCAGCTGATAGTTGCCTTAATTAATACTCGTATAGTACAGAATAACAAATTTTTACTAAACTATTATCTATTACTTCATTAAATGGCTAAATATAGAACTAAACTAAATTACATCTTTGTTAAATATTTTATATTTCCAAGTACGAGGTTAATTAAAAGTAAAGGAAAAAATATATATTTTTAATATTTAAGTTCAAAGAAACATAAAACATCACAACTAATGAACTGTTTTGTTTAACACAAAAATATACAACGATAATAAAAATGTTGTTTCCGTTTAATCAGCAGTGGGTTGCGTAAATATTGTAAATTAATGTAAAATTTAGTTAAGAGAAGTAACCAACTGGGCTATTTATTTATTTCCGTCGGAACTCTGCGGCGAGGACCCATTACGGACAAAATTGAACCTCCGTGTGGTCTGAACAAGGTCTATTTAGAATAGTTAATGGCTACTTCCCTTTGACTTCCGGCAATTTTCCCTTTTTGGCCCTCTATAAATGTTAAATATATTAAATTGAAATAGCATGGCAATTGTTGAAAGAGACTGAAATATTTATTGGAAAATTTAGAAGATTGCATTTTGCTAACAAAAACGAAACTCGATTATAAAAATCTGCCGTAGTTAAGTTTTTGTCTTCTAAAAGACCTTCTAATTACACATGAGGCATATTTAAATAATAAAATTATAATACCCGGAGATTAATTAATAATTTATTTTTATAAAAATATTTATTTGGTCTCAATGGAGAAGTTAAAAGGTGTTAAAGTATCCTTTTCAAATATTTTATTGCGTTGAATATTTGGCCATCAAAAATTATATTTTTAAATATAGTGTAATAACTATAATATTTATATTATTTATTTATTTATTTAGCTTCACGCCATATCCCTTACGGGGTAGTCAGAGACGATGGAACGCCAAACGTTACGGTCCCTGCATACCTCTTTTGCCTCGGACATTAACCTCTTCATACATGCCCTCCGGGGAGTCCTCATGCTTTTTACGTGACCTTCCAGTATCATAGATACAGTGTTTTCGAAGGTCACTCTAGGCCTCCCCCTTTCTCTCTTACAACTCACTTTTCCTGTATAAATCATTTTTACCATTCTTTCATCACTCATTCGTTCGACGTTCCCAAACCACCTGAGCACGTTCTTCTTCATTCTCACTGTAACATCTTCACTAGTAACTGTCATTCTGTGGATCTCTTCATTGCGGATTCGGTCAGCTAGGCTTACTCCGCATATTCTGCGAAGAGATCGCATCTCCACAGCATTCATCTTTCTTACATTTTTCTTCTGTGTTACCCACGTTTGGCTGCCGTATAATAGCGTCGGTAGCAAAACCGCATTGTGTACAGCCAAACGTGCAGCTATGCTGACGTTTCGCCGTCAACAATGCAGCCAGGGCACCGTTAACTCTGTTACCGGCAGCAATAAACCTTTCCACATCCATTTCGTATCTTCCGTCTCTGCTAAACATACTTCCGAAATATACCACTTCATTCACTTGTTCTATTATCTTACAAAGAGGTATGGAGAGCATTGTGTCGTCTTGATGTGAATAAAGCCAATGGCCCTGATGGTATACCAGCCATTCTGCTCAAGACATGCGCAGCTGAGTTGTCTCCTGTATTGACACGTCTGTAACGTCTCTCTTTCAAGTCTAGAATAGTGCCGAAATCTTGGAAGCTTGCTAACGTGCAACCAGTGCCCAAAAAAGGCAGTCGTGCCGATCCTACCAATTATAGACCGATTTCAATCACCTCCATACTCTGCAAGATTATGGAGCGTGTATTGAACTCGCGCCTTTTAACGTACCTTGAAGGTAACGATCTCCTCAGTGACCGACAGTACGGGTTTCGCCGAAATAGGTCCACTGGGGACGTTCTAGTGTACGCTACGCACATTTTAGGCGAGGCCATCGAGAAGAACGGAGAAGCGGTCGCCGTCTCTCTTGACGTCTCGAAGGCATTTGACAGGGTCTGGCATGCGAGCCTTATAAGCAAGCTTTCAACATACGGTATATCTCCTGGTCTGATCGGTTGGGTAACGGACTTTCTGAACCAAAGATCTCTCCGAGTAGTTGTCGACGGGTGTTCCTCGGAACCCTTGACAATAAATGCCGGAGTGCCTCAGGGGTCCGTTCTTTCTGCAACTCTATTTCTGCTGCACATTAACGATCTGCTGAAGCCCGGTATCTATGGGTATGCAGACCACAGCACAGTTGTAGAAAGATACCTGCCGAGTAGTCGGGCTAGTAGGATCAAGTACAGTCTGAAAGAGAAGCCATGGTGCAACGTTTGAATGACAAACTTCAGGCAGTCTCCGCATGGGGCAAAGCCAATCTTGTCAAATTCAACGCCACCAAAACGCAGACGTGTCTGTTCACCGCCAAAAGGAGCCCTTTCACCTTGGCTCCTACTTTCCAGAGTGTATCTTTGGAATACAGTGACCGGCTTCAGTTGTTAGGCTTAGAGATTTCCTCGAACCTCAACTTTGGTCGGTGTATTGAGTCCAGAGCAAGAGTAGCTGCAGGAAAGCTTGCCGTTCTTGCGAAGGTCCGTCAGTACTTTACACCGGGACAGCTACTTGTATTATACAAAGCACAGATCCGGTCGTGTGTGGAGTACTGTGGGCATATATTCGCTGGTGCCGCTAAGTCTCATCTTGCGGTTGTGGACTCAATTGAGAGGCGAGCAAAGAGGCTTATAGGCGACCCTGAATTGGTTGAAGCCAACCTCCACAGCCTTGAACACAGGCGTAGAATTGCTAGCCTCTTAGTATTCTATAGGATACATTTTGGTGAGTGTGCGCAGGCATTACATGATTTAATTCCTCCATCCCCCTTCCATCACAGGATGTTCCGACGCACGGCAGATATCTATCCTTACGTTGTGGACATTCCCCCTGTCCGAACAAAGCGCTTTGCTTCGTCTTTTTTAGTTCGTACAGCGAAGGACTGGAACAGCTTGCCTGCGTCGGTATTTCCGTCCCAATACGATGTGGGTGTCTTCAAGAAAAGAGTGAATAGGTTACTGGGTTAATGCGCCTTACCATCTATGACTACATTTCCACTTTCCATCAGGTGGAATGTAGTAAAGCACTAACCCAGAGGGTATAAAAAAAAGAAAAAAAAAGAAAAGCAATTGACCTTAAGGTCACCTACTTTCACTCCCATGTCACTGTCTTTCACGCCTTGGAGACAACTATCCAAATACAAATTAAACAACCAAGCTGACATAGCGCAACCTGTTAAGCAAGGTTGCGCTATGTCGATTGGATGTCAAACCAGGGCGACATGTCAGCGCCTACTCGCACACAGGCTGAGTGATCTCTGTAAAGGGACTTTACAGCCTGTAGCAAGGGTCCGCAAAAAGATCTGATCTATACACCCTCTTCCAGGTCTAAAACCTCCTTGGGCCTCCCACAACAGCCTTTCAGATCTCTCTTGCATTCTTCTCGCTAATATTTTAGCATAAACTTTACCACCCAAGCTAATCAAACTGATAGCCCTATAGCTTGCACAGTCTATCTGTGAACCTTTGCCTTTATACAAAGGTACGATGACTGCACTTCGCCAATCGCCTGGGACCTCCCCTGATTTCCAGCATAAATTGCACAAAAACCAGAACAAGTCCCAGACGCGTGGCCCACCATATTCGATCATCTCGGCAGTAACTTCATCTACTCCCGCAGCCTTACCACATTTCAGACTTCGAATCGCGCTCTCCACTTCTTCCAAACTGATTTCACCATCGGCTACATCCGGACTCAGCATTTCACTGGTACTCAAAGCCGAGGCGTCCTGACGTTCATATATCTCCTTGTAAAACTCCGCCCACCGCTGCAAAACATGTGTTTGGTCGGTTAAAACTTCACCGCTCTTCGAAAGCACCCCTTTCATTCTACAGGTTACCGAAAAACCCCGGGAATCACTAACTTCTCGCCAGAAAAGCTTCGTATTTTCCCGGAAGTTGTTCGTCAACCTGTCGTCCCTTTCTCTCTCAGAATTTTCATGCTTCATCTTTATAAGTGCTTTCGTTTTATGCTTTTGCAGCTTGTACTCTCTTTTTCTTATCTCTCTCATACTTTTATCCTTACCCGAGGCTTTATAATCCAGCCATGCTTTCTTCTTTAACTCTACAGCGTCTTTCACTTCATCGTCCCACCATTCATCGCGCTTTTTACTAAAACCTTTTTTTCTTTTACCACATACCTCTGTCGCTACTTTCACCATACCATTTCTCAGGTTCTGCCAGCATACTTCAACACTTTCATTTCCAGAATTCAAGCAAATTCCACAGCTTTCAAGCTTCTTGAAAACCCTTTCTTGATATTCCTCTCTGATCGGTGGATCTTGAAGCTTCCAGCTTCTTATGCGATAATTCGACTCCAAGCCAGGACACGTCGTGCGGCTGCGCCAACCTGCAAACAGACCTCTTATTCTAGCAACGACTAGAAAATGGTCCGTTCCCAGATCAGCACCCCTAAACACTCGCGTGTCCATAACTTGGCTTCGAATACGCTGATCCACTAGGAATAAATCAATCATACTTCTTTCTTCCGCTCGCTCCCATGTGTACATGTGAATTTGTTTGTGATCAAACATCGTGTTTGCCACAAACAAATTTTTCTCCTTACAAAATTCAAAAACAAAAGCAGCTTTCCAGCCTCATTTACTCTCCTATCACCGTACTTGCCTAGCACGCTTTCGTAACCACTTCGCGCGGTTCCAACCCATCCATTCATATCTCCACATACTATCAACTTTTCATTATCTCTGACACTACTTAGAACATCCCTGACACTCTCCCAAAACTCCTCGAGCTCGCTCACTGGAGCTGAGGATACTGGCGCATACAAGGCTAACAAGAATACTCTTGTTATCCCCAGCTTGAAGCGAACCCAAAGAAGCCTCGGGTTGATGGCCTTGTATTCTACCGTTGCATTAACCATTCGAAAAGACAACAACACGCCTACACCTTGGCAACCTCGCTCCCCCTCTGGAACCCCAGCCCACAAAGTTGCCAGGCAAATCGGTTGTATCATTGCTGGTCTCAGACACACAAATAACATCCAGATCCTTATCATCCATCACATCTAATAATTCATTCATGTTCTGTTCCATTCCTCCTCTTACATTCCACGTAGCTATTTGTAGCTCCGTCCTCCACCTCCCGCCGTTCGGAACATGGCGTGTTGGTTGGCGGTCCCCAACGCCGCATTTGTTCATTTTGTTATAATAAATTAAATATTTTCATTATATTACATAAAAATTACAAAAAAAAAAAAATAATAACAATAATAATAATAATAACAATAATAATAATAATAACAATAATAATAATAATAACAAGAACAATAAATTAAATATTTTCAGAACATTAAACAACAATTACAAAAATTAAATGACCATTTCAGAAATTAAATAATAGTAACAATTAATAGCAACAACAATAAATGAAATATTTTCAGTACATTAAATAACAATTACAAAAAATTAAATGACAATTACAAAAATTAAATAATAATATTACAATAATTTAAATGGCATTACAATAATAATAATAATTAATATTAATAATAATAATTGTTGTGGGTGCATATGATGCCGGTGAAGCTGTCGGGCTTGTAGGCCAGCAGTGAATCGTTGCCTTCGGAGTCCGCGCGTTCGTCCAGGCGGGTCGACATACCGGCCACGCTGGTGCTGCACTGCTGACTCGGTGCCGCCGCCGCTACTGAATGCATTCTCGCAGCCCCGTAGAACTTTCCTTCGCGAGACGCCAGTTTCGCGAAATTATAATATCTTTATATTCTCTAATGAGGGTAGATAAATATTGAATATTCTTCTAGCTGTATTTCGTAAATATTCACTTTAATTTGCAACTGTAGCAAATTAGTAAATATATCTCATATTAAAAAGATTTTAAGATAGTTTGTTAAGACAAAGGAATCACTCAATCCAATTATCTTTTGCTGATATTTTCTCTGCTTCCTGATGTGACACTTTCACTACACCACTGTTCCTTCACCATTTCTTCCTTTGATTACTTATTCACTGCTACCAATTATCCGACAATCTAATTAACTTAAAATTAACTGATTCAATCCGTAAGTATGTCGTCGTAGTCGTCAATTTGGCGTCTTATTATTTTTCGAATATTTCGCGAAATTCTTGAATTTTCTTAAAGTTCTGTTTGTTTGTTCGTGGGCCGTCACTTATGTACTTTAGTGATACACTTAGTGCCGAAATAATAATATTTTAAACCTCCGAAATGTTTATTAAAATAGGGAGCACACGTACAGCGTTTGACAGCTGACCACCGACGTTTCAATTAATTATATTTATATAAATAAATATAATTAATTATATTTATATAAATAAATATAACTAATTGAAACCTACATGTCAACCTACTATCAGTCCACAAATTTTACATTTATCGCATTAAACAAAAACCTTAAAAAATCATTGAATAAAAGAAATAACTAACATTATAATTAATTAATATAAATAAAATTAATGCGTGAAACAAAATACTTTTACAGTATTCGAACCTTTCACCTTACATTTATCAACTCAGTCGTAACAAGTTTGACGACCAAGTATTGAAGAAACCCGGGGACTTTACTGAAGTTTGAACCTTCATCAAACACTATTTCAATCAGCGAATCCACAGCGAGTCTGAGTTTAAATAACAGTGTCAATATTCTCATCTTATAGTTAATTAAACTAAGAAATTTACGACTTACTTTTATAAAATATTATACTATTTTTTTATTGTATGATGCTCGGTGATCTTCATTAAATTTATGTTAGACAAGAAAGAAATAACATAATAAAATATTGTGTCTTTAACAATACATCATAGTTGATTTCGTAAATAAAACTCCAACAACAAAGTGGTACATTGTGTAGTATACAGACGACGACGACGACTTCTGGCTGTGGGTCTAAGAGGATGTGTTGCTGCAAAAAAGCCCAAATTAACAATTCGACACAAGAAAAATACACTAGAATGCTCAAAGACGCAGCTCCTACTAGCTCAGAACATTTATGGCAGTTATTAGAGAGTGAATGGCATAAGTTAGATGAAGATTATTTTAAGAAGTTAATTAATAGAATACCTAAAATTTGTGCTGAAATCATAAAAGGCGGTCACTTTGACAAAGCTAAAATTTGATTATGTTCCCAATTATTTGTTAATTTTCTAAGTTCTAAGTAACTATTGCTTAAATTTTTAATTTTATTTCAATACAAGTAATTGAAGATCGTTAAATATTGTTTTATTTGATTTGATGACACTTAACGCGGGGGTAGGTATGAGTTACTACAGCACCGGTTACCATAACAACGGTTACGATGACAATGGACAATATACCATAGCAACCTAAGTTCATATCCAAATTAATAGTGTGCCCAGCGAAACGGGACGGAATAAGCTAGTATATATATATATATATATATATATATATATATATATATATATATATATATATATATATATATATAACACAAATCAATCAAGTTTTGATTTGCTCTTACCACCCTGTGACGTCTTTCTTTCTCCTTTACCGACACTCCATCATCGTTTCTTACAAATCAATTTCCTTTTTACAAGCAGAAAAGGGTAATATTTTTAAAAGACAACCGTAAACATTAAAATTCTCTCCTTTTTAGACATTACGAAAAAAAAAAAGCAAACACTCAAAGTATGGATACGTATAATGTTGTATAACGTCTACAAATATTTACGAGACAGATTTTGGAAAAATAGTCACGAAACAAACAGGAAACAGCTGGCTTTACAAAGGGTGCTTAAAGTATGGTATCCTTCATCGTTTGACATTTATATGGGAAGTGCCTATACGTAACAAGTACAATAAAATTGTATGACCTGTATATATATGACGGTCACAGTTGTCTTAAAATTAAGTTAATTTGTCATTTTTTTACTTCTGACTCGCTCTTGTAACATTTTTTTAGAAATTCTAATATGCCTTTGTAAATAAAAAAGGAAATTATTATTAGTTTCACTATTTATTTAACTCTCAATACCTGAGTGACATAAACCATTAAAGTTTGCGCAATAACTTTTTGGCCAGATGTGAAAATTACCTTTTTTTAAGAAATTTAATTTTAAATTTAATGCATTACAACTTAATTATTTGGAGAAATGTGTCAAAAAAATTATCTTGAAATAAGAGAATGTAAAAAGATATCAGAATAATAACTTTCCAAATGTTAGCATTTTTATTTAACAAATAACAAATAAAAGACTTAAGATTCACCTTTTTTTTTGATTGTAAGTTCTAAATAGTGTGCGGGAACTGAATCCCACAAAAACCTTTTTACCCACATAATAGTTTTTATAATATAAAATATATTTTATATGTACTTACAATGTGTTATTTTTAAGCGATTTGTTCTTATAGAAGAGTCATACTTTAACACTGCAGTTTGACCTGTTTACAGTATTATGATAATATACGAAATTCTATTCTTTAAATATTTTTCTTTATAGCAGTTATATAATTTTTCTATTCTAGCGTCAATCTTCAAAAATTTGAATTCTAAATTCTCAATTTCTAAAACTAAAAATAAAGAAAAACCTAGAAAAAATTGCAATTAAAAGAATCTTTTATCAGCTTAAAGTATTTTGTTTTTTGAATGGAATTTGCTTAATCATTAACGAAATAGATTATGTTATATTCCATGCTGTCGAAGACGACAACAAACTCTAAAGTAAGAACTTTAGAGTTTTGTATATAGAAAGCTAGATTCGCCATGGTGGGTAGCGACACGGTAGCTTGACTGTTAGGAGGACGGGAAGGTTTTCCAAAGGTTACAAGTTCGAGTCCCTCGTGTCAATAAAATTATCGTTTCATATCTATTTAAAAATTTTAACTATAAGGTTAACCGGAGGTTTTTATACGTTCAAATTATTTTTTTATATATATTGTAAGGATAACCTAAAGCTTTTATATTTCGAAAATAAATAGAATGTTGTATATTTTTTTGCAACTGAACTTTATGAAACTAAGTTGTTTATGAGCAACTTCATGCTAGTAGTAAACTTCGTGATAATCCTTCAAAATTATTAATAGATTAAAATATTGTTTTATAAAATAAGATTTATTGTAATATATATTTTAATCAGGTACATCCTGTTTATTCTTTAATACATTGTCTGTATATCTGTTATAAGTAAATCGGCTCATTGATCAATACACAACCTACACCGCTGGGGTTAGATAGTTGAATTTGAAGTATTGACATAAGAAATATACCTTTAAGGAGCAGACTCTCCAGCACAGGATGATTTCTAACAAAGTAATATTTAATTCTTGTCTAAAAAACCTTTCAAGTCTATTATACAATACGTTAAATATTAACTAGAATTTTTATTATTGTTATGAAACAAAGTATAAATAATAATCGTCATATATCGTTATTATGAATATCAATAGGTGCAATCATCGCAATAACATCTTTTGTGCCACATCGGAGGATGGAGGAAATATAGTATAATGTTGGTACACTTACATTTAGTATGTCAAATGTACAGAACCCCTTATTGAAAAAAATAAGTTTAGTTCGTGCTAAATTGTATTTTTGTAGAAAATTACCAAATATTTATTATTATTCAATTATTATTGCTATCTTGCATCTCTTTTATGTTAAGAGTTTTGATGAATTTCATTAGTTTATGTAACAAGATGCATAATTCTCATCGGAGTCTGGTTGGAAATAGAAGTCTTACCTAAAGTTCTCATCTTCATCAAACTTCTTGTTATTCTAATAAACTTTCGGCGACCTTCGGTCTAAATAAACATTTTAATATTCATATTTATACATAAAAATATCATTGTTTGTTGGAGAATTCAATTATTCGATTATTGAACTTCCACAGGATTCTAACTTTCCTCTTATGAAGGTGCATTGAGATTTTAATATTTAGTTTTTTATAAACGAAAATTCTTAAATTTTTTAGGCACTATAAACAAATTATAAAAAACTTAGATAATAACTTTAATTTAGAAGCTCTTTATTTCACATCCTTTTATGGACTAGATTTAAAACAAAGATACTGCAGTTGCTTCCAAGACCACAATCATATGGATATCAGATAAAGCTCTAACCACATGACATACATCTGTTCCGTTGAGGTTTATATTTTTATTAGTAATAGAGATAATTGCTACAGGCTGTAAAATCTCTTTACAGAGATCACTCAGCCTGTGTGCGAGTAGGAGCTGACATGTCGCCCTGGTTTGACATCCAATCGGGAGTTAAGCAAGGTTGCGCTATGTCAGCTTGGTTGTTCAATTGGTATTTGGATAGTTGTCTCCAAGGCGTGAAAGACAGAGACATGGGAGTGAAAAAGAAAACCTTAAGGTCAATTGCTTGCTATATGCAGATGATGCAGTGCTCATTGCATCAACAGAATGCGATTTGCAGGCATTGGTCACCACTCTGAAAGATGGGTGTGGAAATAATGGTCTAAACCTGAATGTAGATAAGACGAAGGTTCTGATATTTGAAAGAAATGAAGTGAGAACAGAATGTAAGATCAACGTGAATGGTAAGATAATAGAACAAGTGAATGAAGTGGTATATTTGGGAAGAATGTTTAGTAGAGACGGAAGATAAGAAATGGAAAACGGAAAGGCGTATTGCTGCCGGTAACAGAGTGAACGGTGCTTTGGCTGCATTGTTGAGACGACGAAACGTCAGCATAGCTGCACGTTTGTTTGTACACAATGCGGTTTTGCTACCGACGCTGTAATACGACAGTCAAACGTGGGTAACACAAAAGAAGAATGTAAGAAAGATGAATGCTGTGGAGATGCGATCTCTTCGCAGAATATGCGGAGTCAGTCTAGCTGACCGAATCCGCAATGAAGAGATCCACAGAATGGCAGGTACTAGCGAAGATGTCACGGTGAGAATGAAGAAGAACGTGCTCAGGTGGTTTGGGCACGTCGAACGAATGAGTGATGAAAGAAAAGATTTATACAGGAAAAGTGAGCGGTAAGAGTGAAAGGGGGTGGCCTCGAGTGACCTTCCAAAACACTGTATCCATGATAATGGAGGAAGGTCACGTAAAAAGCATGAGGACTCCCCGGAGGGCATGTATGAAGAGGTTAATCTCTGTGGCCGAGGCGAAAGACGTATGCAGGGACCGTAGCGTTTGGCGCTCCTTCGTCTCTGGCTACCCCGCAAGTGATATGGCGTGAAGCTAAATAAATAAATAAATAAATAGTAATTGAGAAATAACCGTAGTTGGCGTTGCACGGTTGAAGTAGAGCACAAATCGCACGACCCATGGGTATGAGTATTTTATACGCATAAATAATAAAGTTCCACAAGATATCTTAGACCTTCCATTTCTTAATTTTAAATCTAAAATCAAAAGTTTATTGTTAAATAAAGCTTATTACAACGTTCAAGAGTTTTTAGTGGATCGAAATATGTGGAACTTAAGTTGTTGAATCATTTGCAGGATTTATATTATAATGTACATCACCTATTGTTATATTTCTTTTGAAAAGAGCAACTGTTGAGTTTCTGGCCGGCTCTTCTCAACAGAGCAGCATTCCGAGCCGGTGGTAATTTACTTACGGACTGACTACACTGACCTTTCTTTGTATTGTAGTAATTGACGATTCAAAAGTGCGTGTAAATGCCTACTTGAATAAAGATATTTTGAAGATATTTTGAATTTGAATTTGAATTTGAGGACTGAAGATTTACGATTGAAATGCCCAAAATATGAACAGATCGAACAAAAGCAGTGTGACTCGCTGATTATAGCACATGTTACGTTAAGGTATATTATAGCACATGTTACGTATACACCAAAGGCTAAGCCCCGTAGTGGACAGCCACTGTTAAATGATCTTTTAAATAAGTTCATACTTGTGCTGATAATATGGTATTTAATACATTTTAACATGTACTTTGTGTAATAAACAAACAGTACAGTGCGGTCACTTCGTGTACTTTATTCAAGCAAGGCAAAACCACCTTTGGCTATTTATCATATCTAACCAGGTTGTTATTAACACGAGGAAAATGAAAAAAAACCGGTTATATTAATTTCATTAGGTTAATTAAATTCTGACTAAACCTTTAATATAGTTTATTTTAAAATTCTATTTGTTATCATGAAATAAATTTTCTAGTTATATGAATAATGTTTTTATCAATATAATAATAATAATAATCTTTATTGGAACCAAAAAAGATAGTACATAAGAAATCAGTGATCGAAAATGCTTGCATTAGTTATAAAACTGTGTCGCATACATTAACGCCCACCTCCAAACAATTATTGTTCCAGAGAACAGACAATATAAATAAAACAATAATAGTAGTTATAAAAACAAAATAAACAGAAAACAAAAACAATACAAAAAACATGTTATCCAAAAATAAAGTGCTTTTTTAGGTGTGTTTGTGTGTGTGTGTGTGTGCGTGCGTGTGTGTGTGTGTGTGTGTGTGCGTGCGTGTGTGTGTGTGTGTGTGTGTGTGTGTGTGTGTGTGTGTGTGTGTGTGTGTGTGTGTGTGTGTGTGCGAGTGTGTGTGTGTGTGTGTGTGTGTGTATGCGTGTGTGTGTGTGTGTTTGCGTGTGTGTGTGTATGTGTGTGTGTGTGTGTGTCATGTGGGGGGATTTATAAGTAAACTTATAATATTTTCGGTATCATCATAGTTTAGGCATTTTAACCATTCCAAAACTCGTCTTTTACATTCCATTACACTACAAGGATAAATATCCAAGAATTCATTTATCCTATTGTACAACCTACTTGCCAAATAGCAATATTGTCGCCTTGAGACTACTAGCCTGCTGTTGTTAATACTACAAACTTTTTGCATTCTACGTTTATTTACATTTGGCTTATAGCGAATTTCATAGTGTTTTCGTAATACTGTGTTTAAAATGAATAACTGCCTTAACGAAAACCTTACCTTTGCGAGGTTGTATAATTCAACAGTAGGAAAGCGTACAGGTTTAAAGAGAATAACTTTTAGTAATCCTCTTTGTGCTCTTTCTAGGCTCAGCAAAAGAGTCTTTGGAGCACATCCCCAAACAGGAATACAATAAGAAATTATCGATTGAGCAAGAGCAGAATAGACAATTTTAAGAGTAGGGAAGTCAAGAGAATTTCTAAGATTCTTGAAAACATATATCAGTTTTCTGACTTTGGATGCAGTTACCATAATATTCATTCATTCCACGAAAGATTATAGTCAACGTTAACTCCAAGATACTTTATTTTGGTAGTACTAGTAATCTTTAAACAACTACAATCTAGATTTCTGTTACAATTATTTGTATGAATAGATATAGTGAAAGGTAAGTTTGGCAGGGACACCGCGTTATGTGCAAAAGGCAATATTTTAGTCTTTGCGATATTAAGTGTTAGCAAATTAGAGGAGAGCCAACATATAACAGAAGATAGCGCTAGTTCAGCACGTTTTTTACATTCAAACCAATTTTTACCTTGAACAAGTAAAACTGTATCATCGGCATAAGTTATGATTTTACAATTCAGTAACTTCAGATTGCAAAGGTCGTTTATATAAATAAGAAATAAGGTAGGTCCGAGAACACTATCCTGAGGTACTCCGAATTCAACAGTTACTTCTTGACTGATAGTATCTCCAATTTTAGTACATTGTTTTCGGTCAGTGAGGTAACTTTGAAATATGTCATGAACCATACCTCTAACACCAATAATTTCTAGTTTTTTAAGAAGAATATCAATAGAGACCAATAGTTTTCAGTTTAGTATTGAAATTTTGATTATATATCCAGATTTGTAAAACAGACATTAAAATGTTTTAAAGCGTTCTTAAAAGTGGCAATTCACGCCTTTTTAAACATCTTGGAATTAAAAATAACAATTCTAGGGTAACGGATCACACCGTCGTACTTCTCTATAAATATTTACGAATTGGATTATGGACAAACAGACAGAATTAATAAAATGTCCGCCAAACACACGGGACACAGCTGACTTCACAATGACTGTTTAGATTATGATGCTCTTCAATTGTTTGCCTTTGTTATAATGATGTATCAAAATAATAAAAGTATTTCTTAATTGTATTCTTCTACTAGTAACGCCATCTCTTGTGCAATGTAGACACTATATGAATATTTATGGTACAATGTGTAACGTAGTGATTATATACTCTTTGGTAGAATGTTAGTTTTTTAAAAATAAATTGTGTGATTGTCTTTGTATACTTTTTTGAAATAAAGTCAATCTGTTAGCGACCTTCGCTTGTTTCATTAGTCTTTTATACGTCAAGTGTCAGAACAATTTGATGTCCTAAATATAAATTACAAACGAATTATGTACCCATTCTTAATGAAATGTAACATACTCGTAAAGGCTTATTTAAATTAATATATTCATAAATAATATCAATGTCCATTGGTTTTTAATTCAAAGTTATATATAATTCAATCCGCCAAAATATGATTAATAGTTATTACGTATACGATTTGTTTAATATACGAGTAGTATAATGAAAACATATTTTCACTATATAAATTATAATAGTATGGGTACAATAAAATTTTTGTTTATTTTTTCTTACTTAGACAGACATAACCATTACAGAGTCTATAAAATTTAATTTTGTTTAAGAGTATTTTATTGACTACAGTTTTTCACTAAAGAATACATAGTTTTATTCATGAATATATTTAAAAGAAACTTTTTAACGGTGTAACCCTACTTTAAGTTGGAGTCACCGCAGCTCTTGCGAGTCCTCAGATGTTGCAGGAATTCATGGGCGGCGGTGATCACGAGTCATCAGTGACCCGCAAACTTATTTGTCCTCACCTTTCACAAAAAGTATTGCCGGCATTTTCCGGTCAGATTAAAGTTCATTTGAGAGAGAGAGAGAGAGACATATGGTAAGTTATTTGAATTTTCACCATAAATTAGGTGCCCTTTAGTTTGCATAACTTTTTTTAATGCTATATTTTGCATAATTTCAGTGTTTGTCCTGTTTTGACAATTGAAGACGACATAGGTGACACAGGTGACGTGCTTGTGAGGCCTCTTTTCTCCATAAGACATTATAATTTTATATTACTTGAACAGATTACGGCGTGAGTAGTGCTAGTTCGCAGTTTAACCTGTATATTGTTCATTACAGGAGGTTTTTTTATTTCTATAATAAATCTTCACCACGTGCATACGTGTAACTTCGGACCTTTAGGCTTCTGAACTGTTGCTGAAGAACTTATCTGGTGATGTACCACTTTATATGTAATTTATCAATACTATAAATAAATATTTGAACATCAAGTGTTTGACTGCAGTTTTTTTGCACGGATAAGCAAGGGGGCTGTCTATATGTTTTCATTTATCCTTTGTCAGTGTCAGTGGCACCAAGATATTTATTTTAAAAGATTAATATTTAGGATATTATTAAAAAAAACCCTTAAATACCTACCGCTGAGTCTTGCTGGCAAATTATCTTTTGTATTAAATTAAATGTAAGTAATCATTTAAATTGAAGTGTTAATAAATTGAGTCTTAAATATTAAATCAAATATTTGATTTAAAGCGATCCAATAAAACTAAACTGGAAAGGTTACAATACATAATAATGTTACTAAATAAATATGAAATTTGAAGTAATAATTGTGTTTATAAAGTAAATAGTTACTTTGAATTTCTTTCTATTAAATATAATATAATTTTCGTTTGACTGTTTTATCAAATTAAAGCGATTTATAAAGTAAATATAAACCTACTTCCATAGAATAGAAGATATTAAAATCTAATACTCGAAATCAAGAGTCGTCAAACACAATCTTAAAATTGATTATCAAGATATAGTAAATATCGTACCTGCAATAAAATTTAAACAACTTCTCAAATCAAAGTAATATAGCTCCAGATGGATTTCGTAGGAAGCAAAGAAATTAAAATCATCTTTATAATTTGTAGTATTTATTGTTTTATTTTAATAAAATAATAATAAGAAGAAAGTAAAAAATCTCCCAGCCATAATACTGTTCCTTAAATAAATAAATACATACTTACAAAGGTGATAAAAGATTTACGAGATGTTTCTCGTGTTTGGACAAAGAGCTTTCGGAAGAATACTTTTTATAAAATGAGTAACAAGCGGTTACCACATTACCCTAGAGATATGTTTTGGGTCAATTCATGAACTTCGTTATTTTCATTCTATTTTGGACACAAAAGCAACCCTGTTTCTGTTTCATATATAAAAACGTATATGATTTATAAAGCATCTTTGTTACTCGTTCTGTTTAGGTTAAACTTTTACTGGTTGTTTTTTGGTTATAAACTTTTTGGAACCTTGAATACCTTTTTATTTCTTCCTTCTTAATTTCTTCTTCAAAATATATATTAAGTTAAAAATCCTTTAATGGAATATTTCAACAACAACAATCACAATAAAGATATGAAATACTTGGAGATTTAAGTATCAAGGACGAACCAGAACCAGAAGAACGAAACCAGACCTCCCCCCCCCCCTCCCGTCAAACATGAAAGCGAAAGCCTCTAAAAATATATAGAGCATTCATGACAGTTTTAATTTCCACATGTATTACTTAGTGTCATTTAGTTGTCTATAAATGGTTAATATGGGTCTACAAGTGCTATAATGTTACGGACGATATTGCAACGTTTTATCCAACGCAACTTTCTAACGAAACAAACTTAAAATATTTATATTTGTTAAATATATGTTCAACTAGTTTGAAAGATGTCAATAAGGCAAGGCTCTAAGTAAATACAGTATATATAACATCGCACAAGTTCTGACAATTTCATTACGTACCTTAATAATGTGCACAATATATATTGGCCAATCCAAGACCTTTCTTATTAAAGACACCATGATGAATCAATACATTAATATCAAATAGAGGTAATAGTCTATAATTAATAACATTTTATGCCTAACACGATATTTATGTTCCAATAAATCATTTAGTCAATGGTCAATGAAGACCAAAAAATCTCCACTTACGGGTAGCAAATATTAACAAATATGATACTTAAATAGAAAAAAGTTTTAGCTTTAAAATAAAAAAAATCTGATTCTTTTGAGCAATACAGGATTCCGTACAGATTGAATTTACACATTTTATTTTATATCCTTTTCAATGATTATTACGTGAAATAGCATAAATATCTCGTTGGTACCAAGAGACAGAAAAACAATCATTAATACCCAATTAATTTCATACTCATTTCAAACAAAATAATATTTTGGAAATCCAAAGTGCTTTTTTGGCTTTCGCTTGAAAATTAAGACTCATTTCAATGAGCTGGCAACGAGTAATGAAGATATTTTAGAATTTATAGTATATTGAATACTTGTAACAACTGAGAGATTATTCATTATAAATATTTTCATTACACTTCCGAATTATATTATTACAATATACATCAAATTCATAACATTAACTTGTGAATAAGATTGAGCTTCTCTCTGAAATATAAACTTTGGCCAATATTCGCTCCATATCTTATTAAATTAATATGTAACTTTCATTTCTATGATATATTTAAGTTTATATCTTGTAATGAAAACGAGTTATAAAATATTTTGCTTGCCTTATATGAAGTACACTACGCAATTTAGGTATAAAAAATCTAATCTATTTCCTCAACTTTTTTTTACGCAATGTTTTATTCTTACTTAAAGATAACAATAAAAGGAAGATATAATAAATAATTTTGCACCCACAAGCTATTTAAATCGCAATATCTAAACTCCTTGTTAAAGTGTTATAAAAAAATATAAAATTGTTTGACTTTTTTTACAAAGCAAAGCAGTTCTGCTAAAACTCTCCGAGATTTGTTTTTATCACACACTTTTGTTGTGTCCAGCGCCATAAAGCGCTAGCTTAAAGCAAAAAGTAGAGCAGTGCTAAATAGTATCCACTAGATTACTGTTATTGATCCTCCAGCTTAAAGAGCTTGGCGTCGTTTCAAAGTAATATCATGTCTTCTAGCTATGTACTTTTGGTTGTACTCGATACTCATTAATTATTAGTTATTAATTATTAATAATAATTAATATGAACTAGCACATGGTCTTGGCATTGACATGATTTTCTACAATACAAATAAATTTTAGCAACTTTTAACTCTTAGTTCGTAATAAAATTAAAGCATTTTAAGCTCCTGTCCTCACGTACTAGACTTTACTTCTATAAAACTGTCGGTCAGGAATAATGAGATATGTAAATTAACTTAAACATGGAAAAGTTACACTGAATTTTAGCATTGTGCTTGAAATATAAATTTATGATAAGAGCGTGGCCAATATAGCCTTCCCATATACTTGTCTATTCCAAGCGCATGTCAACCATTTCGCTTCACGCCGAATAAACTTAAGCACTAAAATGTAAACTATGTAGAGAGAGAAGGTGTATAAAACTTTTTTGTTGCTTCTTGGCAGTTTTTTTAAGTAAAATAATAACTTCATCTTTAAAATACTACATATCTAATATTAAAAAGCCTTATATAATGATATAAAAACTTTTTACAGATATTATTTGAAATTGAAAATCTTAATTTAAGTGTGTATATTCTTTTTAGCATAAAAGTGTGTAATCGCGATTTTTATTACAACACTTTTTTTGACATTTCTTTTTTAAAAGTTGCGCAAGCCATCGGCTAGTTGTATCCGCGTGTCTCGCCCTACGTTCATCATCAGCGTATGGAAAGTTACTTGCTCAAACGCCGCCCTACTTGAAGTATCATTAGGTAGTAAGTGATTCGTTTTATGTGCGCCTGGTACTTTTAGAGACTGATTGCCAATTCCAGACTAATAAACTGAAAAACTTACTTGTACTCTTAAAAATAAAGTAAAAATCGTTTAAGTGTAGTGTCAGTTTTCTCATAATAATAACAAGATATGCCCCTCCAACGCACCCTGCCGCGTGTACAACACTGCTCGCCTGAATCCAAACATATTAAATCCGGAGAAGATTCAAAGCTTAATGATTTGATGTCGGAATTGAAATTAATCTTTGAGGAATTAAAAACGCATCAGATAGCCCAGGATGCTAAAATTGTAAAAATATCTTTGGCACTAGAAGAAGTTAAGACACAGTATATTAGTGTTCGAAACACTGCTGACTTTTTTGCCAAAAAATTTGAGTGCATACAGTCGCAAATAGAAAAAATGTAAGCTAATCGCTGTAAAGACTTAAATACATTCAAGGACTGGAGGATAAGCTTGAAAAAAGAGAATGCCATAACCGAGCCTCCGTTTTGACCTGAATACACAAAAAATGCATAGATTTATTTACTGTATAAATTGACAAAGCAGATATTAGAACTTTCACTTATAACAAGTTCTATTAATTGAACAAGAGCAGTCAAACAAAAGCGGTCGCTTATTATCTGAATGGTGTAGAGTCCCTTCTTATTAATGCCATGGTATCATTTGGTAGAATGTCTAAAGTTGGTACATTACCCTCTGACGTCATGTGATAGGACGTTAACGCAGTTTAACGCCCCTGGATGTAATGCGAGTTTCAAACATATTGTTGATATTCAAGACAGATAGAACAGATAGCATTTACAATGAAATGGGTAGAAGTCGATACAGTAAAGATGTGAGATACCACATATATATGTTTACTGTTTCTCTATCTATTACATCTTAAAGTTCCGCCAGTTTCCATTTAGTAGATAAGGACAATTAATATTTAAAATATGACTTAGTCATTTTATTAGGTTTAAAAAATTGTACATAGATATACTATCTTATACTCGAATATGGTATATAGAATCAAAAAACAAAAAAAAATAGTTTACAATTCTAAAATCAAATGATGAAAAATGGTTTTTAACAAATCTTCTGTTTATATGAATTTAAAAACAGCATGTCTAATGAATATGAGTTTTAAAAAATATTCGTTTTATTTTCCTTCAAAATATAAATTTATTTGTTTTCATACATTGAATATAAACACATTGCAAGATAACACGGACGACAGCGACCTCTGCACGATTTACAATCTCCTTTAAACCCTTTTCACAACCCTAAGATGTTGGTTTCAATACTTATATTATATAACCCTTGCACCGTGGTTAGATTGTAAAATAATAATGAAAACAAAATGATCTTGGTTTATTTTGTTACATAAATTAAAATTATCCTATTTTAATATTTAATAACAGTAAGTAGTTATTTTTAGGATTCATTTTTTATCTTTGTTTATCGTAATGTAATATTTTCTGTCAGTATATTTAGGGTGTTGTTTACAAAAATACACAGATTATAATTCTACTAATTTTAAAAATTTATAGTCGTCATTTGTATTTAAGTACCTACTAAATCATACTGAGGAAACATGAACTATTTTTCACTGAAGTTCCCTTCTCCAAAATTATTTAGTATTAGCATAATAATAGCTGGCAGAGAACACCGGACTGTTAGGGTTCTTTATGGCTTAATACATTTACGGATGGACAAAAATAGATAACCCATGAACTTTACAAGTCAAATAATTAAGCTTAAAATACTCGTCTACAACGTTATGTGTTGCGACCACTCTTATGTGTCTAGTTCTTGCAAATGGAAATTTGAACAAGAACAGGAATAGTTTTACTTAAAATAGGTACACTATGTTATTATATACTTTAAAAATATTTCAAATACCTCAATTTAAAAAGCAAACTTTTGTATATATATTGTTTTGTATAATCATCCAAATTAAGATTTCTATACACTTACCAAATGTTAGAGTAATTAAAATTCGTAAACATGAGTTAGTTTTAGTATGAAATACAGAATACAATATTGTCATTTGTAACTCTATATTTATGATCAGAACATGAGCCAAAATGTAACCCACTTTTGCTGTTTACTTATTCCAAGCTCGTGTCGGCCATTTTAAAATCCATATAAAGTGAGTCCCGAGGCATGGAGCACGGAAGAGTTATTAATTTAAATAAAAAATAATAGTAATGATGTAGCGCCTATTCACTATAACACCATTTTATTTTGAAAATGATAATATAGTTTTACCAGAAATTTATCTTATCATATTTTACACGTAACTTAATTAAAACATCATAAAATGTTACGAACGTTCTCATTAGGAAGTATTTATACTAACTTTATAACTTTGCACAGATATTTCACTTCTTCACTCAATTGTTACTTGTTAAGTTAAAATATCTTGTTTCCTTTGTTCAAAATACCTGAAAAGTATTTAAAATATTTTCTCAAAACAACAAAAAATCTTAATTTTACAATCAAGTAAGATATTAGTAAAAATAAAACAACTCGTAACTTAAGATCGAAATAATCGGTGATAAGACTCGCGAAGAAATAATAAATCGATATATTTATGTACATGTTAGTAGTCTAACTCGGAATATTTGATGAAACAAGATGTATCAAAGCATTTCATAAAGTACCTCAGAGACACGAGGAGACGAACTAGTAAATCATTGGAATGCAACATTTTGAGTCTCAAATGCTCTCATAAAGATGTTTTGAGAATATTTATGTTTTCTAAAATAACGTTGTTTTGTTGAAGGTAAGAAAGTATTGTTATAATTACAATTCTTCTTTTATCCTTTATTAATATTATAAAACAGTTTACCATCATTAATAACTAAATTTAATTTAAGTTTTTTTTTGTGAATTATCGTTTTATTTATTGTTTATATTATATTAAGAAAATTATGTTAGACTATTAAACTGTCAATTGAAACTCCAAAGTCGATATTCATTTGGCGGTGTAGAGGTGTAACCTAACCTAACTAATTTTAAACACAGTAAAGATAGGAAACTATTATGTTTTTTTTTATTGTTATAAGAATTCGTTTATGTTAAGGAGCAGTTTAAATTGTTTTTAAGCCAATTTTTGAAATCTTAAACAAGTTACTACTTTACTGTTTAACACGAGTTAATTACATTTGAGTTTGTATCTGTTATTATTATTAGCCAAAACAATTTAGCAGATAGTTTTTTCACTATACAGTATTTATATAATCAGAATAACTCAAATAAAACGTATTTTTCGCAGGAAAGTTAATAAACAACAAAGAAGCCAAGAAATTTCTGCAACGACCAAATCGTTAAACCTGACACAAAGGATTGCAGTGAAAAAGTCAAGAACCATAGAGAAGGCTCATTGCTCTTCTCAATGCTATAGAAGACTCTTTAGTCTTACTCACTTGTAATAAAATTAAGTCAGACAGTATTGTTTTCACAAAAAAAAATATTCGTGCAATATTGAAATAAAAATGTTATATATGGATATTAAGAACCTTTTTCTTTACTTTGCAATGATCAAATTCAACATCAAAGTTTTTTATGTCATACATTGTATCTACTTAAGAAACGTCGCACCAGTTGCATGATTCCAAAAGATGTGTCCACCACATGTAAAAGTAAAAGAAAAAAATTTGGATACTCTTTTAACTTGTTATTTTTTATAGAATTTATGAAAGTTGCTATTCACTACGTATATAAATTTAAAATAAGCATGACATAAGTAGCATTTTGTAAAAGCACTACAATACTACATATTTTATTAAATAAATATGAAATAAAATATAATCAAAACTAGCAGTAATGGAACCAGCCTTATTTAAATTTGTTGTTACACAAATGTATTAATTACATTATAATTATTTTGTACAAATAACGTTCACAACATGCTAACAATATGAGCAATACACCTTACTATGTAACTGGCAAACGTTGTTGTTTAATGTTTACCATTTGTCAAAGGAAACTAAAAGCTTCGTAATCAGTTCCTCTATTGTTACCTGCATTTTGTCATTTTAAATCGCTTTTTGGTGCCTTAACAACATTCCCGGTTGTTATTAAAGTTGAGTCAGTCAGTGCGGGAAATTCTAGACTAAATGGAGTTTCAAGGAATTTGGGTCTGAATCATCGGCATTAACGCATTTGCCAAAAGTGCTTTGATAGTTAGAAAGTAGGTTTTAAATAATTATAAGTTTACTTGGAAAACTCAATTTACGTTTAATAAATGTTCATAAACAATTTAATTTGAATTTGTCGGTGAATAATAAGTAGTTCGGTAAAATGAAACTGTCATTTAAATGTATATTAAACCAATGAATATCATTACTGACCAGTGAATCTCAAATTGAATAATATATTTAATGTTAACATTTGTGAAGCCATTGTATTTTATAAACACCGAAATAATATTAGAATTTCACTTTTTGCAATTGAAATTTTATTTCAAATACGCAATATATATATAAAACGTGTGCATCCAACGTTAAAATATATTAATATCAGTTAGAAATAGAAATGAAGTATAGCTCCCACAAAATGTCTACAAAATCATCTTAAATTTAAAAGATACTAACCAGATCTTTCATTGTTCAACAGTTTATCTTCCATAATTTTTTTGAGATAATTTATATTCGATATTAAAACAATCCCCATGTTTATTCAAATATTTTTTTTTTTATTTATTTATATTTTTTCCACTTTGAATCAATACCAGTGATCACATGTGTACGTCAAATGGGAGTGTCAGTAGCGCTACTTTGCTGCCATACTTATCGAAATAAGCCCTTTTGTAAAGACACTTTCCAACTTAAAATAAGTCTATGACGTTCCTAGTCGCGCCCTGGTCTGAGAAGAACTACACAAGAGAGTCATCTGTTCATCATCTGTTCTTTTCAGACCAGGTTTCTTTTCAGGCCGGGTTTCTCTTTATTTGATCACTGTTTTACAAACGCCAATATATTTAGTGAGCCAAGTCAGAACAACTATTTCTGAATATCTTCTCTTAAGTATAGATTATTTTCAAGTTCTTAATAAACCAATCATATTTTTTTCTAATTAGTATTAACGTATATTGCAAATTTGTTTTCAATGACAGAAGATGTCTAATATATTAATGTTTATAAATTAAAACTTTCACGTAATAATATTAATATACAAATAATGTCAATAATCTTTTTCTCATGCTGACTGAACGACGTCCGCCGAGACAAGGATTACGGTTGGAAGTTATTTCATCATAGTATTCAGTCAAGATAAATCTGATAAAGCTTGTATTGCAAGAAAATAATAAAAATATGATGTTTAGCCAAGTCTGGTCCAAGTTTTATTACTTACATACTATTGGCGAGAATCCAAAGTGACGATCGCGAACTGTGTTTAAAAAACGTTCTCATAAGTTTAATGTTAATATATATAAACTTAATTATATATGATTAATATATATTTTAAGTTTAGAATATATACTTTGATTGTGTTTTTAAAAAGTAAGTCCTTGTTACCATCGCTCGTTACTGTCGGAGATGGATCGACCGGTGTGAAAATACCTTTACATATTACATGTAAAACATTCACCGATAAAGGACAAAATTGCTATTCATTTCAAGAACTTTTTGATTAAAGCTTAACAATTTAGATATAATCATACATAATTGTTATTTTAATCAATTTATACGCAAAATATTAATGATAATTGGTGAGACGTTAACGTTATCTTTTTATATTTAAATTATATTGTGTAAAACGCTCTTACTCTTTGGAGGCGCGAGATTAAATTGAATTATTCAGATTCAAGACAGATACAACGGCACGATATTGTCTTCATTTGATAAATTATTATTTAATTACGAAACCGATAAAGGGTAGTTTATTTATTAAAAAATTCATAGACATTAATGCAGAAATACTTTTGTAACTGTAATTCTTATAAAATTATGTAAGTAATAATTTGAATGTCATTTGTGTATAACGGATGAATTTATGAAGTAATATAAAAAAAAATAATAGAAATTTTGGAAAAACAAAATTCGGTTATTTAAGGAGTCAAGAGGATGGGAACTGGAGATTTGTAAAAGATTTATCACATGACAGTGATTGAAGTACGCGGGCCCTGTCGCAGGGGACGCGGATGGTGGAAATTATAAACTTTATAATTAAATATGCAGCGTCACCTTAACGTTGAGCTCTTTGTCTTTTGCTTATATTTGTTTGTTTTATTTGACATATTGAGTAATAAAAAAATAAATAATATAAGCCATTGATGCTCTCACTGCCTTTATAAACTACATGAATATAATTATAGTTTCTGGCTCAATATAAATATTGAACATATCTGAATATTAACGATGTAGAAAGTGTTTATATTTGTTGTAAAAGATTTATTATAAAACCGTAAATATAGATTAGAAATACTATTAAGAGTTACACACAATGAAAAATAAAGTAAAAAAAGAAACTTGATCTTTTTTTCATTTTAAATCTAGTCTTCCAACAAATTTATTCACGTACATTCAAAACCTAATTTATTCACGTACATAATTGTAAGCGATAAACATTAATATTTTTAGTAAATTACTAATTGTTGCTATTGTTTTCTGCATTTCTTTTACAAAGTTTTTGATTGATGATTTTTAATTCATACTAAATTACAATATATTTTAAGTTCCCCGCGTTCCTGTCTGTGAAGAAAACTACACCTTTTCACAGCCATAAATAGTGGAAATCAAAGTGGTTGGGAAATGGATCAATAGTAAATTAAAAATAATAAAAGGAATGTAAAAATCGGACCTCTATAAACACCTAAGAGTGACCAAAAGACACATCATCTTAAAATCGAACGATGATACTGTAACATCTCTCCCGAAAAGTAAAATTGCCATAGAGCTGGAATCACGACTTCAATTCCATAAACAATTTATGATAAGTGCTCAAACAAATAAAGCAGGGTTAGGATCAAGTAGGAAAGAACAAGACTTAGAAATAATAAAATCCTTTATTAGGCAAGATGACAACGATAATTACCGGTTGCACGCGATGAGCTTAGAATTGCAAAATGAATGGGTGACCATAGGAGATTTTTGTATTTCACTAGCTTTGAGATGGCGCACCCTGCTTCATGATTGGTCCCCAGCATTATTAAAATTTTATCTTAACGCATTCTAAATGACTCTCCCAGATCAAAGTAACTTAGTAAGATGGGGCAAAGCCACCGAAAAATCTTGCAACATCTGCGGGGAGGCAGTAGGAACCGCGAAACACTTGCTAGTAGGGTGTAGGGTACTTTTAAATAAAGGTAAATACTCGCATCGCCACGATAAAGTATTAGAAATCATACGAGAAGCGGTTAGTCTTTCTGTAGCAAGAGCGCAGAGGGGTATAACAACCACCAAAATATCAGTGGAGTTCGTAAAGGCAGGTTCGTCCAAAAAATCTAAATTAAAACCTTTTTCCATCTTGGACGCGTCTCCTGATTGGACTCTCATGATGGACACGTATGAAAGGCAATACAAAATCCCCGGGGATGTTTGTGTTTCGTCGTCTAGGCCGGACTTATTCCTGTATTAAAAACAACTAAGGCGCGTTATACTTGTGGAGCTTACTGTATCCTAGGAAACAAATATACCCAAAGATAATTACATACATTTAAGCTTAACAAGTATTACGAACTATGTAACGAACTGATCAGGAATAAATTTATAGTTAATTTGTACGCTGTAGAAGTAGGAGCGAGAGGTATAACAGCAAAATTTCTCTACAATTTATTTATGGATCTCGGCCTTTCTAGAACGATCATCAGTTCACTTCTGGAAGGTATTTCAAAGGCAGCTTTAGTAGGTTCTTACGATATTTGGTTAGGTAGGGAGAGGAACGTGAACAGTGAAGGTGAGCGTGTATGCGCATAGGAAAGGGGCCCCTTAAGCCTGGTTCGCAAAGTCCCAGGCATTGTTTGCGCTCCTCTTCTTGCAACGCGATAGGCCCGGCACCCGCACGGTGAATCCATGGAATGCTAAGAAGCTTCGTATCATATAATTGTTGAAATAATTATACATCATTTATTTAATTATGATATGTCTTTAATAAAAAAATGCATTTCACAATATATATATATATACACATATATTGAATACAACTTGTTGTAGAACATCTAAAATTCCTAAATATTTTAAAAGTGTAAACGAACTTTGTAACCTTATTACAGTACATTTATAAAGAACATAAATTAGAGTTGTTTAATAACAAATAACAAATGCCGACATCGGTAACAACTTGTGAGAAATTTGTAATTAACTACACTTTGTCTTTGAGCAGAGTAAGTATATCACAATACACATATTCAAATAACTTATGTATGCTTGTTTGACTTTGACAACGTTGACTGTGTTGTTGTACTGCATTATTTCATACAGAACTTTAAAATACAACTTTTTTTAACTTAGTATCGTCAATGTGTTTGGTTCAATAAATTATATCTGCAACTTGAAAACTTCTTATAGTGCGATTAGTATTAACTACACTTTACCGTAGTCAATCTAGCACAGTGTTTAAACTTAACTATGGATTGTTTCGGTATGAACATTTAATTATTTTATTATCATTTCCCCAAAACAAAGCGTAAATTACCGATTGAACGACAAAATATTGTATAATAATTAAGACATGGTGACCATAAAATTATTTCTTTTTCTTATAAGATTGTCGTTAGTTTTGTCACTATAGGCTTATTTTGTTAACAAAAAAAAATAAGTTTTGATACTTTGGCAGGTACTACATCGGTATTCCAAGGTATTCTTCTTCATGTAATGAAGTGGCGGCCGAGTCGTTATTCTCAAAACACTGACGTGTCTCTCAAATTAAAGAAATGGTTATAGTATTTTATTTTTAAATTCTGTAAAGTGAGGATTATATTTATTTATTTATTTATTTACCTTCATGCCATATCCCTTGCAGGGTAGCCAGAGACGACGGAGCGCCAAACGCTACGGTCTCTGCATACCTCTTTCGCCTCGGCCACAGACATCAACCTCTTCATACATGCCCTCCGGGGGGTCCTCATGCTTTTTACGTGACCTTCCTCCAGTAACATTGATACTGTGTTTTCGAAGGTCACTCGAGACCTCCCCCTTTCTCTCTTACCGCTCACTTTTCCTATATAAATCTTTTTTACCATTCTTTCATCACTCATTCGTTCAACATGCCCAAACCACCTGAGCACGTTCTTCTTCATTCTCACCGTGACATCTTCGCTAGTACCTGCCATTCTGTGGATCTCTTCATTGCGGATTCGATCAGCTAGACTGACTCCGCATATTCTGCGAAGAGATCGCATCTCCACAGCATTCATCTTGCTTACATTCTTCTTCTGTGTTACCCACGTTTGGCTGCCGTATAACAGCGTCGGTAGCAAAACTGCATTGTGTACAGCCAAACGTGCTATATTGACGTTTTGCCGTCTCAACAATACAGTCAAAGCGCCATTGACTCTGTTACCGGCAGCAATACGCCTTTCCACATCCATTTCGTATCTTCCGTCTCTGCTAAACATACTTCCCAAATATACCACTTCATTCACTTGTTCTATTATCTTATCATTCACGTTGATCTTACATTCTGTTCTTTCTTCATTTCTTTCAAATATCAGTACCTTCGTCTTATCTACATTCAGGTTAAGACCATTAATTTAATTTTATTTTATTTATATGTATATATAAATAAAATAAAATGAAATATAATAATACGCATATAATAATACGACAATTATTATATGCGTAGCATAGCAAGATATATCTAGTACAGTATTAAGTATTTGGCACAGTTTATATGAAGGAGTGCAGAAAGTTAACATTTTTGTATATATCAGAAATACATTAAATAAATACACACACACACTCGTAAATCTATTTAATTGTTGACGTTAATAAGGACAATATTAAATATATAATTTGACGCAGGTTAAATTGTCGGCTGCTAAACAGTATAATATTGCTCCAGCTCCAAGTAGTTTTCACTGTAAATTATTTGTAATATAAGTATAATTTTTATTAAATTTTCAATCGATATTCTATATACATAAACTAATATAAAAGTACTGTAGAAAAGTAAGACAAATAAACGTTGTCCACTAAATTGGAACTGAATGAATGATTGACGTTTAGACCGAATGGATTATATTAGTCACCTTGTGTCAGTTGGGATAAGCTGTATTCAACTTCACAATGAATATATATTTGTCGTATCCGGTCAACTTTCAACGAACGGAAAGGCGCAAAACGACTATTTGACTTCCGGCGCGCCTTGATGGAGTCATGCGTCGCCCGAACAAGATGATTTGTGTTCAGACGCTTGACAGGGCAACACACAAAACTGTCTCTTCGCTTTGTGTTTCTATAATCTAAATTATAGTGATTGTGGTGTTACAGAAACAGAATAAAAGTGTTCTTATAATTTATACATCGAGTTTTGTTTGTATGATACCCGCACAAAGTCCACATAATTTCCAAAAAAACGGCCGAAACGATGTTTCTCCGACATCAGAAGTGGGATCAAATCATGCAAATAAGTCTACGGATAATAGCAGCAATAGTGATTCTCAGAGGAGATTATTTATTTAATTGCAAAACCAACAAATGTAAGCATTGATTCAAGCACTGAAGAATCCGAGCGAAAAGAAGGATGTCACGTTACCTGAATTTAACCCAGAAAAACATGACTCTGATGCGCAGGCATGGTGTAGGACTGCCGATGTTCGCTTCGAGGGAATAATAATTGAAGATAGCCAGCTTATTATTACCATCAACAAGGCGCTTAAAGGTTTGACGTCTACCTGGTTATCTCAAGTAACCTGTCCAGTTATGACGTGGCCTCAGTTTAAAAAACATTTTCTGGCTAGATTCTTTAGTTATGAAACTCTCACTCATCAATTTAAATAATGCAAAACCAAACGAAAATGAAATTCATGCTGCGTACGCGAGTCAAATCGTGACTTATCTAATGAATCGTTGGAAGAATTTAAGCGTAGAACAGATAGCAATATCGACAGCGATTGCTCTTTTGGCTCAATTCGACACCAAACTTCAACGATTAGCGTTCACAACGGAGATTAATAGACGCTATCAGCTACGATAAGAGCTACAAGCTTTTTCCTACTTCATCAATTTCTGGATACCGTCAGCAGACCAGCAACAGCTCAATATGTGCTACAAGTGCGGCACACCCGGCTATATTGCGAGTCGTTGAACTAAGAGTGAAGCCAGTATTTAACCGAAAGCAACAGAGCAACGTGTCGACCAGTGCCAGGTCAAGTCTCCATCGAGTGTTTGGATACAATCTGATAAGAGTTTAAAATTTGATTTTAATTCGGGGGCTGGATGTTCTTTAATTAAAGAGTGCAGCCAGTAAATTTAGTGGTAAAATAATAAATATAGTCTCATTAGTAGGTATAGGCAATAGCACGTCTATTTTTAATATTAAGCAGTTATTGTGTCAAGTAGAAATTAACGGTTTAACGACTGAGATTCTATTTCACGTTTTGTCAAACATAAACCTTCGCAACAATATTGTACGAGTATTACGCCGCGAGAATTTAAATAACGGTTTTTGTGTAAGGACGCTGACATACGTCTCGGTTAAAGTTGGATAGAGATATTGTAGTGTATACGTGCTTATCAAATAGCAGCAAGCCTGTAATGACTTTTGATAATATTGATACTGATATTTTACTAAACAGAAAAAAAAGAGTTTATATTAAAAAAAAAAATACTCTGACTTTTTTCATAAACAGTTTTCCGAATAGTCGTGTTAATGTCGGGAGCTTACAGATTAGGCTGATTGATCCAAGTCGCACGGTTCAGAGCCGTCTTTACAGGTTAACTTCAGATGAACGACAAGGCATGCTTGATAGGGGCAATGAATTAATGTGTGCGAAAATAATTAGGCCGAGTAATTCATCAGTTGCTAGTCTCGCGATCATGTTCAAGGAACAAAATGGGTCACATCGTATGTGTATAGGTTACAGAGAATTAAAATCAAACGCTACACCAGATCGCTATCCGTTACCGTTAATATCAAATTTCGAGATTTTATGGAGTGAATTATTTCATGAAATTAAGTTGCGGTAGCGGCTTCCACTTAATACCAGTTCTGGGTTCGCTTAATTAAAAAAACGCAAAATTGAGGCTCTGTCGTCTTTGCCATCACCAAGAACTTGTATTCAGGTAAGACAATTTATAAGTTTGGCGTCTTACTTTCGCCAGTTTGTACCAAACTTCTCTTGTATTATGTCTCCACTCTAGGACTAGGCTAGACTAGGTTAGACTAGGTTGACATCAGGAAAGTGCCCCTTTGAGTGGAAGAATAATTATGAAGAAGCGCGACAAAAGGTAATTACGATTTTGATAATATTCAACAGAGGCATACATCCGCCATACAGACGTCCATACAGGTGCCAGCGCCGAAGGCTTCGGTGCAATATTGTTTCAAGTGGTAGACGGTAAGCTTAGTCCAGTTGCCTATTTTACCACTCTTATGAGTGCGAGAACCTCGATGTAGTCAATGCGGTAAGACATTTTAGGCAATATTTGCATGCTCGAAAGTTCACAATGGTAACTGACTGTAATTTGCTGAAATCATCACGAAATAAGGTCGACCTTACCCCGATAGTTCACACATGGTGGGCGTTCTTACAGTCGTTTGATTTTGAAGTGAAATATGGGGTTGGTAAGCTAATGGCACATGAAGGTTTCTTTTCTCGCAATCCTTTACCTGTAGAGCCACAACAATAACGGATCCGGAGAATCGAGCAAAAAAAGGGTAAATATTACTAAACTTTCTGATAACTGGCTTCTAGCTGAGCAAAAGCGAGATGAAGAGATCCAGAAACTTGTCACCGCTTTGAATGAGGATCAACTTGAAGATGACATTGCCAAAACCATTGAGGTAAGATCGGGTGTTCTTTATCGAAAGGTACAGCGGAGTGGCCGTACGAGGTCTTTGCCTATTGTTCTTCGAACAATGGGTTGGTCCTTCGTCAATAATATCCACGAGTCCATTATTCACTTCGGATTGGAGAAGCTCTACAGCCACTATTGGTTTGAGGGCATGAGTCGGTATGTACGTAAGTTTGTAGACAATTGTGTAACCTGTAAGGTTGCCAAGTAACATTCTGATAAATTACAGGCGCAGCTTCATCCAATACTAAAAACGCCAATAGCTTGGCACACCGTGTACATCGACGCAACTGGTAAGGTAAGTGGCAAGAGTGACGAAAAGGAATACGTTTTTATGTTAATCGATGCGTTTACTAAATTTGTGCTCTTGTACCACACTAAAAATATCGATAACAAGAGTAGTATCAAGGCTATAAAAAACAGTGCGGCTTTATTTGGAGCACTTACACGTCTCATTGCGGATCAAGGGCGGTGCTTTGCAAGTAAAGAGTTCAAGGACTACTGTGACGGTAAGAATATCGATCTTCATCTTATCGCTACAGGGTCATGTCGCGCGAATGGTCAAGTGGAGAGAGTCTTAAAGTCTATGTTGACTACCATAGAGTTTGACAAGGATAATTCGTGGCAAGACTCATTAGGTGACGTACAAGTAGCTTTAAATTAATCACGTTACAAAGGCAAGTCCGTTAGAGCTTTTAATAAGTAGAGTAGCACGTCCCCTAGATTTAATGAAGGATGACAGCAATTAACTCGAGTGTATCGATGAGGTTAGAGAAATCGCGTCCAATAGTAAGGACACATCAGCACGTTATGATAGAAAAACGTTTTGATAAAAGTAAGGCTAGCGTTAGTTGATTCTCGGTCCGATAATTCGTTCTCATTGAAAATGAGGAACGTAATCAGACAAAACTAGATGCTAAATATAGAGGACCATTACCAATAATTAAAGTGTTAGAAGTCGACGGTGAAATCAGTTTGGCAGAAGTAGAAAGCGCAATCCGAAGTCTGAAATGTAGTAAGTCTGCGGGAGCAGTTGAAGTTACTGCCGAGATGACCAAATATGGTGGGCCACGCGTCTTGGACTTATTATGGTTTTTGTGCAATTTATGCTGGAAATCGGGGGAGGTCCCAGACGATTCGCAGACTTACAGGTACAGCAATCGTACCTTTGTATAAAAGCAAAGGTTCACAGATAGACTGCTAGCTATAGGGCTATCAGTTTGATCAGCTTGGGCGGTAAAGTTTATGCTAAAATATTACTGAGAAGAATGCAAGTGAGATCTGAAAGGCTGTTGTGGGAGACCCAAGGAGGTTTTAGACCTGGAAGAGGGTGTATAGATCAGATCTTTTCCCTCCACATGATCACGGAAAAGTTTTTGGCCCTAAACCAAAAGTTTTTCTGTGCTTTTATGGATTGGGAAAAGGCGTTTGACAGGGTTGTGAGAAAGAAATTATAGGAGATACTGCCCCGATACAATGTGAGCGGACACTTGCTACAGGCTGTAAAGTCTCTTTACAGAGATCACTCATCGCCTGTGTACGAGTAGGAGCTGGCATGTCGCCCTGGTTTGATCCAATCGGGTTTTAAACAAGGTTGCACTATGTCAGCTTGGTTGTCCAATTTGTATTTGGATAGTTGTCTCCAAGGCGTGAAAAACAGTGACATAGGAGTGAAAGTAGGTGACTTTAAGCTCAATTGCTTGCTATATGCAGATGATGTATGTGCAAATCGCATTCTGATGATGCTCATTGCATCACCAGAATGCGATTTGCAGGCATTGGTCACCACTCTGAAAGATGGGTGTGAAAATAATAGTCTTAACCTGAATGCAGATAAGACGAAGGTTCTAATATTTGAAAAAAATAAAGAAAGAACAGAATGTAAGATCAACATGAATGGTAAGATAATGGAATAAGTGAATGAAGTGGTATATTTAAGTATATTTGGAAAGTACTCGTATGTTTAGCAGAGACGGAAGATTCGAAATAGATGGGGAAAAGCGGATTGCTGCTGGTAACAGAGTTAACGGTGCTTTGGCTGCATTGTTGAGACGGCGAAACGTCAGTATAGCTACACATTTGGCTGTACACAAAACGGTTTTGTTACCGACGCTGATATACGGCAGCCAAACGTGGGTAACACAGAAGAAGTATGTAAGCAAGATGAATGCTGGGGAGTTGCGATCTCTTCGCAGAATATGCGGAGTCAGCCTAGCTGACCGAATCCGCAATGAAGAGATCCACAGAATGGCAGGTACTAGCGAAGATGTTACGGTGAGAATGAAGAAGAACGTGCTCAGGTGGTTTGGGCACGTCGAACGAATGAGTGATGAAAGAATGGTAAAAATGATTTATATAGGAAAAGTGAGCGGTAAAAGAGACAGGGGAGGCCACTAGTGACCTTCGAAAACACAGTATCTATGATACTGGAGGAAGGTCACGTAAAAAGCATGAGGATCCTCCGAAAGCATGTATGAAGAGGTTGATGTCTGTGGCCGAGGCCAAAGAGGTATGCAGGGACCGTAGCGTTTGGCGCTCCGTCGTCTCTGGCTACCCCGCAAGGAATATGGCGTTAAACTAAATAAATAAATAAATAAATAATAATGATCCAAACAACATAATATGGTAACTTAAAATATCAGTGTTTATTTCAAATAGTTAAAATAATTCCTCCTTCTGTCTTTGGTATTCAGAATTAATTTAGGCAATGTCTCAACTAACAGACAGAATTTCTTCTTATTCATGCACAATGTTCATTGTTTGTGTTTCTTGTTACGTTTATGAATACACATGACGTTACGAAGCGGTAGTCGAATAATTTACAAGACACATTAAAGAATAGTTTAACAAAATTAACTACTTGTGCTCTACTTATTACTTACTACTTACTACTTTTAAATTGTAAGTATATTACGTAAATAAAGTACAATGAAATTAAACTTTCCCGAATATTACTTGAATTTATTTTGAAATCTTTTGCTGAATAAAAGGTATTTTCTTTGATAAATTCTCATGTTGTTTAAAAAACTTTTATAATATTTTTTTTTACTTCCATTGCTTTAATTTGCTTTCAGATGTACTGACATAATAAAATTAACGGTAGACAAGAATAAGTAATATACAGGAATTTATGTAACAATTAAGCCTCGGGGCACAGATTGGAAATTAAATATCTGTGGCAGTTTGTTAAAATACAAACATGTTTTAATAATTTATGATAAGCAAATAATATTATTGCTTAATATAAGTAAAAGTATAATATTACTATTTTCGTATGAAATAATATATATAGGGGTGATATTTAATACTCCCCTAACACTCCTATCGCTAACACGTCAATATTTATATGTCACAGGGAATTTTACTGCGATTGTTTTGAAGGATACTCGGGTACTGATTGTGGAGTGGGATCTCTGTGAAAGAAGACCCCTAACATGTGCAAAAAAGAAGGCGCCTGCGGGTAAGCATCACCCGTGTCAATCATTTTTGTTGAAATTATTAATCCATTATTTATATATTTGTGCAAAATCATTTTAGAAGTGTAAAACACTTTTACCTCTTCTAATTATTGGTTATGGTCGGAGTGACAAATAACTATGTTATTTTATTTGGTAAAATGAAATGAATGATATCTGTATTATGTCAAATCCGCTCCAATTTTATTATACGTATTTATTGATTTATTTCAAAAATAAGTTTTTCGTGTTCGTTTTTCATGTTCCAGTCGGTTATAAGAACTATTGTTTATGATTTATTTTAATATCTTATCACAACGAAAACAGGTCATCCTGAGCCCTCGCAATTTCCTCAGAGTAACGAGTTAGCCCGCGATGCAATTATTCTCGGTATTTATTGAGAGACTTTCGCTCGTTACAAGTTAGATTGACATTGCTCGTGGCGTTTTACCATGATGATTTTATCAATTTCGGCAGCTTTACAAAGTAGGTTTTGGTCCACAAAGTCATCTTTCTTGGTTCAGAATTGACGGACTTATTACTTTCACCGCCTAATCCTCAAGGGTAGAAATTTGAGAGATATCTCCCATTGAATATTTACGCTCTGAAAGAGACCGATCAATATTATAAATGTCAAACCCCGGATTAATATAAGGGATATTAATTCGGTGTTATTGATCAATAACCCCGGAACATTTTTGCCACGGTTTCGCCATTGGCTCCTCCAATCTATCTAAAAACTTTCTGTGGTACGCATTTTGACCAACAAAGTTACATTTTGACCAGTTATGTTACTAATTCTCAAAAAGAAATCCTATGGTTTGTATTAGACTCGTTCTTTTAAAGACTTCGTAGTGAGTCAGTCCTATTTTTCTTTTTTATTTTTATTGGTATAAATATTTTGGCAAGTTTTATTTTTTCATAAATGTATAGATAAAAAATAATTATACCTATCTTAATATGATGTAACGTAGTAAGTGAATGAAACTAGTAAGGATTACATTCCTGCCTGTGGCTCATATAGAATTATGTTCGTTCAATCCATAATCAAAATTTATTTACTGTAAGTATAACTTAAATGTAATAATTTTGTTGAATAACCCAAATAATTATTTCCATATAGGTCCATCGTAACTAAATGATCACCCGTGTGTGTTTCGAAGTCATTCAATATTACATTCGGGATTGCATTTCTGCATTCTAAATTGAGATTCGCATTTCAATTATATTTAATAAAAATACTTTTTTTTTTCAACTGGTCATATAACTTGAATATATTATTTTATTTAGTCTGGCATTGAAAAAAACCCGTTAAAAATAAAATTATTCATTTCCTTTAAAAGTTACTTTGTTAGTGTATTTAAATTTATCTCTTGTGAAATAATTCTCACTTTTCACCAAATTACTTGTACTATGTTATCTACATATTATAGTAATAGTGGTAACATAGTAATTTGTTTTGTACTTTATGAAAAAAAGCGGGTTTTATTGATTATTATTGAATTTTTGTTAGATATTTTAACAATATATTTGTAAAAAGACATTCACCTTTATGTGTATAAAGTTTTATTCACACTTCAGTTATTAATTTTTATCTGCTATGTATACAAAATTTACGAACAGACGCTCCATTAACTCAGACTCCAAGCAATATTGTGAAAAGCAACGTTGCTCCATCTTCAGGTTAATGAGTCCGTAAGATAGCATTAACAATATTTCTAGTCATTGCCATCCCTCTTGTCTTTAGCAGTCGTTGACACCAAGAAGAAACCTTTCGGTAAAAACTACAAATGTACCCAAATAGTATTTTATAAATCTTTAAAAGAAGGATAGCTTTTTATTCTTTTATTTTACAAAAAAAGAGCTGTGCGGGCTATTTATAACTTAAAAGCTAGTGATTCTCTGAGAGATGTTTTTAAAGAAATAGGTATTCTTATAGTCGCTTCGCAATACACATTTAATAACATATTATATATACGCCAAAATTTAAATAGTTATATGAAAAACAGCGACAGAGATGCGATAAATAAAAACAAACTCGTGACGCCAAAATTTCGTCTTCAAAAAGTTAAAATCCTTCGAGTTTGGGTTTGAGTATACGCATATATAATACAGTTCCACAAGATATCTTAGATCTTCCATTTTTTAGTTTTAAATCTAAAATCAAAAGTTTATTATTAAATAAATCTTATTATAACGTTCAAGACTTTTTGGTGGATTGAAATATGTGGAACTCAAGTTGTTGAATCATTTGCAGGATTTATATTATAATGTACATCACCTAAGATTGTTATATTTCTTTTGAAAAGAGCAACTGTTGAGTTTCTGGCCGGCTCTTCTCAACAGAGCTGCATTCCGAGCCGGTGGTAGCTTACTTAAGGACTGACCACAATGACCTTTTTTGTATTGTAATAATTGACTTGACTTGATTGATTGATTCAAAAGTGCGGGTAAATGCCTACTTGAATAAAGATATTTTGAATTTGATATTTCGAGTTCGAGTTCGAGTTCGAATTTGATAAAATAAGATAAAAAAAAAGTACTCTGATGTAGTTGAATAAAACTATAGATATCCACACAATTTCATTGAACTCGGTTCGGTTTAAAAGATTATCGCAAACGAACATTGTGACAAAGAATTATAAAAATAAAAACAAAGTTTCTGCTGTTTTAGTTTCAATGGTCTACATGTTCAAACAACAATTCTAATAGTTTACAAATAGGTTCAAATGAATTATTTACATAACACTCTGTCATAACTACTAATAGTATTAAATGGTAGTGTGTGACATAAACTAAGTAAGTGTTTACTAACCACTTCTTTATTCATCATTAATAATGTTGACAAAATACTACTACTACTAGTACTAAATATGGATGAGCTATCTCAATTTTCGTACTGAGTGCGGGAATGTCAAGAATTAAAAGTGGTAAAACTACGAGGAACGCTTGTACTGACCCAATGTCTCACCAATTAGTCGTGTGACGTTACCGAACACACTACATTGTCTACTGAAGCCCGACGTGCAAAGCTTTTATCGTAGAAAGTACATCTCCAAACATTTGATTCAATTCTCTTATTAGCCTAGTTGACAAAATATATATAAATTACTGAAATTTTAATATTTAAAATATTAATACAAATTTCAAACTTTTAAAGTAACGTCTGAAATAAGAAGTGTGTGTTCTTTTAACTTTATCAATATTCAATCAATCTTTTCGTTTCTCTTCTTCAATGTATGTTAAACGGTATTTGAAACGGAAATAGGCTGATGATTTATCTAAATTTTTAGTGATAATCCTAAATAATAGATCTTCAGATTAGGCGTCTCATTGTAGTCGGCATTAATCGGCAACATAACTAGTTCATAAATTAAATATATATATAAATAACGCATTTCTTAGTCTCTAGTTCGCAGTAAATAAGCCTGCGACGCCGTGAGGAAAAACTATGAATATTATTTTCATATATAAAAACTAGCAAAAAAAACCATTATATTTGAGTTATAAACGATAAACTGTACTGAAAAAAATTGGTGTTAGATGTCATCATGACTTCGTAAACACGTATTTTATAATATAAGTACAAATATCATATACTCGTTTGTGAATATTCAATTTCATTCATTTTCCTTTTATTCACTTTGTGTAATTTTTAATCTTTAAAATTATATTCGAGATGAATCATATAACAAAAAGTTTTTCTGTCACGTGTTCTGAGCAAGGCACATCTGAGAGTTGCGCTAATAGTATCAGCCTTTGCCGAAAATTAGGCGAAAGTGATTAATATTTCTTTATATTTTACGTTAATTAATAATATATAATTATTTGAAACCACATACTTTTTTTTATTACGTAAATAGAGATCCAATTTAACATCAATCTTATAACTAATGCAATTATCTTTTATGAGCCACGAGAGTAACAACAAGCACACATATATTTTTCTTTCGTCAAATTGTAGTTGTTGGTTTCCAAATTATCCATTCATTATTTCCTGAATATTTAATAAGTTTGTTTGATACGTATTGTCTAGTGTTAGGCTCTTAAACTTCATCAGGTCACGAATTTATGAACTCGTTGTTAGTTACAAGGTATTTTTTTTCTTATATTTAAGTTATTTTTACAAGCATCTTTATTTCTTTAATCTATTTGTCAAATCAATTTTCTTTTTAAACTAAATAAAACATAATATTAAATATAAATCTAATCCTTTTATACCATAAATATAAACATGGTTATTGTAAAAACGTGTAAAGATAACTACGCATTAAGTTTTGAAAAGCATATTTCTTTAAAGACGCAACTGATTATTCACAGAAAGTGCAGTAAATGAAATATCGTTATAATTATGTTGGAACGTTTCCGCAAATGCATCCGCAATTATCGCACTGAAAATTATTGCATCATAATTTCCTTCAAAAGAACGATGAATGTCTGCACTCTCATTCTGATACAGACATCGTACAACGCTATTAATCGGAAAACTTTCCCGCTGGATTATGAACTTAATTAATATAACTTAGAGTCTACATTTATATAATGTAGACATAGACTTGTTGCTCCCTGGAATTAAAAGAACAGACAGCAACATTGCGATGATTTAGAAAAATCTAGCCAAGTGTATACCGGCGGGCATGTCATGAACTTTTTATAGAAAATACTTTTGAAGCAGCGGCAAGTTTAAACGAAATGCTGGGTCGAGTGAGGGCTATTGATGGTTAGATATGTCTACAGGCTTAAGGCAGATGTCTTATAATTTCTAGGGTACTGTGTCTTGGAGTCGGTATAAATGGGACACAAGCTTAAGGAGTGCAAACTAGCTCCCGTTGTGAGTTTAATGGGTTAGTCAAGATGAGGTTGTGAAAGATTTAACTATTAAGCGGATGCATGCAATATATATATATATATATATAAGCGGACGCATGTTTAATATATAGGTATACAAGTTATAAGCTATGCGGGTTCATTAATGTTAAAACACTTAAAGGTATAGCAAGACAAAACTTTATAAGTCAAACCTTTTATTTACTATAAAAAAGTTATTTACAATAATCAGTACTCATAGAGTTTAAAATATATTTATATTATGAATTAAACTGAATTGTATAAAATGTATTTCTCTTTATGCTTCGCATTCTGGAGTAGGTAATAAGTAAATTGCGAGAGGCATCGAAGAATATTTAGTAACCTAATGAAATAATAGTGACTTTTATTTACCTTTACGACAAGGAAAATGTTTTACGTTAGAATTACGTCATATTTCGGGAAGGTTTATATTATCTTTGACGATAATGTTTGGAAGATTCAAGTTGTAACGCTTTCAGGAAACCAAGGATACATACCTTTTTAACTTGTTTTTTTTATATTGTTATTAAGTGTATAAAATTTCAGTAATGTTTGTACCTATATAAATATATATACATAACCTAACTAACTGTCCTAAATAACTAGTGGGGAAATTGTATGCACTACGTACTGCACTACGTACTAGGTGTGAGAGGGAGCCAATAAAACGATATTGCATTTTATCTTTGCTTTCTAGAGGAAAGTTTTAAGATGGGGCAAAATCCAATTGAGGCGCTTTTAAATTTTTCAACATTTACCATCGTGCTGCCCTCTGTCATATTTCGCCTGCAGCGTTTGCAACATTTGCGTTTTATATATTTGATATGGTTTAAACATTTAAAGCAGTGATTAATGACGTTCAATATTGCATCGTCATCACACTTATTATGGTTTAAATTAGAACGTTAGCTGACAGATTAAAATGATGATAACCTCGTTTTTTTTCAGGTGTTCATTCAATTAGTTTCATTGACCGCAATGACTCGCTGGATGTAGTATATTTAATGGTTATTTTTGATAAAACGTATTGAGATTTCTTTGAAGCAATATTTTTAATAAATGATAAATGCGACAAAGATAGAAATATAAAGATATACATCGATTAAATATTTTAAGATGATTTTGATGCATTATATTATGTATTCTTTTAATAAACGTTGAATATGATAAGTGTTTAAATATATAAAATGTTCTTTTTATTTAACCGTTTTGAGATGACAGTTCAATAATGTAACTTAATGTAGTTACGTCCTTAAGCACCTAATTCAAAACTCTTTAGGAAGTCAAAAGGAATTTAGAAATACAAAGTTATAAGATTTTTTATATTAAAAAAGTGATTATGTGATGCACTCGTACAGTACAGTACAGTACAGTGCAGTGCAGTACAGTACAGTACAGTACAGTACAGTACAGTGCAGTACAGTACAGTACAGTACAGTACAGTGCAGTGCAGTGCAGTACAGTGCAGTACAGTACAGTACAGTGCAGTGCAGTGCAGTACAGTGCAGTACAGTACAGTACAGTACAGTACAGTACAGTACAGTACAGTACAGTACAGTGCAGTGCAATACAGTGCAGTGCAGTACAGTACAGTACAGTACAGTGCAGTACAGTGCAGTACAGTACAGTACAGTGCAGTACAGTACAGTACAGTACAGTGCAGTACAGTGCAGTACAGTACAGTACAGTACAGTACAGTACAGTACAGTACGACTTAGTTCTGAGGAAATTATAATTTTAATGTAATGAATAATAATATCGAATTGATAGGGTTGGGGTTCCGAAATGAATAAGCTGCCTACGTTTGCGACCATTAAATTATTTTATAATATTAAAAGTAAATAAGTTTCACAAGGCTTGAGACACAACTTTAATATTTTGCCTCTTTCATCCAAATTCTAAAGTTTTGATTCATATATCCACTTTTACTGAAATAGATGACTTCTGTAATAGTTCCTTGATTTGGGATTGAGGGATGATTAATGAATGGCAATATTCGCTCAGGACTCAACGGTTATCTCCACGAAACACATTTATATTTACTCAAGAAGCTCTTTACATAGCAAGGATTATTGATATCCATTATTAGAGTCATTATTGTGCAAAGTCAAAAGTCACTTGCAATAATTAAAAAATATAATATTCTTCAATAATTTTTGTTTCTAATGTTTCTTCTTATTTGATCTTTAAAATTTTCATCCTACTTGATATATACTTTATCCTCAGAAAACCATTATACTATATCATCCCAAATCCCATTAAATTATTATAAGCACTTCTAACCTGGTTATACACGTGTTATGCATATAATTATTCCTTAATATGTTTAATTAAAATCCCGTCAGTTTTAGATAACTTAGTAATGATGTAGTACATTGTCTCACGGGCTGTCAAACGTGACCGGATAGTAGGTAACATCCTCTCAATAACCAGTACTTCAATAACGAACAGTTGTAAATGTACTGCAAGCGACAGTGATCGATCTATTTCCTAGGAAATATTTTTTCAGTCTCACATTTCGGTTTATAAAGTAAAGAAATAAAATATTAAAAGTAAAAAATATGGGTCAAAAATTAAAGTTGGTCCATCGTGTTAGATTCTTCATAATTCTTCGTTAAATATGTTTTTAATTAAGACATGATATTGTTGCAACTTAATACTATTTCTATAATGTATTAAATTAAATCACCAAGTAAAGTTATTAAGAGTTTTGGTAAAGTTCGTAATAAAGTTGGTTCTTGGAACTTAGAACGGAACTTCTGGACATTCTGGACATGAACGCGTTCTGCACATAATGTGTTTTCAGATGCCACCCTGGAGACAGGGAACCTATTCACGTTAAAAAAATTGAGAAAATTAAAGTATTAGAAATTCATTTAAACACGTAAACCATGTTTTATATGTAGGTTTTTGCTTTATAAATTAATTACTTTGCAAAGAGAAGTTTCAAAAAGATAGACCGATAAGTCATAAAATTATATGGAGCTTCTGTTCTCTTTAATTTGAATGTAATAAAAACTCTAAAACACAGTTACACATCAATTTATTTTCTGACACAATTAGTTTTGTTCAAATGATTAAAAATGTTGTTTTCTTTTCGCAATGTCAATGTCGTAGAAGGAAGTCAGCAAGAGTTCAACATCTTTTATTCATTTGGAATGTCTGTTAAATTGAAATTCCTCTTTCTATTGCTTTACGTTAATACAAACAATTGAAAAATTGTCAAATCAATAAAAAATTCAAATAAAATAGCAAAATTATAAGAAATAATGTTATTCAGATTTTTTACCAAAATCAAACTAATAATGAGATTTGTTTTAGAAAAGAAAAATCTTAATTATGATATTAATGATTTCCGTTCCTTTTTAAACACAATTTAAAAGTTTAAGGCTTGAGAGTAGATGATAATGAGAGTCCTAAGAGCGGGAGCGTGGCTTTCTACAGTACGGAGGAATATATATCGTGAGGTCGTAATTACATTATCTCCTCTCGAGACTTCGACACCACGTGACGAGAAATTTGATAATTTTCCAATTTGATACACCAGTATTAATAGCGATGCTACAGTCGGTTCATTTATTTCCAATAAGATGATGAAACAAATTTAAACAACTTGAACATGAATTTAATTTTTTTTTAGGTATTGAATAAAGTTGGCAACAATTAAAATACACTTACTTTAATTAAGATACTAACTTAGTCGTAGATTCTAAGATATATTTTCCGTGTTTGTACCAATATTTCGCACGTGCCTTATTCACGCGCAGATTGGTAAAAAGTTGAAATACTTGTCTACAGTGTTCTATAATAATATGAATGAATTGTTTGAACCGTGCTAATACGATTATGGTCTGTATGGACAGATCAGATAGTTTCAACTGAATACAAAAAATATATCAAAAATTGTGAGGGTACTTGATAGAATCATATAAGATATAGCCGTTAACTTCATGATATTCGATCACTTATAATTAATTCATAAATGGTAATACAGACTCTATAATGATCAAAAAGTGGTTTTTAGACTTGAAATATTTGAGATCTTTTGCTATAAATAGAAAATACAAATATAGCTTAGTATTAATGTTCAAAGAGCGTGTCTTCATAACCTTCACTTGACCAATTTCTGTTATCTCAATTTTTAAAGCAAACTTTAGATATTTAATTGTTTTGATATTTTAATATTTTATAAGCCAGTTTATTAAGTTACTAGTATTCAATTATTAACCTATATTTCCCCTGTATAATTTATTATTAAAAAGAGAGTATTCTAAAAGTCTAATAGAGTAGTACACAGCATATTATGTATATTTATTTTACGACATGTCTCTATCTGCTTTGAAACAGATTTCAAAGATCCTATAAAAATCTTTGACACCGTGGACTAAGGGGGCTATGCAATTTTTAAATTATTTTCATATACATTTCGCCCCGTAAGAAATAATTTGTCAAGCCATTCTCTAAAACTCGGCTTTTAATTTTAAACACCAAGAAATTAATTTTTATCCATATTAATTGATAAGATTGGAAACATAATTTGCAATTAATTAAGTCTGTTATATGGATAATATAGTATTGCGAAATAATATATTCTCTAATGTTAATTTAATTAATAAATTGTCCTCTTCAGTAAAACCATCGAAGATTAACCCTTTGATATTAAAAATATCCAAAGTAGATAAAAATATATACGCCTCACTCTCTCTTTCTGCTTCTCTCTGATACATACAGATGAAGTATTAATATATATAGCATTACTTAACATTATAAACAGGATTAAATGACCTTCAGTAACGATTTAGTAAATGATTTTATAACTCATAAATCTTTGAACAAAAAATGTAATACATAAAACCAAAGTTTGAATTTCAAATTCAAATACCTAAATTTAATTTCTTCTTTGTCTGGTATAAGTCAGCAGAGCCATCATAAGACGAGTGACGCAGCGGTAAGTCGTTTGTGACAAGACTGAGTGGGTGAGTTGCAGACAGCTTAGTTTTGGGTAGACCTCGAAGAATTCGGTCTGCCCATTCATTTGTACCCGACTTTCGAATTTTGGAAAAATTTCTTCACAGGAGGTCTTCTTATGACCCTCTGAGTCCGAAATGACCATTGGTCAAAATGTTTATATATATATATATATATATATATATATATATATATATATATATATGCGTGCGTACGTCCAGATTCGACTTTGTCAGCACGATTGCAGCCGCAGTTTCGCTGGGATCGCTTTCAAACTTTGCACAAAAATCAACCATCCAAAAATGAAGGTCAAGTTCGTTAACCAGAGAAAACCGACCACAGGGGGCGCTAGGGCCTCACTTTTTCTGATTTCAGTTTTTCGACCATAACTTTTTCCCTATACAAAGAAGATCAATCGCGTTCATATTATATAATGTCTTTGATAAATACCTATAACTAATGTAAATAAACCGAAAACCTAACTTCAATAACTTAGGGGTGGGGGTAAAAAAATCGAAAATTTTTGGAAAAAAATTCATAACTTTTTTCTGGTAAACATTCTTATATCACAAGTATTTTTAATGGAAAGGTTATTTTTTACTCTAAATTTAGTTACCAAAAGTTTTTCCGTAAAAGGTACCGTTTCCGAGAAAAAAAATAAAAACTACTTTTAGCTTGAAAATTTAAGGTAGGTAAAACCACGGCAACTTTTTTCTGGTAAACATTCCCTCCTCGCAAATATTTTTAATAGAAAGGTTATTATTTACTCTAAGTTTAAGTATCAAAAGTATTTCCAAAAAAGATACCTATTGCGAGAAAAAAAATAAAAACCGTTTTTTGCTAGAAAATTTTTGATGTAAACAACGGCATCATGTGTTATTCTTAGGTAGTGAGTTATATTTTAAACGAGTTACACACGAGGTCTACCCACGCGTGTCCCCCTGCGGGCACGGATTTTTTCTGTTGATTAACTTTTGCTGATTAAGTAACGAAAAACGCAACTGTTGACAATTATTATGAGCTCCGTTTGATTCCGCATTCCTATTTATAACTTTTAAAATACTAGTAAAATGCTAGAAATAGGAAAGTACGCTAAATAAAAAAAAACCGGTAATTCTGCGGTGAGTTTATTCTAAATTCTTAAAACTTTTGTTACACGTAGGGTGCTGATAGGTATAGATGAGACAATAGTAGTCTGCTACTGTCTTATTATAAAACCTGGATGAATAGTAATCCCGAATTTTCGAATTTTAAAAAATTTTACCATCCGTACCACCTGGATGCGTGGTGATCTTCCACTGTGCAGTTTTCAAGGGCTTTTTTCCTACGTACCACTCGAATGTGGAATGAACTTCTTTCAGCGATATTTCCAGATCGATACGACATGGGTACCTTCAAAAAAGGCATATACTCCTATTTCCAAGGCCGGCAACGCTCTTGTAAATCCTAGGATGTTGCAAGAGTTCAAGGGCGGCGGTGATCACACATTAACGGTGACCCGCAAGCTCGTGTGCCCTCCCCTAACACAAAAAAAAAAGAAAACAAAATACGTACCTTAATAACTAGAGGTAATACATATAAAAAATATGTGTTATTAAATAAAATATGTATAAGATGTCGCTGCGACTGCGTTACCTAGTTGTCTCACACTAATCACCTGTACGTATAACAAGTATGACAAGCGTTGACTTATTGTATTATTTGGCGACTACCTCACAATATTCACGTTAATTAATACAAATTTGTAAACAGATTAGTTGAGTTTATGTAGCCCTAGGCTTTGGGAACAAAACTTATAATCAATAAATATTCCAATAATGATCAACTTAAATGTTGGGCTTTCTTTCATTTTATTACAAAGTTTTACTATGTTCATAATTTTGTTTCGATAATTGTACTTAACTATATAAAAAATTACACACACCATGCACGAAGTCAATTTGAGAAATATTTCTGTAAACTAAACGATTTTTGTTTGTAGAAAAGACATTTTAAAATACTTCAGAAGTGTACATGAATATTAAGCTGTGTATTGCACTCGCTCTTCTGTTGATTTTTGTTTTGTATTTATTATACTTGAAAACTTGAAGCGGCCATTTGGTACGCTAATTGTTGGATATTAGCGTCCAATCATATTTAAAACGCTATTTAGGTAATAACAAATATAAATTAACAAAATTTAAATAACAAGTGTTTTAATATTACACTATTTTAAATATGTTCAAATCAAAACAGTACTTTTTAAATTTAAACTTGATTGTGATTACTAGTATACATATTATTTTTATCTTGATTTTGCTTACTATGGTCCAAATTTAGGAGAAAGAACTTTGATACTAATCAAGTCGCTAATTTTCTATTTAATTAACATGAATACAGGAAGTAAATATAACAGAACACATAGTGGGAAAAAAATTATAATCTTATTATATAAAGTATAATATTCATATAAAATTTATCTACTCTCAGTAAACATTCAAATTAGAATAATGGTAAGACATTTCGGATCTTTTATTATGTGTGGCGAAGACTCTAACTCAGCCTCCGGGAGCCATTTTTCTTCGAAAGCCCCTCTTACCGTGACATTTGACCTTTAGTGGAGAGGGGTTTATACAATCCCTAATAGTATCTCATCTATTAAAACATGATCATCATTGTAATAAGATTAATTGTTTTGTTAATTGTGTATTAAATCAGAAAAATAAAATAAAAAAATGTAAAATATTGTAAAACGTCATAAATATATAGGAATTATTACTTGACAGAAATAACTCTAGTATTGTCTGTTTTTCCTAAAGTGTGATTATTATTATATAATTATATATGTATTTCCAGCTTTTACTACAGATCTCTAATACTCCTTTTACTTTCTTATTCAATGGAGTTGTTGAACTTTAAATTCAGGATGCATTTTGCGGTGTTCAGTGATGTGAGAGAGAAGATATACACCCATAAATTCTTACCCAAACATCCTTTCACGAATTTTGATAGTCCAGTTACAGGCCGTGTATTTTTTAAGAAAATTAAGAACTTGACATAATTTCGCATTTAAAGTAAAGTCTGTAATCTCATTTCTGGTATAACATAAAGACGTAATTTGAAAAGACCATCATCTATTACCAGTACGTGTACACGAATTACTCAAGGAGACATGTGGAACGGGCGAGATATAAAATCATCTTAGTAATTCAAATCATATGTAAAATTAAGTTCATAAAAACTTTGATGATGAATGTATGAATTTGTGAATTTCTATGAGTTTATAGTGATACAACGGGATCAGTTAAGTCGTAAATTGGCTGTCGTGTGTCTGCTGGGATCTAATGTCGATTACAATATTACTTCCAAAGTTATGAATTTTGCGTGTCACTTATTCAAGAGAGTATGGAACTAAACCACGCTCTTTCTGTAAAGTTACTTTCAATACAATCTTACCTTTGAATTTGATTTTGGAATTGTGAAAGTGAATATGTAGAATAATAACCACCGCTGGGTTATTGCACTGTGACCTGTTCTATTTACTCAGTCACGGCGGACTCGTAAGTGTTTAATGTTAACAACCTTTATGATCAAAATACTTTGGAACAGTCAAAAACATATATATATATATATTATTTACAGACGACATACAGAATATATTATACATAAAGTCATCTAGTTGTTAATTTAGTTCTAGTCATAGTTTAAACATATCAGAAGATCTATTATAGTATAATATTTAAAATATATAGAATAAGAATACTTTCTTATTAATATTTTATTGATTTATAATAATTACAGCCACTATAGTACATATGCCATACAATAGTCGAGAGCAGGCCATCTATAAAATAAATTACAACATTTTCATATATTTAACAAAAATTTATTACTAACTGGAACAGCGCAATCTGTAGGCAGATTATGTGATCTCATCGCCTTATATAATATTAGTGTGGTGTAGTGTGGATTTTTTTTTAATAATAAGTTGTATATATATATATATATATATATATATATATATATATATATATATATATATATATATATATAACTTAGTCCAGGTAAATGCACCTTCCACCTATCACCTTTATTTACGCTCCATTGATGGTTCGAAGTAGCGACTTTAAACGACACTATGTCTTATGAGTACATGTAGTGTGATGTGTGATCACTCTAGAGACAGCATTTTCATCAAAGCGAATTGTTTTTATGATAATGACATTTTGACAAGATCTTAATACAGTTTTATTATTTGATATTTATTATCGTAAGCGGTCATGTAATTAATGGATTCTGATCTTAATTGAAGAATTGGTTACATTTTCCTCTGGCTAAACCAAATATTGTTATTCATTGATATCCTCCTACATAAAAGATGGTAATAAAAGGGAGATCAGAATGTTTGAAATAATATTCATTGCGTCAGTAAGTATAACAAGACAATAACTCTCGAATATTAATCGCGAAATCCGATATCTTAATGTGTTTTGGTTAATTGAGATTTGATCCAAAACAAATGTAATATTCGCAGATTCTTTTAAAGTTATTAGAATTCACCTCAGTTTAATAATTATTAATTACCAATCCTCGGTTTAGTAGTAAATTATTCAAAAACTTCATTAAGAGAGTTTTTTTGGACACAAACGCTGAGGTAATTTTAATAACTTCTTAAATTTGGTTCACCAGTTTCCGAAAGTAGATGATGCCAGAATTTTATTAGATAGAGAGAGAGAGAGATACATTGACCGTAAATGAATGTAAAATGTGGAATTTATAAAAGAGATAATATGATTCAAAACTACAATGTTAAAATTATTTTTGTTACAACTTTTTAATCTTAAATTTACTTTTAAATACATTTTAACATGCAGTTAAATACTCTATGAAATTAAAAAGATTCTAGTCGATATTATGGCGTTCTTAAGTGATAATAGAGACGATGAAGTACGCGAGGGAAGGACGGGTAGTTGAGTATTCAACTGTCTGAACTAACTAATCGTTAAAATGCAAATGAAGTAACAATTACAACAAAAAGCTACCTTTAACTTTAACTTTATTTACTTTTACGAATATTAACCGAATAATACATATTTCAAAATATGTTTTGCCCCCGGGGCTGTTGTTATGATTTTGAGCCTTCGAGGTGGGTATAAGATTCTGATTGATGAGATGATATAAGAGACTGATGATATGGAATGTAAACCAGAATTGTATTGATAACTTCTTTATCCGCTCTGTATTTTCAAATAAAATATTATATCGGACAAGTTTTAAACCGTCTCATAAAGTACAAACAAATCAAAGCGGGCGTCAGCTAGCTCCGAGTGACGAAAGCACCCGTAGTGCTGAAATAAAATATTCCTGAAATGAATGATCCTTTTGAAGTTATGTTAATTAAATACATAATTGGAATAAGGTAAGGTGTGGAATTGTATATAACAAACTAGCTATCGCCGTGTCGCGCCGCGCCGCGCCGCGCCGGGAGTGTCCGTATAGGTAGTTACTATGTTACTGGTTGATAATGTAACCTTTGATAGGTGAAAAAGTTTCTAAAATTAGTTCAAAAGTTATTGAGCCTATTCGTTACAACAAATATAATTCTTTTCTTTATAATATTTGAGTAGAAATAATTTAGACATTCGTCGCTGATCAGATATGACTTGTTTCAGTAATGAGTGAATATTATTTGTTTTAGTTACCAATGTGATGTAACTGTAATTAAACTACAGGAACTATTCAATTTTCAGGCTATTAGATACTGTTTCAACTTTCAAGTACTAGTAAAAAACACTAACTATAATCATTGTATCCTTACAACCTTTTCCTATTTTATAATAAAGTGTCCTCAAAATGTCATTGACCTTTCAGATATTGCTTCAGATGTTTTAACTGATAGTGATATAATATAAGGCATGAAAGATCCTTACCATTTAATTATATTAAAATAATATTTTCCTTAGTGGAGCAGATCATAATTAACATGTTAAAATAAAAAACAATCTAAAGATTATAAATTATAACTAAGGTAATTAACCGTGTTTGCTTTTATTGAGTAACGATATTTGAATTAATTAAACATTAATTTATGGTCAATTTTGTCATCAAATAGTACTTATTAGATTAATTTATTAAAAGTAAGAGAGGGATAGTTGTAGTTTAAATAGTGAGGCAAAGAGACGAATATTATACATATTTAAGTAAGTAATTTACTGAATAAATAAAACGAATTATATAATCTGCATTACATGTATAAATGATAAATGTTATTATGTATATCCAACGCTTCTCAATCTTCTTGTAACCCAGACCTGTTCCTGTGTCAGTTCCTGTGACAGCGTTTAGTCTCACAAAGTTAATTTAAAATAGAATTCTTACAACCGCTGTCCATCCTTAGAAGTACATATTTAGTATCGCTTCGGTTATCTTAGATATATATTATTAAAGAGAATTCAATATAAAAGTAGTGAAGATGCCAATACCCCGGGTATTTCCCGAACGAACTTTGACGAAATTATAAATGTTAATAAAAAAAACAATTTATTTTTAAGTAAAATGATTATTATTTGTTGAAGAAAAGAAAATATTAAATACATGTTTATTTACAAATTACAAAAAAAAATACAAAAAAGTGTGATTAATAATAAAATCTATAATTAAATATGAAAATAGACTACAAAATTTTTGACTAAAAAACTTTTTTCTGTCCACAGACATCCATCCATACATTCATCCATTCATCCGAGAAAAGTGAAAACAATACAGAACGAACAAAGTTCGTTCGTGATAACTCATTTTTCATTCTCTTGCTAGTTCACAATAAAAAACGTTAGAAAATTACAGAATTGTACTTCCATTTGGTAGTGTTAGGAACGCGTTGAATGAAATGCTCTCAATAAGGCCTTCACATAAATACTACCGCGGGATAGATATTGAACCGATACGTGAATCATCATGTTATTAACATATCGCTGCGTGACAGGTGTAGTATTTCAACCATACCCAATTAAGTATTACTAAGGAATACAATCTTCTTCTTAAGACAGAAAATTTTCTTGTGGTATTTATTAATCAAATATATATATTTTTTCTATGTATGGAAGTCCAATGAATCAAGGATACATATTCAAAGTACTATCGTGTACTATAAGTGTCAATACAATGTAGACAATACAATACAATGTATGACCATATTTATGTATGATTTATTATATTTGGCTATTATATATTATTATTATTAGTTAGCTGGAAAAAAATGCATTTGTGATAAGGCCAGCCTTTCTGCAATTGTTATGCAATAAATAATTAATTAATAGGTTAAAAAAATCACAGACATTTCACTTTTTGAAGAACATACTTATATCAGGCTCTTCTAAAAGCGAGCCTCACTGTAGGAGGATGTGGTGAGACTATGCATAATTAAATGAATCAAGGAGGCTCCGGCGAAAAGGGAACAAGGCGTCGGCGGAATCTGCCTTTAATCTTATTTAAGGACATGATTCTCGGCTTCTTAACTCCTTGTATCATAACTATTTAGATTATTTATTCTATCCTGTATTAATTAATTATTAAAGATATTGATTTAATCCATATGTATTTTAATTAAACAGATGGTTTATTTTCATCAGGTCTTTCGGCATGTAACGCTTCCGTAATAGTTGCCAGTAATAGTATTTAGTGCTGAGTCATGATACTCTTTGTACACAGCTTATTATTGCCTTTTAATATTATTCTTGTGTATTTATTAACTCACCAAAATTTTTTGTTGTGTTGTACTATCAACATGCCCTGTTAAAAGTTTGTCATAAAATAAACTTATGAGGAGTAATAATAAAACTATAATAAATACAATAATTATAATTAATAATATTTTTACATGATAAATACGTAGTTTAAATTAATTATATCTTTGTAAATTAGTTTGTAAATTTATGTCCTTTATTTGTAACACATAAACAAAGACGCTAAATTTAAAGTCAAATAGAAACTTTGAAATTGAAGTAGCGAAATAAGAAAAGGTTTCCTTCCCAACAGTTCAGTTGCCGAAAGATTTCCAATAATTGGAAATGTTATAATTAAAGTAAACACTATCAAAAGAAATCGGTCCGAGAGATACCGGAGGCTGATTTTAATATACTGAGAATGTAGATTTAATTTATAAATGAACGTACGGTAAACCGTACATTGTGTTCTTTTAATGTTTATTTGTCTGATCCAAATACGGTATACTGCACTGCCACGTTATTCGATTTAAAATATATCTTGAAAAATATTTTTTTTCTCACTTTTGTACAAATAAATTTCTTGGGATAAATTCAGCGAAAAATTGGGTAAAAATAAAAATTACAATTTATGAATAAGTTTTTCTCAGAAAAAAATATGAAAGCGTGATGAAAAATTTGACGATACCACACTTGACCTCTCGCCGTTAATTCGATTTTTGCAATTAAATAAATGTAACCATAACCAAGGTTTTAATTTTGTTATAATATTTATCTCTGGATGTCTGTCTGTAGAATGTTACGATTTTAGAAAAAGACAACCTCTTATTATAGCACTTTTTAGAAACAAAATCTTCTGAAGTTTACGTGTTCTTATAATAGGATTTTCTATATATCTTATGTGACTTAAAAAGGATGAGTTGAGAATATGCATAGTTAATTGTATTAAGTAGGCCCTAGCAAAATGGAAATCAGGCTTTGGCAAAACACCTGCATAAACACCTCATACATTTTTTATTCTTGTGTTCATTACAGTAGATATTAACGTCAAGCTCATAAACAATTTGAGTGCTACAATAAATTTACTAGAAGTTTCATTGTCTGATTATGATACCCTTAAAGTTATATAATAACTATTTGGTTCTGTTCCCTTTGTTTTTCACTACACGATTATTTTTACAAAGTTTGTGATAATTATCTAATACTGAATGGAATAGCCACGTTATTACATTTGGAAATAACTTCCTTATTCAAACCTGTTTTACAATTTTTATTTGTAATAAGGTAAGGAAGGTTAGGTAATATAGTAAATATAATATCGAAGAATCATTTAAAAAAATACGTTTGCATAAAATACTGTATAGGATTATCTTTGAACGGTGGAAATTGATATTAGAAATTAAAAATATAATTTAGAGTTAAACTATTTATCAACATTCACTATGGAAGATTCTACATAGTCGGATTGAAATAAATTACACAAATAATACAATCATACCATTAATGTTTAATATTTATTTAATTTATTTAACTTCACGCCATATCCCTTGCGGGGTAGCCAGAGACGACGGAGCGCCAAACGCTACGGTCTCTGCATACCTCTTTCGCCACGGCCACAGACATCAACCTCTTCATACATGCCCTCCGGGGGGTTCTCATGCTTTTTACGTTACCTTCCTCCAGTATCGTAGCTACTGTGTTTTCGAAGGTCACTCGAGGCCTCCCCCTGTCTCTCTTACCGTTCACTTTTCCTGTATAAATCTTTTTTACCATTCTTTCATCACTCATTCGTTCGACGTGCCCAAACCACCTGAGCACGTTCTTCTTCATTCTCACCGTGACATCTTCACTAGTACCTGCCATTCTGTGGATCTCTTCATTGCTGATTCGGTCAGCTAGGCTGACTCCACATATTTTGCGAAGAGATCTCATCTCCACAGCATTCATATTTCATACATTCCTCTTCTGTGTTACCCACGTTTGGCACGTATTACAGCGTCGGTAGCAAAACCTCATTGTGTACAACCAAACGTGCAGCTATGCTGACGCTTCGCCGTCTCAACAATGCAGCCAGAGCACCGTTGACTCTGTTACCGGCAACAATATGCATTTCCACATCCATGTCTTATAAAAACCAGAACAAGTCCAAGACGCGTGGCCCACCATATTTGATCATCTTGGCAGTAACTTCATCTACTCCAGCAGCATTACTACAATTCAGACTTCGAATTACGCTCTCCACTTCTTTCAAAATAATTTCACCATCGGCTACATCCGGAATCAGCATTTCGCATTTCCTCACATTCATACATCTCCTTGTAGAATTCCGCCCACCGCTTTAAGATTTCACCGCTCTTCAAAAGTACTCCTTTCATTCTACAGGTTACCGAACAACCCCGGGAATCACGAACTTCTCGCCAGAAAAGCTTCGTGTTTTCCCGTAAGTTGTTCGTCAACCTGTCATCCCTTTCTCTCTTAGAATTTTCACGCTTCATCTTTATAAGTGCTTTCGTTTTGTGCTATTGAAGTTTGTACTATCTTTTTCTTATCTCTCTCATACTTTTATCCTTACCCGAGTCTTTATAATCTAGCCATGCTTTCTTCTTTAACTCCACAGCCTCTTTCACGTCATCATCCCATCATTCATCGCGCTTTTTACTAAAACCTCTTTTCCTTTTACCACATACTCGTACTTCTGTCGCTACTTTCACCATACCATTCCTAAGGTTCTGCCAGCATATAACAACACTTTCAATTCCAGAATCAGAGCTTTCAAGCTTCTTGGAAACCTTATCTTGATATTCCTCTCTGATCGGTGGATCTTAAAGCTTCCAGCTTCTTATGCGATAATTCGACTTCAAGCTTGGACTCGCTGTGTGGCTGCGCCAACTTGCTAACAGACCTCTTATTCTAACAACTAGATAATGGTCCGTTTCCAGATCAGCATCCCTGAACACTCGCGTGTTCATAACAGGTTTCAGACAAACAAATAACATCCAGATCTTTGTCATCCATCACATCTAATAATTCATTCATCTTCTGTTCCATTCCTCCTCTTACATTTCACGTAGCTATTTGTAGCTCCGTCCTCCACCTCCCGCCGTTCGGAACATGGCGTGTTGGTTGGCGGTCCCCAACGCCGCATTGGTGCATGTTATAACATAAGTAAAATGCAAAACAATACAATACAATATTTCAAAATTACAAACATTATTTAAATTTATTATTACTACAGACATGTCAAAAATTACATTGATTATATTAAATTTATTATTATTATTTATTTATTTATTTTTGTACCATAAATATTAAAAATGACATTATAACAAAGAAAATTTACACAAAGGATAACTTGTCTCTTGCAAGAGATCTCTGCCAGAAACCCTTAGTAAATGGAGATATTTATAGATATGGGGTATAGGTACATATAATATAAATTACACATTGTAGCTTTTATATATCAACATATTATATACTTACATACTAATATACATAAATAGAAATATACTTATATATATATATATATTTACATACACATAAATACACAACTGTCTACACAATACATATAACTAATGGATATATTATAAGTAAATAAATGATGCTGATTATTACGAGGAAAGAGAAAGTAGGTGCTTCTTTAGTCTAAATTTGAATACAGTGGTACTAGGAAAGTCTTTATAAATGAAATGGGGTAGTGAATTCCAAAGTTGCGCAGCAAGAACAGAAAAGGACTTACGATAAAAATTAGTATTGTATTTCGGCACTTCAAGAAATTTCAGTGCAACACAAGAACGTTCAGGTCGAATTCTAGGGGAGGATAAATGAAAGCGTTCCTGAAGGTATGTCGGGCCATAATTTTTTAAAACATTGTATAAAAGTGTTAGCACATGCATATTCCGGCGAAAGCGAATGGGGAGCCACTTTAATTCACGGCGGTATTCGGAGACGTGATCGAATTTGCGCAAGCCGAAAATAAAACGAATGCACAAATTCTGGAGTCGATCTAATTTATCAAGTAGCTCATCAGTCGCATCTAAATAGCAAACGTCAGCGTAGTCGAGTAGAGGGTGAAGGAGGGATTGTGACAGTATAGTTTTCGTTTTAAGAGGAAGGAAATTGTGCAGTCGTTTAAGGGAATGTATGGAATGGTGAAGCCGCTTACTTACATCATTAACTTGAGCTGCCCAACTTAGGTGACAGTCTATAATTATTCCTAAATTTCTTGCGCTGTCTAGGTACGGTATCGGTGTTGCATCATAGACTAGGCAATGCAGGGTCCTAAAATCAATTTTACTATATAGTTTCCTACTACCTACTATCACGGCCTGCGATTTAAAAGGATTGAGTAATAGGCCATAGTCTTGCGTCCAAGTGTGTATATTTTCAAGGTCGATGTTTATGGCATCAATAGCCTCTGCAAGTTCAGATAAATTGGCATGTCTATATAGCTGTAAATCATCTGCATAGAGATGGTACTTGGAAGATATAATCTTGGAAACTTCATTTATGAAAACTGAAAAGAGTAATGGAGATAGTACGCCGCCTTGTGGTACCCCAGCAGATAGATTCATCCAGTCAGAGGAATGCTCATTAGATTTCACAATCTGCTGACGACCGAAAAGATAGGTTTTAAACCAGTCAATAACGGATGGAGATATCAAGTAAGTTACAAGAATGTTAAGCATAACATCAAAATCTACTGAATTAAAAGCGTTACTGAAATCAAGAAGAACAAGTATGGAGAGTTCTTTATTGTCCATAGCATAACGGATATCATCCGTTACTTTCAGTAACGCAGTGCTGGTACTATGGTGAGGTCGAAAACCGGATTGGAAAGGACTCAAAAGATTATTACTGTAAAGGAAGTCGGAAAGTTGCTTGAAAACTAAGTCTTCGAGAACCTTGGAGAGGATAGGGAGTATCGATATAGGTCGATAATGAGAAGGAGTGGTAGGGTTAGATATTTTTGGTAAGGGAAAGACATATGCATTTTTCCAGGCCGTAGGGAAGGTATTAGTGTGTAAGGAAAAGTTTATGATATGAGTGATAATGGGCAGAAGGATATCAATTAAGGGGATAAGCATATCTCTACTAATATTATCATGCCCTATTGCTTTAGTAGAAATGGATAAAAGAGACTTCTTAACATCTCCCTCCGTTACTTCCTGGAACAAAAAGAGAGTATCACAGATAGGTGGGGTGGCATCTTTTAATTTTTGAATTGTCTTAGACTTGCGTTGTTTAGAAAATTCCATAGGAGGAGTAGAGAAATGTTTATTTAATGAGTTTAAATTAATAGAATTATTTGAGCTGTTCCGATTTTTGCCCACACCTAGTGACTTTAAGAAATTCCACATCTGTGTAGTGGATAAATTATTAATAGAAGAAAAAATGTGACGGCGTTTGGCATCTCTACACATACGATTGCAGAGATTTCGCAACTTTTTATAAACAACCATATTATCTTGCGATGGGAACCTTTTGCATAAATTCTTAGCTTTGTCCCGTTTGGCCATGAGTTTTTTGATTGTAGGAGAAAGCCAAGGCGCGGGAAGATGTCGAACTCTTATCCGTTTGGACGGAGCATGAACATCGTAAAGCTTAAGAATTTCTGCATTGAAAATGCTTACTTTTTCATTAACAGACTTAGATTCTAACAATACAGACCAATTTATTAATAGTGCATCAGAGACAAGTTCATTAATATTTATATTTTTCAAGCAGCGGCGATTAATAGTTTTACATTTCCGTTTATAAAAGGTTACGTTGTAACTAAGAAACAAAAGGTCATGGTAAGAGAAGGGTGCTGTAAGCTGGCCGTGAATAGAAACGTTGTCAGAATTAAGAACAAGTATAAGATCTAGAAGCGACGGTTTAGAATTGGGAGGAAAGTGAGTTTCTGAGAGGGGGAGAATAGTAAAATTAAAAGACGTAACTAAGGATCTGAGTTTGTGGGTTCGAAGATCGTTTTTGACGAGGCAAGTATTTAGGTCACCCATTAGAATGATGTGGTTATAGGAAGGAGATAAAGTTTCAAGAAGGTGTTCAAAGGAACGGAAATAGTTAAAATGAAGAGAGGGACAATAAAGAACACCAAGTAGCAGTTTAGAATGACGGAAGATAATTTCAATAAAAAGGTATTCTAAGTCAGTATCAGATGAAGTGTCAGATGAATGTTTAATTATATTGAAAGGGATACTATCGCGAAGATATATACATACACCTCCACCTCTTTTGGAAGATCTATCATTACGTATAAGAGTGAAATTGGGAATATTATAGACAGAGGAGGGGAGAGAGGGTTTTAGCCAGGATTCTGAAACTAGAATACCATCAATAGATACGTTGCTAAAAGATGCGAGAAGATCGGAGTGATGTGCCGGAATGCTTTGTGCATTTATATGAATTAAGTTAAGTTGATTAGGAAGATTATGAAATACGGAATTTATTTGAGCTTCAAGAGAGTGGGTAATAGAGTTCGAGGAAGAGGAATTACTACCACTACTAGGGCTAAGAAAAACATCCGTTGAACTACAAGAAAAATTACTATTATAATTAAATTAAATTATTCACATAAAATTATATAATATGATATGTCAAAAGTATAATAATATCAAAAAAAAAAAAACAATAAAAAAATGAATAAAGTTAACAAAAATAAATTAATAAAATAAATAAACAAAACAAAATCTAAAAGTTATTTTCTACGATAAAGTGACATTTGAACCAGCGCCGATAAAACCGAGAAAACCGAGAGACGTATATCCTTATGTCACTACGGAGGACTGATTGTTCATATTGAATTAGTACTGTGTATAGTACGCCTTATAATATTTATACCGATTGTTGAAAAATAAAAATAACGCAGGTAGGATGCAGAAAAGGAGCCGCCTGCAATGATCACTTGCACGCCACAGCAAATTAAATAAGGCTTCTGAACACCCTGTTCACTGCAACAATGTTCCACCGTTGTTATTACCGTTCTTTTTCTTCACGACGTGATTGGACGTTAGCACTTGAACAGGCAATGCACCCCTGTCACGGCCCCGGATACATTCAAGGGAGCGCCGATACACGTCCGCTCGCCGCAACCGATATATCAAACTAATCACCAGTACAATACACACCAATATAAATGGTATGTACATTTCATCAAATTTCAAATTACGGAGGCAAAAAAAACGCGACCATCCGTTACGACAGTTGACAGTTCTCTCCACTAAACCATGTAAGTTCATTTCCCAGTAAATCAAATCTAAAATAATTAAATCTATATTATTATCTGCAATATATAACATTTATGTACACACAGAATATATAAAAAAACAGTATACAAATATAAAAAAACAGAGTTATTTAAAAGATTCGTACAAAAGGCACTGCTTATTTCAAAATGAAATCTCTTCCAGCAGACCTGTAAAAGGAAAGTAGAAAATGAAAGGCAGTGAAAGTGCGCACCGCATACAAAAGATTTGAAAATCAGATAAACGTAAAATTAAAGTATAATAATTTATATAACTATAATCAATAAAGTTTGAAATAAATAAACACATACAAATACGGTGAATATATTTACATCTATATAGAAAGATAGTGTGTGATAGTGCGATGACTCGTTTTTAAAAATTGTGACAGACGTAGAATTCCGTATATTGAAAGGAATTGAGTTCCACAACCTCACTGCTTGAACCGTGGAAGAATGAGTATAAATTTTACTTTTATGTTTATGAAATTTGTGGTTCGTTCTAAGATGAGGTCTACACGGATATTCGGAATTGTGTACAAAAGCTTCATGAGTCTACTTGCGGTGATAATCACCCCTGGTTCCGGACAAGAAATATTTTTACGGATGTCCTCTTCTTGAATATCAATACCTATATCTTTAATCACGCCGTAGCATAAATTAACTTCCATAGCTCTCTGAATTCTCCAGCCTCTTTCAATCAGTTCCTCACAATTTTCTAATTTAGCTGCTGCAATCTCACTCGTTAAGTCTATCCGAATCTTATATGGATTTATATATTAAATTCTATCAACGGCCGTGATACCCGACTTTTGAAATATATTCGCTATAGCAAACTGTTTTGGAATTTTTCAGCAGATGAAATATAAATCTCAACCTTTTTTTCTTGTTGTTTATTGTTACCTGAAACGGGCCGTTTGTTCTCTCTTATCTCTGTTATCATATCAATCTCACAAAGGGGAGCTCAATTTACTCATCAAATTCGATGTATCTTCTAAATAAACTTCGTTTGTAATCTCGTCCATTGCCACTAAGGCGCCCGCCGGCGGCGGCCACGTGATATATATAGAGGAATATCTGAGCCCGACGGCGGACGCACGCAATAACGTAAACAAAATAATTACAAACACAAACACCTCGTCCGAGTGCCGAGACGAGACTGAATATCGCTTGAGATGTTTCATTTTACTAGATATGTACCTTAAAAATGAAAGAATACCCTCTTCATACATTATATTGAAGCAACATTGAGTGAAACAGATCCTGAACATGGTAAATGTTATAATAATAACTAATCTAAAGCTTATAAATTATATTTAACGAGGAGGATTGTATAAACTCCCTTAACTCAACATTATTCTAATCATAATAATTCAAAGATTTACTTTTGTCGATGTGTTTGATATTTAATCATAATATAACATTTTAATTATTAAAAAATAAAAATTAAATAGAATTAAAACAACTTGGAATATAAGGTTGAAGTAAATGAGAACTATTACTTTAATAGAATCAAGGGATTTAAGAAAGAATTGAGATACTGTATAACAGATAACTAACTAAGCCATAAATTGAGAGAGGCACTTCCGTTTCCTTCAGTACAACGCTATTTTGACTCCAAAACAGCGTCCTTTTGGTATAATCTAGCAGATAGTGGGGATGGACGATGTGCTTGCGCAGCACCACTCACCTGTATCCCTCATTGCGGATCAATTTATCAAATCAGCAGGCAGAAATATAAATTGGCTGAGAGAAAGGTAAGTACGCTTAATACCAATTTTATTTTCAGGTAAAACTGTTATATTAAGCTTTGACTTTAGCTTTCTTTAAGCCATAAATTGAGAAGTGTTTGTTATCATCTGCTAGATTAATACAGTAAGAACGCCAATGTGATATATAATATATAATTATTAATTCATTAAATCAGATTCAATGAATTAAGGAACTGTTTGAAACAATTCGTTAAATTTTATTTGTTTTGATGACATTAGCTTCTTATTTCTTTCCTATAATATTAATAAATGTCCAAGCGGAGCGCCAGTTACCCCTTTTTTTAATATATCATCTATCGGTAGATTTTCTAGCCAGCTGGCAGAAGCGACAGCAGATCGCACACTGCCTGGACTACATTTGATGCCAGCCTCTTTTAAACTCGATTTAATCCAACCCCCAATCATAGTCCTACTAGCTAGTTTTGGGGTACCACATGTAGTGATGAAAAGGCTATGTATACTGCCTCTGCGAGAAGCAGAAAGTTCTATGAGTTTATTAATCCAAAATACCAGATCCATATTTTAACATACGCCCATGCTGCAACAGTATGCCAAAAAGCGGTAGAAATATATAAGCAACTTGCAAGGGCGGCAAAGGTAAGCTGGGGTCTCCACCCAGAAATAACAAGAGTCATTTACACGGCAGCCGTGGAACCCGTTGTCACGTATGCAGCCAGCGCATGGGCACGAGAGACCAGAAAATTAGGTATAAGAAAGCGACTGGACTCAGTTCAGAGAGGTTTTGCACAGAAACTGTGCCAAGCCTACAGAACGACCTCTCTGAACTCAACACTGATCCTGACAGGTCTTTTACCACTTGACCTGAGGGTACGGGAAGCAGCGGCTCTCTTCGAGGCAAGAAAGGGCATACCAATACCAGAACTCTGCGGTGGAACAGTTGAGAAGCCTGTCCCATTTCAGGACATGCCGCATCCGGCCACTCATATAAACCTGGATTTCAAATGCCTGGAAAACCAGAGGCAGGTAGAGGAGAGCACGAACCATGAGGTTGGCATCTTCACTGATGGTTAGGTTAGGTAAGGTGGTTTTTTTTTTTTTTTTTTTTTTTTTTTTTTATTACTGCACCTCCGGCGATAGTGCCGCAGACTTTATTAATACAGCTTCTCTTTCATACCAGTTCTCGCATTTATTCCTCTCGCACTTTTATTCTTCATTCCTTGTCTTTCTATCATACATCAATCTTTTGCTCTTTATACGGATGGGGCTTCCGTCTAATTTGTTATTATATATATTTGCTTTGCTTTATAGCTTATGTTCTGTAGTTTTTCTTATATTAGGGTTCTATCTGGGGTAAATGAATTTATGAGCACAGTTCTTATTCTTATTTTAACAATACATTAATTAATCACTAACTTATTTTCTATACAATCTTATTTTCTACTACTACTAATTATACTAATTATACAGCTTCAGACTAGTTTTAGAAATATTTTCATTTACACTGCTTTGTACGTTAGTTTAAAATATACAATTATATTTTGCTAACTTACTTTTCTTAATCTACTTATTTCTTTTATTAACCTTATTTACTATTTGTATACAATATTCTAAAAACTTATATCTATTACTGCTTAACATAATTTTACTAACATTTTCTATATTTATTTTTATGTCTAATGTATTTTCTAATTCCAGTCTGTCATATAGGTGTGCGGGGCACTCGAGTATCACGTGGAGTAAAGTCTCGTCACTGTCTGGTTGACAGATACACGATGGGTTCTCCTTGCACCTGAAGCGATGCAAGTACCCGGAGAACCCACCGTGTCCTGTCAGGATCTGTGTCAGGATACCGGTAAGTTTAATCTTACGTGAGATTTTTGTAAGCTACCATTGCATCTGGAAAGAAGATCTTTGTGACACTGGCCGTTAGTTCCTTTGTGTAGCGTTCGTTCCATTGGCGAATAGAGTTTTGCCGTATGGTCTTTTTTAACAAAAGATATCGGGCACTTATCGTAACTATGACGACTTTTGGACTTGGTAGCTGCTTCTTTAGCCAGTTGGTCAGCGCGCTCATTGCCCTCCAAGCCAGCATGCGCCTTAACCCAGAATAAAGCTAAGGTTTTATTGAGCTGTGATATGGTACGCATGTTTTCTCTAGCTTGGAAGGCTAATGGGTGGTGTGAATCGAGGTTGGTCAGAGTTTGTAGGGCTGACATAGAGTCACTATAAATAGCTATTGACTCGTCCTTCCTTTTAAGAGCTATATTTGTGGCCTCGCAAATGGCCAGTAGTTCCGCCTGATAGACCGTACAGTAGGATGGCAGACTAAGTTTGACGGCTTTGGTTTCTGTCTCGTTATTCCATAAGGATAACGAGGCACCAACCTTGCCGTCAATCTTGCTGCCATCAGTGAAGATACGCACTGCGAAGTTCGCGTTCTCTTCATAGCTGTGCCGGTCTACCTAGGTTAGGTGGTTAGGTTAGGTTAGGTTTTTTTTTTTTTTTTTTTTTTTTTTTTTTTTTTTTCAAATACCTGCGGCGGCAGTGCCGCAGACTTTGGTATTACCACAGTGGTATTATTAGACTCATTCATACCAGTTCTCGCAATTTCTCTTCTCGTACTTTCATTCCGCATACTTTATCTTTCTTTTATCCATCACTCATTCACACTTACGGCTGGGATTGCCGTCTAAGCTACTTATTTACTTATTTATTTTATTTTTATGTATTTGTTATTAGGGGTAAATGATAGACAACACCTCCATTTCTTATGTAAATGACAGACAACACCTTCTTTTCTTATGATTTGGACACCTTATTTACATACAATACATTTATACTTATTTTACAATACAGTTTTATAATTATTTAACAATAAAAAGTTTTTACTTATTTTAGGCAAGCTTTCCTCATTAAGCTTAGCATTTTAGTTCAAGTCCTTGTTTTTTGACACTGTTCTTATTTAGGTATATATATACATATATACATCTTATTGCTATATGTTTAGCTAAAATATACTAAATATTTTATTAACATATATATTTCTTACACTTAACATTTCTAATTGTTACTCTACTACAATTTTCTTTCAGTATTCTAAGAACCTATCTGTTTTTTCACTTAACATTATAACTTCTATATTTTTTGTATCTAATTTAAACTCTAAACTTAATTCCAGGTCATGTCTATCACGTGAGTGCACCGGGCACTCCAGCCAGAAGATCTAATTTTGCGCGCAATTTGGTAAGCGACCGGGATGTTGGGAAGGAAGATTTTGGTTGCGCTCATTGTTTTGCCATTTATATGCCTTTCATTCCATTCCATAATGGTGTTGTTCGTTAATATCATTTTAACACAGGCTGTTAGGCATTTATCATAGCTGTGTCGTTTTTTTGATTTTTGTGTCGCCTCCTTCACCAAATAGTCCGCACGCTCGTTGCCATCCAGACCAGCATGCGCTTTTGTCCAGAACAAAGCTAAAGTTTTATTCTGATGCGATAAAGCTAACATGTTTACTCTGGCCCGGACGGCAAGAGGATGGCGCAAGTCCAAATTCACCATGGTTTGCAGCGCTGGTAACGAGTCGCGAGTCTTCAAATGCTTGGTTCCGCCCACATAAGGCTCCCGGATGAGAGCTATTGCTGTCTTCCGCTTGCCGGCTTCGACAATCAGCTCGTCGGTTGCTGACTTTTTCCTCTGTAGATTAGCTTGGCTTATAAGGTACATGTTTTTATGCGCCTTGGTGCCTTTAGCAATATGCTACAGAGGAACGAGCCAGCCGATCCCAGCGCTTCCTAATGGGGCAGTCCTCACTGAAAGCATTATGCCCGGTCTGGTCTCCCTTGGCGATCCCGCAATTTTTGCACGTAGGTTCGCCACCAGCGAGCCATTCCGCGCAATCACTACGGAGGTGTGGGCCTCCACAATGACTGCAGGAGTCGGTGCTTTCTTTGCAGAACCGCTTCGAGTGACCAAAACCGAGGCATCTTGTGCATTGCACAAGCGGGGACTGATCTGCTACCTTTATCTTTTGCAGGTCAATGTGTACCGTTCCTGCCTCGGTCGCCCTCTGCCAAATCACTGGAGATACTCTAAGTATCACGTGGTTTGTCAGAGGGTTCCTGGCTCTTCTACGGTATTTGACCTCCATTCGATTGTCCACCTGGTTCAGATCTTTAAAGATGTGCCCGTTCTGATTTTGGAGCGCTTTCGTGATTTCCGCATCGCTGTGCACAGAAAGCACATTCATCATCAAGAGGAGTGGGTCTTTATTGCTCACAACTTCGCAAGTAAGTCGTTTGCCGGACTTTTCCAGTTTCTCCTTAATCTTGCTACGCTCCTCGCCGCTTCCTACGCTCATTACTATTTTTCCATCTCGTGCCTTTCTGATCCTCTCGACCTTCACCCATCCCTCCTTGGCGTCTATAGCGTTCCTTATCTTTTCCAGTACCTGTTCGCCGGTGTCAAAGTCATCCTCTGATCCCACTATCAGCGTATGACTTGGTTTTTTTGGGCTTTGGTGCTTGTTGCTGGAAAGAACCTTTGCATATGATCTTGTATCGTTTGCTTCCACTATTTTGTTTCCGAGTTCTTGGGCCGCCTGCTTTATTTCCAGTACTTCGGTCAGGAGGCGCTGCTGATCCTTGTTATGCCTTCCCGTCCTGTCCGCTTCTTCTATCACTCTTCTTTCCTCCTGTATAACTATTTTCAGTTTTTCCATTTCTTCCATACTCTTTCTTATTAATTCTCCATGCTCTTCGATTTTTTTCCCTAATTCACCTCCTTCTTCCTTTTTTGTTTTCTGTGTTTCCTTTTCTGTTTCGGGTTTCTGCTTAGTTTTGTCCTCGTTCTTCTCACCTTTTCCTCTTTCCATCTCGGCTTCTTTGACCAGTTGGTATAATCTATCTATGGCTTGTGTTACCTCGCTCTTAATTTCTGTCTTCAAGTTCCTGGAGTTGTTTAAATGGAGTTTTGCCCTGTTTAGGCAATTTCTGGCTTCTATTGTACGATTTAAAAAGGTCTTAGCAACCAGTTTGGGTGATTCCTTTTTACTTTTTTCCCATTCTCCTATGCTTTTTCTTACTTGGGAGTTTGTCCCATTGTCTGACGGTCCCGGTTTTGGGGAACTTTGGTCTCTTGGTTGGTCGCTGCCTGGACCTTGTCTATGAGACATAGCGTCTCGGTCATCCGTTACCTTTTTGGCGGGAGTGTGAAAGCCAAACATTTTAGGGGAAAAGGGGTTTGTAAAGGTAGGGGGAAGGAGGGATATTGGATATCGCTACCGTCAATTAATTCGTGGTAATACCAATAATAATGACTGCCGGGTATGTATAGGTACCCTGAGTCCTGTGCGTCAAAAGTCGCTATATATTTTGTTAGTTGGCACAGCCAACGTCAATAAAAAGGTCTTAATTCTTGTGTTTGGCTCGATATAGCCAATGTAAAATATACAAAATGTCCTTAGTTTACAAGAGTCACACTTAAAATAAAAGGTAGTTTAACAATATTTAAGTTTTGGTAGAGACAATTTTTCGACTCTATGTAGAGTCATCAAAATAAACTCAGATTGTAGCTATTCTTATACTCTCACAGTAGCAAAAAACCGCGAGCTCCTACGACGTCTGGTTCCGGAGATATTTGCCTTTGAAATTTGCCAATATGGCGGCCAATATGGCGTCAAAAACCTAGAAATATCAATATCTCCGGTTCCAAACGGCCGAAAGTCGCGCGCGAGGGCTCCCCGTTCTTGCCCTGGTCCACTCTATACAGTCGCGGTACTTGCTCTACAAGTAGAGTCGTCGGAAAAAGTACACCTAATTAGTGTTTTATAATGTAGAGAGTGCCAGTACAAGATGGGAGAAGAAAACCCCAACACTGTGTCACAACTATTAGCGAAGATATACAAGTTTTAAATTTTTCAAGATGGCGGCCCTACCTTAGTTTTTACTACACTAAGAGTCTTATTTCTATAAGTATTAACCGAATATGACCGTGTTTGGGCTCTATTTATTCGTATTTTTGTAAAGAGTCCAAAACTATTATCAAATTAATTTTAGCTCCCCCCCCCCGATTTGATTTTTTGAAAAAACTGGTATTTTAATTAAAAATTTTTGTTTAAAATTATAAAAAATGACTTAAAAATTTTGAAAAAAAAATTTATATTACTAACAAAAATATACTCTATTTTTCTACGTTAAAATTAAAAATCTAGGTTGGGGCTAACTGACACCACGTGTCACCCCCAAAAATTCAAAAATTCATATTTCGCGAACCCCTGGTCAAAAAATTTTGAAATTTAAACTGTATATAGATTTCATAGGCCACTATAAAAAGCAAATTTAAAAAATGGGGGTCGTCGATCTCGTTAATTTTTAATGAATTTTTGAAAATTGCCCAAAAATTTAAAATTTAATAACTTAAGAATTACTGCGAATTTCTTCAATCTGCAAACGCCAGTTTTCTTAACTTCTTTTTTTTTTTTTCACCAGATTCAACCTTCAAAAGTAGTGGCACGGCCTCCGAAGTGGTACCACGTGGCCACGTGGTACTTGTTTTTTTTTTTTTTTTTTTTTTGGCTGTAGTTTCGTTATTTTTGAAGGAAAAATTTCAATTTTTCCGTCAAATTGTAGACAATACAAATGCGCATCCGACGACACTATAAAACACCTATGTCATCGATCTCGTTTCCTCAGCGTTTTTATTTAAAGTTTAGAAATTTTGCACTTTTTCACTTTTTCACTGATTTTCACTATTTTTTTTTTTTCCAAATCCGATTTTCACAAAAAGTACACCAATGTGTAGATCGCACAATTGCGCAAATTTTGGTGTATCGCACTTGCATATACGTACACAAAAAACCACTTTCACAGATTTTACAAGACTTTTTATAGCGGAAACTGATGCGGAGCGACTTGTTACCATGTGTTCTCACTACGGCGGGGTGAGCGGAACTGGGGTTAGGTTAGGTTAGGTTAGGTTAGGTTAGGTTAGGTTAGGTTGGGGAGCCATGCTGGAAACCTCCTCGTGTGCCCGTCCGCTACCAATGTTGTCCGGATTCGTCCGGCGGGATTGGAAGCGGTACGGGCCGGTGCTCCCTGGGAGACGGTTAACTCGGTCTTTCGGGATCGCGTTAGCCGTCTGCTAATGTCCAGCGCGGGGTTGTCAGCCATGAGGTGCCCGAGTCTGGCTCATGGTTGACAAGGGAGGGTTCACGCGGCGGTCTGCCCTTAGGGGTGGTCCGTCTGCGGCGGCGGGCTCGGGTCCCTTTCCTTCGGCCTCAGCCGTTGGAAAGTGGGCCTGGGCGTTTCGGTGGGAGGGCACAGGCCCTCTTTTCCGGGAGACAGCCGCGGGGTCATTCCGGGTACTTCTCTGTTTGCAGAGTTGACCTTGGGGTGGCCTCGTGGTTGCGGGGGTTTTAGGGGCGTTTAGGGCTTGGGGTTCTTCCTTTCGAGTCGCTCTCTAAGGAGCGGTTCGGACGGTTGTTTCCCCTTGCAAAAGATGGTGCCCGGATTAACCTTCGTGGAGCGTGACACCACGGTCTTGCTCGGCGATCGTTAGTCCCGGCTTGGTGGGTCCCCGACTTATGCCTCTTTCTTGCTGGACTCGGTTGACCACCGTGTTCGGCGGTAGAGGCCTGTCGGGTTCGAGGTCGGGCTCCCTTTTTGAGTGGTGGACGAGGTCCCCAGGCGTCTTGGGGTTGAGCATAGACTCCCCCGGGCGTTTGGGTTCCGGACCGGGCCTGGCTAGAAGAGGGCTTCGGCCTTCTTCTTAAGGTGGGCTTGGGTGGGGGGGAGGGGACCCCCCCGCGATCTATCAAGCCTGCCGACTATGGAGGGGGCCTCTCGTTGCGGGGTGCCCTCTACGTGGTGTCCGTCGGGGCGCCGCGGTTGTATGCGCAAGCGTTCCCGCGGTGTCCCATCATGACGGCGACGGCAACCGTCTGGTTTAGTGAGTAGGAGTCTCACATACCCAGCGCCTTCCTCCCCTGGAATGCGGTGGGACCCATGATGGGTTCCAGACGTTAAAAAAAAAAAAAAAGGTTAGGTTAGGTTGATTTTGATGTTTTGGTGTTAATAGGTTTCAGTAAATTGGAGGTTTCTATCGGTTATTAAAAAGGCCCTTTTCAGGGCCCCGATGGTTATTTCTTTATTTAGTTGTTTCTTTGGCGTTTTATTTTGTTTTGTTATTGTTTGTTGAGATTACTGTTGACATTGGCTATTCATATTGACTCTGATCTTCACTGCGACTGATACCGTTACTTTGGCGGCGGAGGGGACGATCCCGTTGATTGAATCTTCCGCAAATGACTCTGGCGCGAACAAGGATATCGAATTGGAATTCGGAATGGCGACGCCCTCTCAGGGCACAAGGGCAGCTACTCGTCGGGCGAATGCAATGTCCGACGACGAAACTGGTGCTGGTAGGAAGCGGCCGTCGGAGTCCGCTAATCTTTTAAGTGATGCGTCCGATTACGACTCGGAGCGAGGTGTTGCAGCTGCTAAATGCAACACCGCTCGACGTGGGCGAATCACCAATAGCATCCGCGGTGGTGGGCTCGCACGGGCGAAAGCCGATTTGCGGGCCCTCACTAATGAGGCTGAGGAGGCTGCATTCGAAGAAGAATTGGGGGCGCGGGCCTTTCGGTCGGCGGCACCGTCTCCAGGCGGTTACGCGTCTTGTTCGGGGGATGAGATCCCGCAAGAGGGGATTGGTAGACCTGATCCAGAGGCAATGGGGGCAGAGCAACTGCGGGCGTTAGCTGGGAAGTCAGCGGCCTCAATCATCGAGGTAACGCGCAAGTCCGGCCACCTTCAGGGCGGAATGATAAAGACTCTGAAGGAGGCTTCCCGGGACCTGCTAGAGGTAGTAGAGACGCTGGTCGGCCGCACTGCGGTGGACGAGACAAGAAGACTGCGGGCCGACAACTCACGCCTGCACCGGGAGGTGGAGAACCTCCGGGCTGAGCTCAAAGCCCACAGACGTGAGTTTGCCGACATGCGGTCTGCAGCAAAATCTGCTGCTCCCGCTGCTGTGCCCTTTACAAAGGAGGACTATTTGGAGGAACTGAGGCGCTCCATCATTTCCTCAGTGGGCGTTATGATTAACGCCCGCTTCGAAGGCATTGAAGAGCGCCTCCTTCCAGAGAGGATCCTTCGCCCACCTCTCGCCGCGGATAAGAGAAGGGAAGCAGCAGCGACCGCTGCCGCTAAACGGGACGCACCTTGCTCTGTGGCGAGCCCGTCCGTCCCACCGTCAAGGCCTGCCCGCCGGGAAACCCCCCATACCGCTCCAGGCCGAGCGTTACCGGCTGTCCCGCCGACCCCGGCCGCCGCTCCGGAAGCCTGGACGACGGTGGTGCGCCGAGCGGGGAAGAAGAAGCAGCCGCAACAGTCTGCGGCTGCTCCTTCGGTTCAGCCGGCGAAACCCAACCCCTCTCAACAGAAGAGGGGGGGGAAAAATAACGCGGATGCTCCGAAGGGCGCTGACAAAGTGAAGCCCAAGCTGCCGCCTAAAAGATCGCCTGCAGTTATTATAAAACTGCAGGAGGCGGCGGCAGCTAAAGGAGTGACATACGCGTCCATCCTCGAGCGCGCCGCCGAGAAAGTGTATCTCGGCGAGATCGGGCTCGAGGGCGGCCTTAAGATTCGGCGGTCAGCCACGGGGGCTCGTCTTCTGGAGCTACCTCAGGCGGCTCCAGAAAAAGCTGATAAACTGGCCGCCGAATTGCGTGTGGCACTTGATGGGGTGGCAGAAGTCGTCCGGCCCGTCAAAAGAGTCACAATTAAGGTTAAAGGGCTGGATGATTCTGCCACTAAGGAGAAAGTGGCAAACGCCGTTTGCCGCGTCGGCCAATGCCCTAGCGAATCCATCCTTGTAAGTGAAATTCGCTGGGGCTACGGGGGCATGGGAGTGGCTTTTGCCCACTGCCCCGCAGACACGGCAAAGGCCGTCTTGGACAAGGGTAGACTGCTGGTGGGGTGGAGCTCGGCCGGGGTCGAGCTTCTTGAGCAGAGGCCGATGCGTTGCTTCGGGTGTCAAGAACCCGGGGACACGCGAGCAGTCTGCCCATCCGGGGTGGATCGCAGCACTGTGTGCTTCCGGTGCGGCATAGCGGGCCACACTCGCGATGGCTGCACCGGAGTGCTTAGGTGCGCGGTCTGCGCGGACCTCGGGCTCCAAGCGGGGCACGAACTGGGGAGTCGATCTTGTAAGGCTCCCCGCAGGAGGGGTAAGGCAGCTGGTCCCTCCCCAGCTGCCCCAAACGGAGGGCGCCTGCAGGCGCCAGTTGAAGCCATGTCGTCATGAATAGACGGCGACATGGCTTCCTGCAGGCGAACCTGAACCACTCCGCCAGGGCCCAGGATCTTTTCATCCAGGCCATGGCGGAGTGGGAAATCAGTATAGCGGTGGCCTGTGAGCCCTACTATGTCCCCCCTAATTCCAACTGGGCGGGGGACACTAGCGGTTCCGTGGCTGGGGTTGCGGGTTCTGGTCCCGGTCCCCCATTCTCCACCTTGGAGACTGGCCCGGGTTTGGTCGTGGCGCGGTGGGGGGAGTACGTCGTCATCGGCGCTTACTTCTCCCCCAATCGTCGACTGGCGGAGTTCGAGACTTTCCTCGACTCCGTCAGTGCGGCGATTGGCAGACAGGCGTCGGGGAAGCTCATCTTCCTCGGCGACCTGAACGCCAAATCCGCGGCCTGGGGGAACCACGCCACGGACGCTAGGGGTAGGGCCGTCCAGGTCTGGTCGCTCCTCTCCGGTCTGTCCCTCCTCAATAGAGGGACCGATGCGACCTGCGTGCGGCAGCAAGGGAGCTCCGTGGTGGACCTTTCGTTCGCCACCCCAGCTGTTGCACGCACGGTCGTCGACTGGAGAGTCGAGACGGAGGTGGAGACTCTTTCGGACCATCTCTACGTCCGATTTGAGATCTCCGCCTCCCGGCCGGACCAGGTCGGGCCACCGCGGGTGGGGAGTCGCTTTCCTCGTTGGGCACTTAAACGTTTGGATCGGGAAATGGCCAAGGAGGCAGCCATCGTTCAGAGCTGGGCCTTTCCCGATCCGCCCAACGAGGAAACCGACGTGGAGGTGTCGGCTGGCCGCATGCGCGAGGCCCTATCACGGGTCTGCGATGCGGCCATGCCGAGGGTGGGGTCTAGGCCCCGGCGCAGAGCAGTGTACTGGTGGTCGTCCGAAATAGCCGAACTTCGGACGGCCTGTTGCAGGGCTCGGAGGGCCTTCGTCCGGTGTCGCCGTCGTCACGGCTTCGACCCGGACCTGGAGGCCCAGCTGCGGAGTCGTTATCGCGAAGCGAAGTCGACTCTGCGGCTGACGATTCGGAAGGCGAAGGACCTGGCTCGGGAGGAGATCCTGGCAGGTCTCGATAGGGACCCATGGGGGCGCCCGTATCGGGTGGCGCGGAACAAACTCCGCGCCGCTTGCGCCCCGGTCATGGAGTCCCTTCAGCCGGATTTCCTCGAGCGGCTGGTGGGGGACCTATTCCCGGAATCCACCGGCCACTCGCCTCCCGTGATGGCCCCCCCTTCTTCTAATGGGGGGGTGGGTTCTGTCCCAGACATCACGGAGGCCGAGCTGGAGGTCGCCTTGAGTCGTCTCCGAGCCCGCAGTACTGCGCCGGGGCCGGACGGTATTCCGGGGCGAATTCTATTCCTCGCCCTGGAATACCTGGGGGGCAGGCTTCGGGAACTGTTCAACCTTTGTTTGCGCACTGGACAGTTCCCGAAGGCCTGGAAAGAGGGCAGATTGTGCCTGTTGCGGAAGGACGGTCGTTCTGCCGACTCCCCTTCCGCATACAGGCCAATCGTGCTGCTGGACGAGACGGGCAAACTCTTCGAGAGAATTCTCTCTGCCCGTCTCGTCCAACACCTCGAGGAGGTGGGGCCGGGTCTCTCGGATGCTCAGTTCGGCTTCAGGGCGGGTCGATCGACGATCGACGCCCTGAGGGCTCTGAGAGACCTGACCCAAGAGGCAACTCGCGAGGGGGACGTGGTCCTGGCGGTATCGCTGGACGTTGCCAATGCCTTCAACAGTCTTCCGTTTGAGACTTTGGTTGAGGCACTCCGGTTCCATGGAGTGCCTCCCTATCTTCGGAGACTGTTGGGGGGCTACCTGCAGGACAGAGAGGTCCTGTGGGTTGGCGGCGACCAGCGGATATACCGGCGTAGCGTATGCCGCGGGGTTCCACAGGGGTCCGTCTTGGGCCCCGTCTTGTGGAACCTCGGTTACGACTGGCTGCTCCGCTGTCCTCTCCTGCCGCGGATGAGGGTGTTGTGTTTCGCAGACGACACCCTCGTCACATGCAGGGGAGGGACGTATGCGGAGGCGGCCCGTCTGGCAACAGTCGGCGCTACGCTGGTTGCGGACCGCATAGGGCTGTTGGGATTGGAGGTCTCCGTATCCAAAACGGAGGCCATCCTCTTCCACGGCCCTCGCCGGGGTCCCCCTCGCCGGGCGTCCATCTCCGTCCAGGGTCAGGAGGTGGTGGTGAAGGCCCAGTTAAAATATCTGGGTCTCACCCTGGACGGAAGATAGAACTTCGGGGCTCATTTCTCCCTTCTGGCCCCGAAGTTACTGTCCACCGCGGCTGCCTTGGGAAGGCTTCTGCCCAACGTCGGTGGGCCGCAGGCTCCGTGCCGGCGACTCTATGCCGGCATCGTGAGGAGTATGGCGCTGTACGGTGCCCCTATATGGTCGGGGTCTCTCACCGCCGATTCCAAGACCCTCTTGCGAAGGACACAGAGGGTCTTAGCGGTGAGGATGATCAGGGGGTACCGTACAGTGTCGTACACTGCGGCCACACTCCTGGCGAGCGATCCGCCTTGGGAGCTGCAGGCGGAGGTGCTCGCCGGGGTATATTGGCACCGGGCGGAAGCCAGGACCAGGGGGGTAAGGCCCGAGGCAGCTCGAATCAGGGCTTCAGCTCACCGAGCCCTGATTCGACGGTGGACGAGGGACTTGGAGTCCCCTGCCGCCGGTCTGACGACAGTGGGGGCAGTTCGCCCCCACTTGGATCGTTGGATCAACCGGCGACACGGGACTCTGACGTTCCGTCTTGTGCAGGTGCTCACGGGGCATGGGTGCTTCGGTGAGTACCTGCACAAGATTGCAAGAAGGGAGGCGGCCCCGTCCTGCCACCACTGTGACGAGTCCGTCGACACGGCTCGTCACACCGTGGCGGAGTGCGCAGCCTGGGGTCATCAGCGCGCTGAGCTGGTGGCCGTGGTTGGCGGGGACCTCTCGCTGCCGCGCCTTGTTGGCGCGATGGTCGGCAGCGAGAGGTGTTGGGCCGCTATGGCCTCCTTCTGCGAGCAAGTCATCGCCGCGAAGGAGGCCGCGGATCGGGTCAGGGAGCAAGCCTCTCCCTCTGACCCGCTCCGCCGGGGGAGGCTGGGAAGAAGGAGGCGGGAGTACGCCCGCCGCTTCCTCTCCCAGCAGTAGGCCTTGGTGAGAGGGGGGGGTGACCCCTCTCACCTGCCATAGGCCTACGCCGTGAGGGTGTCCTAAGTTGCTCGGGGCACCCTCGCACGGGGGGGGTAACCGCCGGGGCGGCACGGTGAGTGCTAACGCGATCCCGTGTCGTCCCATTAAGGCGTTGAGGGCAACCGTTGGTTATTAAAAAGGCCCTTTTCAGGGCCCCGATGGTTGTGTCGTTATTACGTTTTTCGGTGTTTTTTGTTTTTCTTTTCGTGGTTTTCCTTTCTTCGTGTGAGTTCTTTCTTTTTCTGTTTGTTTGTTGCCTTTTTTAAGGCTTTTGTGTGGTCGTTGAGACCTCTGTGGTTCGGACATCATGTCCGACCACGTGGTCGAAGGCTCGCGTAAGAGACCCCTAAGCGGGGTTGTCGAGGTGACCAGTGGCGCGTCGGATAGCGACTCCGAGCTCAGTGTTGCGTTTGGAAAATGCAACACTGCTCGTCGTGGACGCGTCACTGCGAGCATTCGCGGGACTGGCCTCTCTCGGGCAAAGGCCGATTTACGAGCCCTTGCGCTCGAAGCCGAGGATGCGGAGATGGAGAAGGCGCTGGCAGCACGGGCATACCGTAAGCAGGCGCCTTCTTCAGGCAATGCGACGTGTTCCGAGGAGGAGGCTCTGCAGGGAGGTTCGCGTAGGCCTGACTCTGACTCCCTCGGGGCCGAGGAATTAAGAGCACTGGCGGGGAAAAGTGCGGCTTCCATACTGGAGGTCAGCCGTAAGTCCGGCAACCTTAAGGGCACGATGATCAAGGCCCTTAAGGAAGCCTCGCGGGACCTATTGGAGGTCGTTGACACGCTCGTCAGCCGTACGGAGGCTGACGAAACCCGCAATCTGAGGGCTGCGAACTCCCGCCTGATCCGAGAGGTGGAGGCCCTAAAGGCTGAAATAAAAGCTCACAGGCGGGAGTTTGTTGAGCTAAAAACTGTGGCAGCGAAATCCTCGGCCGCTGCCGCTGCCGCTGCCGTAGCCGCGCCCTCTCTGGACGCGGACTGCATTGAGGAGTTGAGGCGCTCCATTGTGTCCTCGGTGGGGGTTATGGTGAACGCCCGGTTCGCCAACATTGAGGAGCGCTTCCTCCCTGAGAGGGTAATGCGTCCACCCCTAGCAGCGGACCGCAGGGCTAGTGCGGCAGCGGTTGCTGAGTCGCAGCAGCCGAGGTCTGCAGGCGCGACGGCGCGAGTGGCGTCGGCTAAAGCGCCGGCAACTGTTCCGTCCGCCGCTACCACCGAGACCTGGTCTTCGGTGGTGAAGCGGGGACAGAAAAGGGCCAATAAGCCAGTTGGCCCTGCTCCTGCCGTCCATGCTTTGGTGGCTCAACGGGCTGTAGCCGGTGAACCACCAAAGAGAAAAACTAAGGGGGGGAAGAAGAAGGGCAGCAAGACCGAACAAACTGGACCGGGCCAAGGGTCCTTCCCCAAGCTCCCGTCCCCTCGGTCACCTGCAGTGGTCATCACACTGCAGCCCGAGGCGGCGGCTAAGGGGGTCACCTATGCCCAGCTCCTCGAGCGCGCCTCCGAGAAGGTGGATCTCGGGGAGCTGGGGCTCGAGGACGGGCTAAAGATCCGGAGGTCGGCCACCGGGGCCAGGCTTCTGGAGCTGCCTAAGGCGGCTCCAGAAAAAGCCGAAAAATTGGCAGTCAACCTCCGGACTGTTTTAGACGGAGTGGCAGACGTCGTCCGACCCGTAAAGAGGGTCATGGTAAAGGTGAGGGGTCTGGACGACTCTGCCACCAAAGAAAAAGTGGTGGCCGCGATTTGCCGCGTCACCAATTGCCCTAGCGAATCCCTCCGAGTTGGGGAGATTCGCTGGGGCAGCGGGGCTATTGGCGTTGCATTCGCCCGTTGCCCCGTTGACGCGGCAAAGTCACTTATTGACGCGGGGAGACTCCTGGTGGGCTGGAGCTCGGCCAGGGTCGAGCTCCTCGAAGAGCGCCCGATGAGGTGCTTCCGGTGCCAGGAACCGGGGCACACACGGGCGCTCTGCCCATCAGAAAAAGACCGGAGTGAGGTGTGTTTCCGGTGCGGCTTGTCAGGGCATACCCGTGACAGCTGCACCGGAGTTCTTCGGTGTGCCGTCTGCGCAGACCTCGGTCTCCAGGCGGCACATGAATTGGGGAGCCGGGCCTGTAAAGCTCCCCGAAAGAGAGGCAAGGCAGCTGGTCCCTCCCCAGCTGCCCCAAGCAGAGGGCGCCTACAGGCGCCAGTTGAAGCCATGTCGTCATGAATAGACGACGACATGGCTTCCTCCAGTCGAATCTGAACCACTCCGCCAGGGCCCAGGATCTCTTCATCCAGACCATGGCGGAGTGGGACATCAGTGTTGCGGTGGCCTGTGAGCCCTACTATGTCCCCCCTAATTCCAACTGGGCGGGGGACACTAGCGGTTCCGTGGCTGTGGTTGTGGGTTCTGATCCCGGTCCCCCTTTCTCCACCCTGGAGACTGGCCCGGGTTTGGTCGTGGCGCGGTGGGGGGAGTACGTCGTCATCGGCGCGTACTTCTCCCCCAATCGTCGACTGGCGGAGTTCGAGACTTTCCTCGACTCCGTCAGTGCGGCGATTGGCAGACAGGCGTCGGGGAAGCTAATCTTCCTCGGCGACCTGAACGCCAAATCCGCGACCTGGGGGAACCACGCCACGGACGCTAGGGGTAGGGCCGTCCAGGCCTGGTCGCTCCTCTCCGGTCTGTCCCTCCTCAATAGAGGGACCGATGCGACCTGCGTGCGACAGCAAGGGAGTTCTGTGGTGGACGTTTCGTTCGCCACCCCAGCTGTCGCACGCACGGTCGTCGACTGGAGAGTCGAGACGGAGGTGGAGACTCTATCGGACCATCTCTACGTCCGATTTGAGATCTCCACCTCCCGGCCGGACCAGGCCGGGCCACCGCGGGGGGGGAGTCGCTTTCCTCGTTGGACAATTAAGCGTTTGGATCGGGAAATGGCCAGGGAGGCAGCCATCGTTCAGAGCTGGGCCTTTCCCGATCCGCCCAACGAGGAAACCGACGTGGAGGTGTCGGCTGGCCGCATGCGCGAGGCCCTATCACGGGTCTGCGATGCGGCCATGCCGAGGGTGGGGTCTAGGCCCCGGCGCAGAGCAGTGTACTGGTGGTCGTCCGAAATAGCCGAACTTCGGACGGCCTGCTGCAGGGCTCGGAGGGCCTTCGTCCGGTGTCGCCGTCGTCACGGCTTCGACCCGGATCTGGAGGCCCAGCTGCGGAGTCGTTATCGCGAAGCGAAGTCGACTCTGCGGCTGGCGATTCGGAAGGCGAAGGACCTGGCTCGGGAGGAGATCCTGGCAGGTCTCGATAGGGACCCATGGGGGCGCCCGTATCGGGTGGCGCGGAACAAACTCCGCGCCGCTTGCGCCCCGGTCATGGAGTCCCTTCAGCCGGATTTCCTCGAGCGGCTGGTGGGGGACCTATTCCCGGAATCCACCGGCCACTCGCCTCCCGTGATGGCCCCCCCTTCTTCTTATGGGGGGGTGGGTTCTGTCCCAGACATCACGGAGGCCGAGCTGGAGGTCGCCTTGAGTCGTCTCCGAGCCCGCAGTACTGCGCCGGGGCCGGACGGTATTCCGGGGCGAGTTCTATTCCTCGCCCTGGAATACTTGGGGGGCAGGCTTCGGGAACTGTTCAACCTTTGTTTGCGCACTGGACAGTTCCCGAAGGCCTGGAAAGAGGGCAGATTGTGCCTGTTGCGGAAGGAGGGTCGTTCTGCCGACTCCCCTTCCGCATACAGGCCAATCGTGCTGCTGGACGAGACGGGCAAACTCTTCGAGAGAATTCTCTCTGCCCGTCTCGTCCAACACCTCGAGGAGGTGGGGCCGGGTCTCTCGGATGCCCAGTTCGGCTTCAGGGCGGGTCGATCGACGATCGACGCCCTGAAGGCTCTGAGAGACCTTACCCAAGAGGCAACTCGCGAGGGGGACGTGGTCCTGGCGGTGTCGCTGGACGTCGCCAATGCCTTCAACAGTCTTCCGTTTGAGACATTGGTTGAGGCACTCCGGTTCCATGGAGTGCCTCCCTATCTTCGGAGACTGTTGGGGGCTTACCTGCAGGACAGGGAGGTCCTGTGGGTTGGCGGCGACCAGCGGATATACCGGCGTAGCGTATGCCGCGGGGTTCCACAGGGGTCCGTCTTGGGACCGATCCTGTGGAACCTCGGGTACGACTGGCTGCTCCGCTGTCCTCTCCTGCCGCGGATGAGGGTGTTGTGTTATGCGGACGACACCCTCGTCACATGCAGGGGAGGGACGTATGCGGAGGCGGCCCGTCTGGCAACAGTCGGCGCTACGCTGGTTGCGGACCGCATAGGGCTGTTGGGATTGGAGGTCTCCGTATCCAAAACGGAGGCCATCCTTTTCCACGGCCCTCGCCGGGGTCCCCCTCGCCGGGCGTCCATCTCCGTCCAGGGTCAGGAGGTGGTGGTGAAGGCCCAGTTAAAATATCTGGGTCTCACCCTGGACGGAAGATAGAACTTCGGGGCTCATTTCTCCCTTCTGGCCCCGAAGTTACTGTCCACCGCGGCTGCCTTGGGAAGGCTTCTGCCCAACGTCGGTGGGCCGCAGGCTCCGTGCCGGCGACTCTATGCCGGCATCGTGAGGAGTATGGCGCTGTACGGTGCCCCCATATGGTCGGGGTCTCTCACCGCCGATTCCAAGACCCTCCTGCGAAGGACGCAGAGGGTCTTAGCGGTGAGAATGATCAGGGGATACCGTACAGTGTCGTTCACTGCGGCCACACTCCTGGCGAGTGATCCGCCTTGGGAGCTGCAGGCGGAGGTGCTCGCCGGGGTGTATTAGCACCGGACAGAAGCCAGGACCAGGGGGGTAAGGCCCGAGGCAGCTCGAATCAGGGCTTCAGCTCACCGAGCCCTGATTCGACGGTGGACGAGGGACTTGGAGTCCCCTGCCGCCGGTCTGACGACAGTGGGGGCAGTTCGCCCCCACTTGGATCGTTGGATCAACCGGCGGCACGGGACTCTGACGTTCCGTCTTGTGCAGGTGCTCACGGGGCATGGGTGCTTCGGTGAGTACCTGCACAAGATTGCAAGAAGGGAGGCGGCCCCGTCCTGCCACCACTGTGACGAGTCCGTCGACACGGCTCGTCACACCGTGGCGGAGTGCGCAGCCTGGGGTCATCAGCGCGCTGAGCTGGTGGCCGTGGTTGGCGGGGACCTCTCGCTGCCGCGCCTTGTTGGCGCGATGGTCGGCAGCGAGAGGTGTTGGGCCGCTATGGCCTCCTTCTGCGAGCACGTCATCGCCGCGAAGGAGGCCGCGGAGCGGGTCAGGGAGCAAGCCTCTCCCTCTGACCCGCTCCGCCGGGGGAGGCTGGGAAGAAGGAGGCGGGAGTACGCCCGCCGCTTCCTCTCCCAGCAGTAGGCCTTGGTGAGAGGGGGGGGTGACCCCTCTCACCTGCCATAGGCCTACGCCGTGGGGGTGTCCTAAGTTGCTCGGGGCACCCTCGCTCGGGGGGTAACCGCCGGGGCGGCACGGTGAGTGCTAACGCGATCCCGTGTCGTCCCATTAAGGCGTTGAGGGCAACCGTTGGTTTTTTAGTGGGTAGCCTTAAAAATGGCGGCGTCCTCTATGCCGCCGGGTAGTCCCACATAACCCTCCGGCCATCACCTTCCTGGCCGGCGGGTATCCGTAACGGATTTTTCCAACGCAAAAAAAAAAAAAAAAAAAAAAAAAAAAAAAAAAAAAAAAAAAAAAAAAAAGGTTAGGTTAGGTTTTTTTTTTTTTTTTTTTTTTTAAAAAGCACCCGCAATCACAGGGTGTTGGCGCTTTTTCCCCTGACGTTGTCAGAGACCTTCTTTTCATTTTTAATTTTTATTTTAAGCAACATAATTACAGTCTTAATACTTATCTAGACAATTTCTTTTATTATTCTAAATCTTAATGTTACATTCCATAGGTTCCTTATTTTAATTTATTTACTTATCTACTAAATAATGTCACATGCTAAATCTATGTATACTAAATTATACATACTTAGCACATTTTTAGATATCTTATTTTATTTAATAACTATTCTACGTACATACTTGGTTCCTTATTTACTATTCTGTTATATTATCTCATAAATTGTTATTTTATTTAGTTTAACTTAGCTTTGTCTTTTAGTCCTTATTTCTTAGTATAACACTTTTTCCTATGTCTACACAATACTTTAAAAAGTCATTTCTCTTATATTTATCACTTATTATTTTACTTATATTGTTTTTGTTTAATTCAATATCTATTTTTTCTTGCAGGTCTCTTCTTTTTATTTCGAACACTGGACACTCAAGGATTATGTGGGTTACCGTTTCCACTACTCCGGGTTCGCAGATACACGAGGGACTCTCCTTACACTTGAATCTGTTCAAGTATTCGGAGAATCCACCGTGTCCTGTTAGAATTTGGGTAAGAACTCCTTTTGATTTTATTTTTCTTGTTATAGAATAGGCCTGTATGGCATCCGGAAAGAAAATTTTTGTAGTCGATGCCGTATCGCTTGTCTGAAATCTTTTATTCCATTCGTCCAGTGATTGTTGGCGAATTTGGCGCTTTATATAAGAAGTGGGGCATTGATCGTAGTAGGGTTTTGTTTTCATTTTGGTCGCTGCTGTTTTGGCCAGGATGTCCGCACGCTCATTGCCTGCAATTCCGGCGTGTGCTTTGACCCAGTACAAGGCCACTGCCTTGTTCTGGGCCAAAGCCCCCCCGAAATTTCTCCTCGCCTCCATTGCCAAAGGGTGAGGGGCTTCATTGTTGCATATTGTTTGCAGAGCGGCTCTGGAGTCACTATATATGCCGTAGGTCTTTTCGGGACGTCGTTTCACTTCCTTTGCCGCTTCACATAATGCCAAGAGTTCTGCTTGGTATACAGTACCACATGATGGCAGACAAAATTTTTTGGCTCTGGTTTCAACTTCTCCTCTCCATATGGATAGGGCCGCTCCTACCTTGCCGGCAATTTTGCTGCCATCAGTGAAAATGCCAACCTCATGGTTCGTGCTCTCCTCTACCTGCCTCTGGTTTTCCAGGCATTTGAAATCCAGGTTTATATGCCTGGCCGGATGCGGCATGTCCTGAAATGGGACAGGCTTCTCAACTGTTCCACCGCAGAGTTCTGGTATTGGTATGCCCTTTCTTGCCTCGAAGAGAGCCGCTGCTTCCCGTACCCTCAGGTCAAGTGGTAAAAGACCTGTCAGGATCAGTGTTGAGTTCAGAGAGGTCGTTCTGTAGGCTTGGCACAGTTTCTGTGCAAAACCTCTCTGAACTGAGTCCAGTCGCTTTCTTATACCTAATTTTCTGGTCTCTGGTGCCCATGCGCTGGCTGCATACGTGACAACGGGTTCCACGGCTGCCGTGTAAATGACTCTTGTTATTTCTGGGTGGAGACCCCAGCTTACCTTTGCCGCCCTTGCAAGTTGCTTATATATTTCTACCGCTTTTTGGCATACTGTTGCAGCATGGGCGTTAAAGGTCAGCTTATCGTCTATGGTCAGGCCTAAAATTTTCATTGTACGGGTTGTTTCAATATCTGTGCCGCCCATAGTTAGGTGTGGTGTGTCGTACTTTAATTTATTTGTTACCACCATAGCTGAAGTTTTTTGCGGTGCGAATTTTAACCTGTTCCTAACACCCCAGGCGTGAACATGTTTGAGAGCGGCATTGGCTTGACCCTCGATTTCCTGTGCTGTATTTCCCTGAAAGATCATCGTCACGTCGTCAGCGAAGGCCTGGCAATAGTGACCTTTCTTCGCTAGCTGTTTGAGAAGTGGATCCAATAGCAGGTTCCAGAGTATCGGTCCACCTATTGAGCCCTGGACGCAGCCTTGGTTGGTTCCTTTCTCGAATTCCTCCCCGGCGTATCTAATTTTGACGACCCTCTCACTGAGGTAGCTGTCAATTACCCGTCTCAATTTGATAGGGCATTTTTCCTCAGCCAGCCGCAACTTGATTTGTGGCCACCATGCACTGTCGAACGCCCCTTCTATATCCAGCGATACGATTGTCACAATTCGTTTCTGGTTTCTTCCCTCGCGAATATGTTGTAAAAGGTCGTAAAGGGCGTCCTCCGTGCTTTTCTGTGGCATGAAGCCGTACTGGCAAGTACTTATTTTAGGTATCAGGTAGTATTTGAGGCGGGTAACCAGCATCTTCTCGTAGATTTTGCCAAGAATTGGCAGAAGTCCAATGGGCCTATATGATTTTGGGACTTTATAGGATTTCTTCCCCGGCTTTTTCAGTACGATGACGGTAGCTTTTTTCCAAATTTCCGGAAAGTAGTTTAGGCTTAGGCACATGTTTAATAGTCCCAGGAAGTACATTGGGTCGCAACCTATGGCGTGCTCACATATGTCTGCCGTAAAGCCGTCTGCTCCCGGTGCTTTTTTCGGATTGAAGGAACTAACAGATCTGTTCAACTCATGTAAAGTAAATGGTGGGCCATGGACCTCATCATGGCCTCCTCCGTTTACTGTCTTCGCTAAATTTCTTATTTGTATATGGTCTGCGTTATCTTCACTTTCCCGGTCTTCGGGGTAAAAAGTCTCCGCTAGTAATCTCGCTGAACTCTTCCCATCCAAGATCTTCCCATCTTTTTCCAAAAGTTCATCCTCTGTTCGAGTCGTAGTTTGCCTAATTACCCTATAAATCCCTTCCCATACTCCTTCCCTATCCTGTTTTCCACAGAAGCTTTTCCAACTATCTGTTTGCGCATTTTTTGCTGCCAACTCATATTTTTCTTTTTCTTTCAGGTACGCGTCTACAACCATCCTCCTTCGTGCTGGTGCTGCGCATCTGATGCGGCGTCTTTTAGTGGCTACTGCCTTCTTCATCCTGGAAAGCTCTTCGGTCCACCATGGTAAGGTAAGTGTTTCTACATTCTTTTTATGTGGTACAGTTTTGTTGCACGTTTGACTTATAGCTTGTGTATAGTTTCTTATTGTTTCTTCTGCCTGTTTTATGTTATTAATTGCTTTTAAACTTGCAGTCGTCAGTTGTTTGTCTTGCATGATTTGGTTCATTTACACATGAAACTGATCCCAATCTGCTTTCTTGCTGTTGTATATCCTTGTTGTTCTTTCGATTGTTTTACCCGTTGATTTTTGAAAATGAATTTTGAATATTATCCCATTGTGGTCAGAGCTTGTGAGCTGTTCATCGATCCTCCAGTTCTCTACGCGATTCAAAACATCATATGAGCACGCCGTCACATCTACATGGCTACAGTACCTTTGACCACCCCTTATGGTATCGAAGGTAGGGGTTAGGTTAGGTTAGGTTAGGTTAGGTTAGGTTAGGTTAGGTTAGGTTGAATTTTTGATCAGTGAAAATAATTTTTTAATATTTTGATGTTTTGGTGTTAATAGGTTTCAGTAAATTGGAGGTTTCTATCGGTTATTAAAAAGGCCCTTTTCAGGGCCCCGATGGTTATTTCTTTATTTAGTTGTTTTTTGAGGTTTTCTTTGCTTTTTCTTTTCTTTTGTTTTCTTTTTAGCGTAAGTGTTTATTGTGGTATAGTTTTCGTGTAATTTTTAAGTTTTGTGTGTGGCTTAAAAGACCTCTGTGGCTCGGACATCATGTCCGACCACGAGGTCGAAGGCTCGCGCAAGCGACCCCTTAGCGGGGTTGTTGAGGGGACAAGTGGCGCTTCCGATAGCGATTCGGAGTTCAGTGTTGCATTTGGTAAATGCAACACTGCTCGTCGTGGACGCGTCACGGCGAGCACAAGAGGGGCTGGCCTCTCTCGGGCAAAGGCCGATTTGCGGGCCCTTGCCCTCGAGGCTGAGGATGCGGAGATGGAAATGGCGCTTGCTGCACGGGCATTCCGTAAGCAGGCGCCGTCCTCCGGAAACGCGACGTGCTCCGAGGAGGAGCCTCTGCAGCGAGGCTCTCGTAGGCCTGACCCCGACTCTCTCGGGGCTGAGGAGTTACGAGCCTTGGCGGGGAAAAGTGCGGCTTCCATACTGGAGGTCAGCCGTAAGTCCGGCAACCTTAAGGGCACGATGATCAAGGCCCTTAAGGAAGCCTCGCGGGACCTATTGGAGGTCGTTGACACGCTCGTCAGCCGTACGGAGGCTGACGAAACCCGCAATCTGAGGGCTGCGAACTCCCGCCTGATCCGAGAGGTGGAGGCCTTAAAGGCTGAAATAAAAGCTCACAGGCGGGAGTTTGTTGAGCTAAAAACTGTGGCAGCAAAATCCTCGGCCGCTGCCGCTGCCGCTGCCGTAGCCGCGCCCTCTCTGGACGCGGACTGCATTGAGGAGTTGAGGCGCTCCATTGTGTCCTCGGTGGGGGTTATGGTGAACGCCCGGTTCGCCAACATTGAGGAGCGCCTCCTCCCTGAGAGGGTAATGCGTCCGCCCCTAGCAGCGGACCGCAGGGCTGGTGCGGCAGCGGTTGCTGAGTCGCAGCAGCCGAGGTCTGCAGGGGCGTCGGCGCGAGCGGCGTCGGCTAAAGCGCCGGCAACTGCTCCGTCCGCCACTACCACCGAGACCTGGTCTTCGGTGGTGAAGCGGGGACAGAAAAGGGCCAATAAGTCAGTTGGCCCTGCTCCTGCCGTCCATGCTTTGGTGGCTCAACGGGCTGTAGCCGCTGAACCACCAAAGAGAAAAACTAAGGGGGGGAAGAAGAAGGGCAGCAAGACCGGTCAAACTGGACCGGGCCAAGGGTCCTTCCCCAAGCTGCCGTCCCCTCGGTCACCTGCAGTGGTCATCACACTGCAGCCCGAGGCGGCGGCTAAGGGGGTCACCTATGCCCAGCTCCTCGAGCGCGCCTCCGAGAAGGTGGATCTCGGGGAGTTGGGGCTCGAGGACGGGCTAAAGATCCGGAGGTCGGCCACCGGGGCCAGGCTTCTGGAGCTGCCTAAGGCGGCTCCAGAAAAAGCCGAAAAATTGGCAGCCAACCTCCGGACTGTTTTAGACGGAGTGGCAGACGTCGTCCGACCCGTAAAGAGGGTCATGGTAAAGGTGAGGGGTCTGGACGACTCTGCCACCAAAGAAAAAGTGGTGGCCGCGATTTGCCGCGTCACCAATTGCCCTAGCGAATCCCTCCGAGTTGGGGAGATTCGCTGGGGCAGCGGGGCTACGGGTGTTGCATTCGCCCGTTGCCCCGTTGACGCGGCAAAGTCACTTATTGACGCGGGGAGACTCCTGGTGGGCTGGAGCTCGGCCAGGGTCGAGCTCCTCGAAGAGCGCCCGATGAGGTGCTTCCGGTGCCAGGAGCCGGGGCACACACTGGCGCTCTGCCCATCAGAGGTGGACCGAAGTGAGGTGTGTTTCCGGTGCGGCTTGTCAGGGCATACCCGTGACAGCTGCACCGGAGTTCTTCGGTGTGCCGTCTGCGCAGACCTCGGTCTCCAGGCGGCACATGAACTGGGGAGCCGAGCCTGTAAAGCTCCCTGGAAGAGAGGCAAGGCAGCTGGTCCCTCCCCAGCTGCCCCAAGCAGAGGACGCCTACAGGCGCCAGTTGAAGCCATGTCGTCATGAATAGACGACGACATGGCTTCCTACAGGCGAACCTGAACCACTCCGCCAGGGCCCAGGATTTGTTCATCCAGGCAATGGCGGAGTGGGATATCAGTATAGCGGTGGCCTGTGAGCCCTACTATGTCCCCCCTAATTCCAACTGGGCGGGGGACACTAGCGGTTCCGTGGCTGTGGTTGCGGGTTCTGGTCCCGGTCCCCCATTCTCCACCTTGGAGACTGGCCCGGGTTTGGTCGTGGCGCGGTGGGGGGAGTACGTAGTCATCGGCGCGTACTTCTCCCCCAATCGTCGACTGGCGGAGTTCGAGACTTTCCTCGACTCCGTCAGTGCGGCGATTGGCAGACAGGCGTCGGGGAAGCTCATCTTCCTCGGCGACCTGAACGCCAAATCCGCGGCCTGGGGGAACCACGCCACGGACGCTAGGGGTAGGGCCGTCCAGGCCTGGTCACTGCTCTCCGGTCTGTCCCTCCTCAATAGAGGGACCGATGCGACCTGCGTGCGGCAGCAAGGGAGTTCCGTGGTGGACGTTTCGTTCGCCACCCCAGCTGTCGCACGCACGGTCGTCGACTGGAGAGTCGAGACGGAGGTGGAGACTCTTTCGGACCATCTCTACGTCCGATTTGAGATCTCCACCTCCCGGCCGGACCAGGCCGGGCCACCGCGGGGGGGGAGTCGCTTTCCTCGTTGGGCAATTAAGCGTTTGGATCGGGAAATGGCCAGGGAGGCAGCCATCGTTCAGAGCTGGGCCTTTCCCGATCCGCCCAACGAGGAAACCGACGTGGAGGTGTCGGCTGGCCGCATGCGCGAGGCCCTATCACGGGTCTGCGATGCGGCCATGCCGAGGGTGGGGTCTAGGCCCCGGCGCAGAGCAGTGTACTGGTGGTCGTCCGAAATAGCCGAACTTCGGACGGCCTGTTGCAGGGCTCGGAGGGCCTTCGTCCGGTGTCGCCGTCGTCACGGCTTCGACCCGGATCTGGAGGCCCAGCTGCGGAGTCGTTATCGCGAAGCGAAGTCGACTCTGCGGCTGGCGATTCGGAAGGCGAAGGACCTGGCTCGGGAGGAGATCCTGGCAGGTCTCGATAGGGACCCATGGGGGCGCCCGTATCGGGTGGCGCGGAACAAACTCCGCGCCGCTTGCGCCCCGGTCATGGAGTCCCTTCAGCCGGAATTCCTCGAGCGGCTGGTGGGGGAGCTATTCCCGGAATCCACCGGCCACTCGCCTCCTGTGATGGCCCCCCCTTCTTCTAATGGGGGGGTGGGTTCTGTCCCGGACATCACGGAGGCCGAGCTGGAGGTCGCCTTGAGTCGTCTCCGAGCCCGCAGTACTGCGCCGGGGCCGGACGGTATTCCGGGGCGAGTTCTATTCCTCGCCCTGGAATACTTGGGGGGCAGGCTTCGGGAGCTGTTCAACCTTTGTTTGCGCACTGGACAGTTCCCGAAGGCCTGGAAGGAGGGCAGATTGTGCCTGTTGCGGAAGGAGGGTCGTTCTGCCGACTCCCCTTCCGCATACAGGCCAATCGTGCTGCTGGACGAGACGGGTAAACTCTTCGAGAGAATTCTCTCTGCCCGTCTCGTCCAACACCTCGAGGAGGTGGGGCCGGGTCTCTCAGATGCCCAGTTCGGCTTCAGGGCGGGTCGATCGACGATCGACGCCCTGAAGGCTCTGAGAGACCTGACCCAAGAGGCAACTCGCGAGGGGGACGTGGTCCTGGCGGTGTCGCTGGACGTCGCCAATGCCTTCAACAGTCTTCCGTTTGAGACACTGGTTGAGGCACTCCGGTTCCATGGAGTGCCTCCCTATCTTCGGAGACTGTTGGGGGCCTACCTGCAGGACAGAGAGGTCCTGTGGGTTGGCGGCGACCAGCGGATATACCGGCGTAGCGTATGCCGCGGGGTTCCACAGGGGTCCGTCTTGGGCCCCGTCTTGTGGAACCTCGGGTACGACTGGCTGCTCCGCTGTCCTCTCCTGCCGCGGATGAGGGTGTTGTGTTATGCAGATGACACCCTCGTCACATGCAGGGGAGGGACGTATGCGGAGGCGGCCCGTCTGGCAACAGTCGGTGCTACGCTGGTTGCGGACCGCATAGGGCTGTTGGGATTGGAGGTCTCCGTATCCAAAACGGAGGCCATCCTTTTCCACGGCCCTCGCCGGGGTCCCCCTCGCCGGGCGTCCATCTCCGTCCAGGGTGAGGAGGTGGTGGTGAAGGCCCAGTTAAAATATCTGGGTCTCACCCTGGACGGAAGATGGAACTTCGGGGCTCATTTCTCCCTTCTGGCCCCGAAGTTACTGTCCACCGCGGCTGCCTTGGGAAGGCTTCTGCCCAACGTCGGTGGGCCGCAAGCTCCGTGCCGGCGACTCTATGCCGGCATTGTGAGAAGTATGGCGCTGTACGGTGCCCCCATATGGTCGGGGTTCCTCACCGCCGATTCCAAGACCCTTCTGCGAAGGACGCAGAGGGTCTTAGCGGTGAGGATGATCAGGGGGTACCGTACAGTGTCGTACACTGCGGCCACACTCCTGGCGAGCGATCCGCCTTGGGAGCTGCAGGCGGAGGTGCTCGCCGGGGTGTATTGGCACCGGGCGGAAGCCAGGACCAGAGGAGTAAGGTCCGAGGCAGCTCGAATCAGGGCTTCAGCTCACCGAGCCCTGATTCGACGGTGGACGAGGGACTTAGAGTCCCCTGCCGCCGGTCTGACGACAGTGGGGGCAGTCCGCCCCCACTTGGATCGTTGGATCAACCGGCGACACGGGACTCTGACGTTCCGTCTTGTGCAGGTGCTCACGGGGCACGGGTGCTTCGGTGCGTACCTGCACAAGATTGCAAGAAGGGAGGCGGCCCCGTCCTACCACCACTGTGACGAGTCCGTCGACACGGCTCGTCACACCGTGGCGGAGTGCGCAGCCTGGGGTCATCAGCGCGCTGAGCTGGTGGCCGTGGTTGGCGGGGACCTCTCGCTGCCGCGCCTTGTTGGCGCGATGGTCGGCAGCGAGAGGTGTTGGGCCGCTATGGCCTCCTTCTGCGAGCAAGTCATCGCCGCGAAGGAGGCCGCGGATCGGGTCAGGGAGCAAGCCTCTCCCTCTGACCCGCTCCGCCGGGGGAGGCTGGGAAGAAGGAGGCGGGAGTACGCCCGCCGCTTCCTCTCCCAGCAGTAGGCCTTGGTGAGAGGGGGGGGTGACCCCTCTCACCTGCCATAGGCCTACGCCGTGAGGGTGTCCTAAGTTGCTCGGGGCACCTTCGCACGGGGGGTAACCGCCGGGGCGGCACGGTGAGTGCTAACGCGATCCCGTGTCGTCCCATTAAGGCGTTGAGGGCAACCGTTGGTTTTTTAGTGGGTAGCCTTAAAAATGGCGGCGTCTTCTATGCCGCCGGGTAGTCCCACATAACCCTCCGGCCATCACCTTCCTGGTCGGCGGGTATCCGTAACGGATTTTTCCAACGCAAAAAAAAAAAAAAAAAAAAAAAAAGGGTTAGGTTAGGTTGGGGGGCCATGCTGGAAACCTCCTCGTGTGCCCGTCCGCTACCAATGTTGTCCGGATTCGTCCGGCGGGATTGGAAGCGGTACGGGCCGGTGCTCCCTGGGGGACGGTTAATGCGGTCTTTCGGGATCGCGTTAGCCGTCTGCTAATGTCCAGCGCGGGGTTGTCAGCCATGAGGTGCCCGAGTCTGGCTCATGGTTGGCAAGGGGGGTTCACGCGGCGGTCTGCCCTTAGGGGTGGTCCGTCTGCGGCGGCGGGCTCGGGTCCCTTTCCTTCGGCCTCAGCCGTTGGAAAGTGGGCCTGGGCAATTCGGTGGGAGGGCACAGGCCCTCTTTTCCGGGGGACAGCCGCGGGGTCATTCCGGGTACTTCTCTGTTTGCAGAGTTGACCTTGGGGTGGCCTCGTGGTTGCGGGGTTTTAGGGGTGTTTAGGGCTTGGGGTTCTTCCTTTCGAGTCGCTCTCTAAGGAGCGGTTCGGACGGTTGTTTCCCCTTGCAAAAGATGGTGCCCGGATTAACCTTCGTGGAGCGAGACACCACGGTCTTGCTCGGCGATCGTTAGTCCCGGCTTGGTGGGTCCCCGACTTATGCCTCTTTCTTGCTGGACTCGGTTGACCACCGTGATCGGCGGTACTTCGGCCTTCTTCTTAAGGTGGGCTTGGGTGGGGGGGGAGGGGACCCCCCCGCGATCTATCAAGCCTGCCGACTATGGAGGGGGCCTCTCGTTGCGGGGTGCCCTCTACGTGGTGTCCGTCGGGGCGCCGCGGTTGTATGTGCAAGCGTTCCCGCGGTGTCCCATCATGACGGCGACGGCAACCGTCTGGTTTAGTGAGTAGGAGTCTCACATACCCAGCGCCTTCCTCCCCTGGAATGCGGTGGGACCCATGATGGGTTCCAGACGTTAAAAAAAAAAAAAAAAAAAAAAAAAAAAAGGTTGGGGGGCCATGCTGGAAACCTCCTCGTGTGCCCGTCCGCTACCAATGTTGTCCGGATTCGTCCGGCGGGATTGGAAGCGGTACGGGACGACGACATGGCTTCCTACAGTCGAATCTGAACCACTCCGCCAGGGCCCAGGATCTCTTCATCCAGGCCATGGCGGAGTGGGATATCAGTATAGCGGTGGCCTGTGAGCCCTACTATGTCCCCCCTAATTCCAACTGGGCGGGGGACACTAGCGGTTCCGTGGCTGTGGTTGCGGGTTCTGGTCCCGGTCCCCCTTTCTCCACCTTGGAGACTGGCCCGGGTTTGGTCGTGGCGCGGTGGGGGGAGTACGTCGTCATCGGCGCGTACTTCTCCCCCAATCGTCGACTGGCGGAGTTCGAGACTTTCCTCGACTCCGTCAGTGCGGCGATTGGCAGACAGGCGTCGGGGAAGCTCATCTTCCTCGGCGACCTGAACGCCAAATCCGCGGCCTGGGGGAACCACGCCACGGACGCTAGGGGTAGGGCCGTCCAGGCCTGGTCGCTCCTCTCCGGTCTGTCCCTCCTCAATAGAGGGACCGATGCGACCTGCGTGCGACAGCAAGGGATTTCTGTGGTGGACGTTTCGTTCGCCACCCCAGCTGTCGCACGCACGGTCGTCGACTGGAGAGTCGAGATGGAGGTGGAGACTCTATCGGACCATCTCTACGTCCGATTTGAGATCTCCACCTCCCGGCCGGACCAGGCCGGGCCACCGCGGGGGGGGAGTCGCTTTCCTCGTTGGGCAATAAAGCATCTGGATCGGGAAATGGCCAGGGAGGCAGCCATCGTTCAGAGCTGGGCCTTTCCCGATCCGCCCAACGAGGAAACCGACGTGGAGGTGTCGGCTGGCCGCATGCGCGAGGCCCTATCACGGGTCTGCGATGCGGCCATGCCGAGGGTGGGGTCTAGGCCCCGGCGCAGAGCAGTGTACTGGTGGTCGTCCGAAATAGCCGAACTTCGGACGGCCTGTTGCAGGGCTCGGAGGGCCTTCGTCCGGTGTCGCCGTCGTCACGGCTTCGACCCGGACCTGGAGGCCCAGCTGCGGAGTCGCTATCGCGAAGCGAAGTCGATTCTGCGGCTGGCGATTCGGAAGGCGAAGGACCTGGCTCGGGAGGAGATCCTGGCAGGTCTCGATAGGGACCCATGGGGGCGCCCGTATCGGGTGGCGCGGAACAAACTCCGCGCCGCTTGCGCCCCGGTCATGGAGTCCCTTCAGCCGGATTTCCTCGAGCGGCTGGTGGGGGACCTATTCCCGGAATCCACCGGCCACTCGCCTCCCGTGATGGCCCCCCCTTCTTCTAATGGGGGGGTGGGTTCTGTCCCGGACATCACGGAGGCCGAGCTGGAGGTCGCCTTGAGTCGTCTCCGAGCCCGCAGTACTGCGCCGGGGCCGGACGGTATTCCGGGGCGAGTTCTATTCCTCGCCCTGGAATACCTGGGGGGCAGGCTTCGGGAACTGTTCAACCTTTGTTTGCGCACTGGACAGTTCCCGAAGGCCTGGAAAGAGGGCAGATTGTGCCTGTTGCGGAAGGACGGTCGTTCTGCCGACTCCCCTTCCGCATACAGGCCAATCGTGCTGCTGGACGAGACGGGCAAACTCTTCGAGAGAATTCTCTCTGCCCGTCTCGTCCAACACCTCGAGGAGGTGGGGCCGGGTCTCTCGGATGCTCAGTTCGGCTTCAGGGCGGGTCGATCGACGATCGACGCCCTGAGGGCTCTGAGAGACCTGACCCAAGAGGCAACTCGCGAGGGGGACGTGGTCCTGGCGGTATCGCTGGACGTCGCCAATGCCTTCAACAGTCTTTCGTTTGAGACTTTGGTTGAGGCACTCCGGTTCCATGGAGTGCCTCCCTATCTTCGGAGACTGTTGGGGGCCTACCTGCAGGACAGAGAGGTCCTGTGGGTTGGCGGCGACCAGCGTATACACCGGCGTAGCGTATGCCGCGGGGTTCCACAGGGGTCCGTCTTGGGCCCGGTCTTGTGGAACCTCGGGTACGACTGGCTGCTCCGCTGTCCTCTCCTGCCGCGGATGAGGGTGTTGTGCTACGCTGATGACACCCTCGTCACATGCAGGGGAGGGACGTATGCGGAGGCGGCCCGTCTGGCAACAGTCGGTGCTACGCTGGTTGCGGACCGCATAGGGCTGTTGGGATTGGAGGTCTCCGTATCCAAAACGGAGGCCATCCTCTTCCACGGCCCTCGCCGGGGTCCCCCTCGCCGGGCGTCCATCTCCGTCCAGGGACAGGAGGTGGTGGTGAAGGCCCAGTTAAAATATCTGGGTCTCACCCTGGACGGAAGATGGAACTTCGGGGCTCATTTCTCCCTTCTGGCCCCGAAGTTACTGTCCACCGCGGCTGCCTTGGGAAGGCTTCTGCCCAACGTCGGTGGGCCGCAAGCTCCGTGCCGGCGACTCTATGCCGGCATCGTGAGGAGCATGGCGCTGTACGGTGCCCCCATATGGTCGGGGTCCCTCACCGCCGATTCCAAGACCCTTTTGCGAAGGACGCAGAGGGTCTTAGCGATGAGGATGATCAGGGGGTACCGTACAGTGTCGTACACTGCGGCCACACTCCTGGCGAGCGATCCGCCTTGGGAGCTGCAGGCGGAGGTGCTCGCCGGGGTGTATTGGCACCGGGCGGAAGCCAGGACCACGGGGGTTAGGCCCGAGGCAGCTCGAATCAGGGCTTCAGCTCACCGAGCCCTGATTCGACGGTGGACGAGGGACTTGGAGTCCCCCGCCGCCGGTCTGACGACAGTGGGGGCAGTTCGCCCCCACTTGGATCGTTGGATCAACCGGCGGCACGGGACTCTGACGTTCCGTCTTGTGCAGGTGCTCACGGGGCATGGGTGCTTCGGTGAGTACCTGCACAAGATTGCAAGAAGGGAGGCGGCCCCGTCCTGCCACCACTGTGACGAGTCCGTCGACACGGCTCGTCACACCGTGGCGGAGTGCGCAGCCTGGGGTCATCAGCGCGCTGAGCTGGTGGCCGTGGTTGGCGGGGACCTCTCGCTGCCGCGCCTTGTTGGCGCGATGGTCGGCAGCGAGAGGTGTTGGGCCGCTATGGCCTCCTTCTGCGAGCACGTCATCGCCGCGAAGGAGGCCGCGGAGCGGGTCAGGGAGCAAGCCTCTCCCTCTGACCCGCTCCGCCGGGGGAGGCTGGGAAGAAGGAGGCGGGAGTACGCCCGCCGCTTCCTCTCCCAGCAGTAGGCCTTGGTGAGAGGGGGGGGTGACCCCTCTCACCTGCCATAGGCCTACGCCGTGGGGGTGTCCTAAGTTGCTCGGGGCACCCTCGCTCGGGGGGTAACCGCCGGGGCGGCACGGTGAGTGCTAACGCGATCCCGTGTCGTCCCATTAAGGCGTTGAGGGCAACCGTTGGTTTTTTAGTGGGTAGCCTTAAAAATGGCGGCGTCCTCTATGCCGCCGGGTAGTCCCACATAACCCTCCGGCCATCACCTTCCTGGCCGGCGGGTATCCGTAACGGATTTTTCAAACGCAAAAAAAAAAAAAAAAAAAAAAAAAAAAAGGTTAGGTTAGGTTAGGTTAGGTTAGGTTAGGTTAGGTTAGGTTAGGATTCGTCCGGACTCCAGCATGATAACGGCTGGTTCAAGGGAGTCCCCGACCCCGTTGTCATGCAGCAAAACAAGACCCTGCTCCAAGGATAGGAGCCGATCAGGCTCGAATGAACGTTCGAGCGAAGAGAGGGTGCTCACCGTTAAAAAGCTTGTGACACCAAAGAGAGGGAGAGGTCGTCCTCCTACTACAGGCCAATACGTGGGCCTGAAGAAGGCCAAGGAGGACTACCTCAGACTGCAAAGAAAAGAAATGGAGTTAGAAGCGGAGAAAGACCTTCAAGAACGGATCCGGGCACGTCCACAAGTTAGACGTGGCCCGCGAACATCGCCAGAGATCGGAGACATCGTTGACCTGCGGCAACGAGTGGAGGCGAATTTGGATCTCGTCTGCAGAGTAGCGACAAGGTCCAAAAATCTCAAGGGCACGTTTCAGAGAGCCCTCAAAGATGCCGCATCTTCCATCAGGTCTTGCGTAGAGACTCTTACGGAGAGCACTGCCACCGAGGAGACCCGCCAATTGCAGATTGCCAATGCCCGTTTACAGTCTGAGCTTTCTGAGTTACAAAAGGAGGTTGCTCACCTTCGGGCGTCATGCGAACGCGTTCCCCAAACTCAGGAAGTAGAAGCTGCGACTGCGTTGAATAAAACCAGCTTTGACGTGGAAAAACTGACCAACTCAATTATGACCCAGGTGGAGACAATGGTAAACGCTCAGTTTGAGTCTTTCATAAATAAATTGCTGCCAGAGATTTCTAAACGGCAGCAGAAATACTCATCACCTGCTGAGATCCAGGACAAGACTGTTGATTTGCCACCTGTTACCGTAACATGCGACCTAGCAGAGACTCAAACAAACAAGGGCAAAGGCAAAACTAGAAAAAAGAAGAAGAATGGTACTGCGCAAACTGGATCAGTAAAAGCAGCGGAAGGAGTGCCTACACCGATTCCCATAAAAGATGGATGGGTGGAAGTAACGAGAAGGAATACCAAGCAACAGAAGTCGAGTGTCCCCAAAGGCAAACGAAAACAGACGACAACAGTGGAGAGGCCACATAAACTACGACCCCCTCGCTCGGCTGCAATTATACTTTCCTTGCAGCCCGGAGCCGAAGAAAGAGGAGTATCGTACGCTTCTGTTCTCCGACAGGCCAAAAATACCGATTTCTCTGGAGTAGGTCTCACCTCCTTCCGAGTTCGGAAGACTGCCACGGGAGCCAGGATCTTGGAGATTCCCGGTACAGGTAGTGGAGATAAAGCCGACGAAATGGCTAAACGCTTGCAAATTGCCCTCAACACGGAAGACGTTCGAGTGTCCAGGGTAACGAAATGCGTAGAGCTACGCATTTCGGATCTGGACGACTCCGTTACAAGTGAGGAAGTAGTCATGGCTTTATCTAGCCGAGGGGGATGCCCGGTAAGCCAAGTCAGGGCCGGTAATATGCGTAGGGACAAAAGTGGATTGCTTACGGTTTGGGTACGTTGCCCAGTCGCCGCAGCAAAGAAAGTAGCGGATAGCGGCCGATTATTGATCGGGTGGGTCTCTGCGCGGGTAACGTTGTTGGCAACCAGGCCGAGACGGTGTTACCGTTGTCTAGAAGTAGGGCATCTGAGGGATGCTTGTCCCTCTCTAATTGATCGTAGCGGATTCTGCTTCCGATGTGGCCTTCCAGGTCATAAGTCGAGTTCTTGCACAGCCACTCCCCACTGTGTACTCTGTGCTGATGCCGAGTTACCTGCGGATCACAAAATTGGCAGCAAATCTTGCCCAACCACTCTTCCGTCAGAGAAAAGGTCAAGAAGAAATGCCCGAGAGAGTAACGCTCAGGTGGAACGCCCGTCAGGCCAAGAGGTGACGTCGATACATGCCGACTAATGGCTACGATGTCGATCCTTCAGGGTAACATAAACCACTGTGCTCGGGCTCAGGATCTTCTACTCCAGACCCTGGCAGAGTGCTCAATACAGATTGCGGTGATAGCAGAACCCTACTTCATCCCGTCAAGGACCAACTGGGTCGGTGACCGGGATGGACTAGTTGCAATTGTATCTCCTGACAACACTGCTTCACTCTCTTTTGCTAGAGTTGTCAGAGGACACGGTTATGTTGCGGGTCTTATAGGCAACATCGTCATTGTTGGTGCATATTTCTCCCCTAACCGACCTCTTTCAGAATTCGAACTGTTCGTTACCGACATTGGAGCTATTATAGGACAATTCTCTCCTTGTCCTATTATAGTAGCGGGGGACTTCAATGCGAAATCATCGGTTTGGGGTTCGCCCAATACAGATATCCGAGGCCAGTTGTTGGAAGAGTGGCTACCGTCTGTAGGGCTGGTCGTGTTGAATAGAGGGACGGTGAACACGTGTGTGCGGTCGCAGGGAGGATCTATTGTGGACCTCTCATTCGCAAGCCCTGCATTGGCAAGTCGTGTTCGAGACTGGAGAGTACTCGAGGATATCGAGACTCTTTCGGACCACCGATATATCCGATTCGAAGTACTCTCTCAGTCCGTCCCTATGAGCAACATCGTAGAGACTAACACTGACGAAGGCCCGAGGTGGCAATTGAAGCATCTCGACAAAACAATGGTTACCGAGGCTGCAATCATCCACTCCTGGCTGCCCACTCCTGACGAACCGATAGTGGTCGAGGAAGAAGCGGATTGGTTTCGCGGTGCATTGACGCATGTTTGCGATGCATCTATGCCCCGAGCCAGGCTCAATCCTCCCCTTAAACAGGTATACTGGTGGTCCGTGGAAATCGCGCAGCTACGTGTAGCTTGCGTGTCAGCGAGACGCCAGTATACCCGTAGTCGTAGGCGTAAGCGCAGGGATTTGGTTCTAGAGGCGCAGTTGCACTCGGCATATGTCTCTGCTAAAGATGCGCTCAAAGACTGCATAGCTCGTGCAAAGGATGCTGCTAGAACAGAACTTCTGGAGTCTGTGGATAGAGATCCGTGGGGCCGACCGTACAGAATGGTACGAGGAAAGTTAAGACCCCGGGCTCCTCCGCTAACCCAGACCCTTTGCCCCGAGATGATCAGTCGAATAATCTCTGACCTGTTTCCGCAGAGGGAAGAAAATTTTCTGCCACCTCCAATGATTTCTTCCACGGATCTGTCTGAGGAGTCCGAAATACCCAGGGTGACCGAGAGGGAGATCGGTGCGGCGTTGGACAGGCTCAAGGCCAAAAACACTGCTCCCGGCCCTGATGGCATCCCTGGACGGATATTAGGACTTGCTCTAGTAGAGCTTGGCGAAAGATGGAGGAGTCTTTTGGACGCATGTCTCCTCCAATCGCAGTTTCCACGTCAGTGGAAGACAGGACGAGTAGTGCTCCTCCATAAGGAAGGACGACCGGCTGAATCCTCTTCAGCGTATCGCCCTATTGTGTTGCTCGACGAACTTGCAAAACTTTTCGAGCGTATCATCGCGGAAAGGATAGTAACCCACCTCCAAAATACTGGTCCGAATCTGGCTCAAAACCAATTTGGTTTCCGCCGTGGTAGATCGACGGTGGATGCTATCCTACGGGTGAAAACAGCAGCAGAGGAAGCGGTGAGATGTGGAGAAGTTGTCTTAGCGGTGTCCCTGGATATAGCCAACGCCTTTAACAGCCTGCCTTGGAGCTGTATCACGAAAGCTCTCCAATACCATCGTGTGCCTCGGTACTTGAGACGCATTGTCGGCGCCTATCTGTCCGACCGTTGCGTATACTACCCGACGAAAGAGGGCATGGGAAGACGCCAGATGTCTTGCGGTGTTCCACAGGGGTCGGTTCTCGGACCACTCCTGTGGAATATTGGTTACGATTGGGTCCTGCGGGGTGGCAATATTAGGGGAGTAGATGTCATATGTTACGCAGACGATACCCTGGTCACAGCGCGAGCCGTAACTCCCAGACAGGCTTCCGTTCTTGCCACAGTCGGGGTTCAGCATGTTGTGGGGCGCATTCGACGTTTAGGGCTCGAGGTTGCCTTAAGCAAATCGGAGGCTGTCTGTTTTCATGGGCCTCGAAACTCCCCATCATCGGACGCCAGCATCATAGTGGGCGGTACTCGCATCTGCATTGGGTCGACGATGAGTTACCTCGGTCTCGTCCTCGATAGCAGGTGGAAGTTCACCGCCCACTTTGAAAGACTTACACCTAAGCTGCTTGTTGCATCGGCGGCTTTAGGCAGACTCCTACCGAATTTGAGAGGACCTAATGCACTCAGCAGACGGTTGTACGTTGGGGTCGTGAAGTCCATGGCCTTGTATGGAGCGCCAGTGTGGTCCGAGTCCCTGAATGGCCGGAATATCGCTCTCTTGCGCAAACCGCAGAGAGCGATGGCGATCAGGTTGATTCGTGGCTACCGCACGGTTTCATATGAGGCCGCTACTCTCCTCGCCGGTTCTTTACCCTGGGATTTAGAAGCGAGAGCCCTCACGACGATGTTCCATCGACGTGGGGAGGCGCTAGCCCAGCGGAATAGAATGCGACGGGAAACTACACGGCAAGCTAACATAGCATGGAGAGAAAGGCTGACGGAACCCTGTGCTGGGATTGTAACGATTGAGGCAATTACTCCAGTCTTCAATCAGTGGTTGACAAGACACCACGGTTCCTTGTCGTACCGAATCACGCAGGTCCTCACCGGACATGGTTGTTTCGGTGAGTACCTGCACAGGGTGGCAGGTAGAGAGCCGACCGCTACATGTCATCACTGCGACGGTTGCCCAGTTGACACGTCTCAGCACACGCTGGAGATCTGCTCAGCTTGGGACGCTGAGAGAGTGGCGTTAACCGACGTCATAGGTATGGACCTTTCCTTTCCAATGCTGGTAAAGAAAATGGTGGAGAGTAAGGATTCCTGGGCAGCAGTTCAGCATTTCTGTGAGCAAGTCTTGCTCAAAAAGGAAGACGCAGAAAGAGTGAGGGAGGCAACAAGCTCACTCGCTATGCGCCGTCGCAAGAGAGGTCGAAGGAGGGAGGTATTTATTCGAAATCTTCCCCCCTAACACTTGCTAGGGGCTGGTGGACTCGGGGGAGTCCTCCAGTCTACCAAAACTAGCCCGAGTAGGCGTGGGCGTGTTCCTGCACGCCACTCTGATCCCAGGAGTGTGGAAGGACGACCATCTGTCCCCCACCCCTAACGAGCAGGGGTCTGACGAGACCGCATCGTCGCCGGGTCGCGGAAGATTGCCAGTCTGGATGTTCCCGTGACCCCGGCATATGGCGACGAGAGGGACACCGTGGGGTTTTAGCCGGTTAGAGCCCGGCATAACCAGGTCGTCTCCCCCGAGGCGGCAGGGTATCCGTCCTGGATTTCCCCACGTAAAAAAAAAAAAAAAAAAAAAAAAAAAAAAAAAGGTTAGGATTCGTCGCCTTGGCCTCGAGGTGGCCCTTAATAAGTCCGAGGCTTTATGTTTTCATGGGCCTCGGAATGCGCCATCGTCGGAGCTCGGCATCACAGTGGACGGTACTCGCATCTGCATCGGGTCGACGATGAGATATCTCGGTCTCGTCCTCGATAGCAGGTGGAAGTTCACCGCCCACTTTGAGCGATTAACGCCGAAATTGCTCAGCGCAACAGCGGCTTTCGGATGGCTGCTGCCGAATTTAGGTGGGCCGAATGCATTAAGTAGACGGCTTTATGCTGGGGTTGTGAGATCCATGGCCTTGTATGGAGCTCCGGTGTGGGCCGGATCCCTGAATAGCCGGAATATCGCTCTCCTGCGCAAACCGCAGAGAGCGATGGCGATCAGGTTAATCCGTGGTTACCGCACCGTCTCATATGAGGCCGCCTGCGTCCTGGCGGGTTCGTTGCCCTGGGATCTTCACGCGGTTGCCCTCACAACGATATATAATCTTCGTGGGGAGGCGTCTATCTCAGGTCTCCAACTAGGCGTACACAAAAGCATGCGGCGGGCAGTAGTGGGTCATGCTAATGCAGCATGGGCGGTACGACTGACGGAGCCCAGCGCCGGAGCCAGGGCTATTGAAGCAGTTGCTCCCGTCCTAAACCAGTGGTTAAGCAGACGCTTTGGTGCCCTTAGTTTCCGGCTGACGCAAGTACTCACGGGACATGGTTGTTTCGGCGGATACTTGTGTCGGGTAGCCGGTAGAGAACCAAGTGCTATCTGCCACCACTGCGACGTCTGCCCTGTCGAGACGGCACAACATGCGCTGGAGGAATGTCCAGCCTGGGAACAGGAGAGAGCGGCTCTTAAAACAGCAATTGGGCAGGACCTATCGCTTCCAACTGTGGTTCGTAAAATGACTGAGAACAAGGGATCGTGGGATGCAGTCCAACTTTTCTGCGAGCAAGTAATGCTCCAGAAGGAAGATGCGGAGCGGGAAAGGGAAGAAACAACTTCTCTGGCTATCCGCCGCCGAAGAATGGGTCGCCGAAGAGAGGCGCATATTCGCCATCTCCCGCCCTAACATAAGCTAGTGGGTGGTGGACTCGGGGGAGTCCGTCACTCAATTAAACTAGCCCGAGTAGGCGTGGGCGTGTTCTTTCACGCCACTCTGACCAGTTGTTGTTGCGCAGTGGATGGACGAACATCTGTCCTCCACTCCAACCGCGCAGGGGTCTGATGAGACCGCCTCGTCGCCGGGTCGCGGACGATTGCCAGTTGGATGTTCCCGTGACCCCGGCATATGGCGACGAGAAGGACACCGTGGGGTTTTAGCCGGTTAGAGCCCGGCATAACCAGGTCGTCTCCCCCGAGGCGGCAGGGTATCCGTCCTGGATTTCCCCACGTAAAAAAAAAAAAAAAAAAAAAAAAAAAAAAAAGGTTGGGGAGCCATGCTGGAAACCTCCTCGTGTGCCCGTCTGCTTCCAATGTCATTCGGACTTGTCCGATGGGATTGGAAGCGGTATGGGCCGGTGCTCCCTGGGGGACGGTTAATTCGGTCTTTCGGGATCGGGTTAGCCGTCTGCTAATGTCCAGCGCGGGGGTCAGCTATGGGGTTATTGGGGTACATAGCTGACAAATTGGGGGGAAATATGTTGTGTTCGTTTTGTCTTGTCGAGTCCTTTGTCTCTTGTTCCACGTGTTGAGAGTGTTTTGTGTTGTCTTTGAGTCGGAAGGCGTTATTGTTACGTGTCAACTCTCTGGTCAATGGCTAGGGCGCCCTCTCGGGGACCTCACCCCCTAAAAGGAACCAAATGAAGGCGAATCTCAAGAGAATTTTACCCCAGGAGGGTTCCGACTGCCTCGCAGTCGGGGAATCCCTCACGGACGCTTCGGCCTCCGTCTTCCCCTCGTATTCTGGGGGGGGAAAAGATCGCCAATGTAATAACTCCGAAGAATCGGACTCCAGTATGATAACGGCTGGATCAAGGGAGTCCCCGCCACCGTTATCATGCAGTAAGAAACGGCCCTGCAACAAAGGGAGAAGCCGTTCGGGCTCGGGCTCGGATATAAGTTTGAGCGAAGACAGAGTGCTCACTGTTAAAAAACTAGTGACACCAAAGAGAGGGAGAGGTCGTCCTCCTACCACAGGCCAATACGTGGGCCTGCGGAAGGCCAAGGAGGACTACCTCAGACTCCAAAGAAGAGAAATGGAGATAGAAGCGGAGAGAGACCTGCAGGAAAGGATTAAGGAACGTCAACAGGCCAGACGTGGCCCACGGACGACTCCAGAGGCTGAAGAAATCCTTGACCTTCGGAAGCGAGTTGAAGAGAATTTGGATCTTGTGTGCAGTGTGGCAACGAGATCAAAAAATCTTAAGGGAACTTTCCAAAGAGCCCTCAAGGATGCCGCATCCTCCATTAGGGTTTGTGTGGAAACCCTTACGGAGAGTAACACTACTGAGGAGACACGCCAACTTCAAATTGCAAATACCCGTTTGCACTCTGAACTATGCGAGCTGAAGAAAGAGGTTGCTCAGCTTCGAGCTGCAAGAGAAAATGCTCTCCATGTACAAGAGGCGGAAGTTGTGCCTGCTTCAAAAAGACTCAGCTTCGACTTTGAAAAGCTGTCCAGTTCCATCATGCTTCAAGTGGGTAGCATGGTAAACGCTCAGCTTGAGGCATTCGCAAAGAAATTGCTACCGGAAATGCCTAACCATTTACCCCCAGGTATAAAAGACAAGTCTGTGGAAGGGCAAGCTATCTTTGCAAACCTCGACTCATTAATAGAACCACCTGCAGGCTCAGGTGGCGAGTTGAAAAAAGGTAAAGGCAAAAATAAGAAAAAGAAAAAGATTGGTACTGCCCAATCCGGCCCGGCGAAAATACCAGTAGGATCAACCCATCTCGATACCTTGGATGATGGATGGGTGGAAGTCACAAAAAAGCGATCCAAACACAACAATGTGGGCGCTTTTTCGGTTAAAGCTAGTCAGAAGTCGACAGTAAATAAGCCTGCTAAGCTTCGACCCCCTCGCTCGGCTGCTATTATACTATCCTTGCAGCCTGGAGCCGAAGAAAGAGGAGTGTCATACGCAAGCGTGCTCCGGCAGGCCAAAACGACGGATTTCTCTGGAGTGGGTCTCACCTCCTTCCGAATCCGGAAAACTGCTACGGGGTCTAGGATCCTGGAAATTCCCGGAGCAGGTAGTGCCGATAAAGCTGATGAAATGGCTAAACGCCTACGAATTGCCCTCAACACAGAAGACGTTAGAGTGTCCAGGGTAACGAAATGCGCAGAGTTGCGTATTTCGGATCTGGACGACTCCGTCACAAGAGAGGAAGTGGTCACGGCTTTATCTAGCAGTGGGGGCTGTCCAGTAAGCCAGATCAGGGCTGGTAATATGCGTAGAGACAACAGTGGGTTGTATACCATCTGGGTTCGTTGTCCAGTTGCTGCAGCGAAGAAAGTGACAGAAGAGAGCGGCCGTTTACTTATCGGTTGGGTTTCCGCTCGAGTAAAACTGTTGGCAACAAGACCGAGGCGCTGTTACCGTTGCCTTGAAACGGGACACTTGAGGGATACTTGCCCATCCACAATTGATCGCAGTGGTCTCTGCTTCCAATGTGGCATGCCAGGTCATATGGCTAGTTCTTGTTCTGCAGCACCCCATTGTGCACTTTGTGCTGACGCCAAGTTTCCCGCGGACCACAGAATTGGCAGCAATTCTTGCACAGACAATTTTTCGTCAAAAGCACGAGCAAGAAGGGATATCAGAGGAACAAAACCACAAGTTCATCCGTCTTCTAGGGCTAGATCAGGACAAGGGGTGGCACCAACAGTAATTCTCTAATGGCTTTGTTGTCACTCCTTCAAGTTAATATTAACCACTGTGCTAGGGCTCAAGATCTACTCCTCCAAACCCTGGCAGAGTTTTCGATACAGATTGCAGTAATATCGGAACCCTATTTCATCCCGTCCAGATCTAACTGGGTCGGTGACCGAGATGGGTTAGTAGCAATCATGTTTCCTGACGGCAATGCTTCGTTTTCCTTTTCCAGAGTTGTCAGAGGAAACGGATATGTTGCGGGTTCAATAGGCAACATCATCATCGTTGGTGTTTATTTCTCTCCCAACCGATCGCTCTCGGAATTCGAAGTATTTATTACCAACATTGGAGCCACTATAGGGCACTTCTCTCCTAGTCCTGTTATAGTAGCAGGGGACTTCAATGCGAAATCCACAGTCTGGGGTTCGCCCACTACTGACGTCCGAGGAAAAGTATTAGCAGAGTGGCTACCGGCTGTCGGTCTGGCAGTGTTGAACAGAGGGACGGTGAACACGTGTGTGCGGTTGCAGGGAGGATCTATTGTGGACCTCTCGTTCGCAAGCCCTGCATTGGCAAGTCGTGTTCAAGGCTGGAGAGTCCTCGAGGATGTCGAGACTCTCTCCGACCACCGATATATCCGGTTCGAGGTACTCTCCCAGTTCTCCCCTCTAGTCAACGGTATAGATAGTACCATCGACAAGAGTCCGAGATGGCAATTGAAGCGCCTGGATAAAGTTATGACCATGGAGGCAGCAGTAGTTCAGTCCTGGGTGCCCATTCCTGACGAACCAGTTATTGTCGAGGACGAAGCGGACTGGTTTCGTGGTGCACTATCGCATATTTGCGATGCATCCATGCCCCGAGCCATGCTCAATCCTCCACACAAACAGGTATACTGGTGGTCCGTGGAAATCGCGCAGCTACGTGTGGCTTGCGTGTCAGCGAGACGCCAGTATACCCGTAGCCGTAGGCGCAGGCGCAGGAACTTGATCCTCGAGGCGCAGTTGCACTCTGCATATGTCTCCTCGAAAGCTGCGCTCAAGGACTACATAGCCCGTGCAAAAGACGCAGCTAGAGCAGAACTTCTGGAGTCTGTGGATAGAGACCCGTGGGGCCGACCATACAAGATGGTCCGAGGAAAGCTGAGACCACGGGCACCCCCATTGACCCAGACACTTTGCCCGGAGCTGATTGATCGGGTAGTCACTGATCTATTTCCGCAGAGAGATGATTTTTTGCCGCCACAAATGGCTTCTTTTGCGGGTCCTTCGGAGGAGTCTGATATACCTAGGGTGACTGAGAGGGAGATCGGAGCAGGGGTGGATAGGCTCAAGGCAAAGAACACTGCTCCTGGCCCTGACGGAGTTCCTGGACGGGTATTAGGACTTGCTCTGATGGAGCTTGGCGATAGATTAAGAGGTCTCTTAGACGCGTGCCTGTCGCAGTCACAATTTCCACGACAGTGGAAGACAGGCCGCGTAGTACTCCTCCACAAAAGTGGACGACCGGCTGAATCTTCCTCAGCTTATCGCCCCATCGTACTGCTTGACGAGCTTGGCAAACTTTTCGAGCGCATCATTGCAGAAAGGATAGCAATCCACCTTCAAAATACCGGTCCGGATCTCGCTCAAAATCAATTCGGCTTCCGCCGTGGTAGATCGACGGTGGGTGCTATCTTACGGGTGAAAAATGCGGCAGAGGAAGCGGTGAATCGTGGTGAAGTAGTCTTAGCGGTATCCTTGGATATTAGCAACGCTTTTAACAGTCTACCCTGGAGCTGTATTACTGAAGCTCTCCGATACCACCGCGCGCCTCGGTACCTAAGACGCATCGTCGGAGCCTATCTATCCGACCGCTACGTTTGTTATCCAACGCGAGATGGGATGAGAAGACGTCAGATGTCTTGTGGTGTTCCACAGGGGTCGGTGCTTGGGCCACTCCTGTGGAATATTGGATATGACTGGGTCCTACGAGGTGGCAACATCAGAGGTGTAGACGTAACATGTTACGCTGACGATACACTGATAACAGCGCGAGCCAAAACCCCAAGGCAAGCCTCCATCCTTGCCACAGTCGGGGTTGAGCATATTGTGGGGCGCATTCGACGTTTAGGCCTCGAGGTGGCTTTGAACAAATCGGAAGCCGTCTGTTTCCACGGGCCTCGAAACTCCCCATCGTCGGATGCCAGCATCTTAGTGGGCGATACTCGCATCTACATCGGGTCGACGATGAGTTACCTCGGTCTCGTCCTCGATAGTAGATGGAAGTTCACCGCCCACTTTGAAAGACTCACTCCTAGACTGCTTGGTGCATCAGCAGCTTTAGGCAGACTGCTGCCTAACTTGGGAGGACCAAATGCACTCAGCAGGCGCCTTTACCTCGGGGTCGTGAAGTCCATGGCCTTGTATGGAGCGCCAGTGTGGTCCGAGTCCCTGAATAGCCGGAATATCGCTCTTTTGCGTAAACCACAGAGAGCGATGGCGATCAGGTTGATTCGAGGCTACCGCACGGTTTCATACGAGGCCGCCAGCCTCCTGGCCGGTTCCTTGCCGTGGGATTTGGAAGCGAGAGCCCTCACTGCTTTCTATCATTGGCAGGAGGAGGCGCAGTCCCATGGCCACCAATCAACTGATGGGGGGAATAGGATACGTCGAGCCATAGTGCGTCGTGTTACAGAAGATTGGGAGGCTAGACTGGTAGATCCAAGCTCGGGAACTAGGACGATCGAAGCAGTCAGGCCCATATTTAAACAATGGTTAAAGAGACGTCATGGGGTACTTTCTTTCAGAATGACACAGATCATCACTGGTCATGGCTGCTTTGGGAGCTATCTCTGTCGGATCGCGGGTAGAGAACCATCTGCAAATTGCCATCATTGTGACGATTGCCCAGAGGATACAGCACAGCATACCTTGGCGATATGTCCAGCTTGGGAGGAGGAGAGAGTAGCTCTCAGTGCAGTGGTAGGTCAAGACCTTTCGTTACCAGCATTGCTAACGGCAATTGCCAAAAGCAAAGGGGCCTGGGCGGCTCTTCAACACTTCTGTGAGTGTGTAATGCTGCGGAAAGAGGACGACGAGAGAGTACGCGAAGCAACTAGCTCACTGGCTATGCGCCGTCGAAAACGGGGTCGTAGAAGGGAGGCGTTCATTCGCCATCTTCCTCCCTAATACAGGCTAGTGGCTGCTGGACTCGGGGGGGTCCATCAGTCCTCCAAAACTAGCCCGAGTAGGCGTGGGCGTGTTCCTGCACGCCACTCTGACCGGATGAGTGTAGAAGGACGACCATCTGTCCTCCACCTATATCGAGCAGGGGTCTGACGAGACCGCATCGTCGCCGGGTCGCGGAAGATTGCCAGTTTGGATGTTCCCGTGACCCCGGCATATGGCGACGAGAGGTTTTTTTTTTTTTTTTTTTTTTTTTTTTTTTTTTTTTTTTTTTTTTTTTTAAAAAAAAGGTTAGGTTAGGTTAGGTTAGGTTGGGGGGCCATGCTGGAAACCTCCTCGTGTGCCCGTCCGCTACCAATGTTGTCCGGATTCGTCCGGCGGGATTGGAAGCGGTACGGGCCGGTGCTCCCTGGGGGACGGTTAATGCGGTCTTTCGGGATCGCGTTAGCCGTCTGCTAATGTCCAGCGCGGGGTTGTCAGCCATGAGGTGCCCGAGTCTGGCTCATGGTTGGCAAGGGGGGGTTCACGCGGCGGTCTGCTCTTAGGGGTGGTCCGTCTGCGGCGGCGGGCTCGGGTCCCTTTCCTTCGGCCTCAGCCGTTGGAAAGTTGGCCTGGGCAATTCGGTGGGAGGGCACAGGCCCTCTTTTCCGGGGGACAGCCGCGGGGTCATTTCGGGTACTTCTCTGTTTGCAGAGTTGACCTTGGGGTGGCCTCGTGGTTGCGGGGGTTTTAGGGGCGTTTAGGGCTTGGGGTTCTTCCTTTCGAGTCGCTCTCTAAGGAGCGGTTCGGACGGTTGTTTCCCCTTGCAAAAGATGGTGCCCGGATTAACCTTCGTGGAGCGTGACACCACGGTCTTGCTCGGCGATCGTTAGTCCCGGCTTGGTGGGTTCCCGACTTATGCCTCTTTCTTGCTGGACTCGGTTGACCACCATGTTCGGCGGTAGAGGCCTGTCGGGTTCGAAGTCGGGCTCCCTTTTTGAGTGGTGGTCTTGCGCGGCGGCGGTCCGTTGGCAGTTTCGGCCCTGTCAGCCAGCCGGGTCGTGCTTGACTTTCCGCTCATGTGGAGTCGGAACGGTGGTCTTCCTTCGGGGAGATCACCGGCGAGGGTGCTGGGCCTGGACGAGGTCCTCAGGCGTCTTGGGGTTGAGCATAGACTCCCCCGGGCGTTTGAGTTCCGGACCGGGCCTGGCTAGAAGAGGGCTTCGGCCTTCTTCTTAAGGTGGGCTTGGGTGGGGGGGAGGGGACCCCCCCGCGATCTATCAAGCCTGCCGACTATGGAGGGGGCTTCTCGTTGCGGGGTGCCCTCTACGTGGTGTCCGTCGGGGCGCCGCGGTTGTATGCGCAAGCGTTCCCGCGGTGTCCCATCATGACGGCGACGGCAACCGTCTGGTTTAGTGAGTAGGAGTCTCACATACCCAACGCCTTCCTCCCCTGGAATGCGGTGGGACCCATGATGGGTTCCAGACGTTACAAAAAAAAAAAAAAAAAAAAAAAAAAAAAGGTTAGGTTAGGTTAGGTTAGGTTAGGTTAGGTTAGGTTAGGTTAGGTTAGGTTAGGTTATCGAGGAGCGCCTCCTTCCCGAGAGGGTGATGCGCCCGCCTCTGGCAGCAGATCGCAGGGCGAGTGTGGCAGCCCCTATTGCCCCTCGCCAACCGGGTGCGGCGAGACCTGCTGGGGGTTCGGTGTCGGCTGGAACGCCGGCAGTTTTAATGCCGGCGCCTGCTCCCGTCACCACCGAGGCTTGGTCCTCTGTGGTGCGGCGGGGTAGGGTAGGGTAGGGTAAGGCCAGCCAGCCCGTGCAGGGCCAAAAACCCCCTCCCAAGCTGCCGTCCTCGCGGTCTCCGGCCGTTATTATAACGCTGCAGACCGGGGCGGCAGCTAAGGGTGTGACTTATGCCCAGGTCCTCGAGCGCGCCGCCGAAAAAATAGATCTCGGTGAGATCGGGCTCGAGGCTGGGCTGAAAATTCGCAGGTCTGCCACGGGGGCTAGACTTCTGGAGTTGCCCAAGGCGGCTCCAGAAAAGGCCGAGAAATTGGCCCAATCTCTCCGATCGGTGCTGGACGGGGTGGCGGATGTCGTCCAGCCCATCAAACGGGTCGGTATGAGAGTTGGGGGCCTGGACGATTCCGCCACGTCAGAGAAGGTAAAGCTGGCGATTTGCCGCGCTGCCAACTGCCCCAACGAATCGGTCCTTGTGGGCGAGATTCGCTGGGGCTACGGGGCTACGGGCTCCGTTGTTGCCCGTTGCCCTGTCGAAGTGGCGAAAACCATTTTGAATGCGGGCAGACTCCTGGTGGGCTGGAGCTCGGCCAGGGTCGAGCTCCTAGAAGAGCGTCCAATGAGGTGCTTCCGGTGCCAAGAACCGGGGCACACTCGGGCGCTCTGCCCATCAGGCGTCGATAGGAGCGACGTATGCTTCCGGTGCGGTTTATCGGGTCACAATCGCGACAGCTGCACCGGAGTCCTTCGGTGTGCCGTCTGCGCAGACCTCGGTCTCCAGGCGGGACACGAACTGGGGAGCCGAGCGTGCAAGGCTCCCCAGAAGAAAGGCAACGCAGCTGGTCCCTCCCCAGCTGCCCCAAGCAGAGGTCGCCTACAGGCGCCAGTTGAAGCCATGTCGTCATGAATAGACGACGACATGGCTTCCTACAGGCGAACCTGAACCACTCCGCCAGGGCCCAGGATTTGTTCATCCAGGCAATGGCGGAGTGGGATATCAGTATAGCGGTGGCCTGTGAGCCCTACTATGTCCCCCCTAATTCCAACTGGGCGGGGGACACTAGCGGTTCCGTGGCTGTGGTTGCGGGTTCTGGTCCCGGTCCCCCTTTCTCCACCTTGGAGACTGGCCCGGGTTTGGTCGTGGCGCGGTGGGGGGAGTACGTCGTCATCGGCGCGTACTTCTCCCCCAATCGTCGACTGGCGGAGTTCGAGACTTTCCTCGACTCCGTCAGTGCGGCGATTGGCAGACAGGCGTCGGGGAAGCTCATCTTCCTCGGCGACCTGAACGCCAAATCCGCGGCCTGGGGGAACCACGCCACGGACGCTAGGGGTAGGGCCGTCCAGGCCTGGTCGCTCCTCTCCGGTCTGTCCCTCCTCAATAGAGGGACCGATGCGACCTGCGTGCGACAGCAAGGGAGTTCTGTGGTGGACGTTTCGTTCGCCACCCCAGCTGTCGCACGCACGGTCGTCGACTGGAGAGTTGAGACGGAGGTGGAGACTCTATCGGACCATCTCTACGTCCGATTTGAGATCTCCACCTCCCGGCCGGACCAGGCCGGGCCACCGCGGGGGGGGAGTCGCTTTCCTCGTTGGGCAATAAAGCATCTGGATCGGGAAATGGCCAGGGAGGCAGCCATCGTTCAGAGCTGGGCCTTTCCCGATCCGCCCAACGAGGAAACCGACGTGGAGGTGTCAGCTGGCCTGGCTGGCTAGGTTAGGTTAGGTTAGGTTAGGTTAGGTTAGGTTAGGTTAGGTTAGGTTAGGTTAGGTTAGGTTAGGTTAGGTTAGGTTAGGTTAGGTTAGGTTAGGTTAGGTTCCCTCGCCGGGCGTCCATCTCCGTCCAGGGTCAGGAGGTGGTGGTGAAGGCCCAGTTAAAATATCTGGGTCTCACCCTGGACGGAAGATGGAACTTCGGGGCTCATTTCTCCCTTCTGGCCCCGAAGTTACTGTCCACCGCGGCTGCCTTGGGAAGGCTTCTGCCCAACGTCGGTGGGCCGCAGGCTCCGTGCCGGCGACTCTATGCCGGCATCGTGAGGAGTATGGCGCTGTACGGAGCCCCCATATGGTCGGGGTCTCTCACCGCCGAATCCAAGACCCTCTTGCGAAGGACGCAGAGGGTCTTAGCGGTGAGGATGATCAGGGGGTACCGTACAGTGTCGTACACTGCGGCCACACTCCTGGCGAGCGATCCGCCTTGGGAGCTGCAGGCGGAGGTGCTCGCCGGGGTGCATTGGCACCGGGCGGAAGCCAGGACCGCGGGGGTAAGGTTCGAGGCAGCTCGAATCAGGGCTTCAGCTCACCGAGCCCTGATTCGACGGTGGACGAGGGACTTAGAGTCCCCTGCCGCCGGTCTGGCGACAGTGGGGGCAGTTCGCCCCCACCTGGATCGTTGGATCAACCGGCGACACGGGACTCTGACGTTCCGTCTTGTGCAGGTGCTCACGGGGCACGGGTGCTTCGGTGAGTACCTGCACAAGATTGCAAGAAGGGAGGCGGCCCCGTCCTGCCACCACTGTGACGAGTCCGTCGACACGGCTCGTCACACCGTGGCGGAGTGCGCAGCCTGGGGTCATCAGCGCGCTGAGCTGGTGGCCGTGGTTGGCGGGGACCTCTCGCTGCCGCGCCTTGTTGGCGCGATGGTCGGCAGCGAGAGGTGTTGGGCCGCTATGGCCTCCTTCTGCGAGCAAGTCATCGCCGCGAAGGAGGCCGCGGAGCGGGTCAGGGAGCAAGCCTCTCCCTCTGACCCGCTCCGCCGGGGGAGGCTGGGAAGAAGGAGGCGGGAGTACGCCCGCCGCTTCCTCTCCCAGCAGTAGGCCTTGGTGAGAGGGGGGGGTGACCCCTCTCACCTGCCATAGGCCTACGCCGTGAGGGTGCCCTAAGTTGCTCGGGGCACCCTCGCTCGGGGGGTAACCGCCGGGGCGGCACGGTGAGTGCTAACGCGATCCCGTGTCGTCCCATTAAGGCGTTGAGGGCAACCGTTGGTTTTTTAGTGGGTAGCCTTAAAAATGGCGGCGTCCTCTATGCCGCCGGGTAGTCCCACATAACCCTCCGGCCATCACCTTCCTGGCCGGCGGGTATCCGTAACGGATTTTTCCAACCCAAAAAAAAAAAAAAAAAAAAAAAAAAAAAAAAGGTTAGGTTAGGTTAGGTTAGGTTAGGTTAGGTTAGGTTAGGTTAGGTTAGGTCCCTATCTTCGGAGACTGTTGGGGGCCTACCTGCAGGACAGAGAGGTCCTGTGGGTTGGCGGCGACCAGCGGATATACCGGCGTAGCGTATGCCGCGGGGTTCCACAGGGGTCCGTCTTGGGCCCCGTCTTGTGGAACCTCGGGTACGACTGGCTGCTCCGCTGTCCTCTCCTGCCGCGGATGAGGGTGTTGTGTTACGCAGACGACACCCTCGTCACATGCAGGGGAGGGACGTATGCGGAGGCGGCCCGTCTGGCAACAGTCGGTGCTACGCTGGTTGCGGACCGCATAGGGCTGTTGGGATTGGAGGTCTCCGTAACCAAAACGGAGGCCATCCTCTTCCACGGCCCTCGCCGGGGTCCCCCTCGCCGGGCGTCCATCTCCGTCCAGGGTGAGGAGGTGGTGGTGAAGGCCCAGATAAAATATCTGGGTCTCACCCTGGACGGAAGATGGAACTTCGGGGCCCATTTCTCCCTTCTGGCCCCGAAGTTACTGTCCACCGCGGCTGCCTTGGGAAGGCTTCTGCCCAACGTCGGTGGGCCGCAGGCTCCGTGCCGGCGACTCTATGCCGGCATCGTGAGGAGCATGGCGCTGTACGGTGCCCCCATATGGTCGGGGTCCCTCACCGCCGATTCCAAGACCCTTCTGCGAAGGACGCAGAGGGTCTTAGCGGTGAGGATGATCAGGGGGTACCGTACAGTGTCGTACACTGCGGCCACACTCCTGGCGAGCGATCCGCCTTGGGAGCTGCAGGCGGAGGTGCTCGCCGGGGTGCATTGGCACCGGGCGGAAGCCAGGACCGCGGGGGTAAGGTTCGAGGCAGCTCGAATCAGGGCTTCAGCTCACCGAGCCCTGATTCGACGGTGGACGAGGGACTTAGAGTCCCCTGCCGCCGGTCTGACGACAGTGGGGGCAGTTCGCCCCCACCTGGATCGTTGGATCAACCGGCGACACGGGACTCTGACGTTCCGTCTTGTGCAGGTGCTCACGGGGCACGGGTGCTTCGGTGAGTACCTGCACAAGATTGCAAGAAGGGAGGCGGCCCCGTCCTGCCACCACTGTGACGAGTCCGTCGACACGGCTCGTCACACCGTGGCGGAGTGCGCAGCCTGGGGTCATCAGCGCGCTGAGCTGGTGGCCGTGGTTGGCGGGGACCTCTCGCTGCCGCGCCTTGTTGGCGCGATGATCGGCAGCGAGAGGTGTTGGGCCGCTATGGCCTCCTTCTGCGAGCAAGTCATCGCCGCGAAGGAGGCCGCGGAGCGGGTCAGGGAGCAAGCCTCTCCCTCTGACCCGCTCCGCCGGGGGAGGCTGGGTAGAAGGAGGCGGGAGTACGCCCGCCGCTTCCTCTCCCAGCAGTAGGCCTTGGTGAGAGGGGGGGGTGACCCCTCTCACCTTCCATAGGCCTACGCCGTGAGGGTGTCCTAAGTTGCTCGGGGCACCCTCGCTCGGGGGGTAACCGCTAACGCGATCCCGTGTCGTCCCATTAAGGCGTTGAGGGCAACCGTTGGTTTTTTAGTGGGTAGCCTTAAAAATGGCGGCGTCCTCTATGCCGCCGGGTAGTCCCACATAACCCTCCGGCCATCACCTTCCTGGTCGGCGGGTATCCGTAACGGATTTTTCCAACGCAAAAAAAAAAAAAAAAAAAAAAGGTTAGGTTAGGTTAGGTTTTTTTTTTTTTTTTTTTTTTTTTTTTTTTTTTAAACCACCTGCTTTCTATGACCCCTGCCGTGGGCAAGGCCGTTATGCAACCATTTAATTGCCTATTTCTCTTTTAATTGAAGACGTTAAGGCGACTAGCGCCTACAATTTTAACTTTAAATTCGTTGTAAGCTGATTTATTAAATCTAGGGACCATAGAACTAAATACATTATAGTTTTTATTATTTTGCAGAAACATCCTATTCTCTCCTGTTTGCCTATATTCGTCTTAGTTTACTTATTGTTTATAATAATTGTCATTTTATTTATATTCTTAATCCTATTTTTATATAACTATTTATATATGCTTATGATATAAAAGTGTTATATTTTACTTATTCTATCTTATTTCTATTATTTACTAGTCTTACTATTTCTATGCAATACTCTAAAAATAATTCTCTATGTTTCTTATGCGCTATAATTATTGGCAAATTATTTACATTTATGTTAATATCGAGTTTTTGTTCCAGATCCAGCCTGCTCCGGGAGAAAATTGGGCAGTCCACGAGGAGGTGAGGAACAGTCTCTTCGACGCCGGGCTCGCAGGCGCATGATGGGTTTCCCTTACACTTGAATCGGTGTAAGTATGAGGAGAACCCACCATGCCCCGTCAAGATCTGTGTTGTGTGCTGGGATATATTTATTTTTCTGACAATGCTGTACGCCTCGGTCGCCTTAGGAAAGAAGAGTTTGGTGGTACCGCCGGTAGTCCCCGATCTGTACCTTCTATCCCACTCGTCGACGGTTTCTGAGCGTATTTCACGCTTGACGAATGAGACAGGGCACAGATCGTAGTCCGGTTTCCTCTTTGACCCCAGGGCTGCTTCCTTCGCTAGGAAGTCTGCTCTCTCATTTCCCTCGAAACCCACATGAGCTTTGATCCAGTAGAGGGAGACGCGCTTGTTCTGGTCTCGGCATCGCCTGAGCGCATCTCTAGATTCTACTGCAAGCGGGTGAGGGGACGTCGGATTTGCCAGGGTCTGGAGAGCCGCCATGGAGTCGCTGAAAATACCGAACGTGGTCTGCTTGCTCTTGAGAACCTCTTTTGTCGCTCTGCAAAGAGCGAGGAGTTCCGCCTGGTAGACGGTGCAGTATGAGGATAAGGTAATCTTGAGGGCCTTGGTTTCGGCGTCACTATTCCACATGGATAGTGCTGCGCCAACCTTGCCCTCAATTTTGCTTCCGTCCGTGTAGATCCGCACATCAAGGTGCCTACAAGCTTCGTACTGCTCTACGTCCACCAGGTCCGTGAACTCCAGCTCCTCCTGCTCTGCCGGATGAGGCGCCTCAATAGCTGGAGCCATCCTCTCTATCTCCCTGTCTCCTAATACCGGATGGTTCGCTCCCTTCTTGGCTTCGTAGAGCGAGGCCGCCTCACGGACTCGGAGGTCGAGAGGGAGTATGCCAGCCAGTATCAGCGCCGAGTTTAGGGAGACCGTGCGGTAAGCCTTGCACAGTTTTTGGGCAAAGCCTCGTTGGACCACGTTCAGTTGTTTTTTGATACCGAGCTTATTTGCTGCCGGTGCCCATGCGCACGCGGCATACAGTATCGTCGGCTCAACTGCGGCCGTATAAATTGTCCTAATGACCTCTGGGTTGAGACCCCAGCTGACCTTCGCCGTTCTGGCGAGGTGTTTGTAAATTGTCAATGCCTTTTTACAGGCATTGGTGACGTGAGTGTTGAAGGTCAGTTTGTGGTCTATTGTTAGGCCCAGGATCTTAATGTGGTCGGACATAGCTATCGCAACCCCGCCCATGCTCAGACTTGGTGCATCAAATTTCAGTCTCCGCGTAACTACCATCGCACACGTCTTGTGTGGTGCGAATTTTAACTTAGACTTGACGCCCCAAGCCCGAACACGTTCGAGGGTTGCGTCAGCCTGCAAGGATATTTCGAGCCCCGTTTCCCCGTCAAACACCAACACCACATCATCGGCGAAGGCCTGGCAGTAAATGTTTGACGTCTCGAGCATTTTTAGAAGAGGGTCGAGCAACAGGTTCCATAGGATGGGTCCACCAATGGAACCCTGGACGCATCCCTTAGACGTGGCTCGGGTCACCTCTTCTCCAGCGTATCGGACTGCGACCGATCTGTCTCTGAGGTAGCTGTCCATAACTCGCCTCAAGTTTACGGGACACTTTTCCTCTGCCAGTCGGACTTTTATGGCCGGCCACCACGCACTGTCAAAGGCCCCCTCTATATCTAAGGACACTAAGGTGACTATCTTTTTATGGTCCAGTTTATTGCGGACATGTTTCATTAGAGTATAGAGGGAGTCCTCGGTGCTCCTTTGTGGCATAAATCCGTACTGGTGAGTACTAATTCCCGGCAGGAGGTGAAACTTGAGGCGAGCAACCAACATTTTCTCATAAACCTTGCCCAGGACAGGTAGAAGCCCAATCGGCCTGTAAGATTTAGGCACGGTATAGGTGTCCTTACCCGGCTTCTTCAGGACAATCACGGTCGCATTTTTCCATGACTTTGGGAAGTACTCCAGGGCCAGGCATTTGTTGAGTAGGGCCAAGAAGAAGACTGGGTCGTTGTTGATGACCTGCATACAAATATCCGGGGAAAGGCCGTCCGCTCCTGGGGCTTTTTTCGGATTGAAGGACTTAGCTGCCATTTGTAGTTCGCTGAGAGTAAACATCGGATCGCATGTTTCATCATGACTCCCGGTGTTCACTCTCTCCGCCAGTTGGCGCATACGGCGGTGGTCTTCGTTATCCTCCTCCAATCCGTCCTCCGGATAAAAGGTCTCAGCTAACAGCCTCGCCGAACCCTTACTGTCGAGAACTTTGCCCTCACTTTGCAACGGTATGTCTTCTTCCCTTTGTGCTGTTCTGCTCATAACCCTGTATATTCCTTCCCAAACACTCTCCCGATCCTGTTTCCTGCAGAAATCCTTCCAGCTCTGCGTCTGTGCCTTTTCTGCAGCGGACTCATACTTCGCCTTTTCTTCTAGGTACAGTCGAACCACCATCTCTCTTCGGACCGGCGCTGCGTTCCTGATCCTGCGTCTCCTGGTATTGAGCAGCCTCTTATGTGCGGCGAGTTCATCGGACCACCACGGCATGGTAAGTTTCTGTGTATTGTTTTTGCTAGGTATTGTTTCGGTACAGGTGTCTGTAATGGCTAAGGTGAAGGTGTTTACAATTGCATCTAATTTTTCGGTATTATCAATATTATTTATTTCCAGTATTGTTACATATTTGTTTAGTTTAATCTGGGTTAGTTTCTTATGAAACTTTTCCCAGTTTGCTTTACGGGTGTTAAATTTGCGGGTTGTTCTGTAGATGTGTTGTCCTTTTGATTTTTCTAGGTTTATGCCGAAAAGAATTCCGTTGTGGTCCGAGCTTGTGAGGCCTTCTACTACTCGCCAGTTATTTACCACGGTCAGCAGGTCGGCCGAACAGGCCGTGACGTCCACATGGCTAGTGTATCTCGTTCCTCCTCTGATACAGTCGAAGGTGGGTATGGTCCCGGTGTTAAGGATCTGGAGTGTCAATTCCTCGAGTACTCCGCACACTTGCTCCCCCCTCGAGTCTTCACTGGGACTACCCCACCAGGTACTCTTCGCATTTGCGTCGTCTCCTATAAGAAGCCTACTCGGCCCCATCCGTCGCTCTATCTTCCTTATGTGCTCCAAGTATGTGTCTAAGGGTTGGTTGGGCTCAAAGTAGAAGGAAGCCAGGGTGATGGTCCAAGCTCTGGTTCGGATCCTCACCACTACGATGTTCTTAGTGGTGAGTTCCGGGCATTGTATGACGTCGAGGTCGGTGTCGAAAACGGCTATCGCAGCCTTTACAGTGCCCTTTTCTGGGTCAGTGTCCTGATAAATTCGAACCCCCTGGTAGCTTCTCATCCTTTTTTCTCCTCCGACGTAGGGTTCTTGAATTAGCGCGACGGAGAGTTTTCGCTTTTCAGCTTCTAGAAGCAACTCGTTGGTCGCGAGCTTGCTTCTCTGAAGGTTCGCTTGGCCTATTATGTACTGGCGGGTAGTCACAAGGGGGACTTCAGCAGTATGCTACGGAAGCTCGGGCCAGTGCATCCCATCTCCTTCTGACCGGGCATTCACTGCTAAAAGTGTTGTGGGCACTGTTTGCCAAGTTAGCCCGGGTGCAGTTCTTGCACGAAGGCTCTACCCCTGCCAGCATATCTGGACAATCTGCTCTGAGATGCGGGCCGCCGCAGTGACTGCACAGGTCAACGGACTCTTTGCACAGTCGCCGACCGTGCCCATATCCCAGGCAGCGAGTGCACTGTACAAGGGGAGACTGGTCCTCTACTACCACTCTCTGCAAGTCTATGTGGAGCTTCCCCTTGTCAATGGCCCTTCTCCAAAGCGCAGGAGAGACACTAAGGATGATGTGGCCGTTGTGAGGATTCCGAGCCTTTCGCCTGTATTTGACTGCGACCCCGGCGTCCACCTCACCCAGGCCGCGAAAGACGTCCCGATTTTGATTTTTGAGAGCCCGAAGGACGTCCTCATCGGTATGTACCAGCAGGACGTCCTTTAGGATCAAGAGCGGATTTTTATTTTTCACTTCCTCGACGACGAGTCCGCCGGCGGTTGTCAGTCTCTCTCTTAATTTGCTTCTTTCCTCCCTTGAGTTGCACCCTACGACAATTTTCCTATCCCTGGCCTTCCGCACCTTTTCTACTTGTATCCAGCCCTCTTTAGCGTCAACAGCTCTTCTTATTTTCTCCAGGACTTCGTCACCGGTCTCGGTGACGATGGTTGAGGAGACGACCACCGAGTGAAGTGCGGCTGATCCCAAGTCTGGTCGATCAGTCCGGCTTGACGCCGCTATCCTCGCGTAAGTCGCACCCTCAACCGCCGCCCCCTGTCGGTCGACAGCGTCCTTTAACTCGTCCAATTTCTTGTTCTGCTCATTAAGCAGCCTGGTGTGCTCTTCCATTTTAGCCATTATTTGGCTGTCGTCCCTCTGTTTTCTTTCATCGCACACAAGACTCGGGGTTATTGACGTTTCCAATGGCTGGATAGACTTTGCCTTCCCTCTCTCCAGTTCCGACTCTTTCACCAAGTGGTACAAGCGCTCGATAACCTGAGTGACGTCGATCTTGATGTCTGTTTTCAGGTTTCTTGCGGTTCCAAGGGATGTCTTTGCCTTGACGAGGCAGGCTCTGGCTTCCAAGGTGCGGTTTGCATATGTCGCGGCCTTCGGCGGGCTCTTCATTGTGTCGAGCGATATCCTCCTGGTGTCAGTGGACGATCCTGGAACATCCGCCGAAGGTCGACGTGTCTTGGCTTCCTGGGATAGGGGAGGCTTGGCCTTAGTTGGAGCCGTCGGAGCCTTGGTCATGTTTATAGTTTTAAGTGGCGATTTCTGAGCTGCTACTTCCGGTTTTCCGGCTTCCCATTCGCCAATACTACGCCTGACGTTACTTGCTGGCCTGGGGGGTGTACTCTGGGTGGTGTTGGCTGGGGACTTGGAATCCGTTTCCCCACTCTTTCTGACAGGGGTCCTATACCCGAACATTCTTTTGGTCGGTATGTCAATGTAAAGGTCAATATATGTAAAAATAAAATATTGTAGGTAATCCTACAGCCGGTCTCGTTTTTGGGAAAATTTTGTCTCTACCTTGCTCTACAAGGTAGTTGTCAACACGGTCAAAGTCTCACACACTAAACTATTCACTTATATGACTATTTTACAAATTAAAATAACTTAATATATATTTTCCTATTTGCTCTATAACTACTCTATGTAGAGCGTCTATTAATTATTAGTCCAAAAGTACTCTGCGAGCCCTTTCACCCGACACCAAGATCGTCCAAATCGGTAAAAACCCGAGGAAGATATCAGGGTTCGAAATTTTCCAAGATGGCGGCTCAAATGGCCGACCAAAACTTGTAGCCTTTCTTGTCCTCTTACAACAGTAGAAAACCCCGTCCCCCTACGACTTCTGGTTCCGGAGTTATTAAGGTTTTAAATTTTTCAATATGGCGGCCAGTATGGCGGATAATTCTGAAAATAATAATATCTCCGGTTCCAGATGGCCGACCAAGACGTGCGAGGGCTCCCCTGTCTTGCCCCGATCAGATCTACAACGTCAACGTGCTTTCTCTACATGTAGAGTTGACAAAAAATGTATTTCTAAATTGTAAATAATATGACAGGTGGGACGTGGCAAAAGGAGAAGGTGAAAACCCCAACTCTGTAGCTTAATAATTGGCGGAGTTATAGGACTTTTAAACTTTTCAAAATGGCGGACCCACTATAACACTATACACAAAAAGTAGATTACTTCCGTGAAAATTGTCTGAATATACCCGTGTTTGGGCTCGTTTTATAGATCTTTTTACGAGTAATCTTATTTAGGTACTGTTTTATTTTTATCTTCACCCCCCGATTTGATTTATTGAAAAATTAAATATTTTAATTGAAAATTTAGGTTAAAAAATATAAAAAGTGACGGAAAAATTTTGAAAAAATTTGAGCATACAACTAAAATTACATCTTATTTTTGTATATAAAAATAAAAAATCTAGGATAGGAGGAACTGGCACCACGTGTCAGCCCCGAATTTTCAAAAATTCATAATTTGTAAACCCCTTACGAAAAAATTTTGAAAATAAGGTTATGTGTAGAGCTAATAAGACACTATAAAAAGCAATAATAAAAATGGGGGGTCATCGATCTATATAATTAAATATAAATTTTTGAAAATTTGGAAAAAATTGAAACTCGAATAACTTAAAAACTATTAAAGATTTTTTCAGTCTGCAAACGCCAATAATCCTGTCTCCTTATTCTGCGGCGATCCCTGTTGTTAAAAGTAGTGGCACGGCCTCAGAAGGGGTACCACGTGGCCACGTGGTACTTATTTTTTTGGCTTTAATTCCGCCGTTTTGGGCGGAAAAAATCCAATTTTTTGTCTCGAAGATAGACCTTATAAATACGCTTCCGAAGGCACTAAAAAACATATATGTCACCGATCGCGTTTGCGCAGCGTTAATTTTTAAAGTTTATAAAATTTTACTTTTCACAGTTTTTCACAGATTTTAGGCACTAAACAATGTCCGATTTTCACAAAAATAGCACCACTGGATAGAGCGTCCAATTTCGCGTCTTTTGGTGTATCTCACTTAACTTTACGATACGAAAAAAACCACTGACACTAATTTTTAAAATGTTTACTTTGCAGGAGCTGTTACGGATCGGTTAGGTTAGGTTAGGTTAGGTTAGGTTAGGTTAGGTTAGGTTAGGTTAGGTTAGGTTAGGTTAGGTTTTTTTTTTTTTTTTTTTTTTCACCGTGTACCTTCGAGTGGGCAATCGAAGTCTGTGTTCGGGGTAAATGAGTTTTTCAGTTTGTATTCTTTTATTATCAGTGCTGTGTGTAAATAATGTTGTTCCTATTTATGTGTATTGCGACTTGTGGGCAGCTAGGTTTTTCATATGCATGTTATTTACATTCTATTCTTGTTTTTAATGCGAAATTTATTTCAAGTTTTATTATTTATTTTTGAGAGCTATTGTCTTAATACATATTTGATACAATTCTATTTTATTCAATTGTTATATTTATATTATTAATATCGTATACGTGTTATTCTATGTACATTATGGTATTATTATCACACCTCAGCTGCCACACAAGATTATTCAATTTATTCAATAATAAGATAAGATTACAGGTTATATGAGACTAAATATGCTTACTGTTTACAATTAATTATTCCTACATTTTAAAATATGCTATATGCTATGTTGCTATATACTATATGAGTATGTTGATATTTATTTAACTATAACTGGATACTATACTAACTATACTAACTATTATATTATTCTAGTAATTACGGGACCCTTTGGACAGGACCTCTGGGTTTTTTTTTTTTTTTTTTTTTTTTTTTTTTTCAGGTTTCAGCTGCCCGTTGCCTTGTCGTCTCGTCGAGTCGTCTCGTCCATGAAGAGTGATGTGATGAGGGGTAGGCATTATCGAGATTAATGCCGTCCTCGATCGGGTGTCGCTGCCAGGGCCCTAAACGCACCATGTGAAAGCACACGGGGTTAGGGCGTTTCTTCCATCATAGGTGAGGTGATTTACTGTTCCGTTTTCTACTTCTCCAAGTCCATCCTGTGTTCCTAAAAGGCAGCCGAGGTCACGTTCTATGTTAGTCAAGTCAGTTAGTACGTTAGTCAGTTTAAGTCCAGAGTCCTGTCCAAGGTCATGTCTGCTGTCCAGTTATAGTCAAAGTCTGCTTTTCTCTTATTACTATCCCCCCCGCGTATTTACAAAATTCCAAAAATCTAGTCCTAGTATCCCTGTTCGTCATAATTTCTGCAATATTTGCTCTGTCGATTGTCCTGTCAAGTTCCAATTCAATGTCCCGTCTCTGTCTAAGGAATCTTGGACATTCCGTAATAACATGTAGTATATCTTCCTCCGTAGTGTCATCACATTTACAAGTCGGTTTGTCAGTCAGCTTAAATCTGTATAAGTAGGCCGCAAACCCCCCGTGTCCGGTTAGGATTTGCGCAGTCAAAGAGTCAATGTCAAGTTCCGTCATAATCTTAACCGCATGTCTTACGTCAGGGAGGAAGATCTTGGTGACCTCGGCTGTATCACCTTCTGTGTATCTCCGCTGCCATTCTTCGATTGTTGATTGGCGAAGTGTGCGCTTGACGTATGAGAGCGGGAAGTCATCATACATGGTTTTTCTTTTCGTGTTTAGGGCTGCGTCCTTGGCCAGCACATCAGCCCTCTCATTACCTGGCACACCCACATGCGCTTTGACCCAGAAAAGTCGTGTTTTGAGCCCTTTGTTATATATTTTCTTCAAATTTTTTGTTATTCTAAGCGCAAGTGGGTGTACCATTGGGTCGGTGTTTAGGGCATCCAGTGACGATCTGGAGTCGGTAAAGATGTTGGCTTCGGCCCAGTTCCTTTTATCTATTAACTCCGTTGCCGTTAATATCGCGGTCATCTCCGCCTGATACACGGAACAGTGGTCCGCCAGCCTGAGCTTTCTATATTGGGTCTCTCTTCCAGAGTCCCACACTGTTAGAGCCGCGCCCACTTTACCCTGAATTTTACTACCGTCCGTGTATATATGTTTACCCTTAATGCTGTGCTCGTTTATCATTTCAGGGGTGAGTGTTTCCAGACAGGTATATTCGTGACAATGGATTTCCGCAGGATGGTCCAATGTAGCGTACTCAACCCTACGTTCCACATAGTACTCATCAGTCAGGTGGGAGAACGGACGTCCCCTTCTGGTTTCGTACATTGTCGCCGACTCCCTGATTTGTAGGTCCAGCGGGAGGAGCCTTGCCAAGATCATGGCCGCATGCTTCGACACCGTCCTGTGCGTCCGCCCGATCTTCTGGGCAAAGCCCCTCTGTACCACCGATAGTTGTTTCTGCACATATTTCTTGCCGACTTCTGTTGCCCAAACCGCCGCCCCGTATGAAACAATCGGCACGATCACTGCCGTGTAGATTTTTCTTATGATCTCCGGATTCAGCCCCCAGGTCGCCCTCGCCGCACGCGACACTTGACCGTAGATATTCAGGGCTTTCCGGGTCGCGTAAGATATATGCTTCGCGAAGGTAAGCTTCTCGTCGATGATGACCCCCAGGATTTTAATTTCATTGGTTAGATCTAGATGTTCAGTTCCCATTATTATGATTGGGTTATCGAATTTGAGCTTCCTGGTGATCACCATCGACTTGGTCTTTTGAGGCGCGAACCGGAGCTTGTTCGAACGTCCCCATCTTTGTACCAGCTCAAGCGCCCTGTTTGCTTCGGCCTGGATTTGGGATGCTTCATGTCCCGGGAACACCAAGACAATGTCGTCTGCGAAGGCTTGGCAATAGGCTCCGATCTCGTCGAGCGCATTAAGGAGCGGGTTCAGCAAGATGTTCCACAAGAATGGTCCCCCTACTGAGCCCTGGACGCATCCCTTTGTGGTCCCCCTCTCCACCCGCTTTCCCAGGTAGTTTACCTGTACCTTCCGTTCCCTCAGGTAGTCGGCCATTAATTCCCATAGATTCGCTGGACACCCCAGCCTATCCAGCTGTATCTTGATGGCAGGCCACCACGCGCCGTCGAAAGCGCCCTCTATGTCTAGTGATATTAATAGTACAATTTCCTTGCTATTTCTCTTGCTCCTGATATGGTTGACAAGGTCGTAGAGGGCGTCTTCCGTACAGCGCTGTGGTGTGAATCCATACTGGCGCGGATTTAGTTTGTAACGGAGATGCCACCGAACTCTCTTTATCACCATCTTTTCCAGTGTCTTCCCCAGAACAGATAGTAGCCCAATCGGTCGATATGATTTGGCATCGTGGTAGTCTTCCCTTCCAGGCTTTTTGAGGATGACTACCTCTGCCATCTTCCAAGCCCGGGGGAACAGAGATAGCTCCAAACATTTGTTCAGTATTCCAAGGAATACTCGTGGTGCCCGTTTGATCACCGCCTGGCAGATATCGGCAGTCAGCCCGTCCGCTCCCGGAGCCTTCCTTATGCTGAACGAGTTTGCCGCTTTGTAAAGCTCCGCTTCGGTGAATGGCGGGTCGTTCGGACTGTTGGGCGTTATATTTTCGGCAATCTCCCTCACTCTGGTATGCTGGTCTTCGTCATGCTCCGTTGTATCGCTAGGGTAGAAGGTGTTTGCTAGGTGATTGGCGGACTCACTGTTGTTTAAGACGCGACCCTGCCTAATCATGGGGAGATCTTCGCTCTTCCTGTGGGCGTTCCTGATGACTCTATAAATGGAGTCCCACATGGTCTCTTGGTCTTGTTGGGAGCAGTACTCTACCCAGCTGTTAGTTTGGGCCTTTTTTGCGGCAGCTTCATAACTTTCCTTTTTGGCCAGATAATCGGCCACGACATAGTCCCTCCTATTTGGCGCCGCGTTCCTAATACTACGCTTTATCCTCATGACCCCCTTTTTAAGCTTTGTCAGTTCCACAGTCCACCACGGGATGGGTGGTTTCTCACATGGTTTAACATTGGGTATGGTGTCCTCACATGTTTCCCGCACTGCTCTGACATAGTTGTCTACCAACCTCTCCAATTGTTCACGGCTGTCCACACTCTCCACTTCCTCCTCTGTTATACCCTCCCTGCTCAATTTCCTGTCGAAGTGCTCTCCGAATGTGTCCCAGTTGGCCCTCCTTGTGTTAAACACCCTAGTGGTCCTCTTATTAATAACCAGCTCAGCTCTGTTCTTGATGCTAAAGGTGATGGCATTATGGTCTGAGCTGGTCATGTCCATTTCCACCTTCCAGTCCTCTGCCCTCGCAATTAGGTCATCCGTACAGAGTGTAATATCCACGATGCTCGAATAAATCCTCCCACCTCGGACAGTCATGAACGTGGGTTTGTCTCCAGTGTTAAGCAGATGCAGGTTATTGGCATTGACGTAACTGCAGAGATCCGCTCCCCTTTGGTTTTCACGTTTACTGCCCCACCAGGGGCTCCACGCATTTACGTCTCCGCCAATAATCGTGCTCTTGTCCGCAACCTTTCGAAGTATTCGTGATGTGTGGCACAGGTATGGGTCTAGCTGAAGGTCCTCCTCAAAGTAGACCGATACTAGGTTGAGGGTACCATTTAAGGTTTGGATGCCTACCCATGCCACATTTTCCGACTGCATCGTTGGGTCCCAAGTAATCAGTATTCCTGGATTGTGAACCACTATAGCTGCCTTGACCGGTTTTTGATTATTCATCGTTCTTTGAATGATCCTTACGCCTGGGTAGGCAGCCACAGTACCGCCAGCCCCCACGTACGGTTCCTGCACCAAGCTAACATCAGTGCCATTAGATTTTGCAGCCTTTAGTAGCTCCGCTGTGGCCAGTTTACACCTCTGCAAGTTCGCCTGTGTTATCTTGATGTTGCACTGGGTGCCCTTAGCAGTAGGATATTGTAGATCTGGCTATGGCGTCCCAGCGCTTCCTCACTTGGCAGTCCTTGTCAAAGGCTGAGTGGTCCGTTCTATCGGCTTTTGTTGCTTGGCAGTTCACGCAGCTTGGTCTGTCTCCATTGGCCCATGCCGGGCAGTCCGCTCTGATATGGCCACCACCGCAATGGCTGCAGGTGTCCGTGGTCGCCTTGCAGTACTTTCTCCCATGGCCATATCCCAAGCACTTTGTGCATTGGACCAGTGGGGAGTGGTCCGCTACGACGCACCTCTGGAGGTCTATGTGTAGTCTGCCTGCGGCCGTTAACACGTTCCATACCCTTGGGGACACCTGAAGGACGGTGTGGCACTCATGGGGATTTCTCGCTCTTCTCCTGTATTTTATTACAGCCCGGTACTCCTCCGGCGGTATATATTCCCCACAAGGTGCTCGTTTTGCCGTTTTATGGACTCCAGTATTTCCTCATCTTTGTTGTAACTTAGGACGTTGTACACCATAAGGAGGGGGTCTTTGATCTGGGCGTCCTCGACTTTTAATTTTTTTACTAGCTTGTAGCTTGTTTTTAAGCTTGTCAACGGTTTCTTTGGAGGAGCAGCTGATCACCACCTTCTGGTTTCGTGCTTTGCGAATCCGTTCGACGGCAACCCCGCTTGCTCGGGCATCCGCGGCTCCGCGCACGCGCGTCAGAACGTCTTCGCTAGTGTCTTTGGCTTCGGTGGAGGACACAATGATCGTATAATTCGGCTGCTTCTCTCTCGTTACTCGTTGGCCTGATGCTGCGGCCTCTGCGTACGTCCTCCCCAGACCTTTTTCTTCCACTATATTTGCGAGTCTCCTTCTGGTCTCCTGAAGCTGTTTATTTATCGCAGTAGCTTGCTGTATGTGTTGTTGCTCACTGGTCTTGGTGAGCAGGTCTTTTATCTGCTCACTATTTCTGTTCAGTATCTCGGTTAGGTTAGGTTAGGTTAGGTTAGGTTAGGTTAGGTTAGGTTAGGTTAGGTTAGGTTAGGTTAGGTTAGGTTAGGTTAGGTTAGGTTAGGTTTTTTTTTTTTTTTTTTTTTTTTTTTTTTTTTTTTTTTTTTTTTTCTAGGTCCTCTAACGTAGTCAGAGCCTTTCTACAACAATAGTGAGAGATTTCCACATTCATACCAGTTCTCGCATTTATTCCTCTCGTACTTCCATGCCGCATACTAACCTTACATTCATCACCTTTTATACTATTGGGCTGGGATTGCCCACTATCTAAATCTTTTCTGTTCGAATATCTATTTATTTCTTTATTTTACTGTTTACATTATATTATTTATTGGGATCTACTTCTGATTGGGTAAATAAAGGGGGGGTACACACTTTTTAATTTACTTATTTCTATGTCTAATTACATACCTTAGGTTTCCTATCTTATTCTTACTTTTTCTTTACATTCTATATGTTCTATATTTTAGTCTTATATACTACTTACTTGTTAATTTATAATTCTTAGTTTTAGTCCTTATTTTTATATACATTTCACTTTATATATTACATGTACATATAGTCATTATATGTTTTAATATACCTTACTTAATCTGTTTTATTTCTCTTGTTAACTTTTAGTATTATTTCGCTACAATATTTTAGGAACTTTTCTCTATTTTGTCCTTTTACCATTTCTACAATACTGTCCAGACTTAATTTTATATCTATGTTCTGTTCTAGATCATGTCTTTCTTTTCCAAAGACGGGGCAGTCAAGGATGACGTGGGGGACGCTCTCTTCTACACCGGGATCGCAAACGCAGGACGGACTCTCCTTACACCCAAACCGGTTTAGGTATGAGGAGAATCCCCCGTGCCCTGTGAACAACTGTGTGTGGGTGTATGTTGTTTCTATGTTTTTTAATATTTTGTGTGCTGTAATTGCGTCAGGGAAAAATAATTTTGTGATGGACGCCGTCTGCTCCAATCGGTATCTACTGTTCCACTCGTCAAGCGTTTCCGAGCGGATACTGCGCTTGACGAATGAAACAGGGCACCAGTCGTAGTCCATCCTACGCTTTGACCCGAGGGCAGCCTCCTTAGCCAGCTGGTCGGCTCTCTCATTTCCTTCCAGACCGATGTGCGCTTTGATCCAGAACAAGGAAACTTCCTTGTTCTGGAGTTTGCAGTCCTGTAGGCAATTTCTTGATTCCACTGCAAGAGGATGGGTCGAGGCGGGATTGCCTATGGTTTCGAGAGCCGCTCTCGAGTCACTATATACGCCGTATGTTGACTCCGGCCTTTTTCTCGCAATTTCCAGGGCTCTGGATAGAGCCAGCAGCTCCGCCTGGTAGACGGTGCAGTATGACGGCAGCGCAAGTTTGACGGCCTTAGTCTCAGCACTTCCTTTCCATAAGGATAATGCTGCCCCGACTTGGCCGTCAATCTTGCTGCCGTCTGTGTAGATACGCACATCGTAATCGATGTGCTCATTATGCTGTTCCTCGTCTACCAGGCATTGAAATTCCCGGCGCAGCTGTTGCGCTGGATGTGGAGCCTCCAGTTTTGAGACTGCTTTTTCAATCTCCCTGTCGCATAACTCTGCTCTGTTTAATCTCCCTTTCCTCACGTCGTAAAGCATGGCTGCCTCCCTAATCCTGAGATCAAGCGGCAGAAGACCAGCCAGGACCAGAGCCGAGTTCAGGGATACCGTTCGGTATGCCCTGGTAATCTTTTGAGCGAATCCCCTTTGTACGGACCCCAGCTGCTTTCTGACCCCTAGTTTGCACGCCGCGGGAGCCCATGCTGCTGCGGCGTACAGAATTATTGGCTCAACCGCGGCAGTGTAAATAGTTTTGGTTACCTCCGGGTTGAGTCCCCAGCTCGCTCTGGCAGCTCTGATTAGCTGCTTGTAAACCCCTACGGCCTTCCGACAGACATCAGCAACGTGGGAATTGAAGTTAAGCCTTTCGTCGATCGTCAGGCCCAGGATCTTGATTTCCGGGGACGTTACAATGGCGACCCCTCCCATGTTCAGGCGTGGTGTGTCGTACTTCAGCTTCTTTGTAAGCACCATAGCACATGTCTTGTGTGGTGCGAACCTGAGCTTGTTTCTGATACCCCACGCCTGAACATGTTCGAGAGCGCCATTTGCTCGTTCCTCAATCTCCAGTGCCGTTCCACCGTCGAAGACCATCACCACGTCGTCCGCAAAGGCCTGGCAGTAGTGACCTTTCTCCTCCATCTGTCTCAGGAGAGGGTCCAACAAGACGTTCCAGAGAATGGGTCCTCCGATAGAGCCCTGGACACACCCCTTCCCCGTCGCCCTCGTATGGGCCTCTCCCGCATATCTAACTTCCACATACCTGTTGCTGAGATAACTGCCGATTGTCCGTCTCAAGTTTAAGGGACAGTTTTCCTCCGCCAATCTAATCTTTATTGCTGGCCACCAAGCGCTATCGAAGGCGCCCTCGATGTCTAGCGAAATCAACGTCACTATTTTCTTGTCTTTTATTTTAGCGCGGATACGTTCTATGAGAGCAACGAGGGCGTCTTCTGTGCTTTTCTGTGGCATGAAGCCATATTGGCTAGAGCTTATTTTTGGGAGGATATGGTACTTGAGGCGGGCAATCAGCATCTTCTCATAGATTTTTCCAAAGACAGGAAGCAGCCCGATCGGTCGGTATGCCTTTGGTGTGGAGTAGGTAGGTTTTCCGGGTTTTCGAAGCACCACCACTGCCGCCCTCTTCCACAGAGCCGGGAAATAATTTAGCTCTAAGCATTTATTAAGCAGAGCGAGGATTTGCTCTGGAGCAGCTTTTATTGCTCTGGAGCAGATGTCTGCCGTCAGACCGTCGGAGCCGGGGGCCTTCCTAGGGTTGAAGGACCATGACGCCGCGACCAGTTCTTCGTCTGTGAATGGCGGATCATGTTTTTCAGAATGATGCGCGTCATCAACAGTTGCCGCTTGAGTCCTGATTTGTCGATGGTATAATGTGTCCTGGCCCTCGTCGTCTGTTGGGTAGAATGTCTCAGCCAGCAGCTTTACCGAATCTTTGGCGTTCAGTGTTTTCCCGTCTTTTGTCAACAGCGTATCCTCCTCCCTTTTTGTTGTTCTCCCTATAATTCTGTACACTCCTTCCCACATCCCCTCTCTATCCTGCTTCCTACAGAACTCCTTCCAACTTTCTGTTGCCGCCTTTTTGACTTCTTCTTCATATTTTTCTTTCTGTTGCAGGTACAGCGTCACGACCTCCTGCCTCCGGACCGGTGCTGCGTTCCTGATGCGTCGTCTTCGAGTGGCTACTTCTTTCTTCAATTTGGAGAGCTGTTCGGACCACCATGGAAAGGTAAGTAATTCTTTTTTCTTTTTTATTGGTATGGTTTGCATGCATGTTTGTGTGATTGCCTCTGTATATTTTACTATTGCTTCTTCTAATTGTGGTGTGTTGTTTATGTGTTTTATTGTTTCTGTTGTAATGTGCATCTCTACTATAAGCTGGGGCAGTTTCTCATGAAATTGCTCCCAGTTTGCCTTCTTAGTGTTATAAATTCTCGTTGTTCTCTCGATGTTTATACCTTTTGCGTCCTGTAGTTTCAACTCGAACAGTATCGCATTATGGTCCGAACTGGTGAAACTTTCCTCCACTCTCCAACTTTGCATCTTGCTCAGCATATCTTCGGAGCAGGCTGTCACATCCACGTGGCTGCTGTATCTTCTTCCCCCTCGAATGGTGTCAAAAGTTGGAAGGTTCCCCGTGTTGGTGATGTGGTAACCCATCTCCATTAACTCTCCGCTCATCAGTTCACCCCTGATATCCTCCACTGGGCTGCCCCACCACGTGCTTTTTGCATTGGCGTCTCCGCCTATTATGACTCCACTCCCTGCCCATTCTGCTACCTTCTTTAGGTGCCCTATGTAGGGTTCCAAGGGTTTGTCAGGTTCGAAATAGTATGAGACCAGGGTAACCATCCATGCACTTGTCCGAATCCTAACCACAGTGATGTTGTTTGAGGTTAGTTCCGGGCACTGTATCACATCGACGTCATTATTCAACACGACAATTGCCGCTTTTACAGTGCCCTCACCGATATCTCCATTTTGGTATACCCTGATGCCCCGTCGGTTCGCCATTTTCCTTTCTCTTCCTACATAGGGTTCCTGGATGAGCATCAGCATGATGTTCTGCTTTTGGGCTTCTAGTAAGGCTTCATCCGTGGCCAGCTTACTGCGCTGCAGGTTTGCCTGTAGAATTTTGTAGCTTTTGTTGGCCGGTGGGACTACCTCAGCAATAGGAGACTGATGCTCTCGCTATGCTGTCCCATCTTTTCCTCACCGGGCAGTCTTGGCTGAAGGCGTTGTGCGCGCAGTTCGCTACTTGAGCCTTTTTGCAGTTTCTGCATTCCGGTAGTGCTCCGGACAGCCTCTCGGGACAGTCCACGTTGAGATGATGGCCACCGCAGTGACTGCAGACATCTATTGTATCTTTGCAAAATCTGCGGCCGTGGCCGTATCCGAGGCATCTGGAGCACTGTACAAGGGGTGACTGGTCCTCCACTGTGATGTTTTGGAGGTCTATTTTTAGCCTCCCAGCCTGTGTTGCTCTCTTCCATACTGCGGGAGAGACCGACAGCACGATGTTCTTTGTGTGTGGGTTTCGTGCTCTTTTGATATATTTGACCTCTACACGGTCATCCTCACTGTCGAGGCCGTGAAAAACAGCCCGGTTCTGGTTCCTAAGAGCCCTCAGTACATCGTCATTTGTATGCACCGATAGTACGCTCTTAAGAACCAGAAGCGGGTCCTTATTTTTCACTTCCTCCACAATGAGGTTATTTCCGGCAGTCTCCAGTCTCTCTTTAATCCTTTCTCTATCTTCCTTAGTTTTGCAACCCATCACTACTTTTCGATCCTTAGCTTTCCTAACTTTCTCCACCGTAATCCATCCTTCCTTTGCATCCATTGCCTTCCTTACCTTCTCTAGTACCTCCTCTCCCGTTTCTTGTTCGTCTCTCGAAGTGACGACCACCGAGTGTAACGCTGTCCTTTCTATCCCCGTTCCAGGGTTTGGTCTGGTTACTGTCACTCTCGCGTAGGTCGTCCTTTCCAGGTTTTCCTCTTTCTGTCTTTCTAGCATCAATTTAATTTCTTCCAGTCTCCTTTCATTCTCTCTCAGTATTTTAGTGTTTTCTTCCACTCTTATTTTGACACTTTCGACACTTTCGTCTATATTTTCGGTCTTCCCTGCTTCCCCCACTTGGGTGTTCTTTTCCCCTTCTTCCTCCTTTTGACCTTTCTCTTGGAGTTTCTTTATTTCCTTCTCCTGCTCCTTGACTATCTCCAACAACCTACTTGCGGCCGACATCACTTCAGTTTTCACTAATTTCGATGTCGACTTTGACTTATCCAGTTGTTTTAGGATAGATTGCCATCTTGCACTGGCCTCCGTAATCCTGTTCTTATAGGTCTTGTTGGTCTTTGGCGGCACCAGTGGTAGCAGCGCGCAGGGGCTTGGGGAATCAGTGGATGGTGTCTCTTCCTCTTTTGTGGGGCTTTTCTCCGGGCTTGGTCGCTTAAGAGTGGAGGTGGTCGCTTCTGCCCTCTCTTCGAACTCCCCTGTAAGCCTTCTTACTGACTTTTGGTCTACGTCAGTTTTCCTGTCTGTCTTCGGGTTCCTTGTCATCGTCCTACCCAATGGAGGGCTGGCCTTGTCCCTGAAGTTTTGCGGTCTCGTGGGGGTCCTATTGATAGGCATTATAGAAGCGTCAATTATCGTATTAGGGTCAATAAACCCTTATCAATTTGTATAATTTAAAAAATTTGTCAGTTTAAATATATATATATATAATTTACATACAATGATGCGGAAACGATTAAGGTAAGAAAAATAGAGAATATGTACAGTAAGGAAATAGGGGTAATAAAGGTTTGTAAAAGTTATATATTTTATTTAATTTGTGTGTGTGTTAATATACTTTCTGTCTTTTCCTTTCAGGTGCGGTTGCGGTCCCGGTCAACGGTCGTCCAGCTACAGTCCACTAGTACCTGTGCCTCCAGCTATAAAGTAAGTACCTGTCCTATACGATTACCATACATATATATGTATGACTCTATTATAGAGTTGTCCTGGTAGTGTTGAACTGCCCCGTCCTTAGAAAGATAATAACAGTTCTTCCCGGTTTCTGGGAAAATTTTTGTCTCTACCTTGCTCTACAAGGTAGTTATCAACACGGTCAAAGTCTTACACACTAAACTATTCACTTATATGACTATTTTACAAATTAAAATAACTTAATGTCTATTTTTCTATTTGCTCCTTAACTACTCTATGTAGAGCGTCTGTTAATTATTGGTCCAAAAGTACTCTGCGAGCCCTTTCACCCGACACCAAGATCGTCTAAATCGGTAAAAACCCGAGGAAGATATCAGGGTTCGAAATTTTCCAAGATGGCGGCTAAAATGGCCGACCAAAACTTGTAGCCTTTCTTGTCCTCTTACAACAGTAGAAAACCCCGTCCTCCTACGACTTCTGGTTCCGGAGTTATTAAGGTTTTAAATTTTTCAATATGGCGGCCAATATGGCGGATAATTCTGAAAATAATAATATCTCCGGTTCCAGATGGCCGACCAAGACGTGCGAGGGCTCTCCTGTCTTGCCCCGATCAGATCTACAACGTCAACGTGCTTTCTCTACATGTAGAGTTGACAAAAAATGTATTTCTAAATTGTAAATAATATGACAGGTGGGACGTGGCAAAAGGAGGGGGCGAAAACCCCAACTCTGTAGCTTAATAATTGGCGGAGTTATAGGACTTTTAAACTTTTCAAAATGGCGGACCCACTATAACACTATACACAAAAAGTAGATTACTTCCGTAAAAATTGTCTGAATATACCCGTGTTTGGGCTCGTTTTATAGGTCTTTTTACGAGTAATCTTATTAAGGTACTGTTTTATTTTTATCTTCACCCCCCGATTTGATTTATTGAAAAATTAAATATTTTAATTGAAAATTTAGGTTAAAAAATATAAAAAGTGACGGAAAAATTTCGAAAAAATTTGAGCATACAATTTAAATTACATCTTATTTTTGTACATAAAAATAAAAAATCTAGGATAGGAGGAACTGGCACCACGTGTCAGCCCCGAATTTTCAAAAATTCATAATTTGCAAACCCCTTACGAAAAAATTTTGAAAATAAGGTTATATGTAGAGCTAATAAAGCACTATAAAAAGCAATAATAAAAATGGGGGGTCATCGATCTATATAATTAAATATAAATTTTTGAAAATTTGGAAAAAATTGAAACTCGAATAACTTAAAAACTATTAAAGATTTTTTCAGTCTGCAAACGCCAATGATCCTGTCTCCTTATTCTGCGGCGAACCCTGTTGTCAAAAGTAGTGGCACGGCCTCAGAAGGGGTACCACGTGGCCACGTGGTACTTATTTTTTTGGCTTTAATTCCGCCGTTTTGGGCGGAAAAAATCCAATTTTTTGTCTCGAAGATAGACCTTATAAATACGCTTCCGAAGGCACTAAAAAACATATATGTCACCGATCGCGTTTGCGCAGCGTTAATTTTTAAAGTTTATAAAATATTACTTTTCACAGTTTTTCACAGATTTTAGGCACTAAACAATGTCCGATTTTCACAAAAATAGCACCACTAGATAGAGCGTCTAATTTCGCGTCTTTTGGTGTATCTCACTTAACTGTACGATACGAAAAAACCACTGACACAAATTTTTAAAATGTTTACTTTGCAGGAGCTGTTACGGATCGCCTTGCGTATGCGTGTTCTCACTTCAAAGGGGTGAGCGGAACTGGTTAGGTTAGGTTAGGTTAGGTTAGGTTAGGTTAGGTTAGGTTAGGTTAGGTTAGGTTAGGTTAGGTTAGGTTTAGGTTAGGTTAGGTTAGGTTAGGTTAGGTTAGGTTAGGTTAGGTTTAGGTTAGGTTAGGTTAGGTTAGGTTAGGTTAGGTTAGGTTAGGTTAGGTTAGGTTAGAGGTTAGGTTAGGTTAGGTTAGGTTAGGTTAGGTTAGGTTAGGTTAGGTTAGGTTAGGTTAGGTTAGGTTAGGTTAGGTTAGGTAGGTTAGGTTAGGTTAGGTTAGGTTAGGTTAGGTTAGGTTAGGTTAGGTTAGGTTAGGTTAGGTTAGGTTAGGGTAGGTTAGGTTAGGTTAGGTTAGGTTAGGTAGGTTAGGTTAGGTTAGGTTAGGTTAGGTTAGGTTAGGTTAGGTTAGGTTAGGTTAGGTTAGGTGAGGTTAGGTTAGGTTAGGTTAGGTTAGGTTAGGTTAGGTTAGGTTAGGTTAGGTTAGGTTAGGTTAGGTTAGGTTAGGTTAGGTTAGGTTAGGTTAGGTTAGGTTAGGTTAGGTTAGGTTAGGTTAGGTTAGGTTAGGTTAGGTTAGGTTAGGTTAGGTTAGGTTAG